>OY726525.1:74164909-75364909 GCA_963383655.1 Bathymodiolus septemdierum | reverse complement strand
CATGACACAGAAATCTAAATATTGAGCCACACGAACCCCACTTAAAATCTACCTACCATGACTCAGAACACTAAAGATAGAGCCACAGGAACGCCACTAAATGTCCACCAACCATGACACAGATTACTAAAGACAGATCAGAACGAATCCCACTAAAAGTCTACCAACCATGACACAGAAAACTAAAGATTGAGCAACACGAACCCCACTAAAAGCCTACCAACCATGACACAGAAAAAAAAACATTGAGTCACACGAACCCCACTAAAGGTATACCTAACATGACACAGAAATCTAAAGATTGAGCCACACGAACCCCACTAAACGTCTACCTACCATGACACAGAAAACTAAAGATTGAGCCACACGAACCCCACTAAAAGTCTACCAACCATGTCACAGAAGACTAAAGATTGAGCCACACGAACCCCCCTAAAAGTCTATCAACCATGACACAGACAATTAAAGATTGAGCCACACGAACCCCACTAAAAGTCTACCAACCATGAGACAGAAAAGTAGAGATTGAGCCACGCGAACTCCACTAAAGGTCTCCCAACCATGACGCACAAAACTAAAGATTGAGCCACACGTACCCCACTAAAAGTCTACCAACCATGTCACAGAAGACTAAAGATTGAGCCACACGAACCCCCCTAAATGTCTATCAACCATGACACAGAAAATTAAAGATTAAGCCAGACGAACCCCACTAAAAGTCTACCAACCATGAGACAGAAAAGTAGAGATTGAGCCACACGAACCCCATTAAAGATCACCCAACCATGACACAGAAAATTAAAGATTGAGCCACACGAACCCCACTAAAAGTCTACTTACCATGACACAGAAAACAAAAGATTGAACTACACGAACCCCACTAAAAGTCTACCTAACATCACACAGAAGACTAAAGATTGAGCCACACGAACCCCCCAATAAATCTACCAACCATAGCACAGAAAACTAAAGATTGAGCCACACGAACCCCACTAAAAATCTACCAACAATGACACAGAAAACAAAATAGATTGAGCCACACGAACCCCACTAAAAATCTACCAATCATGACACAGAAAATTAAATATTGAGCCACACGAAACCAACTAAAAGTCTACCTACCATGACACAGAAAACTAAAGATTGAGCGACACGAACTCCACTAAAAGTCTACCAACCATGACACAGAAAACTAAAGATTGAGTCACACGAACCCAACTAAAAGTCTACCTACCATGACACAGAACACTAAAAATAGAGCCACACGAACCCCACTAAAAGTTTACCAACCATGACACAGAATACTAAAGATATAGAACAACGAACCCCACTAAAAGTCTACCAACCATGACACATAAAACTAAAGATTGAGACACACGAACCCCACTAAAGGTCTACCAACAATGACACAGAAAACTAAAGAGTGAGCCACACGAACCCCACTAAAAGTCTACCAACCATGACGCAGAAAACTAAAGATTGGGCCACACGAACCCCCTAAAAGCCTACTAACCATGACACAGAAAACAAAAGATTGAGCCACACGAATCCCACTAAAAGTCTACCTAGCATAACACAGAAATCTAAAGATTGAGCTACACGAACCCCACTAAAAGTCTATCTACCATGACACAGAAAGCTAAAGATTGAGCCACACGAACTCCACTAATGGTCTCCCAACCATGACGCAGAAAACTAAAGATTGAACTACACGAACCCCACTAAAAGTCTACCTAACATCACACAGAAGACTAAAGATTGAGCAACACGAACCCCACTAAAATTCTACCAACCATGTCACAGAAGACTAAAGATTGAGCCACACGAACCCTACTAAATGTCTATCAACCATGACACAGAAAATTAAAGATTAACCCACACGAACTCCACTAAAAGTCTACCAACCATGAGACAGAAAAGTAGAGATTGAGCCACACGAACCCCATTAAAGGTCACCCAACCATGACGCAGAAAATTAAAGATTGAGCCACACGAACCCCACTAAAAGTCTACTTACCATGACACAGAAAACAAAAGATTGAACTACGCGAACCCCACTAAAAGTATACCTAACATCACACAGAAGACTAAAGATTGAGCTACACGAACCCCCCTAAAAATCTGCCAACCATGGCACAGAAAACAAACTAGATTGAGCCACACGAACCCCACTAAAAATCTACCAATCATGACACAGAAAATTAAAGATTGAGCCACACGAAACCAACTAAAAGTCTACCTACCATGACACAGAAGACTAAAGATTGAGCGACACGAACTCCACTAAAAGTCTACCAACCATGACACAGAAAACTAAAGATTAAGTCACACGAACCCAACTAAAAGTCTACCTACCATGACACAGAACACTAAAAATAGAGCCACACGAACACCACTAAAAGTCTACCAACCATGACACAGAATACTAAAGATAGAGAAGAACGAACCCCACTAAAAGTCTACCAACCATGACACATAAAACTAAAGATTGAGACACACGAACCCCACTAAAGGTCTACCAACCATGACACAAAAAAGTAAAGAGTGAGCCACACGAACCCCACTAAAAGTCTACCAACCATGACACAGAAAACTAAAGATTGAGCCAAACGAACCCCACTAAAAGCCTACCAACCATGACACAGAAAACAAAAGATTGAGCCACACGAACCCCACTAAAAGTATACCTAGCATAACACAGAAATCTAAAGATTGAGCTACACGAACCCCACTAAAAGTCTACCTACCATGACACAGAAAGCTAAAGATTGAGCCACACGAACCCCACAAAAATCTACAAACCATGTCACAGAAGACTAAAAATTGAGCCACACGAACCCCACTAAAAGTCTACCAACCATGACACAGAAATCTAAATATTGAGCCACACGATCCCCATTTAAAGTCTACCTACCATGACACAGAACACTAAAGATAGAGCCACACGAACGCCACCAAAAGTCCACAAACCATGACACAGACTACTAAAGACAGAGCAGAACGAACCCCACTAAAAGTCTACCAACCATGACACAGAAAACTAAAGATTGAGCCACACGAACCCCACTAAAAGCCTACCAACCATGACACAGAAAACAAAAGATTGAGCCACACGAACCCCACTAAAGGTATGCCTAACATGACACAGAAATCTAAAGATTGAGCCACACGAACCCCACTAAAAGCCTACCAACCATGACACAGAAAACGAAAGATTGAGCCACACGAACCCCACTAAAAGTATACCTAGCATAACACAGAAATCTAAAGATTGAGCTACACGAACCCCACTAAAAGTCTACCTACCATGACACAGAAAGCTAAAGATTGAGCCACACGAACCCCACAAAAATCTACAAACCATGTCACAGAAGACTAAAAATTGAGCCACACGAACCCCACTAAAAGTCTACCAACCATGACACAGAAATCTAAATATTGAGCCACACGATCCCCATTTAAAGTCTACCTACCATGACACAGAACACTAAAGATAGAGCCACACGAACGCCACTAAAAGTCCACAAACCATGACACAGACTACTAAAGACAGAGCAGAACGAACCCCACTAAAAGTCTACCAACCATGACACAGAAAACTAAAGATTGAGCCACACGAACCCCACTAAAAGCCTACCAACCATGACACAGAAAACAAAAGATTGAGCCACACGAACCCCACTAAAGGTATGCCTAACATGACACAGAAATCTAAAGATTGAGCCACACGAACACCACTACACGTCTACCTACCATGACACAGAAAACTAAAGATTGAGCCACACGAACCCCACTAAAAGTCTACCAACCATGTCACATAAGACTAAAGATTGAGCCACACGAACCCCACTAAAAGTCTATCAACCATGACACAGAAAATTAAAGATTGAGCCACACGAACCCCACTAAAAGTGTACCAATCAAGACACAGAAATCTACATATTGAGCCACACGAACCCCACTAAAAGTCTACCAACCATGAGACAGAAAAGTAGAGATTGAGCCACACGAACTCCACTAAAGGTCTCCCAACTATGACGCAGAAAACTAAAGATTGAGCCACACGAACCCCACTAAAAGTCTACCTACCATGACACATAACACTAAAGATTGAGCCACACGAACCCCACTAAAAGTCTACCAGCCATGACACAGACTACTAAAGATAGAGCAGAACGAACCCCACTAAAAGTAAACCTACCATGACACATACAACTAAAGATTGAGCCACACGAACCCCACTAAAGGTCTACCAACCATGCTAGAAAGACTAAAGATTGAGCCACACGAACCCCACTAAAAGTCTACCAGCCATGACACAGACTACTAAAGATAGAGCAGAACGAACCCCACTAAAAGTCAACCTACCATGAAACATAAAACTAAAGATTGAGCCACACGAACCCCACTAAAAGTCTACCAACCATGCTAGAGAGACTAAAGATTGAGCCACACGAACCCCACTAAAGGTATACCTAACATGACACAGAAATCTAAAGATTGAGGCACACGAACCCCAATAAAGTCTACCTACCATGACACAGAAAACTAAAGATTGATTCACACGAACCCCCCTAAAAGTCTACCAACCATGTCACAGAAGACTAACGATTGAGCCACACGAAACCCACTAAAAGTCTATCAACCATGACACAGAAAATTAAAGATTGAGCCACACGAACCCCACTAAAAGTCTACCAATCATGACACAGAAATCTACATATTGAGCCACACGAACCCCACTAAAAGTCTACCAACCATGAGACAGAAAAGTAGAGATTGAGCCACACGAACTCCACTAAAGGTCTCCCAACCATGACGCAGAAAACTAAAGATTGAGCCACACGAACCCCACTGAAAGTCTACATACCATGACACATAACACTAAAGATAGAGCCACACGAACCCCACTAAAAGTCTACCAACCATGACACAGACTACTAAAGATAGAGCAGAACGAACCCCACTAAAAGTCAACCAACCATGACACATAAAACTAAAGATTGAGCCACACGAACCCCACTAAAAGTCTACCAACCATGCCAGAAAGACTAAAGATTGAGCCACACGAACCACACTAAAGGTATACCTAACATGACACAGAAATCTAAAGATTGAGCCACACGTACCCCACTAAAAGTCTACCTACCATGACACAGAAAACAAACTTGATTGAGCCACACGAACTCCACTAAAAGTCTACCAACCATGCCAGAAAGACAAAAGATTGAGCCACACGAACCCCACTAAAAGTCTACGAACCATGACAAAGAAAATTAAAGATTGAGCCACACGAACCCCACTAAAAGTCTACCAATCATGACACAGAAATCTAAATATTGAGCCACACGAACCCCACTAAAAGTCTACCAACCATGACGCAGAAAACTAAAGATTGAGCCACACGAACCCCACTAAAAGTCTTCCTAACATGACACAGAAAACAAAAGATTAGGGTACACGAACCCCACTAAGATTCTACCTAATATCACACAGAAGACAAAAGATTGAGCAACACGAACCCCCCAAAAAATCTACTATCCATAACACAAAAAACTAGATTGAGCCACACGAACCCCACTAAAAATCTACCAACCATGACACATAAAATTAAAGACTGAACCACACGAAGCCAACTAAAAGTCTATCAACCATGACACAGAAAACTAAAGATTGAGTCACACGAACCCCACTAAAAGTCTACCTACCATGACACAGAACACTAAAAATAGAGCCACACAAACCCCACTAAAAGTCCACAAACCATGACACAGACTACTAAAGATTGAGCCACACGAACCTCACTAAATGCCTACCAACCATGACACAGAAAACAAAAGATTGAGCCACACGAACCCCACTAAAGGTATACCTAACATCACACAAAAATGTAAAGATTGAGCCACACGAACCCCACTAAAAGTCTACCAACCATAACACAGAAAACTAAAGATTGAGCCACACGAACCCCACTAAAAGTCTACGAACCATGTCACAGAAGACTAATGATTGAGCCACACGAACCTCACTAAATGTCTATCAACCATGACAGAGAAAATTAAAGACTAAACCACACGAACCCCACTAAAAGTCTACCAACCATGATACAGAAAAGTAGAGATTGAGCCACACGAACCCCATTAAAGGTCACCCAACCATGACGCAGAAAATTAAAGATTGAGCCACACGAACGCCACTAAAAGTCTACTTACAATGACACAGAAAACTAAAGATTGAACTACACAAACCCCACTAAAAGTCTACCTAACATCACACAGAAGAGTAAAGATTGAGCCACACGAACCCCACAATAAATCTACCAACCATAACACAGAAAACTAAAGATTGAGCCACACGAACCCCACTAAAAATCTACCAACCATGACACTGAAAACAAACTAGATTGAGCCACACGAACCCCACTAAAAATCTACCAATCATGAAACAGAAAATTAAAGATTGAGCCACACGAACACCACTACACGTCTACCTACCATGACACAGAAAACTAAAGATTGAGCCACACGAACCCCACTAAAAGTCTACCAACCATGTCACATAAGACTAAAGATTGAGCCACACGAACCCCACTAAAAGTCTATCAACCATGACACAGAAAATTAAAGATTGAGCCACACGAACCCCACTAAAAGTCTACCAATCAAGACACAGAAATCTACATATTGAGCCACACGAACCCCACTAAAAGTCTACCAACCATGAGACAGAAAAGTAGAGATTGAGCCACACGAACTCCACTAAAGGTCTCCCAACTATGACGCAGAAAACTAAAGATTGAGCCACACGAACCCCACTAAAAGTCTACCTACCATGACACATAACACTAAAAATTGAGCCACACGAACCCCACTAAATGTCTACCAGCCATGACACAGACTACTAAAGATAGAGCAGAACGAACCCCACTAAAAGTCAACCTACCATGACACAGAAAACTAAAGATTGAGCCACACGAACCCCACTAAAAGTCTACCAACCATGCTAGAAAGACTAAAGATTGAGCCACACGAACCCCACTAAAAGTCTACCTACAATGACACAGAAAACAAACTAGATTGAGCCACACGAACCCCCCTAAAGGTCTACCAACCAAGCCAGAAAGACAAAAGATTGAGCCACACGAACCCCACTAAAAGTCTACCAACCATGACACAGAAAACTAAAGATTGAGCCACACGAACCCCACTAAAAGCCTAACAACCATGACACAGAAAACAAAAGATTGAGCCACACGAACCCCACTAAAAGTATACCTAGCATAACACAGAAATCTAAAGATTGAGCTACACGAATCCCACTAAACGTCTACCTACCATGACACAGAAAGCTAAAGATTGAGCCACACGAACTCCACTAAAAATCTATCAACCATGTCACAGAAGACTAAAAATTGAGCCACACGAACCTCACTAAAAGTCTACCAATCATGACACAGAAATCTAAATATTGAGCCACACGAACCCCACTTAAAGTCTACCTACCATGACACAGAACACTAAAGATAGAGCCACACGAACCCCACTAAAAGTCCACCAACCATGACACAGACTACTAAAGACAGAGCAGAACGAACCCCACTAAAAGTCTACCTACAATGACACAGAAAACAAACTATATTGAACCACACGAACCCCCCTAAAAGTCTACCAACCAAGCCAGAAAGACAAAAGATTGAGCCACACGAACCCCACTACAAGTCTACCAACCATGACACAGAAAACTAAAGATTGAGCCACACGAACCCCACTAAAAGTCTACCAACCATGTCACAGAAGACTAAAGATTGAGCCACACGAAACCCACTAAAAGTCTATCAACCATGACACAGAAAATTAAAGATTGAGCCACACGAACCCCACTAAAAGTCTACCAATCATGACACAGAAATCTACATATTGAGCCACACGAACCCCACTAAAAGTCTACCTACCATGAGACAGAAAAGTAGAGAATGAGCCACACGAACTCCACTAAAGGTCTCCCAACCATGACGCAGAAAACTAAAGATTGAGCCACACGAACCCCACTAAAAGTCTACATACCATGACACATAACACTAAAGATAGAGCTATACGAACCCCACTAAAAGTCTACCAACCATGACACAGACTACTAAAGATAGAGCAGAACGAACCCCACTAAAAGTCAACCAACCATGACACAGAAAACTAAAGAGTGAGCCACACGAACCCCACTAAAAGTCTACCAATCAAGACACAGAAATCTACATATTGAGCCACACGAACCCCACTAAAAGTCTACCAACCATGAGACAGAAAAGTAGAGATTGAGCCACACGAACTCCACTAAAGGTCTCCCAACCATGACGCAGAAAACTAAAGATTGAGCCACACGAACCCCACTAAAAGTCTACCTATCATGACACATAACACTAAAGATTGAGCCACACGAAGCCCACTAAAAGTCTACCAGCCATGACACAGACTACTAAAGATAGAGCAGAACGAACCCACTAAAAGTCAACCTACCATGACACATAAAACTAAAGATTGAGCAACACGAACCCCACTAAAAGTCTACCAACCATGCTAGAAAGACTAAAGATTGAGCCACACGAACCACACTAAAGGTATACCTAACATGACACAGAAATCTAAAGATTGAGCCACACGAACCCCACTAAAAGTCTACCTACAATGAAACAGAAAACAAACTATATTGAACCACACGAACCCCCCTAAATGTCTACCAACCAAGCCAGAAAGACAAAAGATTGAGCCACACGAACCCCACTACAAGTCTACCAACCATGACACAGAAAACTAAAGATTGAGCCACACGAACCCCACTAAAAGTCTACCAACCATGTCACAGAAGACTAAAGATTGAGCCACACGAAACCCACTAAAAGTCTATCAACCATGACACAGAAAATTAAAGATTGAGCCACACGAACCCCACTAAAAGTCTACCAATCATGACACAGAAATCTACATATTGAGCCACACGAACCCCACTAAAAGTCTACCAACCATGATACAGAAAAGTAGAGATTGAGCCACACGAACCCCATTAAAGGTCACCCAACCATGACGCAGAAAATTAAAGATTGAGCCACACGAACGCCACTAAAAGTCTACTTACAATGACACAGAAAACTAAAGATTGAACTACACAAACCCCACTAAAAGTCTACCTAACATCACACAGAAGAGTAAAGATTGAGCCACACGAACCCCCCAATAAATCTACCAACCATAACACAGAAAACTAAAGATTGAGCCACACGAACCCCACTAAAAATCTACCAACCATGACACTGAAAACAAACTAGATTGAGCCACACGAACCCCACTAAAAATCTACCAATCATGAAACAGAAAATTAAAGATTGAGCCACACGAACACCACTACACGTCTACCTACCATGACACAGAAAACTAAAGATTGAGCCACACGAACCCCACTAAAAGTCTACCAACCATGTCACATAAGACTAAAGATTGAGCCACACGAACCCCACTAAAAGTCTATCAACCATGACACAGAAAATTAAAGATTGAGCCACACGAACCCCACTAAAAGTCTACCAATCAAGACACAGAAATCTACATATTGAGCCACACGAACCCCACTAAAAGTCTACCAACCATGAGACAGAAAAGTAGAGATTGAGCCACACGAACTCCACTAAAGGTCTCCCAACCATGACGCAGAAAACTAAAGATTGAGCCACACGAACCCCACTAAAAGTCTACCAACCATGAGACAGAAAAGTAGAGATTGAGCCACACGAACTCCACTAAAGGTCTCCCAACTATGACGCAGAAAACTAAAGATTGAGCCACACGAACCCCACTAAAAGTCTACCTACCATGACACATAACACTAAAGATTGAGCCACACGAACCCCACTAAATGTCTACCAGCCATGACACAGACTACTAAAGATAGAGCAGAACGAACCCCACTAAAAGTCAACCTACCATGACACATACAACTAAAGATTGAGCCACACGAACCCCACTAAAAGTCTACCTACCATGACACATAACACTAAAGATTGAGCCACACGAACCCCACTAAATGTCTACCAGCCATGACACAGACTACTAAAGATAGAGCAGAACGAACCCCACTAAAAGTCAACCTACCATGACACATACAACTAAAGATTGAGCCACACGAACCACACTAAAGGTATACCTAACATGACACAGAAATCTAAAGATTGAGCCACACGAACCCCACTAAAAGTCTACCTACAATGACACAGAAAACAAACTAGATTGAGCCACACGAACCCCCCTAAAGGTCTACCAACCAAGCCAGAAAGACAAAAGATTGAGCCACACGAACCCCACTAAAAGTCTACCAACCATGACACAGAAAACTAAAGATTGAGCCACACGAACCCCACTAAAAGCCTAACAACCATGACACAGAAAACAAAAGATTGAGCCACACGAACCCCACTAAAAGTATACCTAGCATAACACAGAAATCTAAAGATTGAGCTACACGAACCCCACTAAACGTCTACCTACCATGACACAGAAAGCTAAAGATTGAGCCACACGAACTCCACTAAAAATCTATCAACCATGTCACAGAAGACTAAAAATTGAGCCACACGAACCTCACTAAAAGTCTACCAATCATGACACAGAAATCTAAATATTGAGCCACACGAACCCCACTTAAAGTCTACCTAACATGACACAGAACACTAAAGATAGAGCCACACGAACCCCACTAAAAGTCCACCAACCATGACACAGACTACTAAAGACAGAGCAGAACGAACCCCACTAAAAGTCTACCTACAATGACACAGAAAACAAACTATATTGAACCACACGAACCCCCCTAAAAGTCTACCAACCAAGCCAGAAAGACAAAAGATTGAGCCACACGAACCCCACTACAAGTCTACCAACCATGACACAGAAAACTAAAGATTGAGCCACACGAACCCCACTAAAAGTCTACCAACCATGTCACAGAAGACTAAAGATTGAGCCACACGAAACCCACTAAAAGTCTATCAACCATGACACAGAAAATTAAAGATTGAGCCACACGAACCCCACTAAAAGTCTACCAATCATGACACAGAAATCTACATATTGAGCCACACGAACCCCACTAAAAGTCTACCTACCATGAGACAGAAAAGTAGAGAATGAGCCACACGAACTCCACTAAAGGTCTCCCAACCATGACGCAGAAAACTAAAGATTGAGCCACACGAACCCCACTAAAAGTCTACATACCATGACACATAACACTAAAGATAGAGCTATACGAACCCCACTAAAAGTCTACCAACCATGACACAGACTACTAAAGATAGAGCAGAACGAACCCCACTAAAAGTCAACCAACCATGACACAGAAAACTAAAGAGTGAGCCACACGAACCCCACTAAAAGTCTACCAATCAAGACACAGAAATCTACATATTGAGCCACACGAACCCCACTAAAAGTCTACCAACCATGAGACAGAAAAGTAGAGATTGAGCCACACGAACTCCACTAAAGGTCTCCCAACCATGACGCAGAAAACTAAAGATTGAGCCACACGAACCCCACTAAAAGTCTACCTATCATGACACATAACACTAAAGATTGAGCCACACGAAGCCCACTAAAAGTCTACCAGCCATGACACAGACTACTAAAGATAGAGCAGAACGAACCCACTAAAAGTCAACCTACCATGACACATAAAACTAAAGATTGAGCAACACGAACCCCACTAAAAGTCTACCAACCATGCTAGAAAGACTAAAGATTGAGCCACACGAACCACACTAAAGGTATACCTAACATGACACAGAAATCTAAAGATTGAGCCACACGAACCCCACTAAAAGTCTACCTACAATGAAACAGAAAACAAACTATATTGAACCACACGAACCCCCCTAAAAGTCTACCAACCAAGCCAGAAAGACAAAAGATTGAGCCACACGAACCCCACTACAAGTCTACCAACCATGACACAGAAAACTAAAGATTGAGCCACACGAACCCCACTAAAAGTCTACCAACCATGTCACAGAAGACTAAAGATTGAGCCACACGAAACCCACTAAAAGTCTATCAACCATGACACAGAAAATTAAAGATTGAGCCACACGAACCCCACTAAACGTCTACCAACCATGATACAGAAAAGTAGAGATTGAGCCACACGAACCCCATTAAAGGTCACCCAACCATGACGCAGAAAATTAAAGATTGAGCCACACGAACGCCACTAAAAGTCTACTTACAATGACACAGAAAACTAAAGATTGAACTACACAAACCCCAGTAAAAGTCTACCTAACATCACACAGAAGAGTAAAGATTGAGCCACACGAACCCCACAATAAATCTACCAACCATAACACAGAAAACTAAAGATTGAGCCACACGAAACCCACTAAAAATCTACCAACCATGACACTGAAAACAAACTAGATTGAGCCACACGAACCCCACTAAAAATCTACCAATCATGAAACAGAAAATTAAAGATTGAGCCACACGAACACCACTACACGTCTACCTACCATGACACAGAAAACTAAAGATTGAGCCACACGAACCCCACTAAAAGTCTACCAACCATGTCACATAAGACTAAAGATTGAGCCACACGAACCCCACTAAAAGTCTATCAACCATGACACAGAAAATTAAAGATTGAGCCACACGAACCCCACTAAAAGTCTACCAACCAAGACACAGAAATCTACATATTGAGTCACACGAACCCCACTAAAAGTCTACCAACCATGAGACAGAAAAGTAGAGATTGAGCCACACGAACTCCACTAAAGGTCTCCCAACTATGACGCAGAAAACTAAAGATTGAGCCACACGAACCCCACTAAAAGTCTACCTACCATGACACATAACACTAAAGATTGAGCCACACGAACCCCACTAAATGTCTACCAGCCATGACACAGACTACTAAAGATAGAGCAGAACGAACCCCACTAAAAGTCAACCTACCATGACACATACAACTAAAGATTGAGCCACACGAACCCCACTAAAAGTCTACCAACCATGCTAGAAAGACTAAAGATTGAGCCACACGAACCACACTAAAGGTATACCTAACATGACACAGAAATCTAAAGATTGAGCCACACGAACCCCACTAAAAGTCTACCTACAATGACACAGAAAACAAACTAGATTGAGCCACACGAACCCCCCTAAAGGTCTACCAACCAAGCCAGAAAGACAAAAGATTGAGCCACACGAACCCCACTAAAAGTCTACCAACCATGACACAGAAAACTAAAGATTGAGCCACACGAACCCCACTAAAAGCCTAACAACCATGACACAGAAAACAAAAGATTGAGCCACACGAACCCCACTAAAAGTATACCTAGCATAACACAGAAATCTAAAGATTGAGCTACACGAACCCCACTAAACGTCTACCTACCATGACACAGAAAGCTAAAGATTGAGCCACACGAACTCCACTAAAAATCTATCAACCATGTCACAGAAGACTAAAAATTGAGCCACACGAACCTCACTAAAAGTCTATCAATCATGACACAGAAATCTAAATATTGAGCCACACGAACCCCACTTAAAATCTACCTACCATGACACAGAACACTAAAGATAGAGCCACACGAACCCCACTAAAATTCCACCAACCATGACACAGACTACTAAAGACAGAGCAGAACGAACCCCACTAAAAGTCTACCTACAATGACACAGAAAACAAACTATATTGAACCACACGAACCCCCCTAAAAGTCTACCAACCAAGCCAGAAAGACAAAAGATTGAGCCACACGAACCCCACTACAAGTCTACCAACCATGACACAGAAAACTAAAGATTGAGCAACACGAACCCCACTAAAAGTCTACCAACCATGTCACAGAAGACTAAAGATTGAGCCACACGAAACCCACTAAAAGTCTATCAACCATGACACAGAAAATTAAAGATTGAGCCACACGAACCCCACTAAAAGTCTACCAATCATGACACAGAAATCTACATATTGAGCCACACGAACTCCACTAAAAGTATACCTACCATGAGACAGAAAAGTAGAGAATGAGCCACACGAACTCCACTAAAGGTCTCCCAACCATGACGCAGAAAACTAAAGATTGAGCCACACGAACCCCACTAAAAGTCTACATACCATGACACATAACACTAAAGATAGAGCTATACGAACCCCACTAAAAGTCTACCAACCATGACACAGACTACTAAAGATAGAGCAGAACGAACCCCACTAAAAGTCAACCAACCATGACACAGAAAACTAAAGAGTGAGCCACACGAACCCCACTAAAAGTCTACCAATCAAGACACAGAAATCTACATATTGAGCCACACGAACCCCACTAAAAGTCTACCAACCATGAGACAGAAAAGTAGAGATTGAGCCACACGAACTCCACTAAAGGTCTCCCAACCATGACGCAGAAAACTAAAGATTGAGCCACACGAACCCCACTAAAAGTCTACCTATCATGACACATAACACTAAAGATTGAGCCACACGAAGCCCACTAAAAGTCTACCAGCCATGACACAGACTACTAAAGATAGAGCAGAACGAACCCACTAAAAGTCAACCTACCATGACACATAAAACTAAAGATTGAGCAACACGAACCCCACTAAAAGTCTACCAACCATGCTAGAAAGACTAAAGATTGAGCCACACGAACCACACTAAAGGTATACCTAACATGACACAGAAATCTAAAGATTGAGCCACACGAACCCCACTAAAAGTCTACCTACAATGAAACAGAAAACAAACTATATTGAACCACACGAACCCCCCTAAAAGTCTACCAACCAAGCCAGAAAGACAAAAGATTGAGCCACACGAACCCCACTAAAAGTCTACCAACCATGTCACAGAAGACTAAAGATTGAGCCACACGAAACCCACTAAAAGTCTATCAACCATGACACAGAAAATTAAAGATTGAGCCACACGAACCCCACTAAAAGTCTACCAATCATGACACAGAAATCTACATATTGAGCCACACGAACCCCACTAAAAGTCTACCTACCATGAGACAGAAAAGTAGAGAATGAGCCACACGAACTCCACTAAAGGTCTCCCAACCATGACGCAGAAAACTAAAGATTGAGCCACACGAACCCCACTAAAAATCTACATACCATGACACATAACACTAAAGATAGAGCTATACGAACCCCACTAAAAGTCTACCAACCATGACACAGACTACTAAAGATAGAGCAGAACGAACCCCACTAAAAGTCAACCAACCATGACACAGAAAACTAAAGAGTGAGCCACACGAACTCCACTAAAAGTCTACCAACCATGACACAGAAAACTAAAGATTGAGCCACACGAACCCCACTAAAAGCCTACCAACCATGACACAGAAAACAAAAGATTGAGCCACACGAACCCCACTAAAAGTATATCTAGCATAACACAGAAATCTAAAGATTGAGCTACACGAACCCCACTAAAAGTCTACCTACCATGACACAGAAAGCTAAAGATTGAGCCACACGAACTCCACTAAAAATCTACCAACCATGTCACAGAAGACTAAAAATTGAGCCACACGAACCCCACTAAAAGTCTACCTACCATGACACAGAAATCTAAATATTGAGCCACACGAACCCCACTTAAAGTCTACCTACCATGACACAGAACACTAAAGATAGAGCCACACGAACGCCACTAAAAGTCCACAAACCATGACACAGACTACTAAAGACAGAGCAGAACGAACCCCACTAAAAGTCTACCAACCATGACACAGAAAACTAAAGATTGAGCCACACGAACCCCACTAAGAGCCTACCAAGCATGACACAAAAAACAAAAGATTGAGCCACACGAATCCCACTAAAGGTATACCTAACATGACACAGAAATCTAAAGATTGAGCCACACGAACACCACTAAACGTCTACCTACCATGACACAGAAAACTAAAGATTGAGCCACACGAACCCCACTAAAAGTCTACCAACCATGTCACAGAAGACTAAAGATTGAGCAACACGAAACCCACTAAAAGTCTACCAATCATGACACAGAAATCTACATATTGAGCCACACGAACCCCACTAAAAGTCTACCTACCATGAGACAGAAAAGTAGAGAATGAGCCACACGAACTCCACTAAAGGTCTCCCAACCATGACGCAGAAAACTAAAGATTGAGCCACACGAACCCCACTAAAAGTCTACATACCATGACACATAACACTAAAGATGGAGCTATACGAACCCCACTAAAAGTCTACCAACCATGACACAGACTACTAAAGATAGAGCAGAACGAACCCCACTAAAAGTCAACCAACCATGACACAGAAAACTAAAGAGTGAGCCACACGAACTCCACTAAAAGTCTACCAACCATGACACAGAAAACAAAAGATTGAGCCACACGAACCCCACTAAAAGCCTACCAACCATGACACAGAAAACAAAAGATTGAGCCACACGAACCCCACTAAAAGTATATCTAGCATAACACAGAAATCTAAAGATTGAGCTACACGAACCCCACTAAAAGTCTACCTACCATGACACAGAAAGCTAAAGATTGAGCCACACGAACTCCACTAAAAATATACCAACCATGTCACAGAAGACTAAAAATTGAGCCACACGAACCCCACTAAAAGTCTACCTACCATGACACAGAAATCTAAATATTGAGCCACACGAACCCCACTTAAAGTCTACCTACCATGACACAGAACACTAAAGATAGAGCCACACGAACGCCACTAAAAGTCCACAAACCATGACACAGACTACTAAAGACAGAGCAGAACGAACCCCACTAAAAGTCTACCAACCATGACACAGAAAACTAAAGATTGAGCCACACGAACCCCACTAAGAGCCTACCAACCATGACACAAAAACAAAAGATTGAGCCACACGAACCCCACTAAGGGTATACCTAACATGACACAGAAATCTAAAGATTGAGGCACACGAACCCCAATAAAGTCTACCTACCATGACACAGAAAACTAAAGATTGAGTCACACGAACCCCCCTAAAAGTCTACCAACCATGTCACAGAAGACTAAAGATTGAGCCACACGAAACCCACTAAAAGTCTATCAACCATGACACATAAAATTAAAGATTGAGCCACACGAACCCCACTAAAAGTCTACCAATCATGACACAGAAATCTACATATTGAGCCACACGAACCCCACTAAAAGTCTACCAACCATGAGACAGAAAAGTAGAGATTGAGCCACACGAACTCCACTAAAGGTCTCCCAACCATGACGCAGAAAACTAAAGATTGAGCCACACGAACCCCACTAAAAGTCTACATACCATGACACATAACACTAAAGATAGAGCCACACGAACCCCACTAAAAGTCTACCAACCATGACACAGACTACTAAAGATAGAGCAGAACGAACCCCACTAAAAGTCAACCAACCATGACACATAAAACTAAAGATTGAGCCACACGAACCCCACTAAAAGTCTACCAACCATGCCAGAAAGACTAAAGATTGAGCCACACGAACCACACTAAAGGTATACCTAACATGACACAGAAATCTAAAGATTGAGCCACACGTACCCCACTAAAAGTCTACCTACCATGACACAGAAAACAAACTTGATTGAGCCACACGAACTCCACTAAAAGTCTACCAACCATGCCAGAAAGACAAAAGATTGAGCCACACGAACCCCACTAAAAGTCTACGAACCATGACAAAGAAAATTAAAGATTGAGCCACACGAACCCCACTAAAAGTCTACCAATCATGACACAGAAATCTAAATATTGAGCCACACGAACCCCACTAAAAGTCTACCAACCATGACGCATAAAACTAAAGATTGAGCCACACGAACCCCACTAAAAGTCTTCCTAACATGACACAGAAAACAAAAGATTAGGGTACACGAACCCCACTAAGATTCTACCTAATATCACACAGAAGACTAAAGATTGAGCCACACGAACCCCCCAAAAAATCTACTATCCATAACACAGAAAACTAGATTGAGCCACACGAACCCCACTAAAAATCTACCAACCATGACACATAAAATTAAAGACTGAACCACACGAAGCCAACTAAAAGTCTATCAACCATGACACAGAAAACTAAAGATTGAGTCACACGAACCCCACTAAAAGTCTACCTACCATGACACAGAACACTAAAAATAGAGCCACACAAACCCCACTAAAAGTCCACAAACCATGACACAGACTACTAAAGATTGAGCCACACGAACCTCACTAAATGCCTACCAACCATGACACAGAAAACAAAAGATTGAGCCACACGAACCCCACTAAAGGTATACCTAACATCACACAAAAATCTAAAGATTGAGCCACACGAACCCAACTAAAAGTCTACCAACCATAACACAGAAAACTAAAGATTGAGCCACACGAACCCCACTAAAAGTCTACGAACCATGTCACAGAAGACTAATGATTGAGCCACACGAACCTCACTAAATGTCTATCAACCATGACAGAGAAAATTAAAGACTAAACCACACGAACCCCACTAAAGGTCTACCAACCATGATACAGAAAAGTAGAGATTGAGCCACACGAACCCCATTAAAGGTCACCCAACCATGACGCAGAAAATTAAAGATTGAGCCACACGAACGCCACTAAAAGTCTACTTACAATGACACAGAAAACTAAAGATTGAACTACACAAACCCCACTAAAAGTCTACCTAACATCACACAGAAGAGTAAAGATTGAGCCACACGAACCCCACAATAAATCTACCAACCATAACACAGAAAACTAAAGATTGAGCCACACGAACCCCACTAAAAATCTACCAACCATGACACTGAAAACAAACTAGATTGAGCCACACGAACCCCACTAAAAATCTACCAATCATGAAACAGAAAATTAAAGATTGAGCCACACGAACACCACTACACGTCTACCTACCATGACACAGAAAACTAAAGATTGAGCCACACGAACCCCACTAAAAGTCTACCAACCATGTCATATAAGACTAAAGATTGAGCCACACGAACCCCACTAAAAGTCTATCAACCATGACACAGAAAATTAAAGATTGAGCCACACGAACCCCACTAAAAGTCTACCAATCAAGACACAGAAATCTACATATTGAGCCAAACGAACCCCACTAAAAGTCTACCAACCATGAGACAGAAAAGTAGAGATTGAGCCACACGAACTCCACTAAAGGTCTCCCAACTATGACACAGAAAATTAAAGATTGAGCCACACGAACCCCACTAAAAGTCTACCAGCCATGACACATAACACTAAAGATTGAGCCACACGAACCCCACTAAATGTCTACCAGCCATGACACAGACTACTAAAGATAGAGCAGAACGAACCCCACTAAAAGTCAACCTACCATGACACATACAACTAAAGAGTGAGCCACACGAACCCCACTAAAAGTCTACCAACCATGCTAGAAAGACTAAAGATTGAGCCACACGAACCACACTAAAGGTATACCTAACATGACACAGAAATCTAAAGATTGAGCCACACGAACCCCACTAAAAGTCTACCTACAATGACACAGAAAACAAACTAGATTGAGCCACACGAACCCCCCTAAAGGTCTACCAACCAAGCCAGAAAGACAAAAGATTGAGCCACACGAACCCCACTAAAAGTCTACCAACCATGACACAGAAAACTAAAGATTGAGCCACACGAACCCCACTAAAAGCCTAACAACCATGACACAGAAAATTAAAGATTGAGCCACACGAACCCCACTAAAAGTATACCTAGCATAACACAGAAATCTAAAGATTGAGCTACACGAACCCCACTAAACGTCTACCTACCATGACACAGAAAGCTAAAGATTGAGCCACACGAACTCCACTAAAAATCTATCAACCATGTCACAGAAGACTAAAAATTGAGCCACACGAACCTCACTAAAAGTCTACCAATCATGACACAGAAATCTAAATATTGAGCCACACGAACCCCACTTAAAGTCTACCTACCATGACACAGAACACTAAAGATAGAGCCACACGAACCCCACTAAAAGTCCACTAATCATGACACAGACTACTAAAGACAGAGCAGAACGAACCCCACTAAAAGTCTACCTACAATGACACAGAAAACAAACTATATTGAACCACACGAACCCCCCTAAAAGTCTACCAACCAAGCCAGAAAGACAAAAGATTGAGCCACACGAACCCCACTACAAGTCTACCAACCATGACACAGAAAACTAAAGATTGAGCCACACGAACCCCACTAAAAGTCTACCAACCATGTCACAGAAGACTAAAGATTGAGCCACACGAAACCCACTAAAAGTCTATCAACCATGACACAGAAAATTAAAGATTGAGCCACACGAACCCCACTAAAAGTCTACCAATCATGACACAGAAATCTACATATTGAGCCACACGAACCCCACTAAAAGTCTACCTACCATGAGACAGAAAAGTAGAGAATGAGCCACACGAACTCCACTAAAGGTCTCCCAACCATGACGCAGAAAACTAAAGATTGAGCCACACGAACCCCACTAAAAGTCTACATACCATGACACATAACACTAAAGATAGAGCTATACGAACCCCACTAAAAGTCTACCAACCATGACACAGACTACTAAAGATAGAGCAGAACAAACCCCACTAAAAGTCAACCAACCATGACACAGAAAATTAAAGAGTGAGCCACACGAACCCCACTAAAAGTCTACCAATCAAGACACAGAAATCTACATATTGAGCCACACGAACCCCACTAAAAGTCTACCAACCATGAGACAGAAAAGTAGAGATTGAGCCACACGAACTCCACTAAAGGTCTCCAAACCATGACGCAGAAAACTAAAGATTGAGCCACACGAACCCCACTAAAAGTCTACCTATCATGACACATAACACTAAAGATTGAGCCACACGAAGCCCACTAAAAGTCTACCAGCCATGACACAGACTACTAAAGATAGAGCAGAACGAACCCACTAAAAGTCAACCTACCATGACACATAAAACTAAAGATTGAGCAACACGAACCCCACTAAAAGTCTACCAACCATGCTAGAAAGACTAAAGATTGAGCCACACGAACCACACTAAAGGTATACCTAACATGACACAGAAATCTAAAGATTGAGCCACACGAACCCCACTAAAAGTCTACCTACAATGAAACAGAAAACAAACTATATTGAACCACACGAACCCCCCTAAAAGTCTACCAACCAAGCCAGAAAGACAAAAGATTGAGCCACACGAACCCCACTACAAGTCTACCAACCATGACACAGAAAACTAAAGATTGAGCCACACGAACCCCACTAAAAGTCTACCAACCATGTCACAGAAGACTAAAGATTGAGCCACACGAAACCCACTAAAAGTCTATCAACCATGACACAGAAAATTAAAGATTGAGCCACACGAACCCCACTAAAAGTCTACCAATCATGACACAGAAATCTACATATTGAGCCACACGAACCCCACTAAAAGTCTACCTACCATGAGACAGAAAAGTAGAGAATGAGCCACACGAACTCCACTAAAGGTCTCCCAACCATGACGCAGAAAACTAAAGATTGAGCCACACGAACCCCACTAAAAGTCTACATACCATGACACATAACACTAAAGATGGAGCTATACGAACCCCACTAAAAGTCTACCAACCATGACACAGACTACTAAAGATAGAGCAGAACGAACCCCACTAAAAGTCAACCAACCATGACACAGAAAACTAAAGAGTGAGCCACACGAACTCCACTAAAAGTCTACCAACCATGACACAGAAAACTAAAGATTGAGCCACACGAACCCCACTAAAAGCCTACCAACCATGACACAGAAAACAAAAGATTGAGCCACACGAACCCCACTAAAAGTATATCTAGCATAACACAGAAATCTAAAGATTGAGCTACACGAACCCCACTAAAAGTCTATCAACCATGACACAGAAAATTAAAGATTGAGCCACACGAACCCCACTAAAAGTCTACCAATCAAGACACAGAAAGCTACATATTGAGCCACACGAACCCCACTAAAAGTCTACCAACCATGAGACAGAAAAGTAGAGATTGAGCCACACGAACTCCACTAAAGGTCTCCCAACCATGACGCAGAAAACTAAAGATTGAGCCACACGAACCCCACTAAAAGTCTACCTACCATGACACATAACACTAAAGATTGAGCCACACGAACCCCACTAAAAGTCTACCAGCCATGACACAGACTACTAAAGATAGAGCAGAACGAACCCCACTAAAGGTCAACCTACCATGACACATAAAACTAAAGATTGAGCCACATGAACCCCACTAAAAGTCTACCAACCATGCTAGAAAGACTAAAGATTGAGCCACACGAACCCCACTAAAGGTATACCTAACATGACACAGAAATCTAAAGATTGAGCCACACGAACCCCAATAAAGTCTACCTACCATGACACAGAAAACTAAAGATTGAGTCACACGAACCCCCCTAAAAGTCTACCAACCATATCACAGAAGACTAAAGATTGAGCCACACGAACCCCACTAAAAGCCTAACAACCATGACACAGAAAACAAAAGATTGAGCCACACGAACCCCACTAAAAGTATACCTAGCATAACACAGAAATCTAAAGATTGAGCTACACGAACCCCACTAAAAGTCTACCTACCATGACACAGAAAGCTAAAGATTGAGCCACACGAACTCCACTAAAAATCTATCAACCATGTCACAGAAGACTAAAAATTGAGCCACACGAACCTCACTAAAAGTCTACCAATCATGACACAGAAATCTAAATATTGAGCTTCACGAAACCCACTTAAAGTCTACCTACCATGACACAGAACACTAAAGATAGAGCCACACGAAGCCCACTAAAAGTCTATCAACCATGACACAGAAAATTAAAGATTGAGCCACACGAACCCCACTAAAAGTCTACCAATCAAGACACAGAAATCTACATATTGAGCCACACGAACCCCACTAAAAGTATACCAACCATGAGACAGAAAAGTAGAGATTGAGCCACACGAACTCCACTAAAGGTCTCCCAACCATGACGCAGAAAACTAAAGATTGAGCCACACGAACCCCACTAAAAGTCTACCTATCATGACACATAACACTAAAGATTCAGCCACACGAAGCCCACTAAAAGTCTACCAGCCATGACACAGACTACTAAAGATAGAGCAGAACGAACCCACTAAAAGTCAACCTACCATGACACATAAAACTAAAGATTGAGCCACACGAACCCCACTAAAAGTCTACCAACCATGCTAGAAAGACTAAAGATTGAGCCACACGAACCACACTAAAGGTATACCTAACATGACACAGAAATCTAAAGATTGAGCCACACGAACCCCACTAAAAGTCTACCTACAATGACACAGAAAACAAACTATATTGAACCACACGAACCCCCCTAAAAGTCTACCAACCAAGCCAGAAAGACAAAAGATTGAGCCACACGAACCCCACTACAAGTCTACCAACCATGACACAGAAAACTAAAGATTGAGCCACACGAACCCCACTAAAAGTCTACCAACCATGTCATAGAAGACTAAAGATTGAGCCACACGAAACCCACTAAAAGTCTATCAACCATGACACAGAAAATTAAAGATTGAGCCACACGAACCCCACTAAAAGTCTACCAATCATGACACAGAAATCTACATATTGAGCCACACGAACCCCACTAAAAGTCTACCTACCATGAGACAGAAAAGTAGAGAATGAGCCACACGAACTCCACTAAAGGTCTCCCAACCTTGACGCAGAAAACTAAAGATTGAGCCACACGAACCCCACTAAAAGTCTACATACCATGACACATAACACTAAAGATGGAGCTATACGAACCCCACTAAAAGTCTACCAACCATGACACAGACTACTAAAGATAGAGCAGAACGAACCCCACTAAAAGTCAACCAACCATGACACAGAAAACTAAAGAGTGAGCCACACGAACTCCACTAAAAGTCTACCAACCATGACACAGAAAACTAAAGATTGAGCCACACGAACCCCACTAAAAGCCTACCAACCATGACACAGAAAACAAAAGATTGAGCCACACGAACCCCACTAAAAGTATATCTAGCATAACACAGAAATCTAAAGATTGAGCTACACGAACCCCACTAAAAGTCTACCTACCATGACACAGAAAGCTAAAGATGGAGCCACACGAACTCCACTAAAAATCTACCAACCATGTCACAGAAGACTAAAAATTGAGCCACACGAACCCCACTAAAAGTCTACCTACCATGACACAGAAATCTAAATATTGAGCCACACGAACCCCACTTAAAGTCTACCTACCATGACACAGAACACTAAAGATAGAGCCACACGAACGCCACTAAAAGTCCACAAACCATGACACAGACTACTAAAGACAGAGCAGAACGAACCCCACTAAAAGTCTACCAACCATGACACAGAAAACTAAAGATTGAGCCACACGAACCCCACTAAGAGCCTACCAACCATGACACAAAAAACAAAAGATTGAGCCACACGAATCCCACTAAAGGTATACCTAACATGACACAGAAATCTAAAGATTGAGCCACACGAACACCACTAAACGTCTACCTACCATGACACAGAAAACTAAAGATTGAGCCACACGAACCCCACTAAAAGTCTACCAACCATGTCACAGAAGACTAAAGATTGAGCCACACGAACCCCACTAAAAGTCTATCAACCATGACACAGAAAATTAAAGATTGAGCCACACGAACCCCACTAAAAGTCTACCAATCAAGACACAGAAAGCTACATATTGAGCCACACGAACCCCACTAAAAGTCTACCAACCATGAGACAGAAAAGTAGAGATTGAGCCACACGAACTCCACTAAAGGTCTCCCAACCATGACGCAGAAAACTAAAGATTGAGCCACACGAACCCCACTAAAAGTCTACCTACCATGACACATAACACTAAAGATTGAGCCACACGAACCCCACTAAAAGTCTACCAGCCATGACACAGACTACTAAAGATAGAGCAGAACGAACCCCACTAAAAGTCAACCTACCATGACACATAAAACTAAAGATTGAGCCACATGAACCCCACTAAAAGTCTACCAACCATGCTAGAAAGACTAAAGATTGAGCCACACGAACCCCACTAAAGGTATACCTAACATGACACAGAAATCTAAAGATTGAGCCACACGAACCCCAATAAAGTCTACCTACCATGACACAGAAAACTAAAGATTGAGTCACACGAACCCCCCTAAAAGTCTACCAACCATGTCACAGAAGACTAAAGATTGAGCCACACGAACCCCACTAAAAGCCTAACAACCATGACACAGAAAACAAAAAATTGAGCCACACGAACCCCACTAAAAGTATACCTAGCATAACACAGAAATCTAAAGATTGAGCTACACGAACCCCACTAAATGTCTACCTACCATGACACAGAAAGCTAAAGATTGAGCCACACGAACTCCACTAAAAATCTATCAACCATGTCACAGAAGACTAAAAATTGAGCCACACGAACCTCACTAAAAGTCTACCAATCATGACACAGAAATCAAAATATTGAGCCACACGAACCCCACTTAAAGTCTACCTACCATGACACAGAACACTAAAGATAGAGCCACACGAACCCCACTAAAAGTTTATCAACCATGACACAGAAAATTAAAGATTGAGCCACACGAACCCCACTAAAAGTCTACCAATCAAGACACAGAAATCTACATATTGAGCCACACGAACCCCACTAAAAGTATACCAACCATGAGACAGAAAAGTAGAGATTGAGCCACATGAACTCCACTAAAGGTCTCCCAACCATGACGCAGAAAACTAAAGATTGAGCCACACGAACCCCACTAAAAGTCTACCTATCATGACACATAACACTAAAGATTGAGCCACACGAAGCCCACTAAAAGTCTACCAGCCATGACACAGACTACTAAAGATAGAGCAGAACGAACCCACTAAAAGTCAACCTACCATGACACATAAAACTAAAGATTGAGCCACACGAACCCCACTAAAAGTCTACCAACCATGCTAGAAAGACTAAAGATTGAGCCACACGAACCACACTAAAGGTATACCTAACATGACACAGAAATCTAAAGATTGAGCCACACGAACCCCACTAAAAGTCTACCTACAATGACACAGAAAACAAACTATATTGAACCACACGAACCCCCCTAAAAGTCTACCAACCAAGCCAGAAAGACAAAAGATTGAGCCACACGAACCCCACTACAAGTCTACCAACCATGACACAGAAAACTAAAGATTGAGCCACACGAACCCCACTAAAAGTCTACCAACCATGTCATAGAAGACTAAAGATTGAGCCACACGAAACCCACTAAAAGTCTATCAACCATGACACAGAAAATTAAAGATTGAGCCACACGAACCCCACTAAAAGTCTACCAATCATGACACAGAAATCTACATATTGAGCCACACGAACCCCACTAAAAGTCTACCTACCATGAGACAGAAAAGTAGAGAATGAGCCACACGAACTCCACTAAAGGTCTCCCAACCATGACGCAGAAAACTAAAGATTGAGCCACACGAACCCCACTAAAAGTCTACATACCATGACACATAACACTAAAGATGGAGCTATACGAACCCCACTAAAAGTCTACCAACCATGACACAGACTACTAAAGATAGAGCAGAACGAACCCCACTAAAAGTCAACCAACCATGACACAGAAAACTAAAGAGTGAGCCACACGAACTCCACTAAAAGTCTACCAACCATGACACAGAAAACTAAAGATTGAGCCACACGAACCCCACTAAAAGCCTACCAACCATGACACAGAAAACAAAAGATTGAGCCACACGAACCCCACTAAAAGTATATCTAGCATAACACAGAAATCTAAAGATTGAGCTACACGAACCCCACTAAAAGTCTACCTACCATGACACAGAAAGCTAAAGATTGAGCCACACGAACTCCACTAAAAATCTACCAACCATGTCACAGAAGACTAAAAATTGAGCCACACGAACCCCACTAAAAGTCTACCTACCATGACACAGAAATCTAAATATTGAGCCACACGAACGCCACTTAAAGTCTACCTACCATGACACAGAACACTAAAGATAGAGCCACACGAACGCCACTAAAAGTCCACAAACCATGACACAGACTACTAAAGACAGAGCAGAACGAACCCCACTAAAAGTCTACCAACCATGACACAGAAAACTAAAGATTGAGCCACACGAACCCCACTAAGAGCCTACCAAGCATGACACAAAAAACAAAAGATTGAGCCACACGAATCCCACTAAAGGTATACCTAACATGACACAGAAATCTAAAGATTGAGCCACACGAACACCACTAAACGTCTACCTACCATGACACAGAAAACTAAAGATTGAGCCACACGAACCCCACTAAAAGTCTACCAACCATGTCACAGAAGACTAAAGATTGAGCCACACGAAACCCACTAAAAGTCTACCAATCATGACACAGAAATCTACATATTGAGCCACACGAACCCCACTAAAAATCTACCTACCATGAGACAGAAAACTAAAGATGGAGCCACACGAACCCCACTAAAAGTCTACATACCATGACACATAACACTAAAGATGGAGCTATGCGAACCCCACTAAAAGTCTACCAACCATGACACAGACTACTAAAGATAGAGCAGAACGAACCCCACTAAAAGTCAACCAACCATGACACAGAAAACTAAAGAGTGAGCCACACGAACTCCACTAAAAGTCTACCAACCATGACACAGAAAACTAAAGATTGAGCCACACGAACCCCACTAAAAGCCTACCAACCATGACACAGAAAACAAAAGATTGAGCCACACGAACCCCACTAAAAGTATATCTAGCATAACACAGAAATCTAAAGATTGAGCTACACGAACCCCACTAAAAGTATACCTACCATGACACAGAAAGCTAAAGATTGAGCCACACGAACCCCACTAAAAGTCTACCAATCAAGACACAGAAAGCTACATATTGAGCCACACGAACCCCACTAAAAGTCTACCAACCATGAGACAGAAAAGTAGAGATTGAGACACACGAACTCCACTAAAGGTCTCCCAACCATGACGCAGAAAACTAAAGATTGAGCCACACGAACCCCACTAAAAGTCTACCTACCATGACACATAACACTAAAGATTGAGCCACACGAACCCCACTAAAAGTCTACCAGCCATGACACAGACTACTAAAGATAGAGCAGAACAAACCCCACTAAAAGTCAACCTACCATGACACATAAAACTAAAGATTGAGCCACATGAACCCCACTAAAAGTCTACCAACCATGCTAGAAAGACTAACGATTGAGCCACACGAACCCCACTAAAGGTATACCTAACATGACACAGAAATCTAAAGATTGAGCCACACGAACCCCAATAAAGTCTACCTACCATGACACAGAAAACTAAAGATTGAGTCACACGAACCCCCCTAAAAGTCTACCAACCATGTCACAGAAGACTAAAGATTGAGCCACACGAACCCCACTAAAAGCCTAACAACCATGACACAGAAAACAAAAGATTGAGCCACACGAACCCCACTAAAAGTATACCTAGCATAACACAGAAATCTAAAGATTGAGCTACACGAACCCCACTAAAAGTCTCCCAACCATGACGCAGAAAACTAAAGATTGAGCCACACGAACCCCACTAAAAGTCTACCTATCATGACACATAACACTAAAGATTGAGCCACACGAAGCCCACTAAAAGTCTACCAGCCATGACACAGACTACTAAAGATAGAGCAGAACGAACCCACTAAAAGTATACCAACCATGAGACAGAAAAGTAGAGATTGAGCCACACGAACCCCATTAAAGGTCACCCAACCATGACGCAGAAAATTAAAGATTGAGCCACACGAACCCCACTAAAAGTCTACTTACCATGACACAGAAAACAAAAGATTGAACTACGCGAACCCCACTAAAAGTATACCTAACATCACACAGAAGACTAAAGATTGAGCTACACGAACCCCACTAAAAATCTGCCAACCATGGCACAGAAAACAAACTAGATTGAGCCACACGAACCCCACTAAAAATCTACCAATCATGACACAGAAAACTAAAGATTGAGCCACACGAAACCAACTAAAAGTCTACCTACCATGACACAGAAGACTAAAGATTGAGCGACACGAACTCCACTAAAAGTCTACCAACCATGACACAGAAAACTAAAGATTAAGTCACACGAACCCAACTAAAAGTCTACCTACCATGACACAGAACACTAAAAATAGAGCCACACGAACCCCACTAAAAGTCTACCAACCATGACACAGAATACTAAAGATAGAGAAGAACGAACCCCACTAAAAGTCTACCAACCATGACACATAAAACTAAAGATTGAGACACACGAACCCCACTAAAGGTCTACCAACCATGACACAAAAAAGTAAAGAGTGAGCCACACGAACCCCACTAAAAGTCTACCAACCATGACACAGAAAACTAAAGATTGAGCCAAACGAACCCCACTAAAAGCCTACCAACCATGACACAGAAAACAAAAGATTGAGCCACACGAACCCCACTAAAAGTATACCTAGCATAACACAGAAATCTAAAGATTGAGCTACACGAACCCCACTAAAAGTCTACCTACCATGACACAGAAAGCTAAAGATTGAGCCACACGAACCCCACAAAAATCTACAAACCATGTCACAGAAGACTAAAAATTGAGCCACACGAACCCCACTAAAAGTCTACCAACCATGACACAGAAATCTAAATATTGAGCCACACGATCCCAATTTAAAGTCTACCTACCATGACACAGAACACTAAAGATAGAGCCACACGAACCCCACTAAAAGTCCACAAACCATGACACAGACTACTAAAGACAGAGCAGAACGAACCCCACTAAAAGTCTACCAACCATGACACAGAAAACTAAAGATTGAGCCACACGAACCCCACTAAAAGCCTACCAACCATGACACAGAAAACAAAAGATTGAGCCACACGAACCCCACTAAAGGTATGCCTAACATGACACAGAAATCTAAAGATTGAGCCACACGAACCCCACTAAAAGCCTACCAACCATGACACAGAAAACAAAAGATTGAGCCACACGAACCCCACTAAAAGTATACCTAGCATAACACAGAAATCTAAAGATTGAGCTACACGAACCCCACTAAAAGTCTACCTACCATGACACAGAAAGCTAAAGATTGAGCCACACGAACCCCACAAAAATCTACAAACCATGTCACAGAAGACTAAAAATTGAGCCACACGAACCCCACTAAAAGTCTACCAACCATGACACAGAAATCTAAATATTGAGCCACACGATCCCCATTTAAAGTCTACCTACCATGACACAGAACACTAAAGATAGAGCCACACGAACGCCACTAAAAGTCCACAAACCATGACACAGACTACTAAAGACAGAGCAGAACGAACCCCACTAAAAGTCTACCAACCATGACACAGAAAACTAAAGATTGAGCCACACGAACCCCCCTAAAAGCCTACCAAACATGACACAGAAAACAAAAGATTGAGCCACACGAACCCCACTAAAGGTATGCCTAACATGACACAGAAATCTAAAGATTGAGCCACACGAACACCACTACACGTCTACCTACCATGACACAGAAAACTAAAGATTGAGCCACACGAACCCCACTAAAAGTCTACCAACCATGTCACATAAGACTAAAGATTGAGCCATACGAACCCCACTAAAAGTCTATCAACCATGACACAGAAAATTAAAGATTGAGCCACACGAACCCCACTAAAAGTCTACCAATCAAGACACAGAAATCTACATATTGAGCCACACGAACCCCACTAAAAGTCTACCTATCATGACACATAACACTAAAGATTGAGCCACACGAAGCCCACTAAAAGTCTACCAGCCATGACACAGACTACTAAAGATAGAGCAGAACGAACCCACTAAGAGTATACCAACCATGAGACAGAAAAGTAGAGATTGAGCCACACGAACCCCATTAAAGGTCACCCAACCATGACGCAGAAAATTAAAGATTGAGCCACACGAACCCCACTAAAAGTCTACTTACCATGACACAGAAAACAAAAGATTGAACTACGCGAACCCCACTAAAAGTATACCTAACATCACACAGAAGACTAAAGATTGAGCTACACGAACCCCACTAAAAATCTGCCAACCATGGCACAGAAAACAAACTAGATTGAGCCACACGAACCCCACTAAAAATCTACCAATCATGACACAGAAAACTAAAGATTGAGCCACACGAAACCAACTAAAAGTCTACCTACCATGACACAGAAGACTAAAGATTGAGCGACACGAACTCCACTAAAAGTCTACCAACCATGACACAGAAAACTAAAGATTAAGTCACACGAACCCAACTAAAAGTCTACCTACCATGACACAGAACACTAAAAATAGAGCCACACGAACCCCACTAAAAGTCTACCAACCATGACACAGAATACTAAAGATAGAGAAGAACGAACCCCACTAAAAGTCTACCAACCATGACACATAAAACTAAAGATTGAGACACACGAACCCCACTAAAGGTCTACCAACCATGACACAAAAAAGTAAAGAGTGAGCCACACGAACCCCACTAAAAGTCTACCAACCATGACACAGAAAACTAAAGATTGAGCCAAACGAACCCCACTAAAAGCCTACCAACCATGACACAGAAAACAAAAGATTGAGCCACACGAACCCCACTAAAAGTATACCTAGCATAACACAGAAATCTAAAGATTGAGCTACACGAACCCCACTAAAAGTCTACCTACCATGACACAGAAAGCTAAAGATTGAGCCACACGAACCCCACAAAAATCTACAAACCATGTCACAGAAGACTAAAAATTGAGCCACACGAACCCCACTAAAAGTCTACCAACCATGACACAGAAATCTAAATATTGAGCCACACGATCCCAATTTAAAGTCTACCTACCATGACACAGAACACTAAAGATAGAGCCACACGAACCCCACTAAAAGTCCACAAACCATGACACAGACTACTAAAGACAGAGCAGAACGAACCCCACTAAAAGTCTACCAACCATGACACAGAAAACTAAAGATTGAGCCACACGAACCCCACTAAAAGCCTACCAACCATGACACAGAAAACAAAAGATTGAGCCACACGAACCCCACTAAAGGTATGCCTAACATGACACAGAAATCTAAAGATTGAGCCACACGAACCCCACTAAAAGCCTACCAACCATGACACAGAAAACAAAAGATTGAGCCACACGAACCCCACTAAAAGTATACCTAGCATAACACAGAAATCTAAAGATTGAGCTACACGAACCCCACTAAAAGTCTACCTACCATGACACAGAAAGCTAAAGATTGAGCCACACGAACCCCACAAAAATCTACAAACCATGTCACAGAAGACTAAAAATTGAGCCACACGAACCCCACTAAAAGTCTACCAACCATGACACAGAAATCTAAATATTGAGCCACACGATCCCCATTTAAAGTCTACCTACCATGACACAGAACACTAAAGATAGAGCCACACGAACGCCACTAAAAGTCCACAAACCATGACACAGACTACTAAAGACAGAGCAGAACGAACCCCACTAAAAGTCTACCAACCATGACACAGAAAACTAAAGATTGAGCCACACGAACCCCCCTAAAAGCCTACCAAACATGACACAGAAAACAAAAGATTGAGCCACACGAACCCCACTAAAGGTATGCCTAACATGACACAGAAATCTAAAGATTGAGCCACACGAACACCACTACACGTCTACCTACCATGACACAGAAAACTAAAGATTGAGCCACACGAACCCCACTAAAAGTCTACCAACCATGTCACATAAGACTAAAGATTGAGCCACACGAACCCCACTAAAAGTCTATCAACCATGACACAGAAAATTAAAGATTGAGCCACACGAACCCCACTAAAAGTCTACCAATCAAGACACAGAAATCTACATATTGAGCCACACGAACCCCACTAAAAGTCTACCAACCATGAGACAGAAAAGTAGAGATTGAGCCACACGAACTCCACTAAAGGTCTCCCAACTATGACGCAGAAAACTAAAGATTGAGCCACACGAACCCCACTAAAAGTCTACCTACCATGACACATAACACTAAAGATTGAGCCACACGAACCCCACTAAAAGTCTACCAGCCATGACACAGACTACTAAAGATAGAGCAGAACGAACCCCACTAAAAGTAAACCTACCATGACACATACAACTAAAGATTGAGCCACACGAACCCCACTAAAAGTCTACCAACCATGCTAGAAAGACTAAAGATTGAGCCACACGAACCCCACTAAAAGTCTACCAGCCATGACACAGACTACTAAAGATAGAGCAGAACGAACCCCACTAAAAGTCAACCTACCATGAAACATAAAACTAAAGATTGAGCCACACGAACCCCACTAAAAGTCTACCAACCATGCTAGAAAGACTAAAGATTGAGCCACACGAACCCCACTAAAGGTATACCTAACATGACACAGAAATCTAAAGATTGAGGCACATGAACCCCAATAAAGTCTACCTACCATGACACAGAAAACTAAAGATTGAGTCACACGAACCCCCCTAAAAGTCTACCAACCATGTCACAGAAGACTAAAGATTGAGCCACACGAAAACCACTAAAAGTCTATCAACCATGACACAGAAAATTAAAGATTGAGCCACACGAACCCCACTAAAAGTCTACCAATCATGACACAGAAATCTACATATTGAGCCACACGAACCCCACTAAAAGTCTACCAACCATGAGACAGAAAAGTAGAGATTGAGCCACACGAACTCCACTAAAGGTCTCCCAACCATGACGCAGAAAACTAAAGATTGAGCCACACGAACCCCACTAAAAGTCTACATACCATGACACATAACACTAAAGATAGAGCCACACGAACCCCACTAAAAGTCTACCAACCATGACACAGACTACTAAAGATAGAGCAGAACGAACCCCACTAAAAGTCAACCAACCATGACACATAAAACTAAAGATTGAGCCACACGAACCCCACTAAAAGTCTACCAACCATGCCAGAAAGACTAAAGATTGAGCCACACGAACCACACTAAAGGTATACCTAACATGACACAGAAATCTAAAGATTGAGCCACACGTACCCCACTAAAAGTCTACCTACCATGACACAGAAAACAAACTTGATTGAGCCACACGAACTCCACTAAAAGTCTACCAACCATGCCAGAAAGACAAAAGATTGAGCCACACGAACCCCACTAAAAGTCTACGAACCATGACAAAGAAAATTAAAGATTGAGCCACACGAACCCCACTAAAAGTCTACCAATCATGACACAGAAATCTAAATATTGAGCCACACGAACCCCACTAAAAGTCTACCAACCATGACGCAGAAAACTAAAGATTGAGCCACACGAACCCCACTAAAAGTCTTCCTAACATGACACAGAAAACAAAAGATTAGGGTACACGAACCCCACTAAGATTCTACCTAATATCACACAGAAGACTAAAGATTGAGCCACACGAACCCCTCAAAAAATCTACTATCCATAACACAGAAAACTAGATTGAGCCACACGAACCCCACTAAAAATCTACCAACCATGACACATACAATTAAAGACTGAACCACACGAAGCCAACTAAAAGTCTATCAACCATGACACAGAAAACTAAAGATTGAGTCACACGAACCCCACTAAAAGTCTACCTACCATGACACAGAACACTAAAAATAGAGCCACACAAACCCCACTAAAAGTCCACAAACCATGACACAGACTACTAAAGATTGAGCCACACGAACCTCACTAAATGCCTACCAACCATGACACAGAAAACAAAAGATTGAGCCACACGAACCCCACTAAAGGTATACCTAACATCACACAAAAATCTAAAGATTGAGCCACACGAACCCCACTAAAAGTCTACCAACCATAACACAGAAAACTAAAGATTGAGCCACACGAACCCCACTAAAAGTCTACGAACCATGTCACAGAAGACTAATGATTGAGCCACACGAACCTCACTAAATGTCTATCAACCATGACAGAGAAAATTAAAGACTAAACCACACGAACCCCACTAAAAGTCTACCAACCATGATACAGAAAAGTAGAGATTGAGCCACACGAACCCCATTAAAGGTCACCAAACCATGACGCAGAAAATTAAAGATTGAGCCACACGAACGCCACTAAAAGTCTACTTACAATGACACAGAAAACTAAAGATTGAACTACACAAACCCCACTAAAAGTCTACCTAACATCACACAGAAGAGTAAAGATTGAGCCACACGAACCCCACAATAAATCTACCAACCATAACACAGAAAACTAAAGATTGAGCCACACGAACCCCACTAAAAATCTACCAACCATGACACTGAAAACAAACTAGATTGAGCCACACGAACCCCACTAAAAATCTACCAATCATGAAACAGAAAATTAAAGATTGAGCCACACGAACACCACTACACGTCTACCTACCATGACACAGAAAACTAAAGATTGAGCCACACGAACCCCACTAAAAGTCTACCAACCATGTCACATAAGACTAAAGATTGAGCCACACGAACCCCACTAAAAGTCTATCAACCATGACACAGAAAATTAAAGATTGAGCCACACGAACCCCACTAAAAGTCTACCAATCAAGACACAGAAATCTACATATTGAGCCACACGAACCCCACTAAAAGTCTACCAACCATGAGACAGAAAAGTAGAGATTGAGCCACACGAACTCCACTAAAGGTCTCCCAACTATGACGCAGAAAACTAAAGATTGAGCCACACGAACCCCACTAAAAGTCTACCTACCATGACACATAACACTAAAGATTGAGCCACACGAACCCCACTAAATGTCTACCAGCCATGACACAGACTACTAAAGATAGAGCAGAACGAACCCCACTAAAAGTCAACCTACCATGACACATACAACTAAAGATTGAGCCACACGAACCCCACTAAAAGTCTACCAACCATGCTAGAAAGACTAAAGATTGAGCCACACGAACCACACTAAAGGTATACCTAACATGACACAGAAATCTAAAGATTGAGCCACACGAACCCCACTAAAAGTCTACCTACAATGACACAGAAAACAAACTAGATTGAGCCACACGAACCCCCCTAAAGGTCTACCAACCAAGCCAGAAAGACAAAAGATTGAGCCACACGAACCCCACTAAAAGTCTACCAACCATGACACAGAAAACTAAAGATTGAGCCACACGAACCCCACTAAAAGCCTAACAACCATGACACAGAAAACAAAAGATTGAGCCACACGAACCCCACTAAAAGTATACCTAGCATAACACAGAAATCTAAAGATTGAGCTACACGAACCCCACTAAACGTCTACCTACCATGACACAGAAAGCTAAAGATTGAGCCACACGAACTCCACTAAAAATCTATCAACCATGTCACAGAAGACTAAAAATTGAGCCACACGAACCTCACTAAAAGTCTACCAATCATGACACAGAAATCTAAATATTGAGCCACACGAACCCCACTTAAAGTCTACCTACCATGACACAGAACACTAAAGATAGAGCCACACGAACCCCACTAAAAGTCCACCAACCATGACACAGACTACTAAAGACAGAGCAGAACGAACCCCACTAAAAGTCTACCTACAATGACACAGAAAACAAACTATATTGAACCACACGAACCCCCCTAAAAGTCTACCAACCAAGCCAGAAAGACAAAAGATTGAGCCACACGAACCCCACTACAAGTCTACCAACCATGACACAGAAAACTAAAGATTGAGCCACACGAACCCCACTAAAAGTCTACCAACCATGTCACAGAAGACTAAAGATTGAGCCACACGAAACCCACTAAAAGTCTATCAACCATGACACAGAAAATTAAAGATTGAGCCACACGAACCCCACTAAAAGTCTACCAATCATGACACAGAAATCTACATATTGAGCCACACGAACCCCACTAAAAGTCTACCTACCATGAGACAGAAAAGTAGAGAATGAGCCACACGAACTCCACTAAAGGTCTCCCAACCATGACGCAGAAAACTAAAGATTGAGCCACACGAACCCCACTAAAAGTCTACATACCATGACACATAACACTAAAGATAGAGCTATACGAACCCCACTAAAAGTCTACCAACCATGACACAGACTACTAAAGATAGAGCAGAACGAACCCCACTAAAAGTCAACCAACCATGACACAGAAAACTAAAGAGTGAGCCACACGAACTCCACTAAAGGTCTCCCAACTATGACGCAGAAAACTAAAGATTGAGCCACACGAACCCCACTAAAAGTCTACCTACCATGACACATAACACTAAAGATTGAGCCACACGAACCCCACTAAATGTCTACCAGCCATGACACAGACTACTAAAGATAGAGCAGAACGAACCCCACTAAAAGTCAACCTACCATGACACATACAACTAAAGATTGAGCCACACGAACCCCACTAAAAGTCTACCAACCATGCTAGAAAGACTAAAGATTGAGCCACACGAACCACACTAAAGGTATACCTAACATGACACAGAAATCTAAAGATTGAGCCACACGAACCCCACTAAAAGTCTACCTACAATGACACAGAAAACAAACTAGATTGAGCCACACGAACCCCCCTAAAGGTCTACCAACCAAGCCAGAAAGACAAAAGATTGAGCCACACGAACCCCACTAAAAGTCTACCAACCATGACACAGAAAACTAAAGATTGAGCCACACGAACCCCACTAAAAGCCTAACAACCATGACACAGAAAACAAAAGATTGAGCCACACGAACCCCACTAAAAGTATACCTAGCATAACACAGAAATCTAAAGATTGAGCTACACGAACCCCACTAAACGTCTACCTACCATGACACAGAAAGCTAAAGATTGAGCCACACGAACTCCACTAAAAATCTATCAACCATGTCACAGAAGACTAAAAATTGAGCCACACGAACCTCACTAAAAGTCTACCAATCATGACACAGAAATCTAAATATTGAGCCACACGAACCCCACTTAAAGTCTACCTACCATGACACAGAACACTAAAGATAGAGCCACACGAACCCCACTAAAAGTCCACCAACCATGACACAGACTACTAAAGACAGAGCAGAACGAACCCCACTAAAAGTCTACCTACAATGACACAGAAAACAAACTATATTGAACCACACGAACCCCCCTAAAAGTCTACCAACCAAGCCAGAAAGACAAAAGATTGAGCCACACGAACCCCACTACAAGTCTACCAACCATGACACAGAAAACTAAAGATTGAGCCACACGAACCCCACTAAAAGTCTACCAACCATGTCACAGAAGACTAAAGATTGAGCCACACGAAACCCACTAAAAGTCTATCAACCATGACACAGAAAATTAAAGATTGAGCCACACGAACCCCACTAAAAGTCTACCAATCATGACACAGAAATCTACATATTGAGCCACACGAACCCCACTAAAAGTCTACCTACCATGAGACAGAAAAGTAGAGAATGAGCCACACGAACTCCACTAAAGGTCTCCCAACCATGACGCAGAAAACTAAAGATTGAGCCACACGAACCCCACTAAAAGTCTACATACCATGACACATAACACTAAAGATAGAGCTATACGAACCCCACTAAAAGTCTACCAACCATGACACAGACTACTAAAGATAGAGCAGAACGAACCCCACTAAAAGTCAACCAACCATGACACAGAAAACTAAAGAGTGAGCCACACGAACCCCACTAAAAGTCTACCAATCAAGACACAGAAATCTACATATTGAGCCACACGAACCCCACTAAAAGTCTACCAACCATGAGACAGAAAAGTAGAGATTGAGCCACACGAACTCCACTAAAGGTCTCCCAACCATGACGCAGAAAACTAAAGATTGAGCCACACGAACCCCACTAAAAGTCTACCTATCATGACACATAACACTAAAGATTGAGCCACACGAAGCCCACTAAAAGTCTACCAGCCATGACACAGACTACTAAAGATAGAGCAGAACGAACCCACTAAAAGTCAACCTACCATGACACATAAAACTAAAGATTGAGCAACACGAACCCCACTAAAAGTCTACCAACCATGCTAGAAAGACTAAAGATTGAGCCACACGAACCACACTAAAGGTATACCTAACATGACACAGAAATCTAAAGATTGAGCCACACGAACCCCACTAAAAGTCTACCTACAATGACACAGAAAACAAACTAGATTGAGCCACACGAACCCCCCTAAAGGTCTACCAACCAAGCCAGAAAGACAAAAGATTGAGCCACACGAACCCCACTAAAAGTCTACCAACCATGACACAGAAAACTAAAGATTGAGCCACACGAACCCCACTAAAAGCCTAACATCCATGACACAGAAAACAAAAGATTGAGCCACACGAACCCCACTAAAAGTATACCTAGCATAACACAGAAATCTAAAGATTGAGCTACACGAACCCCACTAAACGTCTACCTACCATGACACAGAAAGCTAAAGATTGAGCCACACGAACTCCACTAAAAATCTATCAACCATGTCACAGAAGACTAAAAATTGAGCCACACGAACCTCACTAAAAGTCTACCAATCATGACACAGAAATCTAAATATTGAGCCACACGAACCCCACTTAAAGTCTACCTACCATGACACAGAACACTAAAGATAGAGCCACACGAACCCCACTAAAAGTCCACCAACCATGACACAGACTACTAAAGACAGAGCAGAACGAACCCCACTAAAAGTCTACCTACAATGACACAGAAAACAAACTATATTGAACCACACGAACCCCCCTAAAAGTCTACCAACCAAGCCAGAAAGACAAAAGATTGAGCCACACGAACCCCACTACAAGTCTACCAACCATGACACAGAAAACTAAAGATTGAGCCACACGAACCCCACTAAAAGTCTACCAACCATGTCACAGAAGACTAAAGATTGAGCCACACGAAACCCACTAAAAGTCTATCAACCATGACACAGAAAATTAAAGATTGAGCCACACGAACCCCACTAAAAGTCTCCCAATCATGACACAGAAATCTACATATTGAGCCACACGAACCCCACTAAAAGTCTACCTACCATGAGACAGAAAAGTAGAGAATGAGCCACACGAACTCCACTAAAGGTCTCCCAACCATGACGCAGAAAACTAAAGATTGAGCCACACGAACCCCACTAAAAGTCTACATACCATGACACATAACACTAAAGATAGAGCTATACGAACCCCACTAAAAGTCTATCAACCATGACACAGACTACTAAAGATAGAGCAGAACGAACCCCACTAAAAGTCAACCAACCATGACACAGAAAACTAAAGAGTGAGCCACACGAACCCCACTAAAAGTCTACCAATCAAGACACAGAAATCTACATATTGAGCCACACGAACCCCACTAAAAGTCTACCAACCATGAGACAGAAAAGTAGAGATTGAGCCACACGAACTCCACTAAAGGTCTCCCAACCATGACGCAGAAAACTAAAGATTGAGCCACACGAACCCCACTAAAAGTCTACCTATCATGACACATAACACTAAAGATTGAGCCACACGAAGCCCACTAAAAGTCTACCAGCCATGACACAGACTACTAAAGATAGAGCAGAACGAACCCACTAAAAGTCAACCTACCATGACACATAAAACTAAAGATTGAGCAACACGAACCCCACTAAAAGTCTACCAACCATGCTAGAAAGACTAAAGATTGAGCCACACGAACCACACTAAAGGTATACCTAACATGACACAGAAATCTAAAGATTGAGCCACACGAACCCCACTAAAAGTCTACCTACAATGAAACAGAAAACAAACTATATTGAACCACACGAACCCCCCTAAAAGTCTACCAACCAAGCCAGAAAGACAAAAGATTGAGCCACACGAACCCCACTACAAGTCTACCAACCATGACACAGAAAACTAAAGATTGAGCCACACGAACCCCACTAAAAGTCTACCAACCATGTCACAGAAGACTAAAGATTGAGCCACACGAAACCCACTAAAAGTCTATCAACCATGACACAGAAAATTAAAGATTGAGCCACACGAACCCCACTAAAAGTCTACCAATCATGACACAGAAATCTACATATTGAGCCACACGAACCCCACTAAAAGTCTACCAACCATGATACAGAAAAGTAGAGATTGAGCCACACGAACGCCACTAAAAGTCTACTTACAATGTCACAGAAAACTAAAGATTAAACTACACAAACCCCACTAAAAGTCTACCTAACATCACACAGAAGAGTAAAGATTGAGCCACACGAACCCCACAATAAATCTACCAACCATAACACAGAAAACTAAAGATTGAGCCACACGAACCCCACTAAAAATCTACCAACCATGACACTGAAAACAAACTAGATTGAGCCACACGAACCCCACTAAAAATCTACCAATCATGAAACAGAAAATTAAAGATTGAGCCACACGAACACCACTACACGTCTACCTACCATGACACAGAAAACTAAAGATGGAGCCACACGAACCCCACTAAAAGTCTACCAACCATGTCACATAAGACTAAAGATTGAGCCACACGAACCCCACTAAAAGTCTATCAACCATGACACAGAAAATTAAAGATTGAGCCACACGAACCCCACTAAAAGTCTACCAATCAAGACACAGAAATCTACATATTGAGCCACACGAACCCCACTAAAAGTCTACCAACCATGAGACAGAAAAGTAGAGATTGAGCCACACGAACTCCACTAAAGGTCTCCCAACTATGACGCAGAAAACTAAAGATTGAGCCACACGAACCCCACTAAAAGTCTACCTACCATGACACATAACACTAAAGATTGAGCCACACGAACCCCACTAAATGTCTACCAGCCATGACACAGACTACTAAAGATAGAGCAGAACGAACCCCACTAAAAGTCAACCTACCATGACACATACAACTAAAGATTGAGCCACACGAACCCCACTAAAAGTCTACCAACCATGCTAGAAAGACTAAAGATTGAGCCACACGAACCACACTAAAGGTATACCTAACATGACACAGAAATCTAAAGATTGAGCCACACGAACCCCACTAAAAGTCTACCTACAATGACACAGAAAACAAACTAGATTGAGCCACACGAACACCCCTAAAGGTCTACCAACCAAGCCAGAAAGACAAAAGATTGAGCCACACGAACCTCACTAAAAGTCTACCAACCATGACACAGAAAACTAAAGATTGAGCCACACGAACCCCACTAAAAGCCTAACAACCATGACACAGAAAACAAAAGATTGAGCCACACGAACCCCACTAAAAGTATACCTAGCATAACACAGAAATCTAAAGATTGAGCTACACGAACCCCACTAAACGTCTACCTACCATGACACAGAAAGCTAAAGATTGAGCCACACGAACTCCACTAAAAATCTATCAACCATGTCACAGAAGACTAAAAATTGAGCCACACGAACCTCACTAAAAGTCTACCAATCATGACACAGAAATCTAAATATTGAGCCACACGAACCCCACTTAAAGTCTACCTACCATGACACAGAACACTAAAGATAGAGCCACACGAACCCCACTAAAAGTCCACCAACCATGACACAGACTACTAAAGACAGAGCAGAACGAACCCCACTAAAAGTCTACCTACAATGACACAGAAAACAAACTATATTGAACCACACGAACCCCCCTAAAAGTCTACCAACCAAGCCAGAAAGACAAAAGATTGAGCCACACGAACCCCACTACAAGTCTACCAACCATGACACAGAAAACTAAAGATTGAGCCACACGAACCCCACTAAAAGTCTACCAACCATGTCACAGAAGACTAAAGATTGAGCCACACGAAACCCACTAAAAGTCTATCAACCATGACACAGAAAATTAAAGATTGAGCCACACGAACCCCACTAAAAGTCTACCAATCATGACACAGAAATCTACATATTGAGCCACACGAACCCCACTAAAAGTCTACCTACCATGAGACAGAAAAGTAGAGAATGAGCCACACGAACTCCACTAAAGGTCTCCCAACCATGACGCAGAAAACTAAAGATTGAGCCACACGAACCCCACTAAAAGTCTACATACCATGACACATAACACTAAAGATAGAGCTATACGAACCCCACTAAAAGTCTACCAACCATGACACAGACTATTAAAGATAGAGCAGAACGAACCCCACTAAAAGTCAACCAACCATGACACAGAAAACTAAAGAGTGAGCCACACGAACCCCACTAAAAGTCTACCAATCAAGACACAGAAATCTACATATTGAGCCACACGAACCCCACTAAAAGTCTACCAACCATGAGACAGAAAAGTAGAGATTGAGCCACACGAACTCCACTAAAGGTCTCCCAACCATGACGCAGAAAACTAAAGATTGAGCCACACGAACCCCACTAAAAGTCTACCTATCTTGACACATAACACTAAAGATTGAGCCACACGAAGCCCACTAAAAGTCTACCAGCCATGACACAGACTACTAAAGATAGAGCAGAACGAACCCACTAAAAGTCAACCTACCATGACACATAAAACTAAAGATTGAGCAACACGAACCCCACTAAAAGTCTACCAACCATGCTAGAAAGACTAAAGATTGAGCCACACGAACCACACTAAAGGTATACCTAACATGACACAGAAATCTAAAGATTGAGCCACACGAACCCCACTAAAAGTCTACCTACAATGAAACAGAAAACAAACTATATTGAACCACACGAACCCCCCTAAAAGTCTACCAACCAAGCCAGAAAGACAAAAGATTGAGCCACACGAACCCCACTACAAGTCTACCAACCATGACACAGAAAACTAAAGATTGAGCCACACGAACCCCACTAAAAGTCTACCAACCATGTCACAGAAGACTAAAGATTGAGCCACACGAAACCCACTAAAAGTCTATCAACCATGACACAGAAAATTAAAGATTGAGCCACACGAACCCCACTAAAAGTCTACCAATCATGACACAGAAATCTACATATTGAGCCACACGAACCCCACTAAAAGTCTACCTACCATGAGACAGAAAAGTAGAGAATGAGCCACACGAACTCCACTAAAGGTCTCCCAACCATGACGCAGAAAACTAAAGATTGAGCCACACGAACCCCACTAAAAGTCTACATACCATGACACATAACACTAAAGATGGAGCTATGCGAACCCCACTAAAAGTCTACCAACCATGACACAGACTACTAAAGATAGAGCAGAACGAACCCCACTAAAAGTCAACCAACCATGACACAGAAAACTAAAGAGTGAGCCACACGAACTCCACTAAAAGTCTACCAACCATGACACAGAAAACTAAAGATTGAGCCACACGAACCCCACTAAAAGCCTACCAACCATGACACAGAAAACAAAAGATTGAGCCACACGAACCTCACTAAAAGTATATCTAGCATAACACAGAAATCTAAAGATTGAGCTACACGAACCCCACTAAAAGTCTACCTACCATGACACAGAAAGCTTAAGATTGAGCCACACGAACTCCACTAAAAATCTACCAACCATGTCACAGAAGACTAAAAATTGAGCCACACGAACCCCACTAAAAGTCTACCTACCATGACACAGAAATCAAAATATTGAGCCACACGAACCCCACTTAAAGTCTACCTACCATGACACAGAACACTAAAGATAGAGCCACACGAACGCCACTAAAAGTCCACAAACCATGACACAGATTACTAAAGACAGAGCAGAACGAACCCCACTAAAAGTCTACCAACCATGACACAGAAAACTAAAGATTGAGCCACACGAACCCCACTAAGAGCCTACCAAGCATGACACAAAAAACAAAAGATTGAGCCACACGAATCCCACTAAAGGTATACCTAACATGACACAGAAATCTAAAGATTGAGCCACACGAACACCACTAAACGTCTACCTACCATGACACAGAAAACTAAAGATTGAGCCACACGAACCCCACTAAAAGTCTACCAACCATGTCACAGAAGACTAAAGATTGAGCCACACGAAACCCACTAAAAGCCTATCAACCATGACACAGAAAATTAAAGATTGAGCCACACGAACCCCACTAAAAGTCTACCAATCATGACACAGAAATCTACATATTGAGCCACACGAACCCCACTAAAAGTCTACCTACCATGAGACAGAAAAGTAGAGAATGAGCCACACGAACTCCACTAAAGGTCTCCCAACCATGACGCAGAAAACTAAAGATTGAGCCACACGAACCCCACTAAAAGTCTACATACCATGACACATAACACTAAAGATGGAGCTATACGAACCCCACTAAAAGTCTACCAACCATGACACAGACTACTAAAGATAGAGCAGAACGAACCCCACTAAAAGTCAACCAACCATGACACAGAAAACTAAAGAGTGAGCCACACGAACTCCACTAAAAGTCTACCAACCATGACACAGAAAACAAAAGATTGAGCCACACGAACCCCACTAAAAGTATATCTAGCATAACACAGAAATCTAAAGATTGAGCTACACGAACCCCACTAAAAGTCTACCTACCATGACACAGAAAGCTAAAGATTGAGCCACACGAACTCCACTAAAAATCTACCAACCATGTCACAGAAGACTAAAAATTGAGCCACACGAACCCCACTAAAAGTCTACCTACCATGACACAGAAATCTAAATATTGAGCCACACGAACCCCACTTAAAGTCTACCTACCATGACACAGAACACTAAAGATAGAGCCACACGAACGCCACTAAAAGTCCACAAACCATGACACAGACTACTAAAGACAGAGCAGAACGAACCCCACTAAAAGTCTACCAACCATGACACAGAAAACTAAAGATTGAGCCACACGAACCCCACTAAGAGCCTACCAACCATGACACAAAAAACAAAAGATTGAGCCACACGAACCCCACTAAAGGTATATCTAACATGACACAGAAATCTAAAGATTGAGGCACACGAACCCCAATAAAGTCTACCTACCATGACACAGAAAACTAAAGATTGAGTCACACGAACCCCCCTAAAAGTCTACCAACCATGTCACAGAAGACTAAAGATTGAGCCACACGAAACCCACTAAAATTCTATCAACCATGACACAGAAAATTAAAGATTGAGCCACACGAACCCCACTAAAAGTCTACCAATCATGACACAGAAATCTACATATTGAGCCACACGAACCCCACTAAAAGTCTACCAACCATGAGACAGAAAAGTAGAGATTGAGCCACACGAACTCCACTAAAGGTCTCCCAACCATGACGCAGAAAACTAAAGATTGAGCCACACGAACCCCACTAAAAGTCTACATACCATGACACATAACACTAAAGATAGAGCCACACGAACCCCACTAAAAGTCTACCAACCATGACACAGACTACTAAAGATAGAGCAGAACGAACCCCACTAAAAGTCAACCAACCATGACACATAAAACTAAAGATTGAGCCACACGTACCCCACTAAAAGTCTACCTACCATGACACAGAAAACAAACTTGATTGAGCCACACGAACTCCACTAAAAGTCTACCAACCATGCCAGAAAGAAAAAAGATTGAGCCACACGAACCCCACTAAAAGTCTACGAACCATGACAAAGAAAATTAAAGATTGAGCCACACGAACCCCACTAAAAGTCTACCAATCATGACACAGAAATCTAAATATTGAGCCACACGAACCCCACTAAAAGTCTACCAACCATGACGCAGAAAACTAAAGATTGAGCCACACGAACCCCACTAAAAGTCTTCCTAACATGACACAGAAAACAAAAGATTAGGGTACACGAACCCCACTAAGATTCTACCTAATATCACACAGAAGACTAAAGATTGAGCCACACGAACCCCCCAAAAAATCTACTATCCATAACACAGAAAACTAGATTGAGCCACACGAACCCCACTAAAAATCTACCAACCATGACACATAAAATTAAAGACTGAACCACACGAAGCCAACTAAAAGTCTATCAACCATGAAACAGAAAACTAAAGATTGAGTCACACGAACCCCACTAAAAGTCTACCTACCATGACACAGAACACTAAAAATAGAGCCACACAAACCCCACTAAAAGTCCACAAACCATGACACAGACTACTAAAGATTGAGCCACACGAACCTCACTAAATGCCTACCAACCATGACACAGAAAACAAAAGATTGAGCCACACGAACCCCACTAAAGGTATACCTAACATCACACAAAAATCTAAAGATTGAGCCACACGAACCCCACTAAAAATCTACCAACCATAACACAGAAAACTAAAGATTGAGCCACACGAACCCCACTAAAAGTCTACGAACCATGTCACAGAAGACTAATGATTGAGCCACACGAACCTCACTAAATGTCTATCAACCATGACAGAGAAAATTAAAGACTAAACCACACGAACCCCACTAAAAGTCTACCAACCATGATACAGAAAAGTAGAGATTGAGCCACACGAACCCCATTAAAGGTCACCCAACCATGACGCAGAAAATTAAAGATTGAGCCACACGAACGCCACTAAAAGTCTACTTACAATGACACAGAAAACTAAAGATTGAACTACACAAACCCCACTAAAAGTCTACCTAACATCACACAGAAGAGTAAAGATTGAGCCACACGAACCCCACAATAAATCTACCAACCATAACACAGAAAACTAAAGATTGAGCCACACGAACCCCACTAAAAATCTACCAACCATGACACTGAAAACAAACTAGATTGAGCCACACGAACCCCACTAAAAATCTACCAATCATGAAACAGAAAATTAAAGATTGAGCCACACGAACACCAGTACACGTCTACCTACCATGACACAGAAAACTAAAGATTGAGCCACACGAACCCCACTAAAAGTCTACCAACCATGTCACATAAGACTAAAGATTGAGCCACACGAACCCCACTAAAAGTCTATCAACCATGACACAGAAAATTAAAGATTGAGCCACACGAACCCCACTAAAAGTCTACCAATCAAGACACAGAAATCTACATATTGAGCCACACGAACCCCACTAAAAGTCTACCAACCATGAGACAGAAAAGTAGAGATTGAGCCACACGAACTCCACTAAAGGTCTCCCAACTATGACGCAGAAAACTAAAGATTGAGCCACACGAACCCCACTAAAAGTCTACCTACCATGACACATAACACTAAAGATTGAGCCACACGAACCCCACTAAAAGTCTACCAACCATGCTAGAAAGACTAAAGATTGAGCCACACGAACCACACTAAAGGTATACCTAACATGACACAGAAATCTAAAGATTGAGCCACACGAACCCCACTAAAAGTCTACCTACAATGACACAGAAAACAAACTAGATTGAGCCACACGAACCCCCCTAAAGGTCTACCAACCAAGCCAGAAAGACAAAAGATTGAGCCACACGAACCCCACTAAAAGTCTACCAACCATGACACAGAAAACTAAAGATTGAGCCACACGAACCCCACTAAAAGCCTAACAACCATGACACAGAAAACAAAAGATTGAGCCACACGAACCCCACTAAAAGTATACCTAGCATAACACAGAAATCTAAAGATTGAGCTACACGAACCCCACTAAACGTCTACCTACCATGACACAGAAAGCTAAATATTGAGCCACACGAACTCCACTAAAAATCTATCAACCATGTCACAGAAGACTAAAAATTGAGCCACACGAACCTCACTAAATGTCTACCAATCATGACACAGAAATCTAAATATTGAGCCACACGAACCCCACTTAAAGTCTACCTACCATGACACAGAACACTAAAGATAGAGCCACACGAACCCCACTAAAAGTCCACCAACCATGACACAGACTACTAAAGACAGAGCAGAACGAACCCCACTAAAAGTCTACCTACAATGACACAGAAAACAAACTATATTGAACCACACGAACCCCCCTAAAAGTCTACCAACCAAGCCAGAAAGACAAAGATTGAGCCACACGAACCCCACTACAAGTCTACCAACCATGACACAGAAAACTAAAGATTGAGCCACACGAACCCCACTAAAAGTCTACCAACCATGTCACAGAAGACTAAAGATTGAGCCACACGAAACCCACTAAAAGTCTATCAACCATGACACAGAAAATTAAAGATTGAGCCACACGAACCCCACTAAAAGTCTACCAATCATGACACAGAAATCTACATATTGAGCCACACGAACCCCACTAAAAGTCTACCTACCATGAGACAGAAAAGTAGAGAATGAGCCACACGAACTCCACTAAAGGTCTCCCAACCATGACGCAGAAAACTAAAGATTGAGCCACACGAACCCCACTAAAAGTCTACATACCATGACACATAACACTAAAGATAGAGCTATACGAACCCCATTAAAAGTCTACCAACCATGACACAGACTACTAAAGATAGAGCAGAACGAACCCCACTAAAAGTCAACCAACCATGACACAGAAAACTAAAGAGTGAGCCACACGAACCCCACTAAAAGTCTACCAATCAAGACACAGAAATCTACATATTGAGCCACACGAACCCCACTAAAAGTCTACCAACCATGAGACAGAAAAGTAGAGATTGAGCCACACGAACTCCACTAAAGGTCTCCCAACCATGACGCAGAAAACTAAAGATTGAGCCACACAAACCCCACTAAAAGTCTACCTATCATGACACATAACACTAAAGATTGAGCCACACGAAGCCCACTAAAAGTCTACCAGCCATGACACAGACTACTAAAGATAGAGCAGAACGAACCCACTAAATGTCAACCTACCATGACACATAAAACTAAAGATTGAGCAACACGAACCCCACTAAAAGTCTACCAACCATGCTAGAAAGACTAAAGATTGAGCCACACGAACCACACTAAAGGTATACCTAACATGACACAGAAATCTAAAGATTGAGCCACACGAACCCCACTAAAAGTCTACCTACAATGAAACAGAAAACAAACTATATTGAACCACACGAACCCCCCTAAATGTCTACCAACCAAGCCAGAAAGACAAAAGATTGAGCCACACGAACCCCACTACAAGTCTACCAACCATGACACAGAAAACTAAAGATTGAGCCACACGAACCCCACTAAAAGTCTACCAACCATGTCACAGAAGACTAAAGATTGAGCCACACGAAACCCACTAAAAGTCTATCAACCATGACACAGAAAATTAAAGATTGAGCCACACGAACCCCACTAAAAGTCTACCAATCATGACACAGAAATCTACATATTGAGCCACACGAACCCCACTAAAAGTCTACCTACCATGAGACAGAAAAGTAGAGAATGAGCCACACGAACTCCACTAAAGGTCTCCCAACCATGACGCAGAAAACTAAAGATTGAGCCACACGAACCCCACTAAAAGTCTACATACCATGACACATAACACTAAAGATGGAGCTATACGAACCCCACTAAAAGTCTACCAACCATGACACAGACTACTAAAGATAGAGCAGAACGAACCCCACTAAAAGTCAACCAACCATGACACAGAAAATTAAAGAGTGAGCCACACGAACTCCACTAAAAGTCTACCAACCATGACACAGAAAACTAAAGATTGAGCCACACGAACCCCACTAAAAGCCTACCAACCATGACACAGAAAACAAAAGATTGAGCCACACGAACCCCACTAAAAGTATATCTAGCATAACACAGAAATCTAAAGATTGAGCTACACGAACCCCACTAAAAGTCTACCTACCATGACACAGAAAGCTAAAGATTGAGCCACACGAACTCCACTAAAAATCTACCAACCATGTCACAGAAGACTAAAAATTGAGCCACACGAACCCCACTAAAAGTCTACCTACCATGACACAGAAATCTAAATATTGAGCCACACGAACCCCACTTAAAATCTACCTACCATGACACAGAACACTAAAGATAGAGCCACACGAACGCCACTAAAAGTCCACAAACCATGACACAGACTACTAAAGACAGAGCAGAACGAACCCCACTAAAAGTCTACCAACCATGACACAGAAAACTAAAGATTGAGCCACACGAACCCCACTAAGAGCCTACCAAGCATGACACAAAAAACAAAAGATTGAGCCACACGAATCCCACTAAAGGTATACCTAACATGACACAGAAATCTAAAGATTGAGCCACACGAACACCACTAAACGTCTACCTACCATGACACAGAAAACTAAAGATTGAGCGACACGAACCCCACTAAAAGTCTACCAACCATGTCACAGAAGACTAAAGATTGAGCCACACGAAACCCACTAAAAGTCTATCAACCATGACACAGAAAATTAAAGATTGAGCCACACGAACCCCACTAAAAGTCTACCAATCATGACACATAAATCTACATATTGAGCCACACGAACCCCACTAAAATTCTACCTACCATGAGACAGAAAAGTAGAGAATGAGCCACACGAACTCCACTAAAGGTCTCCCAACCATGACGCAGAAAACTAAAGATTGAGCCACACGAACCCCACTAAAAGTCTACATACCATGACACATAACACTAAAGATGGAGCTATACGAACCCCACTAAAAGTCTACCAACCATGACACAGACTACTAAAGATAGAGCAGAACGAACCCCACTAAAAGTCAACCAACCATGACACAGAAAACTAAAGAGTGAGCCACACGAACTCCACTAAAAGTCTACCAACCATGACACAGAAAACTAAAGATTGAGCCACACGAACCCCACTAAAAGCCTACCAACCATGACACAGAAAACAAAAGATTGAGCCACACGAACCCCACTAAAAGTATATCTAGCATAACACAGAAATCTAAAGATTGAGCTACACGAACCCCAATAAAAGTCTACCTACCATGACACAGAAAGCAAAAGATTGAGCCACACGAACTCCACTAAAAATCTACCAACCATGTCACAGAAGACTAAAAATTGAGCCACACGAACCCCACTAAAAGTCTACCTACCATGACACAGAAATCTAAATATTGAGCCACACGAACCCCACTTAAAGTCTACCTACCATGACACAGAACACTAAAGATAGAGCCACACGAACGCCACTAAAAGTCCACAAACCATGACACAGACTACTAAAGACAGAGCAGAACGAACCCCACTAAAAGTCTACCAACCATGACACAGAAAACTAAAGATTGAGCCACACGAACCCCACTAAGAGCCTACCAACCATGACACAAAAAACAAAAGATTGAGCCACACGAATCCCACTAAAGGTATACCTAGCATGACACAGAAATCTAAAGATTGAGCCACACGAACACCACTAAACGTCTACCTACCATGACACAGAAAACTAAAGATTGAGCCACACGAACCCCACTAAAAGTCTACCAACCATGTCACAGAAGACTAAAGATTGAGCCACACGAACCCCACTAAAAGTCTATCAACCATGACACAGAAAATTAAAGATTGAGCCACACGAACCCCACTAAAAGTCTACCAATCAAGACACAGAAAGCTACATATTGAGCCACACGAACTCCACTAAAGGTCTCCCAACCATGACGCAGAAAACTAAAGATTGAGCCACACGAACCCCACTAAAAGTCTACCTACCATGACACATAACACTAAAGATTGAGCCACACGAACCCCACTAAAAGTCTACCAGCCATGACACAGACTACTAAAGATAGAGCAGAACGAACCCCACTAAAAGTCAACCTACCATGACACATAAAACTAAAGATTGAGCCACATGAACCCCACTAAAAGTCTACCAACCATGCTAGAAAGACTAAAGATTGAGCCACACGAACCCCACTAAAGGTATACCTAAGATGACACAGAAATCTAAAGATTGAGCCACACGAACCCCAATAAAGTCTACCTACCATGACACAGAAAACTAAAGACTGAGTCACACGAACCCCCCTAAAAGTGTACCAACCATGTCACAGAAGACTAAAGATTGAGCCACACGAACCCCACTAAAAGCCTAACAACCATGACACAGAAAACAAAAGATTGAGCCACACGAACCCCACTAAAAGTATACCTAGCATAACACAGAAATCTAAAGATTGAGCTACACGAACCCCACTAAAAGTCTACCTACCATGACACAGAAAGCTAAAGATTGAGCCACACGAACTCCACTAAAAATCTATCAACCATGTCACAGAAGACTAAAAATTTTGCCACACGAACCTCACTAAAAGTCTACCAATCATGACACAGAAATCTAAATATTGAGCTTCACGAACCCCACTTAAAGTCTACCTACCATGACACAGAACACTAAAGATAGAGCCACACGAACCCCACTAAAAGTCTATCAACCATGACACAGAAAATTAAAGATTGAGCCACACGAACCCCACTAAAAGTCTACCAATCAAGACACAGAAATCTACATATTGAGCCACACGAACCCCACTAAATGTATACCAACCATGAGACAGAAAAGTAGAGATTGAGCCACACGAACTCCACTAAAGGTCTCCCAACCATGACGCAGAAAACTAAAGATTGAGCCACACGAACCCCACTAAAAGTCTACCTATCATGACACATAACACTAAAGATTCAGCCACACGAAGCCCACTAAAAGTCTACCAGCCATGACACAGACTACTAAGGATAGAGCAGAACGAACCCACTAAAAGTCAACCTACCATGACACATAAAACTAAAGATTGAGCCACACGAACCCCACTAAAAGTCTACCAACCATGCTAGAAAGACTAAAGATTGAGCCACACGAACCACACTAAAGGTATACCTAACATGACACAGAAATCTAAAGATTGAGCCACACGAACCCCACTAAAAGTCTACCTACAATGACACAGAAAACAAACTATATTGAACCACACGAACCCCCCTAAAAGTCTACCAACCAAGCCAGAAAGACAAAAGATTGAGCCACACGAACCCCACTACAAGTCTACCAACCATGACACAGAAAACTAAAGATTGAGCCACACAAACCCCACTAAAAGTCTACCAACCATGTCATAGAAGACTAAAGATTGAGCCACACGAAACCCACTAAAAGTCTATCAACCATGACACAGAAAATTAAAGATTGAGCCACACGAACCCCACTAAAAGTCTACCAATCATGACACAGAAATCTACATATTGAGCCACACGAACCCCACTAAAAGTCTACCTACCATGAGACAGAAAAGTAGAGAATGAGCCACACGAACTCCACTAAAGGTCTCCCAACCATGACGCAGAAAACTAAAGATTGAGCCACACGAACCCCACTAAAAGTCTACATACCATGACACATAACACTAAAGATGGAGCTATACGAACCCCACTAAAAGTCTACCAACCATGACACAGACTACTAAAGATAGAGCAGAACGAACCCCACTAAAAGTCAACCAACCATGACACAGAAAACTAAAGAGTGAGCCACACGAACTCCACTACAAGTCTACCAACCATGACACAGAAAACTAAAGATTGAGCCACACGAACCCCACTAAAAGCCTACCAACCATGACAGAGAAAACAAAAGATTGAGCCACACGAACCCCACTAAAAGTATATCTAGCATAACACAGAAATCTAAAGATTGAGCTACACGAACCCCACTAAAAGTCTACCTACCATGACACAGAAAGCTAAAGATTGAGCCACACGAACTCCACTAAAAATCTACCAACCATGTCACAGAAGACTAAAAATTGAGCCACACGAACCCCACTAAAAGTCTACCTACCATGACACAGAAATCTAAATATTGAGCCACACGAACCCCACTTAAAGTCTACCTACCATGACACAGAACACTAAAGATAGAGCCACACGAACGCCACTAAAAGTCCACAAACCATGACACAGACTACTAAAGACAGAGCAGAACGAACCCCACTAAAAGTCTACCAACCATGACACAGAAAACTAAAGATTGAGCCACACGAACCCCACTAAGAGCCTACCAAGCATGACACAAAAAACAAAAGATTGAGCCACACGAATCCCACTAAAGGTATACCTAACATGACACAGAAATCTAAAGATTGAGCCACACGAACACCACTAAACGTCTACCTACCATGACACAGAAAACTAAAGATTGAGCCACACGAACCCCACTAAAAGTCTACCAACCATGTCACAGAAGACTAAAGATTGAGCCACACGAAACCCACTAAAAGTCTATCAACCATGACACAGAAAATTAAAGATTGAGCCACACGAACCCCACTAAAAGTCTACCTACCATGAGACAGAAAAGTAGAGAATGAGCCACACGAACTCCACTAAAGGTCTCCCAACCATGACGCAGAAAACTAAAGATTGAGCCACACGAACCCCACTAAAAGTCTACATACCATGACACATAACACTAAAGATGGAGCTATACGAACCCCACTAAAAGTCTACCAACCATGACACAGACTACTAAAGATAGAGCAGAACGAACCCCACTAAAAGTCAACCAACCATGACACATAAAACTAAAGAGTGAGCCACACGAACTCCACTAAAAGTCTACCAACCATGACACAGAAAACTAAAGATTGAGCCACACGAACCCCACTAAAAGCCTATCAACCATGACACAGAAAACAAAAGATTGAGCCACACGAACCCCACTAAAAGTATATCTAGCATAACACAGAAATCTAAAGATTGAGCTACACGAACCCCACTAAAAGTCTACCTACCATGACACAGAAAGCTAAAGATTGAGCCACACGAACTCCACTAAAAATCTACCAACCATGTCACAGAAGACTAAAAATTGAGCCACACGAACCCCACTAAAAGTATATCTAGCATAACACAGAAATCTAAAGATTGAGCTACACGAACCCAACTAAAAGTCTACCTACCATGACACAGAAAGCTAAAGATTGAGCCACACGAACCCCACTAAAAGTCTACCAATCAAGACACAGAAAGCTACATATTGAGCCACACGAACCCCACTAAAAGTCTACCAACCATGAGACAGAAAAGTAGAGATTGAGCCACACGAACTCCACTAAAGGTCTCCCAACCATGACGCAGAAAACTAAAGATTGAGCCACACGAACCCCACTAAAAGTCTACCTACCATGACACATAACACTAAAGATTGAGCCACACGAACCCCACTTAAAGTCTACCAGCCATGACACAGACTACTAAAGATAGAGCAGAACGAACCCCACTAAAAGTCAACCTACCATGACACAGAAAACTAAAGATTGAGCCACATGAACCCCACTAAAAGTCTACCAACCATGCTAGAAAGACTAAAGATTGAGCCACACGAACCCCACTAAAGGTATACCTAACATGACACAGAAATCTAAAGATTGAGCCACACGAACCCCAATAAAGTCTACCTACCATGACACAGAAAACTAAAGATTGAGTCACACGAACCCCCCTAAAAGTCTACCCACCATGTCACAGAAGACTAAAGATTGAGCCACACGAACCCCACTAAAACCCTAACAACCATGACACAGAAAACAAAAGATTGAGCCACACGAACCCCACTAAAAGTATACCTAGCATAACACAGAAATCTAAAGATTGAGCTACACGAACCCCACTAAAAGTCTACCTACCATGACACAGAAAGCTAAAGATTGAGCCACACGAACTCCACTAAAAATCTATCAACCATGTCACAGAAGACTAAAAATTGAGCCACACGAACCTCACTAAAAGTCTACCAATCATGACACAGAAATCTAAATATTGAGCTTCACGAACCCCACTTAAAGTCTACCTACCATGACACAGAACACTAAAGATAGAGCCACACGAAGCCCACTAAAAGTCTATCAACCATGACACAGAAAACTAAAGATTGAGCCACACGAACCCCACTAAAATTCTACCAATCAAGACACAGAAATCTACATATTGAGCCACACGAACCCCACTAAAAGTATACCAACCATGAGACAGAAAAGTAGAGATTGAGCCACACGAACTCCACTAAAGGTCTCCCAACCATGACGCAGAAAACTAAAGATTGAGCCACACGAACCCCACTAAAAGTCTACCTATCATGACACATAACACTAAAGATTGAGCCACACGAAGCCCACTAAAAGTCTACCAGCCATGACACAGACTACTAAAGATAGAGCAGAACGAACCCACTAAAAGTCAACCTACCATGACACATAAAACTAAAGATTGAGCCACACGAACCCCACTAAAAGTCTACCAACCATGCTAGAAAGACTAAAGATTGAGCCACTCGAACCACACTAAAGGTATACCTAACATGACACAGAAATCTAAAGATTGAGCCACACGAACCCCACTAAAAGTCTACCTACAATGACACAGAAAACAAACTATATTGAACCACACGAACCCCCCTAAAAGTCTACCAACCAAGCCAGAAAGACAAAAGATTGAGCCACACGAACCCCACTACAAGTCTACCAACCATGACACAGAAAACTAAAGATTGAGCCACACGAAACCCACTAAAAGTCTACCAACCATGTCATAGAAGACTAAAGATTGAGCCACACGAAACCCACTAAAAGTCTATCAACCATGACACAGAAAATTAAAGATTGAGCCACACGAACCCCACTAAAAGTCTACCAATCATGACACAGAAATCTACATATTGAGCCACACGAACCCCACTAAAAGTCTACCTACCATGAGACAGAAAAGTAGAGAATGAGCCACACGAACTCCACTAAAGGTCTCCCAACCATGACGCAGAAAACTAAAGATTGAGCCACACGAACCCCACTAAAAGTCTACATACCATGACACATAACACTAAAGATGGAGCTATACGAACCCCACTAAAAGTCTACCAACCATGACACAGACTACTAAAGATAGAGCAGAACGAACCCCACTAAAAGTCAACCAACCATGACACAGAAAACTAAAGAGTGAGCCACACGAACTCCACTAAAAGTCTACCAACCATGACACAGAAAACTAAAGATTGAGCCACACGAACCCCACTAAAAGCCTACCAACCATGACACAGAAAACAAAAGATTGAGCCACACGAACCCCACTAAAAGTATATCTAGCATAACACAGAAATCTAAAGATTGAGCTACACGAACCCCACTAAAAGTCTACCTACCATGACACAGAAAGCTAAAGATTGAGCCACACGAACTCCACTAAAAATCTACCAACCATGTTACAGAAGACTAAAAATTGAGCCACACGAACCCCACTAAAAGTCTACCTACCATGACACAGAAATCTAAATATTGAGCCACACGAACCCCACTTAAAGTCTACCTACCATGACACAGAACACTAAAGATAGAGCCACACGAACGCCACTAAAAGTCCACAAACCATGACACAGACTACTAAAGACAGAGCAGAACGAACCCCACTAAAAGTCTACCAACCATGACACAGAAAACTAAAGATTGAGCCACACGAACCCCACTAAGAGCCTACCAAGCATGACACAAAAAACAAAAGATTGAGCCACACGAATCCCACTAAAGGTATACCTAACATGACACAGAAATCTAAAGATTGAGCCACACGAACACCACTAAACGTCTACCTACCATGACACAGAAAACTAAAGATTGAGCCACACGAACCCCACTAAAAGTCTACCAACCATGTCACAGAAGACTAAAGATTGAGCCACACGAAACCCACTAAAAGTCTATCAACCATGACACAGAAAATTAAAGATTGAGCCACACGAACCCCACTAAAAGTCTACCAATCATGACACAGAAATCTACATATTGAGCCACACGAACCCCACTAAAAGTCTACCTACCATGAGACAGAAAAGTAGAGAATGAGCCACACGAACTCCACTAAAGGTCTCCCAACCATGACGCAGAAAACTAAAGATTGAGCCACACGAACCCCACTAAAAGTCTACATACCATGACACATAACACTAAAGATGGAGCTATACGAACCCCACTAAAAGTCTACCAACCATGACACAGACTACTAAAGATAGAGCAGAACGAACCCCACTAAAAGTCAACCAACCATGACACAGAAAACTAATGAGTGAGCCACACGAACTCCACTAAAAGTCTACCAACCATGACACAGAAAACTAAAGATTGAGCCACACGAACCCCACTAAAAGCCTACCAACCATGACACAGAAAACAAAAGATTGAGCCACACGAACCCCACTAAAACTATATCTAGCATAACACAGAAATCTAAAGATTGAGCTACACGAACCCCACTAAAAGTCTACCTACCATGACACAGAAAGCTAAAGATTGAGCCACACGAACTCCACTAAAAATCTACCAACCATGTCACAGAAGACTAAAAATTGAGCCACACGAACCCCACTAAAAGTCTACCTACCATGACACAGAAATCTAAATATTGAGCCACACGAACCCCACTTAAAGTCTACCTACCATGACACAGAACACTAAAGATAGAGCCACACGAACGCCACTAAAAGTCCACAAACCATGACACAGACTACTAAAGACAGAGCAGAACGAACCCCACTAAAAGTCTACCAACCATGACACAGAAAACTAAAGATTGAGCCACACGAATCCCACTAAAGGTATACCTAACATGACACAGAAATCTAAAGATTGAGCCACACGAACACCACTAAACGTCTACCTACCATGACACAGAAAACTAAAGATTGAGCCACACGAACCCCACTAAAAGTCTACCAACCATGTCACAGAAGACTAAAGATTGAGCCACACGAACCCCACTAAAAGTCTATCAACCATGACACAGAAAATTAAAGATTGAGCCACACGAACCCCACTAAAAGTCTACCAATCAAGACACAGAAAGCTACATATTGAGCCACACGAACCCCACTAAAAGTCTCCCAACCATGACGCAGAATACTAAAGATTGAGCCACACGAACCCCACTAAAAGTCTACCTACCATGACACATAACACTAAAGATTGAGCCACACGAACCCCACTAAAAGTCTACCAGCCATGACACAGACTACTAAAGATAGAGCAGAACGAACCCCACTAAAAGTCAACCTACCATGACACATAAAACTAAAGATTGAGCCACATGAACCCCACTAAAAGTCTACCAACCATGCTAGAAAGACTAAAGATTGAGCCACACGAACCCCACTAAAGGTATACCTAACATGACACAGAAATCTAAAGATTGAGCCACACGAACCCCACTAAAAGTCTACCTACAATGACACAGAAAACAAACTATATTGAACCACACGAACCCCCCTAAAAGTCTACCAACCAAGCCAGAAAGACAAAAGATTGAGCCACACGAACCCCACTAAAAGTCTACCAACCATGACACAGAAAACTAAAGATTGAGCCACACGAACCCCACTAAAAGTCTACCAACCATGTCATAGAAGACTAAAGATTGAGCCACACGAAACCCACTAAAAGTCTATCAACCATGACACAGAAAATTAAAGATTGAGCCACACGAACCCCACTAAAAGTCTACCAATCATGACACAGAAATCTACATATTGAGCCACACGAACCCCACTAAAAGTCTACCTACCATGAGACAGAAAAGTAGAGAATGAGCCACACGAACTCCACTAAAGGTCTCCCAACCATGACGCAGAAAACTAAAGATTGAGCCACACGAACCCCACTAAAAGTCTACATACCATGACACATAACACTAAAGATGGAGCTATACGAACCCCACTAAAAGTCTACCAACCATGACACAGACTACTAAAGATAGAGCAGAACGAACCCCACTAAAAGTCAACCAACCATGACACAGAAAACTAAAGAGTGAGCCACACGAACTCCACTAAAAGTCTACCAACCATGACACAGAAAACTAAAGATTGAGCCACACGAACCCCACTAAAAGCCTACCAACCATGACACAGAAAACAAAAGATTGAGCCACACGAACCCCACTAAAAGTATATCTAGCATAACACAGAAATCTAAAGATTGAGCTACACGAACCCCACTAAAAGTCTACCTACCATGACACAGAAAGCTAAAGATTGAGCCACACGAACTCCACTAAAAATCTACCAACCATGTCACAGAAGACTAAAAATTGAGCCACACGAACCCCACTAAAAGTCTACCTACCATGACACAGAAATCTAAATATTGAGCCACACGAACCCCACTTAAAGTCTACCTACCATGACACAGAACACTAAAGATAGAGCCACACGAACGCCACTAAAAGTCCACAAACCATGACACAGACTACTAAAGACAGAGCAGAACGAACCCCACTAAAAGTCTACCAACCATGACACAGAAAACTAAAGATTGAGCCACACGAACCCCACTAAGAGCCTACCAAGCATGACACAAAAACAAAAGATTGAGCCACACGAATCCCACTAAAGGTATACCTAACATGACACAGAAATCTAAAGATTGAGCCACACGAACACCACTAAACGTCTACATACCATGACACAGAAAACTAAAGATTGAGCCACACGAACCCCACTAAAAGTCTACCAACCATGTCACAGAAGACTAAAGATTGAGCCACACGAAACCCACTAAAAGTCTATCAACCATGACACAGAAAATTAAAGATTGAGCCACACGAACCCCACTAAAAGTCTACCAATCATGACACAGAAATCTACATATTGAGCCACACGAACCCCACTAAAAGTCTACCTACCATGAGACAGAAAAGTAGAGAATGAGCCACACGAACTCCACTAAAGGTCTCCCAACCATGACGCAGAAAACTAAAGATTGAGCCACACGAACCCCACTAAAAGTCTACATACCATGACACATAACACTAAAGATGGAGCTATACGAACCCCACTAAAAGTCTACCAACCATGACACAGACTACTAAAGATAAAGCAGAACGAACCCCACTAAAAGTCAACCAACCATGACACAGAAAACTAAAGAGTGAGCCACACGAACTCCACTAAAAGTCTACCAACCATGACACAGAAAACAAAAGATTGAGCCACACGAACCCCACTAAAACTATATCTAGCATAACACAGAAATCTAAAGATTGAGCTACACGAACCCCACTAAAAGTCTACCTACCATGACACAGAAAGCTAAAGATTGAGCCACACGAACTCCACTAAAAATCTACCAACCATGTCACAGAAGACTAAAAATTGAGCCACACGAACCCCACTAAAAGTCTACCTACCATGACACAGAAATCTAAATATTGAGCCACACGAACCCCACTTAAAGTCTACCTACCATGACACAGAACACTAAAGATAGAGCCACACGAACGCCACTAAAAGTCCACAAACCATGACACAGACTACTAAAGACAGAGCAGAACGAACCCCACTAAAAGTCTACCAACCATGACACAGAAAACTAAAGATTGAGCCACACGAACCCCACTAAGAGCCTACCAACCATGACACAAAAAACAAAAGATTGAGCCACACGAATCCCACTAAAGGTATACCTAACATGACACAGAAATCTAAAGATTGAGCCACACGAACACCACTAAACGTCTACCTACCATGACACAGAAAACTAAAGATTGAGCCACACGAACCCCACTAAAAGTCTACCAACCATGTCACAGAAGACTAAAGATTGAGCCACACGAACCCCACTAAAAGTCTATCAACCATGACACAGAAAATTAAAGATTGAGCCACACGAACCCCACTAAAAGTCTACCAATCAAGACACAGAAAGCTACATATTGAGCCACACGAACCCCACTAAAAGTCTACCAACCATGAGACAGAAAAGTAGAGATTGAGCCACACGAACTCCACTAAAGGTCTCCCAACCATGACGCAGAAAACTAAAGATTGAGCCACACGAACCCCACTAAAAGTCTACCTACCATGACACATAACACTAAAGATTGAGCCACACGAACCCCACTAAAAGTCTACCAGCCATGACACAGACTACTAAAGATAGAGCAGAACGAACCCCACTAAAAGTCAACCTACCATGACACATAAAACTAAAGATTGAGCCACATGAACCCCACTAAAAGTCTACCAACCATGCTAGAAAGACTAAAGATTGAGCCACACGAACCCCACTAAAGGTATACCTAACATGACACAGAAATCTAAAGATTGAGCCACACGAACTCCACTAAAAATCTATCAACCATGTCACAGAAGACTAAAAATTGAGCCACACGAACCTCACTAAAAGTCTACCAATCATGACACAGAAATCTAAATATTGAGCCACACGAACCCCACTTAAAGTCTACTTACCATGACACAGAACACTAAAGATAGAGCCACACGAACCCCACTAAAAGTCTATCAACCATGACACAGAAAATTAAAGATTGAGCCACACGAACCCCACTAAAAGTCTACCAATCAAGACACAGAAATCTACATATTGAGCCACACGAACCCCACTAAAAGTATACCAACCATGAGACAGAAAAGTAGAGATTGAGCCACACGAACTCCACTAAAGGTCTCCCAACCATGACGCAGAAAACTAAAGATTGAGCCACACGAACCCCACTAAAAGTCTACCTATCATGACACATAACACTAAAGATTCAGCCACACGAAGCCCACTAAAAGTATACCAGCCATGACACAGACTACTAAAGATAGAGCAGAACGAACCCACTAAAAGTCAACCAACCATGACACATAAAACTAAAGATTGAGCCACACGAACCCCACTAAAAGTCTACCAACCATGCTAGAAAGACTAAAGATTGAGCCACACGAACCACACTAAAGGTATACCTAACATGACACAGAAATCTAAAGATTGAGCCACACGAACCCCACTAAAAGTCTACCTACAATGACACAGAAAACAAACTATATTGAACCACACGAACCCCCCTAAAAGTCTACCAACCAAGCCAGAAAGACAAAAGATTGAGCCACACGAACCCCACTACAAGTCTACCAACCATGACACAGAAAACTAAAGATTGAGCCACACGAACCCCATTAAAAGTCTACCAACCATGTCACAGAAGACTAAAGATTGAGCCACACGAAACCCACTAAAATTCTATCAACCATGACACAGAAAATTAAAGATTGAGCCACACGAACCCCACTAAAAGTCTACCAATCATGACACAGAAATCTACATATTGAGCCACACGAACCCCACTAAAAGTCTACCTACCATGAGACAGAAAAGTAGAGAATGAGCCACACGAACTCCACTAAAGGTCTCCCAACCATGACGCAGAAAACTAAAGATTGAGCCACACGAACCCCACTAAAAGTCTACATACCATGACACATAACACTAAAGATAGAGCTATACGAACCCCACTAAAAGTCTACCAACCATGACACAGACTACTAAAGATAGAGCAGAACGAACCCCACTAAAAGTCAACCAACCATGACACAGAAAACTAAAGAGTGAGCCACACGAACCCCACTAAAAGTCTACCAATCAAGACACAGAAATCTACATATTGAGCCACACGAACCCCACTAAAAGTATACCAACCATGAGACAGAAAAGTAGAGATTGAGCCACATGAACTCCATTAAAGGTCTCCCAACCATGACGCAGAAAACTAAAGATTGAGCCACACGAACCCCACTAAAAGTCTACCTATCATGACACATAACACTAAAGATTGAGCCACACGAACCCCACTAAAAGTCTACCAGCCATGACACAGACTACTAAAGATAGAGCAGAACGAACCCCACTAAAAGTCAACCTACCATGACACATAAAACTAAAGATTGAGCCACACGAACCCCACTAAAAGTCTACCAACCATGCTAGAAAGACTAAAGATTGAGCCACACGAACCCCACTAAAGGTCTACCTAACATGACACAGAAATCTAAAGATTGAGCCACACGAACCCCAATAAAGTCTACCTACCATGACACAGAAAACTAAAGATTGAGTCACACGAACCCCCCTAAAAGTCTACCAACCATGTCACAGAAGACTAAAGATTGAGCCACACGAAACCCACTAAAAGTCTATCAACCATGACACAGAAAATTAAAGATTGAGCCACACGAACCCCACTAAAAGTCTACCAATCATGAAACAGAAATCTACATATTGAGCCACACGAACCCCACTAAAAGTCTACCAACCATGAGACAGAAAAGTAGAGATTGAGCCACACGAACTCCACTAAAGGTCTCCCAACCATGACGCAGAAAACTAAAGATTGAGCCACACGAACCCCACTAAAAGTCTACATACCATGACACATAACACTAAAGATAGAGCCACACGAACCCCACTAAAAGTCTACCAACCATGACACAGACTACTAAAGATAGAGCAGAACGAACCCCACTAAAAGTCAACCAACCATGACACATAAAACTAAAGATTGAGCCACACGAACCCCACTAAAAGTCTACCAACCATGCTAGAAAGATTAAAGATTGAGCCACACGAACCACACTAAAGGTATACCTAACATGACACAGAAATCTAAAGATTGAGCCACACGTACCCCACTAAAAGTCTACCAACCATGACGCAGAAAACTAAAGATTGAGCCATACGAACCCCACTAAAAGTCTTCCTTACATGACACAGAAAACAAAATATTAAGGTACACGAACCCCACTAAGATTCTACCTAATATCACACAGAAGACTAAAGATTGAGCCACACGAACCCTCCAAAAAATCTACTATCCATAACACAGAAAACTAGATTGAGCCACACGAACCCCACTAAAAATCTACCAACCATGACACAGAAAATTAAAGATTGAGTCACACGAACCCCACTAAAAGTCTACCTACCATGACACAGAACACTAAAAATAGAGCCACACAAACCCCACTAAAAGTCCACAAACCATGACACAGACTACTAAAGATAGAGCAGAACGAACCCCACTAAAAGTCTACCAACCATGACACAGAAAACTAAAGATTGAGCCACACGAACCTCACTAAATGCCTACCAACCATGACACAGAAAACAAAAGATTGAGCCACACGAACCCCACTAAAGGTATACCTAACATCACACAAAAATCTAAAGATTGAGCCACACGAACCCCACTAAAAGTCTACCAACCATAACACAGAAAACTAAAGATTGAGCCACACGAACCCCACTAAAAGTCTACGAACCATGTCACAGAAGACTAAAGATTGAGCCACACGAAACCCACTAAAAGTCTATCAACCATGACACAGAAAATTAAAGATTGAGCCACACGAACCCCACTAAAAGTCTACCAATCATGAAACAGAAATCTACATATTGAGCCACACGAACCCCACTAAAAGTCTTCCTTACATGACACAGAAAACAAAATATTAAGGTACACGAACCCCACTAAGATTCTACCTAATATCACACAGAAGACTAAAGATTGAGCCACACGAACCCTCCAAAAAATCTACTATCCATAACACAGAAAACTAGATTGAGCCACACGAACCCCACTAAAAATCTACCAACCATGACACAGAAAATTAAAGATTGAGTCACACGAACCCCACTAAAAGTCTACCTACCATGACACAGAACACTAAAAATAGAGCCACACAAACCCCACTAAAAGTCCACAAACCATGACACAGACTACTAAAGATAGAGCAGAACGAACCCCACTAAAAGTCTACCAACCATGACACAGAAAACTAAAGATTGAGCCACACGAACCTCACTAAATGCCTACCAACCATGACACAGAAAACAAAAGATTGAGCCACACGAACCCCACTAAAGGTATACCTAACATCACACAAAAATCTAAAGATTGAGCCACACGAACCCCACTAAAAGTCTACCAACCATAACACAGAAAACTAAAGATTGAGCCACACGAACCCCACTAAAAGTCTACGAACCATGTCACAGAAGACTAAAGATTGAGCCACACGAAACCCACTAAAAGTCTATCAACCATGACACAGAAAATTAAAGATTGAGCCACACGAACCCCACTAAAAGTCTACCAATCATGAAACAGAAATCTACATATTGAGCCACACGAACCCCACTAAAAGTCTACCAACCATGAGACAGAAAAGTAGAGATTGAGCCACACGAACTCCACTAAAGGTCTCCCAACCATGACGCAGAAAACTAAAGATTGAGCCACACGAACCCCACTAAAAGTCTACATACCATGACACATAACACTAAAGATAGAGCTATACGAACCCCACTAAAAGTCTACCAACCATGACACAGACTACTAAAGATAGAGCAGAACGAACCCCACTAAAAGTCAACCAACCATGACACAGAAAACTAAAGAGTGAGCCACACGAACCCCACTAAAAGTCTACCAATCAAGACACAGAAATCTACATATTGAGCCACACGAACCCCACTAAAAGTATACCAACCATGAGACAGAAAAGTAGAGATTGAGCCACATGAACTCCATTAAAGGTCTCCCAACCATGACGCAGAAAACTAAAGATTGAGCCACACGAACCCCACTAAAAGTCTACCTATCATGACACATAACACTAAAGATTGAGCCACACGAACCCCACTAAAAGTCTACCAGCCATGACACAGACTACTAAAGATAGAGCAGAACGAACCCCACTAAAAGTCAACCTACCATGACACATAAAACTAAAGATTGAGCCACACGAACCCCACTAAAAGTCTACCAACCATGCTAGAAAGACTAAAGATTGAGCCACACGAACCCCACTAAAGGTATACCTAACATGACACAGAAATCTAAAGATTGAGCCACACGAACCCCAATAAAGTCTACCTACCATGACACAGAAAACTAAAGATTGAGTCACACGAACCCCCCTAAAAGTCTACCAACCATGTCACAGAAGACTAAAGATTGAGCCACACGAAACCCACTAAAAGTCTATCAACCATGACACAGAAAATTAAAGATTGAGCCACACGAACCCCACTAAAAGTCTACCAATCATGAAACAGAAATCTACATATTGAGCCACACGAACCCCACTAAAAGTCTACCAACCATGAGACAGAAAAGTAGAGATTGAGCCACACGAACTCCACTAAAGGTCTCCCAACCATGACGCAGAAAACTAAAGATTGAGCCACACGAACCCCACTAAAAGTCTACATACCATGACACATAACACTAAAGATAGAGCCACACGAACCCCACTAAAAGTCTACCAACCATGACACAGACTACTAAAGATAGAGCAGAACGAACCCCACTAAAAGTCAACCAACCATGACACATAAAACTAAAGATTGAGCCACACGAACCCCACTAAAAGTCTACCAACCATGCTAGAAAGATTAAAGATTGAGCCACACGAACCACACTAAAGGTATACCTAACATGACACAGAAATCTAAAGATTGAGCCACACGTACCCCACTAAAAGTCTACCAACCATGACGCAGAAAACTAAAGATTGAGCCATACGAACCCCACTAAAAGTCTTCCTTACATGACACAGAAAACAAAATATTAAGGTACACGAACCCCACTAAGATTCTACCTAATATCACACAGAAGACTAAAGATTGAGCCACACGAACCCTCCAAAAAATCTACTATCCATAACACAGAAAACTAGATTGAGCCACACGAACCCCACTAAAAATCTACCAACCATGACACAGAAAATTAAAGATTGAGTCACACGAACCCCACTAAAAGTCTACCTACCATGACACAGAACACTAAAAATAGAGCCACACAAACCCCACTAAAAGTCCACAAACCATGACACAGACTACTAAAGATAGAGCAGAACGAACCCCACTAAAAGTCTACCAACCATGACACAGAAAACTAAAGATTGAGCCACACGAACCTCACTAAATGCCTACCAACCATGACACAGAAAACAAAAGATTGAGCCACACGAACCCCACTAAAGGTATACCTAACATCACACAAAAATCTAAAGATTGAGCCACACGAACCCCACTAAAAGTCTACCAACCATAACACAGAAAACTAAAGATTGAGCCACACGAACCCCACTAAAAGTCTACGAACCATGTCACAGAAGACTAAAGATTGAGCCACACGAAACCCACTAAAAGTCTATCAACCATGACACAGAAAATTAAAGATTGAGCCACACGAACCCCACTAAAAGTCTACCAATCATGAAACAGAAATCTACATATTGAGCCACACGAACCCCACTAAAAGTCTACCAACCATGAGACAGAAAAGTAGAGATTGAGCCACACGAACTCCACTAAAGGTCTCCCAACCATGACGCAGAAAACTAAAGATTGAGCCACACGAACCCCACTAAAAGTCTACATACCATGACACATAACACTAAAGATAGAGCCACACGAACCCCACTAAAAGTTTACCAACCATGACACAGACTACTAAAGATAGAGCAGAACGAACCCCACTAAAAGTCAACCAACCATGACACATAAAACTAAAGATTGAGCCACACGAACCCCACTAAAAGTCTACCAACCATGCTAGAAAGACTAAAGATTGAGCCACACGAACCACACTAAAGGTATACCTAACATGACACAGAAATGTAAAGATTGAGCCACACGTACCCCACTAAAAGTCTACCTACCATGACACAGAAAACAAACTAGATTGAGCCACACGAACTCCACTAAAAGTCTACCAACCATGCCAGAAAGACAAAAGATTGAGCCACACGAACCTCACTAAATGCCTACCAACCATGACACAGAAAACAAAAGATTGAGCCACACGAACCCCACTAAAGGTATACCTAACATCACACAAAAATCTAAAGATTGAGCCACACGAACCCCACTAAAAGTCTACCAATCATGACACAGAAATCTAAATATTGAGCCACACGAACCCCACTAAAAGTCTACCAACCATGTCACAGAAGACAAAAAATTGAGCCACACGAACCCCACTAAAAGTCTACCTACCATGACACAGAAATCTAAATATTGAGCCACACGAACCCCACTTAAAGTCTACCTACCATGACACAGAACACTAAAGATAGAGCCACACGAACGCCACTAAAAGTCCACAAACCATGACACAGACTACTAAAGACAGAGCAGAACGAACCCCACTAAAAGTCTACCAACCATGACACAGAAAACTAAAGATTGAGCCACACGAACCCCACTAAGAGCCTACCAACCATGACACAAAAAACAAAAGATTGAGCCACACGAATCCCACTAAAGGTATACCTAACATGACACAGAAATCTAAAGATTGAGCAACACGAACACCACTAAACGTCTACCTACCATGACACAGAAAACTAAAGATTGAGCCACACGAACCCCACTAAAAGTCTACCAACCATGTCACAGAAGACTAAAGATTGAGCCACACGAACCCCACTAAAAGTCTATCAACCATGACACAGAAAATTAAAGATTGAGCCACACGAACCCCACTAAAAGTCTACCAATCAAGACACAGAAAGCTACATATTGAGCCACACGAACCCCACTAAAAGTCTACCAACCATGAGACAGAAAAGTAGAGATTGAGCCACACGAACTCCACTAAAGGTCTCCCAACCATGACGCAGAAAACTAAAGATTGAGCCACACGAACCCCACTAAAAGTCTACCTACCATGACACATAACACTAAAGATTGAGCCACACGAACCCCACTAAAAGTCTACCAGCCATGACACAGACTACTAAAGATAGAGCAGAACGAACCCCACTAAAAGTCAACCTACCATGACACATAAAACTAAAGATTGAGCCACACGAACCCCACTAAAAGTCTACCAACCATGCTAGAAAGACTAAAGATTGAGCCACACGAACACCACTAAAGGTATACCTAACATGACACAGAAATCTAAAGATTGAGCCACACGAACCCCAATAAAGTCTACCTACCATGACACAGAAAATTAAAGATTGAGCCACACGAACCCCACTAAGAGTCTACCAATCATGAAACAGAAATCTACATATTGAGCCACACGAACCCCACTAAAAGTCTACCAACCATGAGACAGAAAAGTAGAGATTGAGCCACACGAACTCCACTAAAGGTCTCCCAACCATGACGCAGAAAACTAAAGATTGAGCCACACGAACCCCACTAAAAGTCTACATACCATGACACATAAAACTAAAGATAGAGCCACACGAACCCCACTAAAAGTCTACCAACCATGACACAGACTACTAAAGTTAGAGCAGAACGAACCCCACTAAAAGTCAACCAACCATGACACATAAAACTAAAGATTGAGCCACACGAACCCCACTAAAAGTCTACCAACCATGCTAGAAAGATTAAAGATTGAGCCACACGAACCACACTAAAGGTATACCTAACATGACACAGAAATATAAAGATTGAGCCACACGTACCCCACTAAAAGTCTACCAACCATGACGCAGAAAACTAAAGATTGAGCCACACGAACCCCACTAAAAGTCTTCCTAACATGACACAGAAAACAAAATATTAAGGTACACGAACCCCACTAAGATTCTACCTAATATCACACAGAAGACTAAAGATTGAGCCACACGAACCCCCCAAAAAATCTACTATCCATAACACAGAAAACTAGATTGAGCCACACGAACCACACTAAAAATCTACTAACCATGACACAGAAAATTAAAGATTGAGTCACACGAACCCCACTAAAAGTCTACCTACCATGACACAGAACACTAAAAATAGAGCCACACAAACCCCACTAAAAGTCCACAAACCATGACACAGACTACTAAAGATAGAGCAGAACGAACCCCACTAAAAGTCTACCAACCATGACACAGAAAACTAAAGATTGAGCCACACGAACCTCACTAAATGCCTACCAACCATGACACAGAAAACAAAAGATTGAGCCACACGAACCCCACTAAAGGTATACCTAACATCACACAAAAATCTAAAGATTGAGCCACACGAACCCCACTAAAAGTCTACCAACCATAACACAGAAAACTAAAGATTGAGCCACACGAACCCCACTAAAAGTCTACGAACCATGTCACAGAAGACTAATGATTGAGCCACACGAACCTCACTAAATGTCTATCAACCATGACAGAGAAAATTAAAGACTAAGCCACACGAACCCCACTAAAAGTCTACCAACCATGATACAGAAAAGTAGAGATTGAGCCACACGAACCCCATTAAAGGTCACCCAACCATGACGCAGAAAATTAAAGATTGAGCCACACGAACGCCACTAAAAGTCTACTTACAATGACACAGAAAACTAAAGATTGAACTACACAAACCCCACTAAAAGTCTACCTAACATCACACAGAAGAGTAAAGATTGAGCCACACGAACCCCACAATAAATCTACCAACCATAACACAGAAAACTAAAGATTGAGCCACACGAACCCCACTAAAAATCTACCAACCATGACACTGAAAACAAACTAGACTGAGCCTCACGAACCCCACTAAAAATCTACCAATCATGAAACAGAAAATTAAAGATTGAGCCACACGAAGCCAAGTAAAAGTCTACCTACCATGAAACAGAAAACTAAAGATTGAGCGACACGAACTCCACTGAAAGTCTACCAACCATGACACAGAAAACTAAAGATTGAGTCACAGAACCCAACTAAAAGTCTACCTACCATGACACAGAACACTAAAAATAGAGCCACACGAACCCCACTAAAAGTCTACCAACCATGACACAGAATACTAAAGAGAGAGAAGAACGAACCCCACTAAAAGTCTACCAACCATGACACATAAAATTAAAGATTGAGACACACGAACCCCACTAAAGGTCTACCAACCATGACACAGAAAACTAAAGAGTGAGCCACACGAACCCCACTATAAGTCTACCAACCATGACACAGAAAACTAAAGATTGACCTACACGAACCCCACTAAAAGCCTACCAACCATGACACAGAAAACAAAAGATTGAGCCACACGAAACCCACTAAAAGTATACCTAGCATAACACAGAAATCTAAAGATTGAGCTACACGAACCCCACTAAAAGTATATCTACCATGACACAGAAAGCTAAAGATTGAGCCACACGAACTCCACTAAAAATCTACGAACCATGTCACAGAAGACTAAAAATTGAGCCACACGAACCCCACTAAAAGTCTACCAATCATGACACAGAAATCTAAATATTGAGCCACACGAACCCCACTTAAAGTCTACATACCATGACACAGAACACTAAAGATAGAGCCACACGAACCCCACTAAAAGTCCACCAACCATAACACAGACTACAAAAGACAGAGCAGAACGAACCCAACTAAAAGTCTACCAACCATGACACAGAAAACTAACGATTGAGCCACACGAACCCCACTAAAAGCCTACCAACCATGACCCAGAAAACAAAAGATTGAGCCACACGAACCCCACTAAAGGTATACCTACCATGACACAGAAATCTAAAGATTCAGCCACACGAACCCCCCTAAACGTCTACCTACCATGACACAGAAAACTAAAGATTGAGCCACACGAACCCCACTAAAAGTCTGCCAACCATGTCACAGAAGACATAAGATTGAGTCACACGAACCCCACTAAAAGTCTATCAACCATGACACAGAAAATTAAAGATTGAGCCACACGAACCCCACTAAAAGTCTACCAATCATGACACAGAAATCTACATATTGAGCCACACGAACCCCACTAAAAGTCTACCAACCATGAGACAGAAAAGTAGAGATTGAGCCACACGAACCCCATTAAAGGTCACCCAACCATGACGCAAAAAACTAAAGATTGAGCCACACGAACCTCACTAAAAGTCTGCCTACCATGACACAGAAAACAAAAGATTGAACTACACGAACCCCACTAAAAGTCTACCTAACATCACACAGAAGATTAAAAATTGAGCCACACGAACCCCTTAATAAATCTACCAACCATAACACAGAAAACTAAAGATTGAGCCACACGAACCCCACAAAAAATCTACCAACCATGACACAGAAAACAAACTAGATTGAGCGACACGAACCCCCCTAAAAATCTACCAACCAAGACACAGAAAACTAAAGATTGAGCCACACGAAGCCAACTAAAAGTCTACCAACCATGACAGAGAAAACTAAAGATTGAGTCACACGAACCCCCCTAAAAGTCTACCTACCATGACACAGAACACTAAAGATTGAGCCACACGAACTCCACTAAAAATCTACCAACCATGTCACAGAAGACTAAAAATTGAGCCACACGAACCCCACTAAAAGTCTACCAATCATGACACAGAAATCTAAATATTGAGCCACACGAACCCCACTTAAAGTCTACATACGATGACACAGAACACTAAAGATAGAGCCACACGAACCCCACTAAAAGTCCACCAACCATAACACAGACTACAAAAGACAGAGCAGAACGAACCCAACTAAAAGTCTACCAACCATGACACAGAAAACTAACGATTGAGCCACACGAACCCCACTAAAAGCCTACCAACCATGACCCAGAAAACAAAAGATTGAGCCACACGAACCCCACTAAAGGTATACCTACCATGACACAGAAATCTAAAGATTCAGCCAAACGAACCCCCCTAAACGTCTACCTACCATGACACAGAAAACTAAAGATTGAGCCACACGAACCCCACTAAAAGTCTGCCAACCATGTCACAGAAGACATAAGATTGAGTCACACGAACCCCACTAAAAGTCTATCAACCATGAAACAGAAAATTAAAGATTGAGCCACACGAACCCCACTAAAAGTCTACCAATCATGACACAGAAATCTACATATTGAGCCACACGAACCCCACTAAAAGTCTACCAACCATGAGACAGAAAAGTAGAGATTGAGCCACACGAACCCCATTAAAGGTCACCCAACCATGACGCAAAAAACTAAAGATTGAGCCACACGAACCTCACTAAAAGTCTACCTACCATGACACAGAAAACAAAAGATTGAACTACACGAACCCCACTAAAAGTCTACCTAACATCACACAGAAGATTAAAAATTGAGCCACACGAACCCCTTAATAAATCTACCAACCATAACACAGAAAACTAAAGATTGAGCCACACGAACCCCACAAAAAATCTACCAACCATGACACAGAAAACAAACTAGATTGAGCGACACGAACCCCCCTAAAAATCTACCAACCATGACACAGAAAACTAAAGATTGAGCCACACGAAGCCAACTAAAAGTCTACCAACCATGACAGAGAAAACTAAAGATTCAGTCACACGAACCCCCCTAAAAGTCTACCTACCATGACACAGAACACTAAAGATTGAGCCACACGAACCCCACTTAAAGTCTACCAACCATGACACAGACTACTAAAGATAGAAGAGAAGAACGAACCCCATTAAAAGTCTACCAACCATGACACAGAAAACTAAAGATTGAGCCACCCGAACATCACTAAATGTCTACCTACTATGACACATAAAGCTAAAGATTGAGCCACACGAACCCCACTAAAAGTCTACCATCCATGTCACAGAAGACTAAAGATTGAGCCACACGAACCCCACTTAATGTCTATCAACCATGACACAGAAAAGTAAAGATTGAGCCACACGAACCCCACAAAAAGTCTACCAACCATGAGACAGACAAGTAGAGATTACGGCACACGAACAACATTAAAGATCTCCCAACCATGACGCAGAAAACTAATGATTGAGCCACACGAACCCCACTAAAAGTCTACCAACCATGACACAGAAAAGAAAAGATTGAGCAACACGAACCCACCTAAAATTCTACCTAACATCACACAGAAGACTAAAGATTGAGCCACACGCACCCCACTAAAAATCTACCAACCATGACACAGAAAACAAATTAGATTGAGCCACACGAACTCCACTAAAAATCTACCAACCATGACACAGAAAACTAAAGATTGAGCCACACCAAGCCAACTAAAAGTCTACCAACCATGACACAGAAAACTAAAGATTGAGTAACACGAACCCCACTAAAAGTCTACCTACCATGACACAGAACACTAAGGATAGAGCCACACGAACCCCACTAAAAGTCTACCAACCATGACACAGACTACTAAAGATAGAGAAGAACGAACCCAACTTAATGTCTACCAACCATGACTCAGAAAACTAAAGATTGAGCCACACGAACTCCACTAAAAGTCTACCAATCATGACACAGAAATCTAAATATTGAGCCACACGAACCCCACTAAAAGTCTACCAACCATGACGCAGAAAACTAAAGATTGAGCCACACGAACCCCACTAAAAGTCTTCCTACCATGACACAGAAAACAAAAGATTAAGGTACACGAACCCGACTTAGATTCTACCTAACATCACACAGAAGACTAAAGATTGAGCCAAAAGAACCCTACAAAAAATCTAACATCCATAACACAGAAAATTAAAGATTGAGCCACACGAACCCCCCTAAAAATCTACCAACCATGACTAAGAAAACTAGATTGAGCCACACGAACCTCACTAAAAATCTACCAACCATGACACAGAAAATTAAAGTCTGAGCCACACGAAGCCAACTAAAAGTCTATCAACCATGACACAGAAAACTAAAGATTGAGTCACACGAACCCCACTAAAAGCCTACCTACCATGACACAGAACACTAAAGATAGAGCCACACGAACCCCACTAAAAGTCCACAAACCATGACACAGACTACTAAAGATAGAGCAGAACGAACCCCACTAAAAGTCTATAAACCATGACACAGAAAACTAAAGACTGAGCCACACGAACCTCACTAAATGCCTACCAACCATGACACAGAAAACAAAATATTTAGGCGACACGAACCCCACTAAAGGTATACCTAACATCACACAGAAATATAAAGATTGAGCCACACGAACCCCACTAAATGTCTACCTACCATGACACAGAAAACTAAAGATTGAGCCACACGAACCCCACTAAAAGTCTACCAACCATGTCACAGAAGAGAAAAGATTGAGCCACACGAACCCCACTAAATGTCTTTCAACCATGACACAGAAAACAAAAGATTAAGCCACACGAACCCCACTAAAAGTCTACCAACCATGAGACAGAAAAGTAGAGATTGAGCCACACGAACCCCATTAAAGGTCACCCAACCATGACACAGAAAACAAAGGATTGAACTACACGAACCCCACTAAAAGTCTACCTAGCATCACACAGAAGACTAAAGATTGAGCCACACGAACCCCCCTAAAAATCTACCAACCATGACACAGAAAACTAAAGATTGAGCCACACGAAGACAACTAAAAGTCTACCAACCATGACACAGAAAACTAAAGATTGAGTCACACGAACCCCACTAAAAGTCTACCTTCCATGACACAGAACACTAAAGATTGAGCCACACGAACCCCACTTAACGTCTACCTACCATGACACAGACTACTAAAGATAGAAGAGAAGAACGAACACCACTAAAAGTCTACCAAACATGACACATAAAACTAAAGATTGAGACACACGAACCCCACTAAAGGTCTACCAACCATGACACAGAAAACTAAAGATTGAGCCACCCGAACCTCACTAAATGTCTACCGACTATGACACATAAAGCTAAAGATTGAGCCACACGAACCCCACTAAAAGTCTACCAACCATGTCACAGAAGACTAAAAATTCAGCCACACGAACCCCACTAAAATTCTATCAACCATGACACAGAAAATTAAAGATTGAGCCACACGAACCCCACTAAAAGTCTACCAACCATGAGACAGAAAAGTAGAGATTACGCCACACGAACAACATTAAAGGTCTCCCAACAATGACGCAGAAAACTAATGATTGAGCCACACGAACCCTACTAAAAATCTACCAACCATGACACAGAAAACAAACTAGATTGAGCCACACGAACCCCACTAAAAATCTACCAATCATGATACAGAAAATTAAAGATTGAGCCACGCGAAGCCAACTAAAATTCTACCTTCCATGACACAGAAAATTAAAGATTGAGCGACACGAACTCCACTAAAAGTCTACCAACCATGACACAGAAAACAAATTAGATTGAGCCACACGAACTCCACTAAAAATCTACCAACCATGACACAGAAAACTAAAGATTGAGCCACACCAAGCCAACTAAAAGTCTACCAACCATGACACAGAAAACTAAAGATTGAGTAACACGAACCCCACTAAAAGTCTACCTACCATGACACAGAACACTAAGGATAGAGCCACACGAACCCCACTAAAAGTCTACCAACCATGACACAGACTACTAAAGATAGAGAAGAACGAACCCAACTTAATGTCTACCAACCATGACTCAGAAAACTAAAGATTGAGCCACACGAACCCCACTAAAAGTCTACCAATCATGACACAGAAATCTAAATATTGAGCCACACGAACCCCACTAAAAGTCTACCAACCATGACGCAGAAAACTAAAGATTGAGCCACACGAACCCCACTAAAAGTCTTCCTACCATGACACAAAAAACAAAAGATTAAGGTACACGAACCCGACTTAGATTCTACCTAACATCACACAGAAGAATAAAGATTGAGCCAAAAGAACCCCACAAAAAATCTAACATCCATAACACAGAAAATTAAAGATTGAGCCACACGAACCCCCCTAAAAATCTACCAACCATGACTAAGAAAACTAGATTGAGCCACACGAACCTCACTAAAAATCTACCAACCATGACACAGAAAATTAAAGTCTGAGCCACACGAAGCCAACTAAAAGTCTATCAACCATGACACAGAAAACTAAAGATTGAGTCACACGAACCCCACTAAAAGCCTACCTACCATGACACAGAACACTAAAGATAGAGCCACACGAACCCCACTAAAAGTCCACAAACCATGACACAGACTACTAAAGATAGAGCAGAACGAACCCCACTAAAAGTCTATAAACCATGACACAGAAAACTAAAGACTGAGCCACACGAACCTCACTAAATGCCTACCAACCATGACACAGAAAACAAAATATTTAGGCGACACGAACCCCACTAAAGGTATACCTAACATCACACAGAAATATAAAGATTGAGCCACACGAACCCCACTAAATGTCTACCTACCATGACACAGAAAACTAAAGATTGAGCCACACGAACCCCACTAAAAGTCTACCAACCATGTCACAGAAGAGAAAAGATTGAGCCACACGAACCCCACTAAATGTCTTTCAACCATGACACAGAAAACAAAAGATTAAGCCACACGAACCCCACTAAAAGTCTACCAACCATGAGACAGAAAAGTAGAGATTGAGCCACACGAACCCCATTAAAGGTCACCCAACCATGACACAGAAAACAAAGGATTGAACTACACGAACCCCACTAAAAGTCTACCTAGCATCACACAGAAGACTAAAGATTGAGCCACACGAACCCCCCTAAAAATCTACCAACCATGACACAGAAAACTAAAGATTGAGCCACACGAAGACAACTAAAAGTATACCAACCATGACACAGAAAACTAAAGATTGAGTCACACGAACCCCACTAAAAGTCTACCTTCCATGACACAGAACACTAAAGATTGAGCCACACGAACCCCACTTAACGTCTACCTACCATTACACAGACTACTAAAGATAGAAGAGAAGAACGAACACCACTAAAAGTCTACCAAACATGACACATAAAACTAAAGATTGAGACACACGAACCCCACTAAAGGTCTACCAACCATGACACAGAAAACTAAAGATTGAGCCACCCGAACCTCACTAAATGTCTACCGACTATGACACATAAAGCTAAAGATTGAGCCACACGAACCCCACTAAAAGTCTACCAACCATGTCACAGAAGACTAAAAATTCAGCCACACGAACCCCACTAAAATTCTATCAACCATGACACAGAAAATTAAAGATTGAGCCACACGAACCCCACTAAAAGTCTACCTACCATGACACAGAAAGCTAAAGATTGAGCCACACGAACTCCACTAAAAATCTACCAACCATGTCACAGAAGACTAAAAATTGAGCCACACGAACCCCACTAAAAGTCTACCTACCATGACACAGAAAAGTAGAGATTACGCCACACGAACAACATTAAAGGTCTCCCAACAATGACGCAGAAAACTAATGATTGAGCCACACGAACCCTACTAAAAATCTACCAACCATGACACAGAAAACAAACTAGATTGAGCCACACGAACCCCACTAAAAATCTACCAATCATGATACAGAAAATTAAAGATTGAGCCACGCGAAGCCAACTAAAATTCTACCTTCCATGACACAGAAAATTAAAGATTGAGCGACACGAACTCCACTAAAAGTCTACCAACCATGACACAGAAAACTAAAGATTGAGTCACACGAACCCAACTAAAAGTCTACCTACCATGACACAGAACACTAAAAATAGAGCCACACGAACCCCACTAAAAGTCTACCAACCATGACACAGAATACTAAAGATAGAGAAGAACGCACCCCACTAAAAGTCTACCAACCATGACACAGAAAACAAAAGATTGAGCCACACGAATCCCACTAAAAGTATACCTAGCATAACACAGAAATCTAAAGATTGAGCTACACGAACCCCACTAAAAGTCTACCTACCATGACACAGAAAGCTAAAGATTGAGCCACACGAACTCCACTAAAAATCTACCAACCATGTCACAGAAGACTAAAAATTGAGCCACACGAACCCCACTAAAAGTCTACCAATCATGACACAGAAATCTAAATATTGAGCCACACGAACCCCACTTAAAGTCTACCTACCATGACACAGAACACTAAAGATAGAGCCACACGAACCCCACCAAAAGTCCACCAACCATGACACAGACTACTAAAGACAGAGCAGAACGAACCCCACTAAAAGTCTACCAACCATGACACAGAAAACTAAAGATTGAGCCACACGAACCCCACTAAAAGCCTACCAACCATGACACAGAAAACAAAAGATTGAGCCACACAAACCCCACTAAAGGTATACCTAACATGACACAAAAATCTAAAGATTGAGCCACACGAACCCCACCAAACGTCTACCTACCATGACACAGAAAACTAAAGATTGAGCCACACGAACCCCACTAAAAGTCTACCAACCATGTCACAGAAGACTAAAGATTGAGCCACACGAACCCCACTAAAAGTCTATCAACCATGACACAGAAAATTAAAGATTGAGCCACACGAACCCCACTAAAAGTCTACTAATCATGACACAGAAATCTACATATTGAGCCACACGAACCCCACTAAAAGCCTACCAACCATGAGAAAGAAAAGTAGAGATTGAACCACACGAACCCCATTAAAGGTCACCCAACCATGACACAGAAAACTAAAGATTGAGCCACACGAACCTCACTAAAAGTCTACCTACCATGACACAGAAAACTAAAAATTGAGCCACACGAACCCCACAATAAATCTACCAACCATAACACAGAAAACTAAAGATTGAGCCACACGAACCCCACTAAAAATCTACCAACCATGACACAGAAAACAAACTAGATTGAGCCACACGAACCGAGCTAAAAATCTACCTACCATGACCCAGAAAACAAAAGATTGAGCCACACGAAGCCAACTAAAATCTACCAAGCATGACACAGAAAACTAAATATTGAGTCACACGAACCCCACTAAAAGTATACCTACCATGACACAGAACACTAATGATAGAACCACACGAACCCCACTAAAAGTCTACCAACCATGACACAGACTACTAAAGATAGAAGAGAAGAACGAACCCCACTAAAAGTCTACCAACCATGACACATAAAACTAAAGATTGAGCCACATGAACCTCACTAAATGTCTACCTACTATGACACATAAAGCTAAAGATTGAGCCACACGAACCCCACTAAAAGTCTACCAACCATGTCACAGAAGACAAAAGATTGAGCCACACGAACCCCTTTAAAAGTCTATCAACCATGACACAGAAAATTAAAGATTGAGCCACACGAACCCCACTAAAAGTCTACCAACCATGAGACAGAAAAGTAGAGATTACGCCACACGAACAACATTAAAGGTCTCCCAACCATGACGCAGAAAACTAATGATTGAGCCACACGAACCCCCCTAAAAGTCTACCAACCATGACACAGAAAACTAAAGACTGAGCAACACGAACCCCACTAAAATTCTACCTAACATCACACAGAAGACTAAAGATTGAGCCACACGAATCCCCCTAAAAATTTACCAACCATGACACAGAAAACAAATTATATTGAGCCACACGAACCCCCCTAAAAATCTACCTTCCATGACACAGAAAATTAAAGATTGAGCCACACTAAGCCAACTAAAAGTCTACCAACCATGACACAGAAAACTAAAGATTGAGTCACACGAACCCCACTAAAAGTCTACCTACCATGACACAGAACACTAAAGATAGAGCCACACGAACCCCACTAAAAGTCTACCAACCATGACACAGACTACTAAAGATAGAGAAGAACGAACCCAACTTAACATCTACCAACCATGACTCAGAAAACTAAAGATTGAGCCACACGAACCCCACTAAAAGTCTACCAACCATGACACAGAAAACAAAAGATTGAGCCACACGAACCCCACTAAAAGTCTACCTACCATGACACAGAAAACTAAAGATTGAGCCACGCGAACCCCACTAAATTTCTACCAACCATGTCACAGAAGACAAAAGATTGAGCCACACGAACCCCACTAAAAGTCTACCTACCATGACACAGAAAACAAAAGATTGAGCCACACGAACTCCCCTAAAAATCTCCCAACTATGACACAGAAAACTAGATTAAGCCACACGAACCCCCCTAAAAATCAACCAACCATGAGACAGAAAAGTAGAGATTGAGCCACACGAACCCCACTAAAGGTCTCCCAACCATGACGGAGAACACTAAAGATTGAGCCACACGAACCCCACTAAAAGTCTACCAACCATGACACAGAAAGCTAAAGATTGAACGACACGAACCCCACTAAAAGTCTACCAACCATGACAGAGAAAACTAAAGATTGAGCCACACGAACCCCACTAAAAATCTACCAACCATGACATAGAAGACTAAAGACAGAGCCACACGAACCCCACTAAAAGTCTATCAACCATGACACAGAAAACTAAAGATTGAGCCACACGAACCCCACTAAAAGTCTACCAACCATGACATAGACGACTAAAGATTGAGCCACACGAACAACACTAAAATTCTACCAACCATGACACAGAAAATTAAAGATTGAGCCACACGAACACCACTAAAAGTCTACCAATCATGACACAGAAATCTAAATATTGAGCCACACGAACCCCACTAAAAGTCTACCAACCATGAGACATAACACTAAAGATAGAGCCACACGAACCCCACTAAAAGTCTCCCTAACATGACACAGAACACTAAAGATAGAGCCACACGAACCCCACTAAAAGTCTACCAACCATGACACAGACTACTAAGGATAGAGCAGAACGAATCCCACAAAAAATCAACCAACCATGACACATAAAACTAAAGATTGAGCCACACGAATCCCACTAAAAGTCTACCAACCATGCCAGAAAGACTAAAGATTGAGCCACACGAACCACACTAAAGGTATACCTAACATGACACAGACATCTAAAGATAGAGAAGAACGAACCCAACTTAAAGTCTACCAACCATGACTCAGAAAACAAAAGATTGAGCCACACGAACCCCACTAAAGGTATACCTAACATGACACAGAAAACAAAAGATTGAGCCACACGAACCCCACTAAAGGTATACCTAATATGACACAGAAATCTAAAGATTGAGCCACACGAACCCCACTAAAAGTCTACCTACCATGACACAGAAAACAAAAGAATGAGCCACACGAACTCCCCTAAAAATCTACCAACTATGACACAGAAAACTAGATTAAGACACGCGAACCCCTCTAAAAATCTACCAACCATGAGACAGAAAAGTAGAAATTGAGCCACACGAACCACACTAAAGGTCTCCCAACCATGACGCAGAAAACTAAAGATAGAGCCACACGAACCCCACTAAAAGTCTTCCAACCATGACACATAAAGCTAAAGATAGAGCCACACGAACCCCACTAAAAGTCTACCAACCATGACAGAGAAAACTAAAGATTGAGCCACACGAACCCCACTAAAATTATACCTAACATCACACAGAAGACTAAAGATTGAGCCACACGAACCCAACAAAAAATCTACCAACCATAACACAGAAAACTAAAGATTGAGCCACACGAACCCCCTAAAAATCTACCAACCATGACACAGAAAACAAATTAGATTGAGCCACACGAACCCCACTAAGATTCTACCAACCATGACACAGAAAATTAAAGATTGAGCCACACTAAGCCAACTAAAAGTCTACCAACCATGACACAGAAAACTAAAGATTGAGTCACACGAACCCCCCTAAAAGTCTACCTACCATGACACAGAACACTAAAGATAGAGCCACACGAACCCCACTAAAATTCTACCAACCATGATACAGACTACTAAAGATAGAGAAGAACGAACCCAACTTAAAATCTACCAACCATAACTCAGAAAACTAAAGATTGAGCCACACGAACCCCACTAAAAGTCTACCAACCATGACACAGAAAACAAAAGATTGAGCCACACGAACCCCACTAAAGGTATACCTAACATGACACAGAAATCTAAAGATTGAGCCACACGAACTCCCCTAAAAATATCCCAACTATGACACAGAAAACTAGATTAAGCCACACGAACCCCACTAAAAATCGACCAACCATGAGACAGAAAAGTAGAGATTGAGCCACACGAACCCCACTAAAGATCTCCCTACCATGACGCAGAAAACTAAAGATTGAGCCACACGAACCCCACTAAAAGTCTACCAACCATGACACAGAAAGCTAAAGATAGAACCACACGAACACCACTAAAAGTCTACCAACCACGACAGAGAAAACTAAAGATTGAGCCACACGAACCCCACTAAAGGTCTACCAGCCATGACACAGAAATCTAAAGATTGAGCAACACGAACCCCACTAAAAATCTACCTACCATGACACGGAAGACTAAAGACTGAGCCACACGAACCCCACTAAAAGTCTACCAACCATGACACAGAAAATTAAAGATTGAGCCACACGAACCCAACTAAAAGTCTGCCAATCATGACACAGAAATCTAAATATTGAGCCCCACGAACCCCACTAAAAATCTACCAAACATGAGACAGAAAAGCAGAGATTGAGCCACACAAACCCCACTAAAGGTCTCCCAACCATGACGCAGAAAACTAAAGATTGAGCCACACGAACCCCACTAAAAGTCTTCCTACCATGACACAGAAAACAAAAGATTAAGGCACACGAACCCCACTAAGATTCTGCCTAACATCCCACAAAAGAATAAAGATTGAGCCACACGAACCCCACAAAAAATCTAATATTCATAACACAGAAAACTAAAGATTGAGCCACACGAACCCCACTAAAAATCTACCAACCATGACTAAGAAAACTAGATTGAGCCACACGAACCCCCTAAAAATTTACCAACCATGACACAGAAAATTAAAGACTGACCCACACGAAGCCAACTAAAAGTCTATCAACCATGACACAGAAAACTAAAGATTGAGTCACACGATCCCCACTAAAAGTCTACCTACCATGACACAGAACACTAAAGATAGAGCCACACGAATCCCACTAAAAGTCCACCAACCATGACACAGACTACTAAAGATAGAGCAGATCGAACTCCACTAAAGGTCTCCCAACCATGACACAGAAAACTAAAGATTGAGCCACACGAACCCCATTAAAAGTCTACCAACCATGACACAGAAAACTAAAGATTGAGCCACACGAACCCCACTAAAAGTCTACCTACCATGACACAGAACACTAAAGATTGAGCCACACGAACCCCACTAAAAGTCTACCAACCATGACACAGACTACTAAAGATAGAGCAGAACGAATCCCACTAAAAGTCAACCAACCATGACACATAAAACTAAAGATTGAGCCACACGAACCCCATTAAAAGTCTACCAACCATGCCAGAAAGACTAAAGATTGAGCCACACGAACCACACTAAGGGTATACCTAACATGACACAGACATCTAAAGATTGAGCCACACGAACCCCACTAAAATTCTACCTACCATGACAGAGGAAACAAACTAGATTGAGCCACACGAACCCCACTAAAAGTCTACCAACCATGCCAGAAAGACAAAAGATTGAGCCACACGAACCCCACTAAAAGTCTACGAACCATGACACAGAAAATTAAAGATTGAGCCACACGAACCCAACTAAAAGTCTGCCAATCATGACACAGAAATCTAAATATTGAGCCCCACGAACCCCACTAAAAATCTACCAAACATGAGACAGAAAAGCAGAGATTGAGCCACACAAACCCCACTAAAGGTCTCCCAACCATGACGCAGAAAACTAAAGATTGAGCCACACGAACCCCACTAAAAGTCTTCCTACCATGACACAGAAAACAAAAGATTAAGGCACACGAACCCCACTAAGATTCTGCCTAACATCCCACAAAAGACTAAAGATTGAGCCACACGAACCCCACAAAAAATCTACCATTCATAACACAGAAAACTAAAGATTGAGCCACACGAACCCCACTAAAAATCTACCAACCATGACTAAGAAAACTAGATTGAGCCACACGAACCCACTAAAAATTTACCAACCATGACACAGAAAATTAAAGACTGACCCACACGAAGCCAACTAAAAGTCTATCAACCATGACACAGAAAACTAAAGATTGAGTCACACGAACCCCACTAAAAGTCTACCTACCATGACACAGAACACTAAAGATAGAGCCACACGAATCCCACTAAAAGTCCACCAACCATGACACAGACTACTAAAGATAGAGCAGATCGAACCCCACTAAAAGTCTACCAACCATGACACAGAAAACTAAAGATTGAGCCACACGAACCTCACTAAAAGCCTACCAACCATGACACAGAAAGCAAAAGATTGAGCCTCACGAACCCCACTAAAGGTATACCTAACATGACACAGAAATCTAAAGATTGAGCCACACGAACCCCACTAAAAGTCTACCTACCATGACACATAAAACTAAAGATTGAGCCAAACGAACCCCACTAAAAGTCTACCAACCATGTCACAGAAGACTAAAGATTGAGCCACACGAACCCCACTAAAAGTCTATCAACCATGACACAGAAAATTAAAGATTAAGCCACACGAACCCCACTAAAAGTCTACCTACCATGACACAGAAAACTAAAGATTGAGCCACACGAACCCCACTAAAAGTCTACCTACCATGACACAGAAAACAAAAGATTGAACCACACGAACCCCACTAAAAGTCTACCTAACATCACACAGAAAACAAACTAGATTGAGCCACACGAACCCCACTAAAAATCTACCTACCATGACACAGAAAATTAAAGATTGAGTCACACGAAGCCAACTAAAAGTCTACCTACCATCACACAGAAAACTAAAGATTGAGCCACACGAACTCCACTAAAAGTCTACCAACCATGACACAGAAAACTAAAGATTGAGTCACACAAACCCCACTAAAAGTCTACCTACCATGACACAGAACACTAAAGATAGAGCCACACGAACCCCACTAAAAGTCTACCAACCATGACACAGAATACTAAAGATAGAGAAGAACGAACCCCACTAAAAGTCTACCAACCATGAAACAGAAAACTAAAGATTGAGCCACACGAACCCCACTAAAAGCCTACCAACCATGACAGAGAAAACAAAAGATTGAGCCACGCGAACCCCACTAAAGGTATACCTAGCATGACACAAAAATCTAAAGATTGAGCTACACGAACCCCACTAAAATCTATCAACCATGACACAGAAAATTAAAGATTGAGCCACACGAACCCTACTAAAAGTCTACCAATCATGAGACAGAAATCTACATATTGAGCAACACGAACCCCACTAAAAGTCTATCAACCATGACACAGAAAATTAAAGATTGAGCCACACGAACCCCACTTAAAGTCTACCAATCATGAGACAGAAATCTACATATTGAGCCACACGAACCCCACTAAAAGTCTACCAACCATGACACAGAAAACTAAAGATTGAGCCACACGAACCCCACTAAAAGTCTATCAACCATGGCACAGAAAATTAAAGATTGAGCCACACGAACACCACTAAAAGTCTATAGCTACCAACCATGAGAGAGAAAAGTAGAGATTGAGCCACACGAACTCCACTAAAAGTCTACCAATCATGACGCAGAAAACTAAAGATTGAGCCACACGAACCCCACTAAAAGTCTACCAATCATGACGCAGAAAACTAAAGATTGAGCCACACGAACCCCACTAAAAGTCTACCTACCATGACACAGAAAACTAAAGATTGAGCCACACGAACCCCACTAAAAATCTACCAACCATGAAACAGAAAACAAATTAGATTGAGCCACACGAAACCCACTAAAAATCTAACAACCATGACACAGAAAATTAAAGATTGAGCCACACGAAACCAACTAAAATTCTACCTACCATGACACAGAAAACTAAAGATTGAGCGACACGAACTCCACTAAAAGTCTACCAACCATGACACAGAAAACTAAAGATTGAGTCACACGAACCCCACTAAAAGTCTACCTACAATGACACAGAACACTAAAAATAGAGCCACACGAACCCCACTAAAAGTCTACCAACCATGACACAGACTACTAAAGATAGAGAAGAACGAACCCCACTAAAAGTCTACCAACCATGACACAGAAAACTAAAGATTGAGCCACACGAACCACCCTAAAGGTCTACCAACAATGACACAGAAAACAAAAGATTGAGCCACACGAACCCCACTAAAGGTATACCTAGCATGACACAGAAATCTAAAGATTGAGCCACACGAACCCCACTAAAAGTCTACCAACCATGACACAGAAAGATAAAGATTGAGCCACATGAAGCCAACTAAAAGTCTACCAACCATGTCACAGAAGACTAAAGATTGAGCCACTCCAACCCCGCTAAAAGTCTACCTACCATGACAGAGAAAACTAAAGATTGAGCCACACGAACTCCCCAAAAAATCTACCAACTATGACACTGAAAACTAGATTAAGCCACACGAACCCAACTAAAAATCTATCAACCATGACACAGAAAACAAAAGATTGAGCTACACGAAGCCAACTAAAAGTCTACCTACCATGATACAGAAAACTAAAGATAGAGCCACACGAACCCCACTAAAAGTCTACCAACCATGACATAGAAAACTAAAAATTGAGCCACACGAACCCCACGAAAAGTCTACCAACCATGACACATAAAACTAAAGAGAGAGACACACGAACCCCACTAAAAGTCTACCAATCATGACACAGAAAACTAAAGATTGAGCCACACCAACTCCACTAAAAGTCTATCTACCATGACACAGAAATCTAAATATTGAGCCCCACGAACCCCACTAAAAATCTACCAAACATGAGACAGAAAAGCAGAGATTGAGCCACACAAACCCCACTAAAGGTCTCCCAACCATGACGCAGAAAACTAAAGATTGAGCCACACGAACCCCACTAAAAGTCTTACTACCATGACACAGAAAACAAAAGATTAAGGTACACGAACCCCACTAAGATTCTGCCTAACATCCCACAAAAGACTAAAGATTGAGCCACACCAACCCCACAAAAAATCTACCATTCATAACACAGAAAACTAAAGATTGAGCCACACGAACCCCACTAAAAGTCTGCCAACCATGACTAAGAAAACTAGATTGAGCCACACGAACCCACTAAAAATTTACCAACCATGACACAGAAAATTAAAGACTGAGCCACACGAAGCCAACTAAAAGTCTATCAACCATGACACAGAAAACTAAAGATTGAGTCACACGAACCCCACTAAAAGTCTACCTACCATGACACAGAACACTAAAGATAGAGCCACACGAATCCCACTAAAAGTCCACCAACCATGACACAGACTACTAAAGATAGAGCAGATCGAACCCCACTAAAAGTCTACCAACCATGACACAGAAAACTAAAGATTGAGCCACACGAACCTCACTAAAAGCCTACCAACCATGACACATAAAACAAAAGATTGAGCCTCACGAACCCCACTAAAGGTATACCTAACATGACACAAAAATCTAAAGATTGAGCCACACGAACCCCACTAAAAGTCTACCTACCATGACACATAAAACTAAAGATTGAGCCAAACGAACCCCACTAAAAGTCTACCAACCATGTCACAGAAGACTAAAGATTGAGCCACACGAACACCACTAAAAGTCTATCAACCATGACACAGAAAATTAAAGATTAAGCCACACGAACCCCACTAAAAGTCTACCTACCATGACACAGAAAACTAAAGATTGAGCCACACGAACCCCACTAAAAGTCTACCTACCATGACACAGAAAACAAAAGATTGAACCACACGAACCCCACTAAAAGTCTACCTAACATCACACAGAAAACAAACTAGATTGAGCCACACGAACCCCACTAAAAATCTACCTACCATGACACAGAAAATTAAAGATTGAGTCACACGAAGCCAACTAAAAGTCTACCTACCATGACACAGAAAACTAAAGATTGAGCCACACGAACTCCACTAAAAGTCTACCAACCATGACACAAAAAAATAAAGATTGAGTCACACAAACCCCACTAAAAGTCTACCTACCATGACACAGAACACTAAAGATAGAGCCACACGAACCCCACTAAAAGTCTACCAACCATGACACAGAATACTAAAGATAGAGAAGAACGAACCCCACTAAAAGTCTACCAACCATGACACAGAAAACTAAAGATTGAGCCACACGAACCCCACTAAAAGCCTACCAACCATGACACAGAAAACAAAAGATTGAGCCACACGAACACCACTAAAGGTATACCTAGCATGACACAGAAAAGCAGAGATTGAGCTACACGAACCCCACTAAAATCTATCAACCATGACACAGAAAATTAAAGATTGAGCCACACGAACCCTACTAAAAGTCTACCAATCATGGGACAGAAATCTACATATTGAGCAACACGAACCCCACTAAAAGTCTATCAACCATGACACAGAAAATTAAAGATTGAGCTACACGAACCCCACTTAAAGTCTATCAACCATGACACAGAAAATCAAAGATTGAGCCACACGAACACCACTAAAAGTCTATAGCTACCAACCATGAGAGAGAAAAGTAGAGATTGAGCCACACGAACTCCACTAAAAGTCTACCAATCATGACGCAGAAAACTAAAGATTGAGCCACACGAACCCCACTAAAAGTCTACCAATCATGACGCAGAAAACTAAAGATTGAGCCACACGAACCCCACTAAAAGTCTACCTACCATGACACAGAAAACTAAAGATTGAGCCACACGAACCCCACTAAAAATCTACCAACCATGAAACAGAAAACAAATTAGATTGAGCCACACGAAACCCACTAAAAATCTAACAACCATGACACAGAAAATTAAAGATTGAGCCACACGAAACCAACTAAAATTCTACCTACCATGACACAGAAAACTAAAGATTGAGCGACACGAACTCCACTAAAAGTCTACCAACCATGACACAGAAAACTAAAGATTGAGTCACACGAACCCCACTAAAAGTCTACCTACAATGACACAGAACACTAAAAATAGAGCCACACGAACCCCACTAAAAGTCTACCAACCATGACACAGACTACTAAAGATAGAGAAGAACGAACCCCACTAAAAGTCTACCAACCATGACACAGAAAACTAAAGATTGAGCCACACGAACCACCCTAAAGGTCTACCAACAATGACACAGAAAACAAAAGATTGAGCCACACGAACCCCACTAAAGGTATACCTAGCATGACACAGAAATCTAAAGATTGAGATACACGAACCCCACTAAAAGTCTACCAACCATGACACAGAAAGCTAAAGATTGAGCCACATGAAGCCAACTAAAAGTCTACCAACCATGTCACAGAAGACTAAAGATTGAGCCACTCCAACCCCGCTAAAAGTCTACCTACCATGACAGAGAAAACTAAAGATTGAGCCACACGAACTCCCCAAAAAATCTACCATCTATGACACTGAAAACTAGATTAAGCCACACGAACCCAACTAAAAATCTATCAACCATGACACAGAAAACAAAAGATTGAGCTACACGAAGCCAACTAAAAGTCTACCTACCATGATACAGAAAACTAAAGATAGAGCCACACGAACCCCTCTAAAAGTCTACCAACCATGACATAGAAAACTAAAAATTGAGCCACACGAACCCCACGAAAAGTCTACCAACCATGACACATAAAACTAAAGAGAGAGACACACGAACCCCACTAAAAGTCTACCAATCATGACACAGAAAACTAAAGATTGAGCCACACCAACTCCACTAAAAGTCTATCTACCATGACACAGAAAACTAAAGATTGAGCGACACGAACCCCACTAAAAGTCTACCAACCATGAGACAGAAAGGTAAAGATAGAGCCACACGAATCCCACTAAAAGTCTACCAACCACGACACAGAAAACTAGATTGAGCCACAGGAAGCCCACTAAAAGTCTACCTACCATGACACAGAAAACTAAAGATTGAGCCACACGAACCCTACTAAAAGTCTACCAACCATGACACAGAAAACTAAAGATTGAGACACACGAACCCCCCTAAAGGTCTACCTACCATGAAACAGAAAACTAAAGATTGAGCCACACGAACCCCACTAAAAGTCTACCTACCACGACACAGAAAACTAAAGATTAAGCCACACGAACCCCACTAAAAGTCTACCTACCATGACACAGAAAACTAAAGATTGAGCCACACGAACCCCACTAAAAGTCTACCTACCATGACACAGAAAACAAAAGATTGAACCACACGAACCCCACTAAAAGTCTACCTAACATCACACAGAAAACAAACTAGATTGAGCCACACGAACCCCACTAAAAGTCTACCTACCATGACACAGAAAACTAAAGATTGAGCCACACGAACCCTACTAAAAGTCTACCAACCATGACACAGAAAACTAAAGATTGAGACACACGAACCCCCCTAAAGGTCTACCTACCATGAAACAGAAAACTAAAGATTGAGCCACACGAACCCCACTAAAAGTCTACCTACCATGACACAGAAAATTAAAGATTGAGTCACACGAAGCCAACTAAAAGTCTACCTACCATGACACAGAAAACTTAAGATTGAGCCACACGAACTCCACTAAAAGTCTACCAACCATGACACAAAAAAATAAAGATTGAGTCACACAAACCCCACTAAAAGTCTACCTACCATGACACAGAACACTAAAGATAGAGCCACACGAACCCCACTAAAAGTCTACCAACCATGACACAGAATACTAAAGATAGAGAAGAACGAACCCCACTAAAAGTCTACCAACCATGACACAGAAAACTAAAGATTGAGCCACACGAACCCCACTAAAAGCCTACCAACCATGACACAGAAAACAAAAGATTGAGCCACACGAACACCACTAAAGGTATACCTAGCATGACACAGAAATCTAAAGATTGAGCTACACGAACCCCACTAAAATCTATCAACCATGACACAGAAAATTAAAGATTGAGCCACACGAACCCTACTAAAAGTCTACCAATCATGAGACAGAAATCTACATATTGAGCAACACGAACCCCACTAAAAGTCTATCAACCATGACACAGAAAATTAAAGATTGAGCTACACGAACCCCACTTAAAGTCTACCAATCATGAGACAGAAATCTACATATTGAGCCACACGAACCCCACTAAAAGTCTACCAACCATGACACAGAAAACTAAAGATTGAGCCACACGAACCCCACTAAAAGTCTATCAACCATGACACAGAAAATTAAAGATTGAGCCACACGAACACCACTAAAAGTCTATAGCTACCAACCATGACAGAGAAAAGTAGAGATTGAGCCACACGAACTCCACTAAAAGTCTACCAATCATGACGCAGAAAACTAAAGATTGAGCCACACGAACCCCACTAAAAGTCTACCAATCATGACGCAGAAAACTAAAGATTGAGCCACAGGAACCCCACTAAAAGTCTACCTACCATGACACAGAAAACTAAAGATTGAGCCACACGAACCCCACTAAAAATCTACCAACCATGAAACAGAAAACAAATTAGATTGAGCCACACGAAACCCACTAAAAATCTAACAACCATGACACAGAAAATTAAAGATTGAGCCACACGAAACCAACTAAAATTCTACCTACCATGACACAGAAAACTAAAGATTGAGCGACACGAACTCCACTAAAAGTCTACCAACCATGACACAGAAAACTAAAGATTGAGTCACACGAACCCCACTAAAAGTCTACCTACAATGACACAGAACACTAAAAATAGAGCCACACGAACCCCACTAAAAGTCTACCAACCATGACACAGACTACTAAAGATAGAGAAGAACGAACCCCACTAAAAGTCTACCAACCATGACACAGAAAACTAAAGATTGAGCCACACGAACCACCCTAAAGGTCTACCAACAATGACACAGAAAACAAAAGATTGAGCCACACGAACCCCACTAAAGGTATACCTAGCATGACACAGAAATCTAAAGATTGAGCCACACGAAACCCACTAAAAGTCTACCAACAATGACACAGAAAGCTAAAGATTGAGCCACATGAAGCCAACTAAAAGTCTACCAACCATGTCACAGAAGACTAAAGATTGAGCCACTCCAACCCCGCTAAAAGTCTACCTACCATGACAGAGAAAACTAAAGATTGAGCCACACGAACTCCCCAAAAAATCTACCAACTATGAGAGTGAAAACTAGATTAAGCCACACGAACCCAACTAAAAATCTATCAACCATGACACAGAAAACAAAAGATTGAGCTACACGAAGCCAACTAAAAGTCTACCTACCATGATACAGAAAACTAAAGATGAGCCACACGAACCCCACTAAAAGCCTACCAACCATGACATAGAAAACTAAAAATTGAGCCACACGAACCCCACGAAAAGTCTACCAACCATGACACATAAAACTAAAGAGAGAGACACACGAACCCCACTAAAAGTCTACCAATCATGACACAGAAAACTAAAGATTGAGCCACACCAACTCCACTAAAAGTCTATCTACCATGACACAGAAAACTAAAGATTGAGCGACACGAACCCCACTAAAAGTCTACCAACCATGAGACAGAAAGGTAAAGATAGAGCCACACGAATCCCACTAAAAGTCTACCAACCACGACACAGAAAACTAGATTGAGCCACAGGAAGCCCACTAAAAGTCTACCTACCATGACACAGAAAACTAAAGATTGAGCCACACGAACCCTACTAAAAGTCTACCAACCATGACACAGAAAACGAAAGATTGAGACACACGAACCCCCCTAAAGGTCTACCTACCATGACACAGAAAACTAAAGATTGAGCCACACGAACCCCACTAAAAGTCTACCTACCATGACACAGAAAACTAAAGATTGAGCCACACGAACCCCACTAAAAGTCTACCTACCATGACACAGAAAACTAACGATTGAGCCACACGAACCCAACTAAAAGTCTACTTACCCTGACACAGAAAACTAAAGATTGAGCCGCACAAACCCACTAAAAGTCTACCTACGAGGACAGAGAAAACTAAAGATAGAGCCACACGAACCCCACTAAAAGTCTACCTACCATGACGCAGAAAACTAAAGATTAAGGTACACGAACCCCACTAACATTCTACCTAACATCACACAGAAGACTAAAGATTGAGCCACACGAACCCCAGAAAAAATCTAACATCCATAACACAGAAAATTAAAGATTGAGCCACACGAACCCCACTTAAATTCTACCTACCATGACACAGAACACTAAAGATAGAGCCACACGAACCCCACGAAAAGTCTACCAACCATGACACAGACTACTAAAGACAGAGAAGAACAAACCCCACTAAAAGTCTACCAACCATGACGCAGAAAACAAAAGATTGAGCCACACGAACCCCCCTAAAAGCCTACCAACCATGACACAGAAAATTAAAGATTGAACCACACGAACCCCACTAAAGGTATACCTAACATGACACAGAAATCTAAAGATTGAGCCACGCGAACCCCACTAAATGTCTACCTACCATGACACAGAAAACTAAAGATTGAGTCACACGAACCCTACTAAAAGTCTACCAACCATGTCACAGAAGACTAAAGATTGAGCCACACGAACCCCACTAAAAGTCTATCAACTATGACACAGAAAATTAAAGATTGAGCCACACGAACCCTACTAAAAGTCTACCAATCATGACACAGAAATCTACATATTGAGCCACACGAACCCCACTAAAAGTCTACCAACAATGAGACAGAAAAGTAGAGATTGAGCCACACGAACCCCATTAAAGGTCACCCAACCATGACGCAGAAAACTAAAGATTGAGCCACACGAACCTCACTAAAAGTCTACCTACCATGACACAGAAAATTAAAGATTGAACTACACGAACCCCACTAAAGGTCTACCTAACATCACACAGAAGACTAAAAATTGAGCAACACGAACCCCACAATAAATCTACCAACCATAACACAGAAAACTAAAGATTGAGCCACACGAACCCCACTAAAAATCTACCAACCATGACACAGAAAATTAAAGATTGAGCCACACGAAGCCAACTAAAAGTCTACCAACCATGACACAGAAAACTAAAGATTGAGTCACACGAACCCCCCTAAAAGTCTACCTTCCATGACACAGAACACTAAAGATAGAGCCACACGAACCCCACTAAAAGTCTACCAACCATGACACAGACTACTAAGGATAGAAGAGAAGAACGAACTCCACTGAAAGTCTACCAACCATGACACATAAAACTAAAGATTGAGACACAAGAACCCCACTAAAGGTCTACTAACCATGACAAAGAAAACTAAAGATTGAGGCACACGAACCTCACTAAAAGTCTACCTACTATGACACATAAAGCTAAAGATTGAGCCACACGAACCCCACTAAAAGGCTACCAACCATGTCACAGAAGACTAAAGATTGAGCCACACGAACCCCCCTAAAAGTCTATCAACCATGACACAGAAAAGCAGAGATTACGCCACACGAACAACATTAAAGGTCTCCCAGCAATGACGCATAAAACTAATGATTGAGCCTCACGAACCCCACTAAAAGTCTACCAACCATGACACAGAAAACAAAAGATTGAGCAACACGAACCCCACTAAAAATCTACCAACCATGACACAGAAAACAAATTAGATTGAGCCACACGAACTCCACTAAAAATCTACCAACCATGACACAGAAAATTAAAGATTGAGCCACACTAAGCCAACTAAAAGTCTACCAACCATGACACAGAAAACTAAAGATTGAGTCACACGAACCCCACTAAAAGTCTACCAACCATGACACAGAACACTAAGGATAGAGCCACACGAACCCCATTAAAAGTCTACCAACCATGACACAGACTACTAAATATAGAGAAGAACGAACCCAACTTAAAGTCTACCAACCATGACACAGAAAAACAAAGATTGAGCCACACGAACCCCACTAAAAGTCTACCAACCATGACACAGAAAACCAAAGATTGAGCCACACGAACCCCACTAAAGGTATACCTAACATGACACAGAAATCTAAAGATAGAGCCACACGAACCCCACGAAAAGTCTACCAACCATGACACAGACTACTAAAGACAGAGAAGAACAAACCCCACTAAAAGTCTACCAACCATGACGCAGAAAACAAAAGATTGAGCCACACGAACCCCCCTAAAAGCCTACCAACCATGACACAGAAAATTAAAGATTGAACCACACGAACCCCACTAAAGGTATACCTAACATGACACAGAAATCTAAAGATTGAGCCACGCGAACCCCACTAAATGTCTACCTACCATGACACAGAAAACTAAAGATTGAGTCACACGAACCCTACTAAAAGTCTACCAACCATGTCACAGAAGACTAAAGATTGAGCCACACGAACCCCACTAAAAGTCTATCAACTATGACACAGAAAATTAAAGATTGAGCCACACGAACCCTACTAAAAGTCTACCAATCATGACACAGAAATCTACATATTGAGCCACACGAACCCCACTAAAAGTCTACCAACAATGAGACAGAAAAGTAGAGATTGAGCCACACGAACCCCATTAAAGGTCACCCAACCATGACGCAGAAAACTAAAGATTGAGCCACACGAACCTCACTAAAAGTCTACCTACCATGACACAGAAAATTAAAGATTGAACTACACGAACCCCACTAAAGGTCTACCTAACATCACACAGAAGACTAAAAATTGAGCCACACGAACCCCACAATAAATCTACCAACCATAACACAGAAAACTAAAGATTGAGCCACACGAACCCCACTAAAAATCTACCAACCATGACACAGAAAATTAAAGATTGAGCCACACGAAGCCAACTAAAAGTCTACCAACCATGACACAGAAAACTAAAGATTGAGTCACACGAACCCCCCTAAAAGTCTACCTTCCATGACACAGAACACTAAAGATAGAGCCACACGAACCCCACTAAAAGTCTACCAACCATGACACAGACTACTAAGGATAGAAGAGAAGAACGAACTCCACTGAAAGTCTACCAACCATGACACATAAAACTAAAGATTGAGACACAAGAACCCCACTAAAGGTCTACTAACCATGACAAAGAAAACTAAAGATTGAGGCACACGAACCTCACTAAAAGTCTACCTACTATGACACATAAAGCTAAAGATTGAGCCACACGAACCCCACTAAAAGGCTACCAACCATGTCACAGAAGACTAAAGATTGAGCCACACGAACCCCCCTAAAAGTCTATCAACCATGACACAGAAAAGCAGAGATTACGCCACACGAACAACATTAAAGGTCTCCCAGCAATGACGCATAAAACTAATGATTGAGCCTCACGAACCCCACTAAAAGTCTACCAACCATGACACAGAAAACAAAAGATTGAGCAACACGAACCCCACTAAAAATCTACCAACCATGACACAGAAAACAAATTAGATTGAGCCACACGAACTCCACTAAAAATCTACCAACCATGACACAGAAAATTAAAGATTGAGCCACACTAAGCCAACTAAAAGTCTACCAACCATGACACAGAAAACTAAAGATTGAGTCACACGAACCCCACTAAAAGTCTACCAACCATGACACAGAACACTAAGGATAGAGCCACACGAACCCCATTAAAAGTCTACCAACCATGACACAGACTACTAAATATAGAGAAGAACGAACCCAACTTAAAGTCTACCAACCATGACACAGAAAAACAAAGATTGAGCCACACGAACCCCACTAAAAGTCTACCAACCATGACACAGAAAACCAAAGATTGAGCCACACGAACCCCACTAAAGGTATACCTAACATGACACAGAAATCTAAAGATTGAGCCACACGAACCCCACTAAAAGTCTACCTACCATGACACAGAAAACTAAAGATTGGGCCCCACGAACCCCACTAAAATTCTACCAACCATGACACAGAAGACTAAAGATTGAGCCACACGAACCCCGCTAAAAGTTTACCTACCATGACACAGAAAACAAAAGATTGAGCCACACGAACTCCCCTAAAAATCTACCTACTATGACACAGAAAACTAGATTAAGCCACACGAACCCCACTAAAAATCTACCAACCATGAGACAGAAAAGTACAGATTGAGCCACACGAACCCCACTAAAGGTCTCCCAACCATGACGCAGAAAACTAAAGATTGAGCCACACGAACCCCACTAAAAGTCTACCAACCATGACACAGAAAGCTAAAGATTGAGCCACACGAACCCCACTAAAAATCTACCAACCATGACACAGAAAATTAAAGATTGAGCCACACGAAGCCAACTAAAAGTCTACCAACCATGACACAGAAAACTAAAGATTGAGTCACACGAACCCCCCTAAAAGTCTACCTTCCATGACACAGAACACTAAAGATAGAGCCACACGAACCCCACTAAAAGTCTACCAACCATGACACAGACTACTAAGGATAGAAGAGAAGAACGAACTCCACTGAAAGTCTACCAACCATGACACATAAAACTAAAGATTGAGACACAAGAACCCCACTAAAGGTCTACTAACCATGACAAAGAAAACTAAAGATTGAGGCACACGAACCTCACTAAAAGTCTACCTACTATGACACATAAAGCTAAAGATTGAGCCACACGAACCCCACTAAAAGGCTACCAACCATGTCACAGAAGACTAAAGATTGAGCCACACGAACCCCCCTAAAAGTCTATCAACCATGACACAGAAAAGCAGAGATTACGCCACACGAACAACATTAAAGGTCTCCCAGCAATGACGCATAAAACTAATGATTGAGCCTCACGAACCCCACTAAAAGTCTACCAACCATGACACAGAAAACAAAAGATTGAGCAACACGAACCCCACTAAAAATCTACCAACCATGACACAGAAAACAAATTAGATTGAGCCACACGAACTCCACTAAAAATCTACCAACCATGACACAGAAAATTAAAGATTGAGCCACACTAAGCCAACTAAAAGTCTACCAACCATGACACAGAAAACTAAAGATTGAGTCACACGAACCCCACTAAAAGTCTACCAACCATGACACAGAACACTAAGGATAGAGCCACACGAACCCCATTAAAAGTCTACCAACCATGACACAGACTACTAAATATAGAGAAGAACGAACCCAACTTAAAGTCTACCACCATGACACAGAAAAACAAAGATTGAGCCACACGAACCCCACTAAAAGTCTACCAACCATGACACAGGAAACCAAAGATTGAGCCACACGAACCCCACTAAAGGTATACCTAACATGACACAGAAATCTAAAGATTGAGCCACACGAACCCCACTAAAAGTCTACCTACCATGACACAGAAAACTAAAGATTGGGCCCCACGAACCCCACTAAAATTCTACCAACCATGACACAGAAGACTAAAGATTGAGCCACACGAACCCCGCTAAAAGTTTACTTACCATGACACAGAAAACAAAAGATTGAGCCACACGAACTCCCCTAAAAATCTACCTACTATGACACAGAAAACTAGATTAAGCCACACGAACCCCACTAAAAATCTACCAACCATGAGACAGAAAAGTACAGATTGAGCCACACGAACCCCACTAAAGGTCTCCCAACCATGACGCAGAAAACTAAAGATTGAGCCACACGAACCCCACTAAAAGTCTACCAACCATGACACAGAAAGCTAAAGATAGAACCACACGAACCCCACTAAAAGTCTACCAACCATGACAGAGAAAACTAAAGATTGAGCCACACGAACCCCACTAAAATTTTTCCTAACATCACACAGAAGACTAAAGATTGAGCCACGCGAACCCCACTAAAAATCTACCAACCATGACACAGAAAACAAATTAGATTGAGCCACACGAACCCCACTAAAAATCTACCAACCATGAAACAGAAAATTAAAGATTGAGCCACACTAAGCCAACTAAAAGTCTACCAACCATGACACAGAAAACTAAAGATTGAGTCACACGAACCCCACTAAAAATCTACCTACCATGACAAAGAACACTAAAGATAGAGCCACACGAACCCCACTAAAAGTCTACCAATCATGACACAGACTACTAAAGATAGAGAAGAACGAACCCAACTTACAATCTACCAACCATGACTCAGAAAACTAAAGATTGAGCCACACGAACACCACTAAAAGTCTACCAACCATGACACAGAAAACAAAAGATTGAGCCACACGAAACCCACTAAAGGTATACCTAACATAACACAGAAATCTAAAGATTGAGCCACACGAACCCCACTAAAAGTCTACCTACCATGACACATAAAACTAAAGATTGAGACACACGAACCCCCCTAAAGGTCTACCAACCATGACACAGACAACTAAAGATTGAGCAACACGAACCCCACTAAAAGTCTACGAACCATGACACAGAAAACAAAAGATAGAGCTACACGAACCCCACTAAAAGTCTACCTACCATGACACAGAAAACTAAAGATTGAGCCACACGAACCCCCCTAAAAGTCTTCCAACAATGACAAAGAAAACTAAAGATTGAGCCACACGAACCCCACTAAAAGTCTACCAACAATGACACAGAAAACTAGATTGAGCCACACGAAGCCCACTAAAAGTCTACCTACCATGACACAGAAAACTAAAGATTGAGCCACACGAACCCCACTAAAAGTCTACCTACGAGGACAGAGAAAACTAAAGATAGAGCCACACGAACCCCACTAAAAGTCTACCTACCATGACGCAGAAAACTAAAGACTGAGCCACACGAACCCCATTAAAAGTCTTCCTACCATGACACAGAAAAAGAAAGATTGAGCCATACGAACCCCACTAAAACTCTACCTACCATGACACAGAAAGCAAAAGATTAAGGTACACGAACCCCACTAAGATTCTGCCTAACATCCCACAGAAGACTAAAGATTGAGCCACACGAACCCCCCTAAAAACTAACATCCATAACACAGAAAATTAAAGATTGAGCCACACGAACCCCTCTAAAAATCTACCAACCATGACTAAGAAAACCAGATTGAGCCACACGAACCGCACTAAAAATCTACCAACCATGACACAGAAAATTAAAGACTGCGCCACACGAAGCCAACTAAAAGTCTATCAACCATGACACACAAAACTAAAGATTGAGTCAAACGAACCCCACTAAAAGTCTACCTACCATGACACAGAACACTAAAGATAGAGCCACACGAACCCCACTAAAAGTCCACAAACCATGACACAGACTACTAAAGATAGAGCAGAACGAACCCCACTAAAAGTCTACCAACCATGACACAGAAAACTAAAGATTGAGTCACACGAACCCCACTAAAAGTCTACCTTCCATGACACAGAACACTAAAGATAGAGCCACACGAACCCCACTAAAAGTCTACCAACCATGACACAGACTACTAAGGATAGAAGAGAAGAACGAACCCCACTGAAAGTCTACCAACCATGACACATAAAACTAAAGATTGAGACACAAGAACCCCACTAAAAGTCTACTAACCATGACAAAGAAAATTAAAGATTGAGGCACACGAACCTCACTAAATGTCTACCTACTATGACACATAAAGCTAAAGATTGAGCCACACGAACCCCACTAAAAGGCTACCAACCATGTCACAGAAGACTAAAGATTGAGCCACATGAACCCCACTAAAAGTCTATCAACCATGACACAGAAAATTAAAGATTGAGCCACACGAACCCCACTAAAAGTCTACCAACCATGAGACAGAAAAGCAGAGATTACGCCACACGAACAACATTAAAGGTCTCCCAGCAATGACGCAGAAAACTAATGATTGAGCCTCACGAACCCCACTAAAAGTCTACCAACCATGACACAGAAAACAAAAGATTGAGCAACACGAACCCCACTAAAAATCTACCAACCATGACACAGAAAACAAATTAGATTGAGCCACACGAACTCCACTAAAAATCTACCAACCATGACACAGAAAATTAAAGATTGAGCCACATTAAGCCAACTAAAAGTCTATCAACCATGACACAGAAAACTAAAGATTGAGTCACACGAACCCCACTAAAAGTCTACCAACCATGACACAGAACACTAAGGATAGAGCCACACGAACCCCACTAAAAGTCTACCAACCATGACACAGACTACTAAAGATAGAGAAGAACGAACCCAACTTAAAGTCTACCAACCATGACACAGAAAAACAAAGATTGAGCCACACGAACCCCACTAAAAGTCTACCAACCATGACACAGAGAACAAAAGATTGAGCCACTCGAAACCCACTAAAGGTATACCTAACATGACACAGAAATCTAAAGATTGAGCCACACGAACCCCACGAAAAGTCTACCTACCATGACACAGAAAACTAAAGATTGGGCCACACGAACCCCACTAAAATTCTACCAACCATGACACAGAAGACTAAAGATTGAGCCACACGAACCCCGCTAAAAGTTTACCTACCATGACACAGAAAACAAAAGATTGAGCCACACGAACTCCCCTAAAAATCTACCTACTATGACACAGAAAACTAGATTAAGGCACACGAACCCCACTAAAAATCTACCAACCATGAGACAGAAAAGTACAGATTGAGCCACACGAACCCCACTAAAGGTCTCCCAACCATGACGCAGAAAACTAAAGATTGAGCCACACGAACCCCACTAAAAGTCTACCAACCATGACACAGAAAGCTAAAGATAGAACCACACGAACCCCACTAAAAGTCTACCAACCATGACACAGAGAACAAAAGATTGAGCCACTCGAACCCCACTAAAGGTATACCTAACATGACACAGAAATCTAAAGATTGAGCCACACGAACCCCACTAAAGGTCTCCCAACCATGACGCAGAAAACTAAAGATTGAGCCACACGAACCCCACTAAAAGTCTACCAACCATGACACAGAAAACTAAAGATTGAGCCACACGAACCCCACTAAAATTTTTCCTAACATCACACAGAAGACTAAAGATTGAGCCACGCGAACCCCACAAAAAGTCTACCAACCATAACACAGAAAACTAAAGATTGAGCCACACGAACCCCACTAAAAATCTACCAACCATGACACAGAAAACAAATTAGATTGAGCCACACGAACCCCACTAAAAATCTACCAACCATGACACAAAAAATTAAAGATTGAGCCACACTAAGCCAACTAAAAGTCTACCCAACCATGACACAGAAAACTAAAGATTGAGTCACACGAACCCCACTAAAAGTCTACCTACTATGACAAAGAACACTAAAGATAGAGCCACACGAACCCCACTAAAAGTCTACCAATCATGACACAGACTACTAAAGATAGAGAAGAACGAACCCAACTTACAATCTGCCAACCATGACTCAAAAAACTAAAGATTGAGCCACACGAACACCACTAAAAGTCTACCAACCATGACACAGAAAACAAAAGATTGAGCCACACGAACCCCACTAAAGGTATACCTAACATGACACAGAAATCTAAAGATTGAGCCACACGAACCCCACTAAAAGTCTACCTACCATGACACATAAAACTAAAGATTGAGACACACGAACCCCCTTAAGGTCTACCAACCATGACACAGAAAACTAAAGATTGAGCCACACGAACCCCACTAAAAGTCTACGAACCATGACACAGAAAACAAAAGATAGAGCTACACGAACCCCACTAAAAGTCTACCTACCATGACACAGAAAACTAAAGATTGAGCCACACGAACCCCACTAAAAGTCTACCTAACATGACACAGAAAGTTAAAGATTGAGCCACACGAACCCCCCTAAAAGTCTTCCAACAATGACAAAGAAAACTAAAGATTGAGCCACACGATCCCCACTAAAAGTCTACCAACAATGACACAGAAAACTAGATTGAGCCACACGAAGCCCACTAAAAGTCTACCTACCATGACACAGAAAACTAAAGATTGAGCCACACGAACCCCACTAAAAGTCTACTTACCCTGACACAGAAAACTAAAGATTGAGCCACACGAACCCCACTAAAAGTCTACCTACGAGGACAGAGAAACCTAAAGATAGAGCCACACGAACCCCACTAAAAGTCTACCTACCATGACGCAGAAAACGAAAGATTGAGCCACACGAACCCCATTAAAAGTCTACCTACCATGACACAGAAAACTAAAGATTGAGGCATACGAACCCCACTAAAACTCTACCTACCATGACACAGATAACAAAAGATTAAGGTACACGAACACCACTAAGATTCTGCCTAACATCCCACAGAAGACTAAATATTGAGCCACACGAACCCCCCTAAAAATCTAACATCCATAACACAGAAAATAAAAGATTAAGCCACACGAACCCCTTTAAAAATCTAACAACCATGACTAAGAAAACCAGATTGAGCCACACGAACCCCACTAAAAATCTACCAACCATGACACAGAAAATTAAAGACTGAGCCACACGAAGCCAACTAAAAGTCTATCAACCATGACACAGAAAACTAAAGATTGAGTCACACGAACCCCACTAAAAGTCTACCTACCATGACACAGAACACTAAAGATAGAGCCACACGAACCCACTAAAAGTCCACAAACCATGACACAGACTACTAAAGATAGAGCAGAACGAACCCCACTAAAAGTCTACCAACCATGACACAGAAAACTAAAGATTGAGTCACACGAACCTCACTAAATGCCTACCAAGCATGACACAGAAAACAAACACAATCTAAAGATTGAGCCACACGAACCCCACTAAAAGTCTACCTACCATGACACAGAAAACAAAAGATTGAGCCACACGAACCCCACTAAAAGTCTACCAACCATATCACAGAAGACTAAAGATTGAGCCACACGAACCCCACTAAATGTCTATCAACCATGACACAGAAAATTAAAGATTAAGCTACACGAACCCCACTAAAATTCTACCAACCATGAGACAGAAAAGTAGAGATTGACACACACGAACCCCATTAAAGGTCACCCAGCCATGACGGAGAAAATTAAAGATTGAGCCACACGAACCCCACTAAAAGTCTACCTACCATGACACAGAAAACAAAAGATTGAACTACACGAACCCCACTAAAAATCTACCAACCATGAGACAGAAAAGTACAGATTGAGCCACACGAACCCCACTAAAGGTCTCCCAACCATGACGCAGAAAACTAAAGATTGAGCCACACGAACCCCACTAAAAGTCTACCAACCATGACACAGAAAGCTAAAGATAGAACCACACGAACCCCACTAAAAGTCTACCAACCATGACACAGAGAACAAAAGATTGAGCCACTCGAACCCCACTAAAGGTATACCTAACATGACACAGAAATCTAAAGATTGAGCCACACGAACCCCACTAAAGTTCTCCCAACCATGACGCAGAAAACTAAAGATTGAGCCACACGAACCCCACTAAAAGTCTACCAACCATGACACAGAAAACTAAAGATTGAGCCACACGAACCCCACTAAAATTTTTCCTAAGATCACACAGAAGACTAAAGATTGAGCCACGCGAACCCCACAAAAAGTCTACCAACCATAACACAGAAAACTAAAGATTGAGCCACACGAACCCCACTAAAAATCTACCAACCATGACACAGAAAACAAATTAGATTGAGCCACACGAACCCCACTAAAAATCTACCAACCATGACACAAAAAATTAAAGATTGAGCCACACTAAGCCAACTAAAAGTCTACCCAACCATGACACAGAAAACTAAAGATTGAGTCACACGAACCCCACTAAAAGTCTACCTACTATGACAAAGAACACTAAAGATAGAGCCACACGAACCCCACTAAAAGTCTACCAATCATGACACAGACTACTAAAGATAGAGAAGAACGAACCCAACTTACAATCTGCCAACCATGACTCAAAAAACTAAAGATTGAGCCACACGAACACCACTAAAAGTCTACCAACCATGACACAGAAAACAAAAGATTGAGCCACACGAACCCCACTAAAGGTATACCTAACATGACACAGAAATCTAAAGATTGAGCCACACGAACCCCACTAAAAGTCTACCTACCATGACACATAAAACTAAAGATTGAGACACAAGAACCCCACTAAAGGTCTACTAACCATGACAAAGAAAACTAAAGATTGAGGCACACGAACCTCACTAAAAGTCTACCTACTATGACACATAAAGCTAAAGATTGAGCCACACGAACCCCACTAAAAGGCTACCAACCATGTCACAGAAGACTAAAGATTGAGCCACACGAACCCCCCTAAAAGTCTATCAACCATGACACAGAAAAGCAGAGATTACGCCACACGAACAACATTAAAGGTCTCCCAGCAATGACGCATAAAACTAATGATTGAGCCTCACGAACCCCACTAAAAGTCTACCAACCATGACACAGAAAACAAAAGATTGAGCAACACGAACCCCACTAAAAATCTACCAACCATGACACAGAAAACAAATTAGATTGAGCCACACGAACTCCACTAAAAATCTACCAACCATGACACAGAAAATTAAAGATTGAGCCACACTAAGCCAACTAAAAGTCTACCAACCATGACACAGAAAACTAAAGATTGAGTCACACGAACCCCACTAAAAGTCTACCAACCATGACACAGAACACTAAGGATAGAGCCACACGAACCCCATTAAAAGTCTACCAACCATGACACAGACTACTAAATATAGAGAAGAACGAACCCAACTTAAAGTCTACCAACCATGACACAGAAAAACAAAGATTGAGCCACACGAACCCCACTAAAAGTCTACCAACCATGACACAGAAAACCAAAGATTGAGCCACACGAACCCCACTAAAGGTATACCTAACATGACACAGAAATCTAAAGATTGAGCCACACGAACCCCACTAAAAGTCTACCTACCATGACACAGAAAACTAAAGATTGGGCCCCACGAACCCCACTAAAATTCTACCAACCATGACACAGAAGACTAAAGATTGAGCCACACGAACCCCGCTAAAAGTTTACCTACCATGACACAGAAAACAAAAGATTGAGCCACACGAACTCCCCTAAAAATCTACCTACTATGACACAGAAAACTAGATTAAGCCACACGAACCCCACTAAAAATCTACCAACCATGAGACAGAAAAGTACAGATTGAGCCACACGAACCCCACTAAAGGTCTCCCAACCATGACGCAGAAAACTAAAGATTGAGCCACACGAACCCCACTAAAAGTCTACCAACCATGACACAGAAAGCTAAAGATTGAGCCACACGAACCCCACTAAAAATCTACCAACCATGACACAGAAAATTAAAGATTGAGCCACACGAAGCCAACTAAAAGTCTACCAACCATGACACAGAAAACTAAAGATTGAGTCACACGAACCCCCCTAAAAGTCTACCTTCCATGACACAGAACACTAAAGATAGAGCCACACGAACCCCACTAAAAGTCTACCAACCATGACACAGACTACTAAGGATAGAAGAGAAGAACGAACTCCACTGAAAGTCTACCAACCATGACACATAAAACTAAAGATTGAGACACAAGAACCCCACTAAAGGTCTACTAACCATGACAAAGAAAACTAAAGATTGAGGCACACGAACCTCACTAAAAGTCTACCTACTATGACACATAAAGCTAAAGATTGAGCCACACGAACCCCACTAAAAGGCTACCAACCATGTCACAGAAGACTAAAGATTGAGCCACACGAACCCCCCTAAAAGTCTATCAACCATGACACAGAAAAGCAGAGATTACGCCACACGAACAACATTAAAGGTCTCCCAGCAATGACGCATAAAACTAATGATTGAGCCTCACGAACCCCACTAAAAGTCTACCAACCATGACACAGAAAACAAAAGATTGAGCAACACGAACCCCACTAAAAATCTACCAACCATGACACAGAAAACAAATTAGATTGAGCCACACGAACTCCACTAAAAATCTACCAACCATGACACAGAAAATTAAAGATTGAGCCACACTAAGCCAACTAAAAGTCTACCAACCATGACACAGAAAACTAAAGATTGAGTCACACGAACCCCACTAAAAGTCTACCAACCATGACACAGAACACTAAGGATAGAGCCACACGAACCCCATTAAAAGTCTACCAACCATGACACAGACTACTAAATATAGAGAAGAACGAACCCAACTTAAAGTCTACCACCATGACACAGAAAAACAAAGATTGAGCCACACGAACCCCACTAAAAGTCTACCAACCATGACACAGGAAACCAAAGATTGAGCCACACGAACCCCACTAAAGGTATACCTAACATGACACAGAAATCTAAAGATTGAGCCACACGAACCCCACTAAAAGTCTACCTACCATGACACAGAAAACTAAAGATTGGGCCCCACGAACCCCACTAAAATTCTACCAACCATGACACAGAAGACTAAAGATTGAGCCACACGAACCCCGCTAAAAGTTTACTTACCATGACACAGAAAACAAAAGATTGAGCCACACGAACTCCCCTAAAAATCTACCTACTATGACACAGAAAACTAGATTAAGCCACACGAACCCCACTAAAAATCTACCAACCATGAGACAGAAAAGTACAGATTGAGCCACACGAACCCCACTAAAGGTCTCCCAACCATGACGCAGAAAACTAAAGATTGAGCCACACGAACCCCACTAAAAGTCTACCAACCATGACACAGAAAGCTAAAGATAGAACCACACGAACCCCACTAAAAGTCTACCAACCATGACAGAGAAAACTAAAGATTGAGCCACACGAACCCCACTAAAATTTTTCCTAACATCACACAGAAGACTAAAGATTGAGCCACGCGAACCCCACTAAAAATCTACCAACCATGACACAGAAAACAAATTAGATTGAGCCACACGAACCCCACTAAAAATCTACCAACCATGAAACAGAAAATTAAAGATTGAGCCACACTAAGCCAACTAAAAGTCTACCAACCATGACACAGAAAACTAAAGATTGAGTCACACGAACCCCACTAAAAATCTACCTACCATGACAAAGAACACTAAAGATAGAGCCACACGAACCCCACTAAAAGTCTACCAATCATGACACAGACTACTAAAGATAGAGAAGAACGAACCCAACTTACAATCTACCAACCATGACTCAGAAAACTAAAGATTGAGCCACACGAACACCACTAAAAGTCTACCAACCATGACACAGAAAACAAAAGATTGAGCCACACGAAACCCACTAAAGGTATACCTAACATAACACAGAAATCTAAAGATTGAGCCACACGAACCCCACTAAAAGTCTACCTACCATGACACATAAAACTAAAGATTGAGACACACGAACCCCCCTAAAGGTCTACCAACCATGACACAGACAACTAAAGATTGAGCAACACGAACCCCACTAAAAGTCTACGAACCATGACACAGAAAACAAAAGATAGAGCTACACGAACCCCACTAAAAGTCTACCTACCATGACACAGAAAACTAAAGATTGAGCCACACGAACCCCCCTAAAAGTCTTCCAACAATGACAAAGAAAACTAAAGATTGAGCCACACGAACCCCACTAAAAGTCTACCAACAATGACACAGAAAACTAGATTGAGCCACACGAAGCCCACTAAAAGTCTACCTACCATGACACAGAAAACTAAAGATTGAGCCACACGAACCCCACTAAAAGTCTACCTACGAGGACAGAGAAAACTAAAGATAGAGCCACACGAACCCCACTAAAAGTCTACCTACCATGACGCAGAAAACTAAAGACTGAGCCACACGAACCCCATTAAAAGTCTTCCTACCATGACACAGAAAAAGAAAGATTGAGCCATACGAACCCCACTAAAACTCTACCTACCATGACACAGAAAGCAAAAGATTAAGGTACACGAACCCCACTAAGATTCTGCCTAACATCCCACAGAAGACTAAAGATTGAGCCACACGAACCCCCCTAAAAACTAACATCCATAACACAGAAAATTAAAGATTGAGCCACACGAACCCCTCTAAAAATCTACCAACCATGACTAAGAAAACCAGATTGAGCCACACGAACCGCACTAAAAATCTACCAACCATGACACAGAAAATTAAAGACTGCGCCACACGAAGCCAACTAAAAGTCTATCAACCATGACACACAAAACTAAAGATTGAGTCAAACGAACCCCACTAAAAGTCTACCTACCATGACACAGAACACTAAAGATAGAGCCACACGAACCCCACTAAAAGTCCACAAACCATGACACAGACTACTAAAGATAGAGCAGAACGAACCCCACTAAAAGTCTACCAACCATGACACAGAAAACTAAAGATTGAGTCACACGAACCCCACTAAAAGTCTACCTTCCATGACACAGAACACTAAAGATAGAGCCACACGAACCCCACTAAAAGTCTACCAACCATGACACAGACTACTAAGGATAGAAGAGAAGAACGAACCCCACTGAAAGTCTACCAACCATGACACATAAAACTAAAGATTGAGACACAAGAACCCCACTAAAAGTCTACTAACCATGACAAAGAAAATTAAAGATTGAGGCACACGAACCTCACTAAATGTCTACCTACTATGACACATAAAGCTAAAGATTGAGCCACACGAACCCCACTAAAAGGCTACCAACCATGTCACAGAAGACTAAAGATTGAGCCACATGAACCCCACTAAAAGTCTATCAACCATGACACAGAAAATTAAAGATTGAGCCACACGAACCCCACTAAAAGTCTACCAACCATGAGACAGAAAAGCAGAGATTACGCCACACGAACAACATTAAAGGTCTCCCAGCAATGACGCAGAAAACTAATGATTGAGCCTCACGAACCCCACTAAAAGTCTACCAACCATGACACAGAAAACAAAAGATTGAGCAACACGAACCCCACTAAAAATCTACCAACCATGACACAGAAAACAAATTAGATTGAGCCACACGAACTCCACTAAAAATCTACCAACCATGACACAGAAAATTAAAGATTGAGCCACATTAAGCCAACTAAAAGTCTATCAACCATGACACAGAAAACTAAAGATTGAGTCACACGAACCCCACTAAAAGTCTACCAACCATGACACAGAACACTAAGGATAGAGCCACACGAACCCCACTAAAAGTCTACCAACCATGACACAGACTACTAAAGATAGAGAAGAACGAACCCAACTTAAAGTCTACCAACCATGACACAGAAAAACAAAGATTGAGCCACACGAACCCCACTAAAAGTCTACCAACCATGACACAGAGAACAAAAGATTGAGCCACTCGAAACCCACTAAAGGTATACCTAACATGACACAGAAATCTAAAGATTGAGCCACACGAACCCCACGAAAAGTCTACCTACCATGACACAGAAAACTAAAGATTGGGCCACACGAACCCCACTAAAATTCTACCAACCATGACACAGAAGACTAAAGATTGAGCCACACGAACCCCGCTAAAAGTTTACCTACCATGACACAGAAAACAAAAGATTGAGCCACACGAACTCCCCTAAAAATCTACCTACTATGACACAGAAAACTAGATTAAGGCACACGAACCCCACTAAAAATCTACCAACCATGAGACAGAAAAGTACAGATTGAGCCACACGAACCCCACTAAAGGTCTCCCAACCATGACGCAGAAAACTAAAGATTGAGCCACACGAACCCCACTAAAAGTCTACCAACCATGACACAGAAAGCTAAAGATAGAACCACACGAACCCCACTAAAAGTCTACCAACCATGACACAGAGAACAAAAGATTGAGCCACTCGAACCCCACTAAAGGTATACCTAACATGACACAGAAATCTAAAGATTGAGCCACACGAACCCCACTAAAGGTCTCCCAACCATGACGCAGAAAACTAAAGATTGAGCCACACGAACCCCACTAAAAGTCTACCAACCATGACACAGAAAACTAAAGATTGAGCCACACGAACCCCACTAAAATTTTTCCTAACATCACACAGAAGACTAAAGATTGAGCCACGCGAACCCCACAAAAAGTCTACCAACCATAACACAGAAAACTAAAGATTGAGCCACACGAACCCCACTAAAAATCTACCAACCATGACACAGAAAACAAATTAGATTGAGCCACACGAACCCCACTAAAAATCTACCAACCATGACACAAAAAATTAAAGATTGAGCCACACTAAGCCAACTAAAAGTCTACCCAACCATGACACAGAAAACTAAAGATTGAGTCACACGAACCCCACTAAAAGTCTACCTACTATGACAAAGAACACTAAAGATAGAGCCACACGAACCCCACTAAAAGTCTACCAATCATGACACAGACTACTAAAGATAGAGAAGAACGAACCCAACTTACAATCTGCCAACCATGACTCAAAAAACTAAAGATTGAGCCACACGAACACCACTAAAAGTCTACCAACCATGACACAGAAAACAAAAGATTGAGCCACACGAACCCCACTAAAGGTATACCTAACATGACACAGAAATCTAAAGATTGAGCCACACGAACCCCACTAAAAGTCTACCTACCATGACACATAAAACTAAAGATTGAGACACACGAACCCCCTTAAGGTCTACCAACCATGACACAGAAAACTAAAGATTGAGCCACACGAACCCCACTAAAAGTCTACGAACCATGACACAGAAAACAAAAGATAGAGCTACACGAACCCCACTAAAAGTCTACCTACCATGACACAGAAAACTAAAGATTGAGCCACACGAACCCCACTAAAAGTCTACCTAACATGACACAGAAAGTTAAAGATTGAGCCACACGAACCCCCCTAAAAGTCTTCCAACAATGACAAAGAAAACTAAAGATTGAGCCACACGATCCCCACTAAAAGTCTACCAACAATGACACAGAAAACTAGATTGAGCCACACGAAGCCCACTAAAAGTCTACCTACCATGACACAGAAAACTAAAGATTGAGCCACACGAACCCCACTAAAAGTCTACTTACCCTGACACAGAAAACTAAAGATTGAGCCACACGAACCCCACTAAAAGTCTACCTACGAGGACAGAGAAACCTAAAGATAGAGCCACACGAACCCCACTAAAAGTCTACCTACCATGACGCAGAAAACGAAAGATTGAGCCACACGAACCCCATTAAAAGTCTACCTACCATGACACAGAAAACTAAAGATTGAGGCATACGAACCCCACTAAAACTCTACCTACCATGACACAGATAACAAAAGATTAAGGTACACGAACACCACTAAGATTCTGCCTAACATCCCACAGAAGACTAAATATTGAGCCACACGAACCCCCCTAAAAATCTAACATCCATAACACAGAAAATAAAAGATTAAGCCACACGAACCCCTTTAAAAATCTAACAACCATGACTAAGAAAACCAGATTGAGCCACACGAACCCCACTAAAAATCTACCAACCATGACACAGAAAATTAAAGACTGAGCCACACGAAGCCAACTAAAAGTCTATCAACCATGACACAGAAAACTAAAGATTGAGTCACACGAACCCCACTAAAAGTCTACCTACCATGACACAGAACACTAAAGATAGAGCCACACGAACCCACTAAAAGTCCACAAACCATGACACAGACTACTAAAGATAGAGCAGAACGAACCCCACTAAAAGTCTACCAACCATGACACAGAAAACTAAAGATTGAGTCACACGAACCTCACTAAATGCCTACCAAGCATGACACAGAAAACAAACACAATCTAAAGATTGAGCCACACGAACCCCACTAAAAGTCTACCTACCATGACACAGAAAACAAAAGATTGAGCCACACGAACCCCACTAAAAGTCTACCAACCATATCACAGAAGACTAAAGATTGAGCCACACGAACCCCACTAAATGTCTATCAACCATGACACAGAAAATTAAAGATTAAGCTACACGAACCCCACTAAAATTCTACCAACCATGAGACAGAAAAGTAGAGATTGACACACACGAACCCCATTAAAGGTCACCCAGCCATGACGGAGAAAATTAAAGATTGAGCCACACGAACCCCACTAAAAGTCTACCTACCATGACACAGAAAACAAAAGATTGAACTACACGAACCCCACTAAAAATCTACCAACCATGAGACAGAAAAGTACAGATTGAGCCACACGAACCCCACTAAAGGTCTCCCAACCATGACGCAGAAAACTAAAGATTGAGCCACACGAACCCCACTAAAAGTCTACCAACCATGACACAGAAAGCTAAAGATAGAACCACACGAACCCCACTAAAAGTCTACCAACCATGACACAGAGAACAAAAGATTGAGCCACTCGAACCCCACTAAAGGTATACCTAACATGACACAGAAATCTAAAGATTGAGCCACACGAACCCCACTAAAGTTCTCCCAACCATGACGCAGAAAACTAAAGATTGAGCCACACGAACCCCACTAAAAGTCTACCAACCATGACACAGAAAACTAAAGATTGAGCCACACGAACCCCACTAAAATTTTTCCTAAGATCACACAGAAGACTAAAGATTGAGCCACGCGAACCCCACAAAAAGTCTACCAACCATAACACAGAAAACTAAAGATTGAGCCACACGAACCCCACTAAAAATCTACCAACCATGACACAGAAAACAAATTAGATTGAGCCACACGAACCCCACTAAAAATCTACCAACCATGACACAAAAAATTAAAGATTGAGCCACACTAAGCCAACTAAAAGTCTACCCAACCATGACACAGAAAACTAAAGATTGAGTCACACGAACCCCACTAAAAGTCTACCTACTATGACAAAGAACACTAAAGATAGAGCCACACGAACCCCACTAAAAGTCTACCAATCATGACACAGACTACTAAAGATAGAGAAGAACGAACCCAACTTACAATCTGCCAACCATGACTCAAAAAACTAAAGATTGAGCCACACGAACACCACTAAAAGTCTACCAACCATGACACAGAAAACAAAAGATTGAGCCACACGAACCCCACTAAAGGTATACCTAACATGACACAGAAATCTAAAGATTGAGCCACACGAACCCCACTAAAAGTCTACCTACCATGACACATAAAACTAAAGATTGAGACACACGAACCCCCCTAAAGGTCTACCAACCATGACACAGAAAACTAAAGATTGAGCCACACGAACCCCACTAAAAGTCTACGAACCATGACACAGAAAACAAAAGATAGAGCTACACGAACCCCACTAAAAGTCTACCTACCATGACACAGAAAACTAAAGATTGAGCCACACGAACCCCACTAAAAGTCTACCTAACATGACACAGAAAGTTAAAGATTGAGCCACACGAACCCCCCTAAAAGTCTTCCAACAATGACAAAGAAAACTAAAGATTGAGCCACACGAACCCCACTAAAAGTCTACCAACAATGACACAGAAAACTAGATTGAGCCACACGAAGCCCACTAAAAGTCTACCTACCATGACACAGAAAACTAAAGATTGAGCCACACGAACCCCACTAAAAGTCTACTTACCCTGACACAGAAAACTAAAGATTGAGCCACACGAACCCCACTAAAAGTCTACCTACGAGGACAGAGAAACCTAAAGATAGAGCCACACGAACCCCACTAAAAGTCTACCTACCATGACGCAGAAAACGAAAGATTGAGCCACACGAACCCCATTAAAAGTCTTCCTACCATGACACAAAAAACTAAAGATTGAGCCATACGAACCCCACTAAAACTCTACCTACCATGACACAGATAACAAAAGATTAAGGTACACGAACACCACTAAGATTCTGCCTAACATCCCACAGAAGACTAAATATTGAGCCACACGAACCCCCCTAAAAATCTAACATCCATAACACAGAAAATAAAAGATTAAGCCACACGAACCCCTTTAAAAATCTACCAACCATGACTAAGAAAACCAGATTGAGCCACACGAACCCCACTAAAAATCTACCAACCATGACACAGAAAATTAAAGACTGAGCCACACGAAGCCAACTAAAAGTCTATCAACCATGACACAGAAAACTAAAGATTGAGTCACACGAACCCCACTAAAAGTCTACCTACCATGACACAGAACACTAAAGATAGAGCCACACGAACCCCACTAAAAGTCCACAAACCATGACACAGACTACTAAAGATAGAGCAGAACGAACCCCACTAAAAGTCTACCAACCATGACACAGAAAACTAAAGATTGAGTCACACGAACCTCACTAAATGCCTACCAAGCATGACACAGAAAACAAACACAATCTAAAGATTGAGCCACACGAACCCCACTAAAAGTCTACCTACCATGACACAGAAAACAAAAGATTGAGCCACACGAACCCCACTAAAAGTCTACCAACCATATCACAGAAGACTAAAGATTGAGCCACACGAACCCCACTAAATGTCTATCAACCATGACACAGAAAATTAAAGATTAAGCTACACGAACCCCACTAAAATTCTACCAACCATGAGACAGAAAAGTAGAGATTGACACACACGAACCCCATTAAAGGTCACCCAGCCATGACGGAGAAAATTAAAGATTGAGCCACACGAACCCCACTAAAAGTCTACCTACCATGACACAGAAAACAAAAGATTGAACTACACGAACCCCACTAAAAATCTACCAACCATGACACTGAAAACAAACTAGGTTTAGCCACACGAACCCCACTAAAAATCTACCAATCATGACACAGAAAATTAAAGATTGAGCCACACGAACACCACTAAAAGTCTACCAACCATGACACAGAAAACAAAAGATTGAGCCACACGAACCCCACTAAAGGTATACCTAACATGACACAGAAATCTAAAGATTGAGCCACACGAACCCCACTAAAAGTCTACCTACCATGACACATAAAACTAAAGATTGAGACACACGAACCCCCCTAAAGGTCTACCAACCATGACACAGAAAACTAAAGATTGAGCCACACGAACCCCACTAAAAGTCTACGAACCATGACACAGAAAACAAAAGATAGAGCTACACGAACCCCACTAAAAGTCTACCTACCATGACACAGAAAACTAAAGATTGAGCCACACGAACCCCACTAAAAGTCTACCTAACATGACACAGAAAGTTAAAGATTGAGCCACACGAACCCCCCTAAAAGTCTTCCAACAATGACAAAGAAAACTAAAGATTGAGCCACACGAACCCCACTAAAAGTCTACCAACAATGACACAGAAAACTAGATTGAGCCACACGAAGCCCACTAAAAGTCTACCTACCATGACACAGAAAACTAAAGATTGAGCCACACGAACCCCACTAAAAGTCTACTTACCCTGACACAGAAAACTAAAGATTGAGCCACACGAACCCCACTAAAAGTCTACCTACGAGGACAGAGAAACCTAAAGATAGAGCCACACGAACCCCACTAAAAGTCTACCTACCATGACGCAGAAAACGAAAGATTGAGCCACACGAACCCCATTAAAAGTCTTCCTACCATGACACAAAAAACTAAAGATTGAGCCATACGAACCCCACTAAAACTCTACCTACCATGACACAGATAACAAAAGATTAAGGTACACGAACACCACTAAGATTCTGCCTAACATCCCACAGAAGACTAAATATTGAGCCACACGAACCCCCCTAAAAATCTAACATCCATAACACAGAAAATAAAAGATTAAGCCACACGAACCCCTTTAAAAATCTACCAACCATGACTAAGAAAACCAGATTGAGCCACACGAACCCCACTAAAAATCTACCAACCATGACACAGAAAATTAAAGACTGAGCCACACGAAGCCAACTAAAAGTCTATCAACCATGACACAGAAAACTAAAGATTGAGTCACACGAACCCCACTAAAAGTCTACCTACCATGACACAGAACACTAAAGATAGAGCCACACGAACCCCACTAAAAGTCCACAAACCATGACACAGACTACTAAAGATAGAGCAGAACGAACCCCACTAAAAGTCTACCAACCATGACACAGAAAACTAAAGATTGAGTCACACGAACCTCACTAAATGCCTACCAAGCATGACACAGAAAACAAACACAATCTAAAGATTGAGCCACACGAACCCCACTAAAAGTCTACCTACCATGACACAGAAAACAAAAGATTGAGCCACACGAACCCCACTAAAAGTCTACCAACCATATCACAGAAGACTAAAGATTGAGCCACACGAACCCCACTAAATGTCTATCAACCATGACACAGAAAATTAAAGATTAAGCTACACGAACCCCACTAAAATTCTACCAACCATGAGACAGAAAAGTAGAGATTGACACACACGAACCCCATTAAAGGTCACCCAGCCATGACGGAGAAAATTAAGGATTGAGCCACACGAACCCCACTAAAAGTCTACCTACCATGACACAGAAAACAAAAGATTGAACTACACGAACCCCACTAAAAATCTACCAACCATGACACTGAAAACAAACTAGGTTTAGCCACACGAACCCCACTAAAAATCTACCAATCATGACACAGAAAATTAAAGATTGAGCCACACGAAGCCAACTAAAAGTCTACCTCCCATGACACAGAAAACTAAAGATTGAGCGACACGAACTCCACTAAAAGTCTACCAATCATGACACAGAAAACTAAAGATTGAGTCACACGAACCCAACTAAAAGTCTACTTACCATGACACAGAACACTAAAAATAGAGCCACACGAACCCCACTAAAAGTCTACCAACCATGACACAGAATACTAAAGATAGAGAAGAACGTACCCCACTTAAAGTCTACCAACCATGACACATACAACTAAAGATTGAGACACACGAACCCCACTAAAGGTCTACCAACCATGACACAGAAAACTAAAGAGTGCGCCACACGAACCCCACTAAAAGTCTACCAACCATGACACAGAAAACTAAAGATTGAGCCACACGAACCCCATTAAAAGCCTACCAACCATGACACAGAAAACAAAAGATTGCGCCACACGAACCCCACTAAAAGTATACCTAGCATAACACAGAAATCTAAAGATTGAGCTACACGAACCCCACTAAAAGTCTACCTACCATGACACAGAAAGCTAAAGATTGAGCCACACGAACTCCACTAAAAATCTACCAACCATGTCACAGAAGACTAAAAATTGAGCCACACGAACCCCACTAAAAGTCTACCAATCATGACACAGAAATCTAAATATTGAGCCACACAAACACCACTTAAAGTCTACCTACCATGACACAGAACACTAAAGATAGAGTCACACGAACCCCACGAAAAGTCCACCAACCATGACACAGACTACTAATGACAGAGAAGAACGAACCCCATTAAAAGTCTACCAACCATGACACAGAAAACTAAAGATTGAGCCACACGAACCCCACCTAAAGCCTACCAAACATGACACAGAAAACAAAAGATTGAGCCACACGAACCCCACTAAAGGTATACCTAACATGACACAGAAATCTAAAGATTGAGCCACGCGAACCCCACTAAATGTCTACCTACCATGACACAGAAAACTAAAGATTGAGTCACACGAACCCTACTAAAAGTCTACCAACCATGTCACAGAAGACTAAAGATTGAGCCACACGAACCCCACTAAAAGTCTATCAACCATGACACAGAAAATTAAAGATTGAGCCACACGAACCCCACTAAAAGTCTATCAACCATGACACAGAAAATTAAAGATTGAGCCACACGAACCCCACTAAAAGTCTACCAATCATGACACAGAAATCTACATATTGAGCCACACGAACCCCCCTAAAAGTCTACCAATCATGACGCAGAAATCTACATATTGAGCCACACGAACCCCACTAAAAGTCCACCAACCATGAGACAGAAAAGTAGAGATTGAGCCACACGAACCCCATTAAAGGTCACCCAACCATGACGCAGAAAACTAAAGATTAAGCCACACGAACCTCACTAAAAGTCTACCTACCATGACACAGAAAATTAAAGATTGAACTACACGAACCCCACTAAAAGTCTACCTAACATCACACAGAAGACTAAAAATTGAGCCACACGAACCCCACAATAAATCTACCAACCATAACACAGAAAACTAAAGATTGAGCCACACGAACCCCCCTAAAAGTATACCTAGCATAACACAGAAATCTAAAGATTGAGCTACACGAACCTCACTAAAAGTCTACCTACCATGACACAGAAAGCTAAAGATTGAGCCACGCGAACTCCACTAAAAATCTACCTACCATGACACAGAAATCTAAATATTGAGCCACACGAACACCACTTAAAGTCTACCTACCATGACACAGAACACTAAAGATTGAGCCACACGAACCCCACGAAAAGTCCACCAACCATGACACAGACTACTAAAGACAGAGAAGAACGAACCCCACTAAAAGTCTACCAACCATGACACAGAAAACTAAAGATTGAACCACACGAACCCCACTAAAAGCCTACCAACCATGACACAGAAAACAAAAGATTGAGCCACACGAACCCCACTAAAGGTATAACTAGCATGACACAGAAATCTAAAGATTGAGCCACGCGAACCCCACTAAATGTCTACCTACCATGACACAGAAAATTAAAGATTGAACTACACGAACCCCACTAAAAGTCTACCTAACATCACACAGAAGACTAAAAATTGAGCCACACGAACCCCACAATAAATCTACCAACCATAACCCAGAAACCTAAAGATTGAGCCACACGAACCCCCCTAAAAGTATACCTAGCATAACACAGAAATTTAAAAATTGAGCTACACGAACCCCACTAAAAGTCTACCTTCCATGACACAGAAAGCTAAAGATTGAGCCACACGAACTCCACTAAAAATCTACCAACCATGTCACAGAAGACTAAAAATTGAGCCACACGAACCCCACTAAAAGTCTACCAATCATGACACAGAAATCTAAATATTGAGCCACACGAACACCACTTAAAGTCTACCTACCATGACACAGAACACTAAAGATTGAGCCACACGAACCCCACGAAAAGTCCACCAACCATGACACAGACTACTAAAGACAGAGAAGAACGAACCCTACTAAAAGTCTACCAACCATGACACAGAAAACTAAAGATTGAGCCACACGAACCCCACTAAAAGCCTACCAACCATGACACAGAAAACAAAAGATTGAGCCACACGAACCCCACTAAAGGTATACCTAGCATGACACAGAAATCTAAAGATTGAGCCACGCGAACCCCCCTAAATGTCTACCTACCATGACACAGAAAACTAAAGATTGAGTCACACGAACCCTTCTAAAAGTCTACCAACCATGTCACAGAAGACAAAAGATTGAGCCACACGAACCCCACTAAAAGTCTATCAACCATGACACAGAAAATTAAAGATTGAGCCACACGAACCCCACTAAAAGTCTACCAATCATGACACAGAAATCTACATATTGAGCCACACGAACCCCACTAAAAGTCTACCAACAATGAGACAGAAAAGTAGAGATTGAGCCACACGAACCCCATTAAAGGTCACCCAACCATGACGCAGAAAACTAAAGATTGAGCCACACGAACCTCACTAAAAGTCTACCTACCATGACAAAGAAAATTAAAGATTGAACTACACGAACCCCACTAAAGGTCTACCTAACATCACACAGAAGACTAAAAATTGAGCCACACGAACCCCCCTATAAATCTACCAACCATAACACAGAAAACTAAAGATTGAGCCACACGAACCCCCCTAAAAATCTACCAACCATGACACAGAAAACAAACGAGATTGAGCCACACGAACCCCACTAAAAATCTACCAACCATAACACAGAAAACTAAAGATAGAGCCACACGAAGCCAACTAAAAGTCTACCAACCATGACACAGAAAACTAAAGATTGAGTCACACGAACCCCACTAAAAGTCTACCTTCCATGACACAGAACACTAAAGATAGAGCCACACGAACCCCACTAAAAGTCTACCAATCATGACACAGACTACTAAAGATAGGAGAGAACAACGAACCCGACTAAAAGTCTACCAACCATGACACATAAAACTAAAGATTGAGAAACAAGAACCCCACTAAAGGTCTATTAACCATGACAAAGAAAACTAAAGATTGAGGCACACGAACCTCACTAAATGTCTACCAACTATGACACATAAAGCTAAAGATTGAGCCACACGAACCCCACTAAAAGGCTTCCAACCATGTCACAGAAGACTAAAGATTGAGCCACACGAACCCCCCTAAAAGTATATCAACCATGACACAGAAAATTAAAGATTGAGCCACACGAACCCCACTAAAAGTCTACCAACCATGAGACAGAAAAGCAGAGATTACGCCACACGAACAACATTAAAGGTCTCCCAGCCATGACGCAGAAAACTAATGATTGAGCCACACGAACCCCACTAAAAGTCTACCAACCATGACACAGAAAACAAAAGATTGAGCAACACGAACCCCACTAAAAATCTACCAACCATGACACAGAAAACAAATTAGATTGAGCCACACGAACCCCCCTAAAAATCTACCAACCATGACACAGAAAATTAAAGATTGAGCCACAATAAGCCAACTAAAAGTCTACCAATCATGACACAGAAAACTAAAGATTGAGTCACACGAACCCAACTAAAAGTCTACTTACCATGACACAGAACACTAAAAATAGAGCCACACGAACCCCACTAAAAGTCTACCAACCATGACACAGAATACTAAAGATAGAGAAGAACGTACCCCACTTAAAGTCTACCAACCATGACACATACAACTAAAGATTGAGACACACGAACCCCACTAAAGGTCTACCAACCATGACACAGAAAACTAAAGAGTGCGCCACACGAACCCCACTAAAAGTCTACCAACCATGACACAGAAAACTAAAGATTGAGCCACACGAACCCCATTAAAAGCCTACCAACCATGACACAGAAAACAAAAGATTGCGCCACACGAACCCCACTAAAAGTATACCTAGCATAACACAGAAATCTAAAGATTGAGCTACACGAACCCCACTAAAAGTCTACCTACCATGACACAGAAAGCTAAAGATTGAGCCACACGAACTCCACTAAAAATCTACCAACCATGTCACAGAAGACTAAAAATTGAGCCACACGAACCCCACTAAAAGTCTACCAATCATGACACAGAAATCTAAATATTGAGCCACACAAACACCACTTAAAGTCTACCTACCATGACACAGAACACTAAAGATAGAGTCACACGAACCCCACGAAAAGTCCACCAACCATGACACAGACTACTAATGACAGAGAAGAACGAACCCCATTAAAAGTCTACCAACCATGACACAGAAAACTAAAGATTGAGCCACACGAACCCCACCTAAAGCCTACCAAACATGACACAGAAAACAAAAGATTGAGCCACACGAACCCCACTAAAGGTATACCTAACATGACACAGAAATCTAAAGATTGAGCCACGCGAACCCCACTAAATGTCTACCTACCATGACACAGAAAACTAAAGATTGAGTCACACGAACCCTACTAAAAGTCTACCAACCATGTCACAGAAGACTAAAGATTGAGCCACACGAACCCCACTAAAAGTCTATCAACCATGACACAGAAAATTAAAGATTGAGCCACACGAACCCCACTAAAAGTCTATCAACCATGACACAGAAAATTAAAGATTGAGCCACACGAACCCCACTAAAAGTCTACCAATCATGACACAGAAATCTACATATTGAGCCACACGAACCCCCCTAAAAGTCTACCAATCATGACGCAGAAATCTACATATTGAGCCACACGAACCCCACTAAAAGTCCACCAACCATGAGACAGAAAAGTAGAGATTGAGCCACACGAACCCCATTAAAGGTCACCCAACCATGACGCAGAAAACTAAAGATTAAGCCACACGAACCTCACTAAAAGTCTACCTACCATGACACAGAAAATTAAAGATTGAACTACACGAACCCCACTAAAAGTCTACCTAACATCACACAGAAGACTAAAAATTGAGCCACACGAACCCCACAATAAATCTACCAACCATTACACAGAAAACTAAAGATTGAGCCACACGAACCCCCCTAAAAGTATACCTAGCATAACACAGAAATCTAAAGATTGAGCTACACGAACCTCACTAAATGTCTACCTACCATGACACAGAAAGCTAAAGATTGAGCCACGCGAACTCCACTAAAAATCTACCTACCATGACACAGAAATCTAAATATTGAGCCACACGAACACCACTTAAAGTCTACCTACCATGACACAGAACACTAAAGATTGAGCCACACGAACCCCACGAAAAGTCCACCAACCATGACACAGACTACTAAAGACAGAGAAGAACGAACCCCACTAAAAGTCTACCAACCATGACACAGAAAACTAAAGATTGAACCACACGAACCCCACTAAAAGCCTACCAACCATGACACAGAAAACAAAAGATTGAGCCACACGAACCCCACTAAAGGTATACCTAGCATGACACAGAAATCAAAAGATTGAGCCACGCGAACCCCACTAAATGTCTACCTACCATGACACAGAAAATTAAAGATTGAACTACACGAACCCCACTAAAAGTCTACCTAACATCACACAGAAGACTAAAAATTGAGCCACACGAACCCCACAATAAATCTACCAACCATAACCCAGAAACCTAAAGATTGAGCCACACGAACCCCCCTAAAAGTATACCTAGCATAACACAGAAATTTAAAAATTGAGCTACACGAACCCCACTAAAAGTCTACCTTCCATGACACAGAAAGCTAAAGATTGAGCCACACGAACTCCACTAAAAATCTACCAACCATGTCACAGAAGACTAAAAATTGAGCAACACGAACCCCACTAAAAGTCTACCAATCATGACACAGAAATCTAAATATTGAGCCACACGAACACCACTTAAAGTCTACCTACCATGACACAGAACACTAAAGATTGAGCCACACGAACCCCACGAAAAGTCCACCAACCATGACACAGACTACTAAAGACAGAGAAGAACGAACCCTACTAAAAGTCTACCAACCATGACACAGAAAACTAAAGATTGAGCCACACGAACCCCACTAAAAGCCTACCAACCATGACACAGAAAACAAAAGATTGAGCCACACGAACCACACTAAAGGTATACCTAGCATGACACAGAAATCTAAAGATTGAGCCACGCGAACCCCCCTAAATGTCTACCTACCATGACACAGAAAACTAAAGATTGAGTCACACGAACCCTTCTAAAAGTCTACCAACCATGTCACAGAAGACAAAAGATTGAGCCACACGAACCCCACTAAAAGTCTATCAACCATGACACAGAAAATTAAAGATTGAGCCACACGAACCCCACTAAAAGTCTACCAATCATGACACAGAAATCTACATATTGAGCCACACGAACCCCACTAAAAGTCTACCAACAATGAGACAGAAAAGTAGAGATTGAGCCACACGAACCCCATTAAAGGTCACCCAACCATGACGCAGAAAACTAAAGATTGAGCCACACGAACCTCACTAAAAGTCTACCTACCATGACAAAGAAAATTAAAGATTGAACTACACGAACCCCACTAAAGGTCTACCTAACATCACACAGAAGACTAAAAATTGAGCCACACGAACCCCACTATAAATCTACCAACCATAACACAGAAAACTAAAGATTGAGCCACACGAACCCCCCTAAAAATCTACCAACCATGACACAGAAAACAAACGAGATTGAGCCACACGAACCCCACTAAAAATCTACCAACCATAACACAGAAAACTAAAGATAGAGCCACACGAAGCCAACTAAAAGTCTACCAACCATGACACAGAAAACTAAAGATTGAGTCACACGAACCCCACTAAAAGTCTACCTTCCATGACACAGAACACTAAAGATAGAGCCACACGAACCCCACTAAAAGTCTACCAATCATGACACAGACTACTAAAGATAGAAGAGAACAACGAACCCGACTAAAAGTCTACCAACCATGACACATAAAACTAAAGATTGAGAAACAAGAACCCCACTAAAGGTCTATTAACCATGACAAAGAAAACAAAAGATTGAGGCACACGAACCTCACTAAATGTCTACCAACTATGACACATAAAGCTAAAGATTGAGCCACACGAACCCCACTAAAAGGCTTCCAACCATGTCACAGAAGACTAAAGATTGAGCCACACGAACCCCCCTAAAAGTATATCAACCATGACACAGAAAATTAAAGATTGAGCCACACGAACCCCACTAAAAGTCTACCAACCATGAGACAGAAAAGCAGAGATTACGCCACACGAACAACATTAAAGGTCTCCCAGCCATGACGCAGAAAACTAATGATTGAGCCACACGAACCCCACTAAAAGTCTACCAACCATGACACAGAAAACAAAAGATTGAGCAACACGAACCCCACTAAAAATCTACCAACCATGACACAGAAAACAAATTAGATTGAGCCACACGAACCCCCCTAAAAATCTACCAACCATGACACAGAAAATTAAAGATTGAGCCACAATAAGCCAACTAAAAGTCTACCAACCATGACACAGAAAACTAAAGATTGAGTCACACGAACCCCACTTAAAGTCTACCTACCATGACACAGAACACTAAAGATAGAGCCACACGAACCCCACTAAAAGTCTACCAACCATGACACAGACTATTAAAGATAGAGAAGAACGAACCCAACTTACAATCTACCAACCATGACTCAGACTACTAAAGATTGAGCCACACGAACCCCACTAAAAGTCTACCAACCATGACACAGAAAACTAAAGATTGAGCCACACGAACACCACTAAAAGTCTCCCAGCCATGACATAGAAGACTAAAGATTGAGCCACACGAACAACACTAAAAGTCTACCAACTATGACACAGAAAATTAAAGATTGAGCCACACGAACACCACTAAAAGTCTACCTACCATGACACAGAACACTAAAGATAAGCCATACGAACCCCACTAAAAGTCTACCAACCATGACACAGACTACTAAAGATAGAGAAGAACGAACCCAACTTACAATCTACCAACCATGACTCAGAAAACTAAAGATTGAGCCACACGAACACCACTAAAAGTCTACCAACCATGACACAGAAAACAAAAGATTGAGCCACACGAACCCCACTAAAGGTATACCTAACATGACACAGAAATCTAAAGATTGAGCCACACGAACCCCACTAAAAGTCTACCTACCATGACACATAAAACTAAAGATTGAGCCACACGAACCCCACTAAAATTCTACCAACCATGTCACAGAAAACAAAAGATTGAGCCACACGAACCCCCCTAAAAGTCTACCTACCATGACGCAGAAAACAAAAGATTGAGCCACACGAACTCCCCTAAAAATCTCCCAACTATGACACAGAAAACTAGATTAAGCCACACGAACCCCACTAAAAATCTACCAACCATGAGACAGAAAAGTACAGATTGAGCCACACGAACACCACTAAAGGTCTCCCAACCATGACGCAGACTACTAAAGATTGAGCCACACGAACCCCACTAAAAGTCTACCAACCATGACAGAGAAAACTAAAGATTGAGCCACACGAACCCCCCTAAAAGTCTACCAGCCATAACACAGAAATCTAAAGATTGAGCCACAAGAACACCACTAAAAGTCTACCAATCATGACTCAGAAATCTAAATATTGAGCCACACGAACTCCACTAAAAGTCTACTAACCATGAGACAGAAAAGTAGAGATTGAGCCACACGAACTCCACTAAAGGTCTCCCAACCATCACGCAGAAAACTAAAGATTGAGCCACACGAACCCCATTAATAGTCTACCAACCATGACTCAGAAAACTAAAGATTGAGCCACACGAACCCCACTAAAAGTCTACCTACCATGACGCAAAAAACAAAAGATTGAGCCACACGAACCCCACTAAAGGTATACCAACCATGACTCAGAAAACTAAAGATAGAACCACACGAACCCAACTAAAAGTCTACCAACCATGACAGAGAAAACTAAAGATTGAGCCACACGAACCCCACTAAAAGTCTACCAGCCATGACACAGAAATCTAAAGATTGAGCCACACGAACCCCACTGAAAATATACCTACCATGACAAGGAAGACTAAAGATTGAGCCACACGAACAACACTAAAAGTCTACCAACCATGACACAGAAAAGCAAAGATTGAGCCACACGAACACCACTAAAAGTCTACCAATCATGACTCAGAAAACTAAAGATTGAGCCACACGAACCCCACTAAAAGTCTACCTACCATGACACAGAACACTAAAGATAGAGCCACACGAACCCCACTAAAAGTCTACCAACCATGACACAGACTACTAAAGATAGAGCAGAACGAACCCCACTAAAAGTCAACCAACCATGACGCAGAAAACTAAAGATTGAGCCACACGAACCCCACTAAAAGTCTACCAACCATGCCAGAAAGACTAAATATTGAGCAACACGAACCCCACTAAAGGTATACCTAACATAACACAGACATCTAAAGATTGAGCCACACGAACCCCACTAAAAGGCTACCTACCATGACAGAGGAAACAAACTAGATTGAGCCACACGAACCCCACTAAAAGTCTACCAACCATGCCAGGAAGACAAAAGATTTAGCGACACGAACCCCACTAAAAGTCTACGAACCATGACAAAGAAAATTAAAGATTGAGCAACACGAACCCCACTAAAAGTCTACCAATCATGACAGAAAGAGATGGATCCACACGAACCCCACTAAAGGTCTCCCAACCATGACGCAGAAAACTAAAGATTGAGCCACACGAACCCCACTAAAAGTCTACCTACCATGCCAGAAAGACTAAAGATTGAGCCACACGAACCCCACTAAAGGTATACCTAACATAACACAGACAACTAAAGATTGGGCCACACGAACCCCACTAAAAGTCTACCTACCATGACTGAGGAAACAAACTAGATTGAGCCACACGAACCCCACTAAAAGTCTACCAACCATGCCAGGAAGACAAAAGATTTAGCCACACGAACCCCACTAAAAGTCTACGAACCATGACAAAGAAAATTAAAGATTGAGCCACACGAACCCCACTAAAAGTCTACCAATCATGACACAGTAATCTAAATATTGAGCCACACGAACCCCACTAAAAGTCTACCAACCATGAGACAGAAAAGTAGAGATGGAGCCACACGAACTCCACTAATGGTCTCCCAACCATGACGCAGAAAACTAAAGATTGAGCCACACGAACCCCACTAAAAGTCTACCTATCATGACACATAACACTAAAGATTAAGATACACGAACCCCACTAAGATTCTGCCTAACATCCCACAGAAGACTAAAGATTGAGCCACACGAACTCCACAAAAAATCTACCATCCATAACACAGAAAACTAAAGATTGAGCCACACGAACCCCACTAAAAATCTACCAACCATGACTAAGAAAACTAGATTGAGCCACACGAACCCCATTAAAAATCTACCAACCATGACACAGAAAATTAAAGACTGAGCCACACGAAGCCAACTAAAAGTCTATCAACCATGACACAGAAAACTAAAGATTGAGTCACACGAACCCCACTAAAAGTCTACCTACCATGACACAGAAAACAAAAGATTAAGATACACGAACCCCACTAAGATTCTGCCTAACATCCCACAGAAGACTAAAGATTGAGCCACACGAACTCCACTAAAGGTCTCCCAACCATGACACAGAAAACTAAAGATTGAGCCACACGAACCCCACTAAAAGTCTTCCTACCATGACACAGAAAACAAAAGATTAAGATACACGAAACCCACTAAGATTCTGCCTAACATCCCACAGAAGACTAAAGATTGAGCCACACGAACTCCACAAAAAATCTACCATCCATAACACAGAAAACTAAAGATTGAGCCACACGAACCCCACTAAAAATCTACCAACCATGACTAAGAAAACTAGATTGAGCCACACGAACCCCATTAAAAATCTACCAACCATGACACAGAAAATTAAAGACTGAGCCACACGAAGCCAACTAAAAGTCTATCAACCATGACACAGAAAACTAAAGATTGAGTCACACGAACCCCACTAAAAGTCTACCTACCATGACACAGAACACTAAAGATAGAGCCACACGAACCCCACTAAAAGTCCACCAACCATGACACAGACTACTAAAGATAGAGCAGAACGAACCCCCCTAAAAGTCTACCAACCATGACACAGAAAACTAAAGATTGAGCCACACGAACCTCACTAAAAGCCTACCAACTATGCCACTGAAAACAAAAGATTGAGCCACACGAACCCCACTAAAGGTATTCCTAACATGACACAGAAATCTAAAGATTGAGCCACACGAACCCCACTAAAAGTCTACCTACCATGACACAGAAAACTAAAGATTCAGCCACACGAACCCCCCTAAAAGTCTACCAGCCATGACACAGAAATCTAAAGATTGAGCCACACGAATCCCACTGAAAATATACCTACCATGACAAGGAAGACTAGAGATTGAGCCTCACGAACCCCACTAAAAGTCTAGCAACCATGGCACAGAAAACTAAAGATTGAGCCACACGAACCCCACTAAAAGTCTACCAACCATGACATAGAAGACTAAAGATTGAGCCACACGAACAACACTAAAAGTCTACCTACCATGACACAGAAAAGTAAAGATTGAGCCACACGAACACCACTAAAAGTCTACCAATCATGACTCAGAAAACTAAAGATTGAGCCACACGAACCCCACTAAAAGTCTACCTACCATGACACAGAACACTAAAGATAGAGCCACACGAACCCCACTAAAAGTCTACTAACCATGACACAGACTACTAAAGATAGAGCAGAACGAACCCCACTAAAAGTCAACCAACCATGACGCAGAAAACTAAAGATTGAGCCACACAAACCCCACTAAAAGTCTACCAACCATGCCAGAAAGACTAAAGATTGAGCCAAACGAACCCCACTAAAGGTATACCTAACATAACACAGACATCTAAAGATTGAGCCACACGAACCCCACTAAAAGTCTACCAACCATGCCAGGAAGACAAAAGATTTAGCCACACGAACCCCACTAAAAGTCTCAGAACCATGACAAAGAAAATTAAAGATTGAGCCACACGAACCCCACTAAAAGTCTACCAATCATGACACAGAAATCTAAATATTGAGCCACACGAACCCCACTAAAAGTCTACCAATCATGAGACAGAAATCTAAATATTGAGCCACACGAACCCCACTAAAAGTCTACCAACCATGACGCAGAAAACTAAAGATTGAGCCACACGAACCCCACTAAAGGTCACCCAACCATGACGCAGAAAACTAAAGATTGAGCAACACGAACCCTACTAAAAGTCTACCTAACATGCCAGAAAGACTAAAGATTGAGCCACACGAACCCCACTAAAGGTATACCTAACATAACACAGACATCTAAAGATTGAGCCACACGAACCCCACTAAACGTCTACCTACCATGACAGAGGAAACAAACTAGATTGAGCCACACGAACCCCACTAAAAGTCTACCAACCATGCCAGGAAGACAAAAGATTTAGCCACACGAACCCCCCTAAAAGTCTACGAACCATGACAAAGAAAATTAAAGATTGAGCCACACGAACCCCACTAAAAGTCTATCAACCATGACACAGAAAACAAAAGATTAAGGTACACGAACCCCACTAAGATTCTGCCTAACATCCCACAGAAGACTAAAGATTGAGCCACACGAACTCCACAAAAAATCTACCATCCATAACACAGAAAACTAAAGATTGAGCCCCACGAACCCCACTAAAAATCTACCAACCATGACTAAGAAAACTACATTGAGCCACACGAACCCCACTAAAAATCTACCAACCATGACACAGAAAATTAAAGACTGAGCCACACGAAGCCAACTAAAAGTCTATCAACCATGACACAGAAAACTAAAGATAGAGCCACACGAACCCCACTAAAAGTCCACCAACCATGACACAGACTACTAAAGATAGAGCAGAACGAACCCCCCTAAAAGTCTACCAACCATGACACAGAAAACTAAAGATTGAGCCACACGAACCTCACTAAAAGCCTACCAACTATGCCACAGAAAACAAAAGATTGAGTCACACGAACCCCACTAAAGGTATTCCTAACATGACACAGAAATCTAAAGATTGAGCCACACGAACACCACTAAAAGTCTACCTACCATGACACAGAAAACTAAAGATTGAGCCACACGAACCCCACTAAAAGTCTACCAACCATGTCACAGAAGACTAAAGATTGAGCCACACGAACCCCACTAAAAGTCTATCAACCATGACACAGAAAATTAAAGATTAAGCCACACGAACCCCACTAAAAGTCTACCAACCATGAGATAGAGAAGTAGAGATTGAGCCACACGAACCCCATTAAAGGTCACCCAACCATGACGCAGAAAACTAAAGATTGAGCCACACGAACCCCACTAAAAGTCTACCTACCATGACACAGAAAACAAAAGATTGAACCACACGAACCCCACGAAAAGTCTACCTAAAATCACACAGAAGACTAAAGATTGAGCCACACCAACTCCACAATAAATCTACCAACCATAACACAGAAAACTAAAGATTGAGCCAGACGAACCCCCCCTAAAAATCTACAAACCATGACACAGAAAACAAACTAGATTGAGCCACACGAACCCCCCTAAAAATCTACCAACCTTGAAACAGAAAATTAAAGATTGAGTCACACGAAGCCAACTAAAAGTCTACCTACCATGACACAGAAAACCAAAGATTAAGCGACACGAACTCCACTAAAAGTCTACCAACCATGACACAGAAAACTAAAGATTGAGTCACACGAACCCCACTAAAAGTCTACCTACCATGACACAGAACACTCAAGATAGAGCCACACGAACCCCCCTAAAAGTCTACCAACCATGACACAGAATACTAAAGATAGAGAAGAACGAACCCCACTAAAAATCTACCAACCATGACACAGAAAACTAAAGATTGAGACACACGAACCCCACTAAAGGTCTACCAACAATGACACAGAAAACTAAAGATTGAGCCACACGAACCCTACTAAAAGTCTACCAGTCATGAGACAGAAATCTACATATTGAGTCACACGAACACCACTAAAGGTATACCTAGCATGACACAGAAATCTAAAGATTGAACTACACGAACCCCACTAAAAGTCTATCAACCATGACACAGAAAATTAAAGATTGAGCCACATGAACCCTACTAAAAGTCTACCAGTCATGAGACAGAAATCTACATATTGAGTCACACGAACCCCACTAAATGTCTAACAACCATGACACAGAAAATTAAAGATTGAGCCACACGAACCCCACTAAAAGTCTATCAATCATGAGACAGAAATCTACATATTGAGCCACACGAACCCCACTAAAAGTCTACCAACCATGAGATAGAGAAGTAGAGATTGAGCCACACGAACCCCATTAAAGGTCACCCAACCATGACGCAGAAAACTAAAGATTGAGCCACACGAACCCCACTAAAAGTCTACCTACCATGACACAGAAAACAAAAGATTGAACCACACGAACCCCACGAAAAGTCTACCTAAAATCACACAGAAGACTAAAGATTGAGCCACACCAACTCCACAATAAATCTACCAACCATAACACAGAAAACTAAAGATTGAGCCAGACGAACCCCCCCTAAAAATCTACAAACCATGACACAGAAAACAAACTAGATTGAGCCACACGAACCCCCCTAAAAATCTACCAACCTTGAAACAGAAAATTAAAGATTGAGTCACACGAAGCCAACTAAAAGTCTACCTACCATGACACAGAAAACCAAAGATTAAGCGACACGAACTCCACTAAAAGTCTACCAACCATGACACAGAAAACTAAAGATTGAGTCACACGAACCCCACTAAAAGTCTACCTACCATGACACAGAACACTCAAGATAGAGCCACACGAACCCCCCTAAAAGTCTACCAACCATGACACAGAATACTAAAGATAGAGAAGAACGAACCCCACTAAAAATCTACCAACCATGACACAGAAAACTAAAGATTGAGACACACGAACCCCACTAAAGGTCTACCAACAATGACACAGAAAACTAAAGATTGAGCCACACGAACCCTACTAAAAGTCTACCAGTCATGAGACAGAAATCTACATATTGAGTCACACGAACACCACTAAAGGTATACCTAGCATGACACAGAAATCTAAAGATTGAACTACACGAACCCCACTAAAAGTCTATCAACCATGACACAGAAAATTAAAGATTGAGCCACATGAACCCTACTAAAAGTCTACCAGTCATGAGACAGAAATCTACATATTGAGTCACACGAACCCCACTAAATGTCTATCAACCATGACACAGAAAATTAAAGATTGAGCCACACGAACCCCACTAAAAGTCTATCAATCATGAGACAGAAATCTACATATTGAGCCACACGAACCCCACTAAAAGTCTACCACCCATGACACAGAAAACTAAAGATTGAGTCACACGAACCCCACTAAAAGTCTACCAACCATGACACAGAAAACTAAAGATTGAGTCACGCGAACCCCACTAAAAGTCTACCTACCATGACACAGAACACTAAAGATAGAGCCACACGAACCCCACTAAAAGTCTACCAACCATGACACAGACTACTAAGGATAGAGGAGAACGAACCCCACTAAAAGTCTACCAACCATGACACAGAAAACTAACGATTGAGCCACACGAACCCCACTAAAAGTCTACCAACAATGACACAGAAAACAAAAGATTGAGCCACACGAACCCCACTAAAGGTCTACCTAGCATGACACAGAAATCTAAAGATTGAGCCACACGAACCCCACTAAAAGTCTACCAACCATGACACAGAAACCTAAAGATTGAGCCACACGAACCCCACTAAAATTCTACCAACCATGTCACAGAAGACTAAAGATTGAGCCACTCGAACCCCGCTACTAGTCTACCAACCATGACAGAGAAAACTAAAGATTGAGCCACACGAACTCCCCTAAAAATCTACCAACTATGACACAGAAAACTAGTTTAAGCCACACGAACCCCACTAAAAATCTATCAACCATGACACAGAAAACTAAAGATTGAGCTACACGAAGCCAACTAAAATTCTACCTACCATGATACAGAAAACTAAAGATAGAGCCACACGAACCCCACTAAAAGTCTACCAACCATGACACATAAAACTAAAGATAGAGACACACGAACCCCACTAAAAGTCTATCAATCATGACACAGAAAACTAAAGATTGAGCCACATCAACTCCACTAAAAGTCTACCTACCATGACACAGAAAACTAAAGATTGAGCTACACGAACCCCACTAAAAGTCTACCAACCATGAGACAGAAAAGTAAAGATAGAGCCACACGAATCCCACTAAAATTCTACCAACCATGACACAGAAAACTAACGATTCAGCCACACGAACCCCACTAAAAGTCTACCAACAATGACACAGAAAACAAAAGATTTGGCCACACGAACCCCACTAAAGGTATACCTAGCATGACACAGAAATTTAAAGATTGAGCCACACGAACCCCACTAAAAGTCTACCAACCATGACACAGAAACCTAAAGATTGAGCCACACGAACCCCACTAAAATTCTACCAACCATGTCACAGAAGACTAAAGATTGAGCCACTCGAACCCCGCTACTAGTCTACCAACCATGACAGAGAAAACTAAAGATTGAGCCACACGAACTCCCCTAAAAATCTACCAACTATGACACAGAAAACTAGTTTAAGCCACACGAACCCCACTAAAAATCTATCAACCATGACACAGAAAACTAAAGATTGAGCTACACGAAGCCAACTAAAATTCTACCTACCATGATACAGAAAACTAAAGATAGAGCCACACGAACCCCACTAAAAGTCTACCAACCATGACACATAAAACTAAAGAAAGAGACACACGAACCCCACTAAAAGTCTATCAATCATGACACAGAAAACTAAAGATTGAGCCACATCAACTCCACTAAAAGTCTACCTACCATGACACAGAAAACTAAAGATTGAGCTACACGAACCCCACTAAAAGTCTACCAACCATGAGACAGAAAAGTAAAGATAGAGCCACACGAATCCCACTGAAATTCTACCAACCATGACACAGAAAACTAACGATTCAGCCACACGAATCCCACTAAAAGTCTACCAACAATGACACAGAAAACAAAAGATTGAGCCACACGAACCCCACTAAAGGTATACCTAGCATGACACAGAAATTTAAAGATTGAGCCACACGAACCCCACTGAAACTCTACCAACCATGACACAGAAACCTAAAGATTGAGCCACACGAACCCCACTAAAATTCTACCAACCATGTCACAGAAGACTAAAGATTGAGCCACTCGAACCCCGCTAAAAGTCTACCAACCATGACAGAGAAAACTAAAGATTGAGGCACACGAACTCCCCTAAAAATCTACCATCTATGACACAGAAAACTAGTTTAAGACACACGAACCCCACTAAAAATCTATCAACCATGACACAGAAAACTAAAGATTGAGCTACGCGAAGCCAACTAAAGGTCTACCTACCATGATACAGAAAACTAAAGATAGAGCCACGCGAACCCCACTAAAAGTCTACCAACCATGACATAGAAAACTAAAAATTGAGCCACACGAACCCCACGAAAAGTCTACCAACCATGACACATAAAACTAAAGATAGAGACACACGAACCCCACTAAAAGTCTATCAATCATGACACAGAAAACTAAAGATTGAGCCACACCAACTCCACTAAAAGTCTACCTACCATGACACAGAAAACTAAAGATTGAGCGACACGAACCCCACTAAAAGTCTACCAACCATGAGACAGAAAAGTAAAGATAGAGCCACACGAATCCCACTAAAAGTCTACCAACCATGACACAGAAAACTAAAGATTGAGCCACACGAACCCCACTAAAAGTGTACCGACCATGACACAGAAAACTAAATATTGAGTCACATGAACCCCTCTAAAAGTCTACCAAGCATGACACAGAAAACTAGATTGAGCCACAGGAAGCCCACTAAAAGTCTACCTACCATGACACAGAAAACTAAAGATTGAGCCACACGAACCCTACTAAAAGTCTACCAACCATGACACAGAAAACTAAAGATTGAGCCACACAAAACCCACTAAAAGTCTACGAACCATGTCACAGAAAACTAGATTGAGCCACACGAAGCCCACTAAAAGTCTACCTACCATGACACAGAAAACTAAAGATTGAGCCACACGAACCCCACTAAAAGTCTACCAACCATGACACAGAAAACTAAAGATAGAGCCACACGAACCCCACTACAAGTCTATCAACCATGACACAGAAAACTAGATTGAGCCACACGAACACCACTAAAAATCTATCAACCATGACAGTGTTTTAAGAATTAGCAATATTTCCTGTTGTTTAAATAAATTTCCCAAATCTTCAAATTTTACTTTTTATCTTGATTTTGAATTTGTTTTTGCACTGAAAATAACGGAAACGTTTATTTGGATTGCATGTAAAAGGTCAATGTTTTTTTTTCTTTTATTTCAGTGATCTTATCTTTACCTGTATACGACTAGAAAGCTGAAGAAAACAAAAGAGTAATCAAAAGTCATAGTCGAAGAAGAACAGACAATACAAAGACCAAAAAAGGACAAGCCATCATCTACAAAACACTACGCAGAAAACTAAAGATTGAACAACACGAACTGTAAGTGTCATTGTGTTTTAATCCATTAAAATAACTTCATTTTGTTATAATGAAGATAACTGACGGATACAGGAACACAAATAACACTCCTTTAGACGTTTTCAAATTTAATTATCAAATGCATTATCCCTTTAAACCAAAATACAAATGCAATTCAATAAAGATTTAAGAACCTAGATACATGAATGATATTATAACATTTTCTTCAAGAAAAGTTTGTAGATACCACATGGGTAATGAGAAGCCTTAAATTGAGGAGGAACAGACAATACAATAGGCAAACGAAAAGTGACACAAAGACAAGCAATGGTCAACGAAAAACAACACGGAAAACTAAAGATTGAGCAACACGAACCATATCCAGAAATCATGGGTAGTTTGCTCATTTGCATATCCAAGATGGCATATATTTTCGATCTTTTACACACATCATCGAGTTCCTAATGAACATATGATGACAATTAATTTTGATACGTTCCCAAATAATTATATGAAGTTATTTATGTGATCAAAACTGATGAAATATTAATAAAAAAAATAGATACGAGTTTTCATCAGCGTTCATTGATCAGCGTCTTCCAAATATGGTTCAACGTTTATTTGCTGACGTCATACATGGCGCGATTTGGCTTATGAATATTCATGAGCAAAAGTACGCATGATTTCTGGCTATGCCGTGCTGATGAACTCAGGAGTTCCGGATTGGAAAGACGCTCCTGTTCCACTAGAATCTACAACAGCTGATATCAACAACATGGAATTAAAAACATAAAGACGTGTAGTTTTGGACAAAATGAATAATGCGAAAATTGCCAACTGCCAGAGAGGTTAGGTGCTCCGAAAGGGTATCAGTTCCTGTTGTGATAATCTCTTATGTCTTATAGTTTCGCTTTGAACCGGCCTTCACAATCAGTTTCTATGTGAAGATCAGTCAAGTTAACCTTTATTTCAAGTTCAATGTGAAATATGCGATAGAAAATTAGTAACGGAAGATGACATGAAGCGATCAGACTAGCTTATGTAGACTCAAGGGTGATGAGCGGAGAGTATTGGACGTGTTATAAGCTGTGTGTTACCGACGATGGTTTATCTCTTGATTTAAATATTTCACATTGTCTTGCATATTACTGCTGCAATTGACCTATTGACCTCTTCTCTTACAGATGTATATACAGATTGAGATAAGTAGTTGATTTCTATATCAGATTATATTGTAATTACTCCACGCCATCATATACGGTACATAATTATTTTACAATATATAACGTTTGATCTTGTCTATCATTGTTATCACCATTATATAGCTGCCAAATTATTCAATGTCCCCCGGGGTTCTATGGTACCGCGGTACTTAATGTTTAACGTCTGTGTAACGTAACTAGTCTTCGGAATTAATCCAAAAATGTTATATTTTATTCCCCGGCATAGAAACCTATTTTCTCCAACAATTCATTTTATTCTTTGAATTTGTTTAAAAATACATCGCCACTTTTCCCTATGAAATGGTTTCCTATGATATCGCGGTAATTGCAAAATTAATGTTATGGGACACAATGTTTGACAAATCAAGAGATCGTTTATAAATACTAAATCAAGGTGAATATCTGGCAAACTTATACCATAAAGAAAATCTTGATAATTTATCACATTATTTAATAAAGTAAAGTTTCTTTGAAATAACAAATGTAACGAAGTTGAGTCAATTTGATGTAACGTTATGTTGGTTAATATGTTTTCATAACTTAATTTTTCCATCAACTTTGTCGGTCTAGAAAGTAACTAAAAATAGCACCAAAAATCCCAAATCGGGTTGAAATGAAACTAGTCCAGTCAATAGACCCGTAGACCCAAAACAAATTGCAACAGAAATTATAAATACGCCAGCATTTTCACTTTATCCCATAGAGTAACCAATAAAAAATCGCCCTGAAAATTTGATGTATTAAAGACAGAAATTAAGATAAAACATGAATACCGGTACTTTTTACTTCTATCGTTTTGTCACACGGATCCTCCATAGCCGAATCAGAGATTTTCCGGAAAATACAACTCAGACGGAAAGCAATGAAAATAGGAATTATCATCCATATCTAGGTAAGCGTAATAATAATATAATATATTTCTATGAAGTTACTACAACAAGTATGTTCAGTTTTACCAAAACACCCATGAAAAGTGAACAAACAGGTCAATATCTATGACATTCAAATTGAGCAGACGTAATTCCCATAATGCACCATTCTCAACACAAACAGAGCTTTGTAAAGCCTTTTTAAATTACTTTCTGCTAAATTTTGTGTAAAAATGTGTTATTATATATTAGACAGAGATATTTATTAAGTGTTTGATTGAATTAGCACTTAAATTCTCGGATTTCCATAATAGGTAGATGTGGACGGGAAAAAAATCTATGGAACGCCAGTTTATCTTACCCCCTTCAAAGAAGAACCATACTGTGTCGTATGTTAAACGTGTGTTGGGTGGCGGTGCGCTGTACTGTGCTGTGTGAGTGAAAATCCCATCACCTCCGTATCCATGAATACAATTTATGTACACTAAAAATCAGGCTTATTCAGACGGGATATAGGAGTTTATCAAATCAAGTTAAAACAATCCACAACGATTGTCCCGACATTACGTTTTAAATATGCATGTTCCATGTACTGGAAAAATTTAAGAAGACGCATCACTGTTTAAAATCTAAAAGTCTCTGTTCGTATGGTTAAAATCTAAAATCTATTTGTTACGGTTTGGTTCGAGGTTTAAAAAGTAATTGTCACATCCTAAAATCTAAAACGAATCGTATCAACAGTTTAAGATCTAAAACGTCATCTTTCAAAGTCTAAAATCTAAAACAATTATCACAGTTTATTGTAATGGATTCTTGGGCAATTCCCGGACGGCTCTCCCCTCCCACTTTTCGCAATGTTAGTTCCGTTTCTTCATTGTTGTCTGTATTTTGTCTCTATCACTCTCCAGAAGCTTCGTTGTCTTAATATGCAATTTGAACATTAATATCCTTGATAGACCTTCGAGTCTGGCTACGCTGGCTGAGTTTTTCTTGGTAGGTTTCACCTTGATTGTATTGTCCATTAGCAGTTGTAGTTGGTCAACTTCGCTCAAGTCCGTACAATTTTCATTATTTTGGAACTCATTTTGCCATATAGCGTTGATCTCGGACAGTAAAGCTACTCTCTCCGACTGTAGTTTTTCACATTGGAGAATGAAATGTAGTACATTCTCTTCAGCTGCTCCGCATAGCAGGCATGTTGGGTCAGTTTCATTTCTGTAGTACTTAATACGTTTTGTTTGCAGCACGTATATCCCGGGGACGAGTCTTAATTTTACTGGAATTCTACTGATGTCTAATGATGAGTAGCATCTGTGCTTCAAAATAGGATGCATTTTGCACTTGCTCAGGTTGTGGTTACTAAGATATTGCAGCCCTTTGTAGAGTTGTGCTAGAGTTGTTAGCTGGGTACACCAGTGGTCATTCACTCTTGATTTCACCAACGAGATCCATCGTGATGTTTTGATAGGATTGTCCAAATAGTTGTACGCCTCTTTCAGGTCGTATTTTCGTAGTATTTTATTGACACATATAAACCAACTGTTACTAGATTCTTCCTTCACGGTTAGTTGTCTTCTTGCAAGCTTTTTCTCAGTGTTGATGATAGACGTTATTGAAGAATGTGAGGGCTTTTATATGAATTTGTGCTTCTATTGGTATAATTCCAGTTAATTCATAAACGGCTGGGTCCGGACAGCTCATCGGTAATGACAGGATTTGCTTTAGTATCCTTTTCTGGAAGAGTTCTAGTTGTTCAAGAGGTTTTGAGGACGTAATAATAGCTCCATACCGTAAAGCAATACTGGTGTTATGTAGGTTTTGTAGATGTGTACTAGGGACTCGGGATCCAGGCCGTTGTGTCCATGACATCCACATCCGAATAGATTGTATGCACTACGTCTTGCTTTAGTTATATTTTCATCAACATTGGTTTGGATATTGTGTTTCATCGTTGTTGTTCTGATGATACCTAAATGAGTAGCTTGCTCCACCTCAGGCATGGTGATATTCCCCATATTAAGTTTATCGTTGGTTGTTTCGCACTGTTTGTTGTTTCCTCTAATGTAGATTGCTACACTTTTCTTTGGTTGTAATTCATATCCCTCGAGGTTCGCCAAGTCAAGAGCCATGTTGACCATGATCTGTGCATCACTGAGCTGAGTACTGAGTAGTGCGATGTCGTCTGCACATCATGTGTTGTTAACGCTGACGTTTCCTATTTTCAGTCCTATACCTACATCTTGCAAACGGTCTAATAGTGGGTTGATATGTAGTTTATAGAGATCAGTGATAAGGATACCTCCTTGGCGGTCTCCCATACCGACCTTAAAACATTCGGACGTGCTTCTTGCTCATTTTATGCAGCTTTCCGTATTGTGGTGCAAGCTTTTAATAATAGTCCACGTTTTGTTCTGAATTCCCGCGTGGTACATACGCCGGAACAGATGTGAATGTATAACTTTGTCGAATGCAACTTTTGCATCGAGAAGTACAAGATGTCCATTTTGCTTTTCGTCGGTTAATATTCTGTATGCTTCTTCGACAGGTAGAGCAGCATTCATGGAGGACGATCCTTTCGTAAGCCCTCTTTGCGTTGGATTTTGCATATTATGAATCAATGGTTGTATTCTATCTCTGATCACTGCTTCGACGATCTTACTAATTACAGGCAGAACTGTTATTCCTCGATAGTTGATGGCATCGTTTTCGCTTCCGACGTCAAACATTGAACGTGTTTATTCTAAAACGGCATCAAGTGTTAACTTTATTTTTTGCTTCATACCTACAATCTTAATTCCCGTCATACAAATAACAACATCCTTTAATCCACAAGTCTTAACGCTATGTACCATTGATTGTAAAGAGCCAAGAATCACCATTAATACAGAATTTATTGTCATCATAATTTAGCCAAAATAACGGTTTTCTGCTTTAAAAAAAAATCAGGGTTATCTTCTTTTCTTTAATTGCTTCTCCTTATAGTAAAGGACATAACTACTTAATATATTATTTACCCCAAAATAAAAATGAAAAAGAAAATACCAGAATGTCGGTAAAATTCCCCAAAAACAAAGAGAAATATCATAGAAAGAGGTAAAATCGATACCTCTAACACACAAATACATGACGCTCACTTTCCGTGTTTGGTCCAGGCACTTCAATGAAAAGTGGCAGGGTTAAAATAGTTGTATGGGTTCAAGTCTCCCCTGTTAGTGAAATGATACGGTCATGTAGGTGCATTCCACATGTAAGTAAAATGCTAGTCCTCACATATAACTGGGGAAACACCGCTATAATAGAATCTCCTGCAATACAATTGAAGGCAGTAACAAAGAATTAAATATAGATTCTCCTTCAGTTGCCCGTGGGTTACGATATTTCTCCACTCAAGAGAGTTAAATTTAAAATTTTAACCACAAGCCGTCAGGCGAGTGGTTAAAATTTTAAACTTAACTCTCGAGAGTGGAGAAATATGGTAACCCACATGGGCAACTGAAGGAGAATTTGTTTCTCCCATTATTTAACACAAAATCCTTCAAAATTACCGATTTGACAACATGCGGGGAAAGGCACGAGACATTTTAATCCTCTAGAGGATTACAGATTTTTCCACCACTGGTTCAGCGGGGTTAAAACGCCGTAATAATGGGAGAATATCCGTTACATGTTACAATTACATACATGTGCCCATTCCATATCTAACGTTAAAGTCTATATCAGATTGTTAACGCTACGTGTTATATATTAATATTACAATACAGTATACAAATGTATCTTCCTTTGTTCACGACAGATTACATTCCTAATGAATAATTAAAGTAATTGTATATATATCGATGAATTGTGATAAAGAAAATCATTCCATGGACCACTGCTAGTATTGTCCTATATATTTACCTTTCACAAGGATATGTCATTCAAGTTTAACGTGTATTCAATTCTAACTTATTAGCTGTTATAATAATAGGAAATAATCAATCTTGATGTGTCTTTTTGGATATTTTTCGGAAGTGCGCAAAACTATGAAGACAATTCCTGTTATTAAGTGAAAATATTCTTTGTTAGCTAGTGAATGTGCAAGGATATTCTACTTCTTTGTAAATGTATGGCAACATTTAAATACGAATAGCTGCAGCATAGCATAGCAAATTAAAAATGCCAACGAAGCAAAAACTGAGATGTTTTAATGCAAGAGTTGGAACAGACTTATCGTACTGCCGAATTACAGGTATTGAAGTTTTAGAAGACGGTAGGATACTGCTCTGTGATAATAACAATGACAAAGTCAAATTATTTCAATATGATGGAACTTTTTTGTCGGACTATTTCGTGGAGGGATTTCCTATCGATTTGTGCATGATCAATCAATACACAATCGTGGTAACCAATGATATTGGTAATAAACTCGTCTTTCTGAAAATTGTCGGTGATAAAATTTTCCATGAAAAAGATGCACAGATCACCCCTGGTGCTGTTGGGATATGTGCTATTGATGGAGAATTATTACTAACATATCCGTGGTGTAATCCGCCGGAAATAGTTAAGATTGACGAACAAGGATATGTTATTCAAACGTTTAAACGGGATGCGAAAAGAAAACCTATATTTGACGCACGACCGGTCAGCGTTTGTTTTTTTAGCAATCAAATATATGCGAGCTGTTTGTCCATCGATGGTAAAAAAGATGAAATATACAAGTTTTCAAAGGATGGTCATATTCTCGCCATCTTGGAACATCCCAAGCTAAAAGAGGCCAGATATGTAAGCAAAGATATGTTTGGAAATATTTATGTTTGTAGTATGTTGAAATCTAGTATTATTCGTTTTGACAGATCAGGAGACGGTAGTAGTGTAGTTATGTCCATACAGGATGGGTTAAGGGATCCATGTGCTATAGGAATTTTAGACCAAACTTTGGTGATTGCTCAAGCAGGATTAGACATCATACAAGTTCTGACAATTGAAAGATTTAGCGAGAACGATGTGAGAGTAAAACAATAAATACAATCGTAACTACTCGACCATTCTCGTAGCTACTCGGCCATAATCGTAGCTACTCGGCCATTCTCGCTACCCTGCAAATAACCTCGTACGTACAAAGTAGAAATTCTTCTTAAATTGTTTGCCGGAAGTTAGGTTAAGTTAAGCTGCACAAAAACATAGTCCACGAAAATCCAATATGGAAGACATACTAAGTAAAATCTAATCATGCAAAACTAATTAAAACTTTAATTGAAATATAGAAAATTGCTTAAAATATAACTTTATCAAACTTTCATGTAAATGACATGTGAAAAGTAGTGCGATTTATACGCCTAATGCATACGAGGTTATTTGCAGGGTAACGAGAATGGCCGAGTAGTTACGATTGACAATAAATAGTGGTGTGTTCGGAACACGCACTTTATGTGGTTAGTAAAAGCAATAAAATCATCTTTAAGGCCATGGCGTGTTTTATTTCTTCTAGAATAAGTCATGTTTCTCCTTCTACGAGAAAATGTTATTGGAGATACCAAAGGGATAATCAGAAGCCGTAAATCGAAGGGTAAACAATTCAAGTACATGTATATCAGTCCAGTTTTGAAAGAATGTCAACGATTCCGTATTAAGACAATGTTAGAAAATGCCAAAGGGGTAATCAGAAGCCATACATCGAAGGACAGACAATGCAATGGTCAACACAAAAAGGACAAACAATGATCTACAAAACATTACACAGAAAATTAAAGATTGAGTAACGCGAACCATGCTAAAATCCGGGGGTGAACTCAAATGCTCCAGAAACTTAAAGGTTAGTAGTTTCTGCTCCTCTCGTGTTAATCTCGTTACAAACCCGGTGATGTCATGAATTAGGAAAAAACCGGATTTGGTATTTTCAAATGTAATGATTGAATGAAATATTAGAAAATATTTAGTCTATGGTTAGAAATACAATTCAATATGATATCGTTTCTTGTCCTAATATTATAGTTCGTTCATACACGACTCTTCGAGGGGTAATGAAGAATGTTGGTATTTGATGATATAGTAATTATGAAAAGAAATTTGAAGCAATGATGGTGAACAATTCCCCCAATATCAACAAAAAAATCACCTCTCACCTTAACTCACTGAACACAAAAAAATACCACGATATATGACGTTGGAAATCCAGATCCTGATTTAGGAGAAGCACAAAAATGTGATGGGATTAAAACGGTAATACAAATGGGTAGAGGACGTTTCGTCCATAGTACCATTTCGTCCATAGTTGTTTCGGCCATAGTACCAGTTCGGCCACACTTTATAAAGACGTTTCGGTCATGGTTTTATTTATGTTGTTTTATGTGTTATTTATAACAATATATTAATAATCATATTGAATACAAAAATAAATAAAAAATTGAGAAAAACCATATAGTTTATAATCGTCGCAGGACAGTGGACAGTTCAGCTTCAAAATCGGACATTCAAAAACTATGTCATTTCTTAAAAGTAAAAGTCGACTATTGATTGCAAATATCGAACATTATATAAATTTTGATTGACACAAATACAAATTAGAACTGTATAATCAAATAAAATATATTAAACTAAAGAAAGCTTTTGAGGTTTCATAATATATCATGGCGTGAGCAAGTTAATTTTCAATGAGATGATAATGATGTCCGTTTTGTATTAGACCAACACGCTTAGTTGGATTTGCATTGACTTTGTTCACTGAAACAACAGTCCGTGTACAGACATGTCGCTCAACTCGGACAGACCATTCTGAATGCCAACTTTTTGTTTTTGTCCAACCGCAGATCTACTACGCTCAATGCAATCACATGACCAATTATACCACCAAATGATTGTACATATATAGAGAATTAATCATCTCAATTCTTTATGTTCCTTGTAATAATGTAAGTATTTTAATGTGAACACTTATTTCCGTATACAAATTATACCCCTGTTGCACTATACATGACGGGTGGTATATGCAGTGCCAGATTTAGGACAAATGAGGCTCTGTGCTAGTTAAGTTATGAGGCCCCTTACTTGGCCCCTGAATGAGGTAGACCCGGTAGACCTACACAAGCAGTCAGGCATACATGCTCAGGAATTTTAGGAATAGTCATATTATTACGTTATAGTAGGTCTGACATGTACACTGCGTCTGCAACGCAGGAAGATGGGCCCCCTGGCCAACGGGGCCCTGTGCTTAAGCACATCTAAGCACAATGGTAAATCCGGCACTGGGTACATGCATGGGGTAGGAAATGCTGACCTATTTAACCCATTGTTCTCATGTTCTCATTCCTATGATCGTATTGTCAGATCTTTCATTTGTTTTGAGTCTTTTTATATTTCACTAGTGTTGTTTTCTCTATGCAGATTGTAACTTTGTATCACATTCCCTCCATTTGTTATTTGACATGGTTTATTTAGATATATTTATTATCGAAATTTAAAATTTCTAAATAATGTAACTATGATTATAACTAAAGTTCTCCTCCCTCGGGCATATGTGACCTTAGCCGATTTTGGCTGTCCTATATAAGCCCCTTGGTATTATTACTCCCAAAGATTTTTAAATTATCTGGTTTTCCAATATTTCGGATTTTAGCGTATGTGATGAAGGTTATTCCTGAAACGCGCGCGCACTAAAATTTATATCTACGTTTTTATTACGTGTTTTTTAATCGATCGGACTCCAAAATGCGGAGCACGTCCAAGAATTCCTTCACCAATACCTAGTATATATCAATGTCGGTCTCCTTAGTTCGCCCTCGGTTTCTAGTGGGGTTCGTGTTGCTCTGCCTTTCGTTTTGTTTTCTGTGTTGTGTTTTGATTACCCCTTTGATTACCCCTCTAATTACCCCTCTGATTACTCCTCTTATTACCCCTTTGATTACCCCTCTGATTACCCCTTTGATTACCCTCTGATTACTCCTCTTATTACCCCTTTGAGTACCCCTCTAATTACTCCTCTTATTACCCCTTTGATTACCCCTCTGATTACTCCTTTGATTACCTCTTTGGTATCTTCAAACTTTTCTAGTATACGGAATCGTTGACGGTCTTTCAAAACTGGACTGATATACATGTACTTGATAACTATTGAATAATTCATGGCTAGGAATCAAAATAATGTGTCAGAGTGGAGCGACATGTCTACCCGCGGACTGTTGTTTCAGTAATCTAGTACAACGTGGACATCATATTATTGAAGGTAACTTGTTCTCGCCATGATATTGCTGATAAATTGATAATTTGGCGTTAAACAACAATCACTCACTATTATGCACTTGTATTTTCATTTCATATTTTTATTGATCATTTAACCTTAAGCATTTACAAAGCCAACAAAAACCAGATATTGTGATAATCCAAATAAAGAAGCTAGCACAACTGATTATTTTATGAAACAATTAAAAGTTCTAACATAGACCTCCATTATACTTACATGAGCTAAATCTGATAATGTTATTTCCCCTTGAAGTATAGATTCATCTGTCAGTAAACTGTGTTCACCAGTTAGCTGTAAATGTACAAGGAGTAATCAGAAAGAACTTACTTGTATTACCTACATCATCATAGCATGACTCTAGCATATAAATGGTCGTACGGAAGTTGCACTTACTCCGATCACTGCAGTCAATGTCTTTCAAATAGCAATTTAATTAAATATAGCTTCGAAAATTGACTGAATTAGCACGTGAATACATGGAAACATAGAACCCGCGGTACTATAGGATCAAACTATAGTCCAGGCATGGGGTCGTCGTGGTCGTTTGGTACTTGGATTTACAACTACCTATGCCATCAGTGCCTATCACTACCAAAGTTGTGAGTTCGAATCTCGCTCATGACAAGGTGTACTCGATACAGCATTATATGATAAAAAGTTTGTCAGTGACTTGTGGCATGTCTGGTTTCCTTCGGGCACTCTGGTTTCCTCCACCAATAAAACTGATCGCCGCCAGGATATAGCTGAAATATTGTTGAAACTGGCGTTAAACACCATAACCCAACCCTACTCTATACAAGTACATGCTACAGGGGCGGATCCAAGATTTCAAATTAGGGGGGGGGGGAGGCGGATATAAAAAAATTGCGCCGAGCGGAGGGAGGCGCTATAATTTTTGGGGTATTTCGTGTGAAAAATCACGATTTTACGCCAAAAAATCATATTTTTTTCCAATTTGAGGAGGGGCGCACGCCCCCTGGTTCCGCCCCTATGCTGGAACGAGATCATCCGCCAACATGCACAAACATATTCCATTATGAGTATAACGTTAAACGGGGGATAACTCTTAGTATCATTTTATACAATGTTCTATGTTAGCATGTTATAATTCTGTTTTTAAATATGGTGAAATAACAACCTGTTAAGTTGCAAGTCACCACAATTACTGTTTGAAAAACTGATATGCGCTAACCCAAAACTTTCTTACTTACCTCTATAGAACAAGTGCTCATTTGGCATTAAACAAGATTCGCGCACTAATTCTCTCTTACTTGATTTTTCACACGAAATACCCCAAAAATTTGCGCGCCTCCCTCCGCTCGGCGCATTCTTTTTTTAAATGCGCCCCCCCTAACTGGAAATCCTGGATCCGCCCCTGTATATAATGGTAGCCAGCATGAGCACACTTTTTACTGACAATACATGTATATATAAATAACTAAGACTACTTTATATACTGTCTACATTTTAGTTCTACTATTTAAAAATTAAAACGAAAACTGTCATTAGCATTTTCTATCCACGTTCGTCATAGCTTTCACCTGTAAGTTTTTTTCTCCCTCAATAAGTGTGGTAGTCACAATAAACAGTAGCTGAAAGTGAAGATAAATCAGGTAAAACTTATTGTTTGGAAACCGTAGCACTATTTTAGATGGGGCCATGGCACAAATCTGTCGGTGTTGGGCTTGTGGTTAGAAGACCTTATATTCCATCTTCAACCTCATCCACCACAAAACCTTGAGCCCCATTTCCTCAATATTTCAATGAAGACAGTATTTGTAAGACTATTTCACCAGTATTTTGCGTTGTTGTTGATAATCCTTCATGTGAGAAATGGGGAGGGGGAGGGGGAGGGGTGCTTCACATTCACTAACGGATGTAAGTGTTTCAGGGGCCGCTTCACACTCATTAAAGGGTACAAGTTTCTGTTCATTTTTGAAGATCATACTGTAAGTTAACTGAAATGTATCATAAATGCAAATCATCGATTGGTCAATTACATCATGACACAAAAGAGAATATTTTGAGGTCTGTTTATAGATGGTGGGAAATTGGGGTATCGATTATAAACTTTTTCACATAAAGTGAGTACACTTCTCCATATGGAGATTCAAATGAGCGAGTGATGTTGTTGAAGGTCAATTGAGCAATTTTTCATCTATAGAATGAAGAGTACAATTTGCATTTGAACGAGATGATTATGATGTCAGGTTTGTACTAGACCAACATGGTTGGATTTTTATAGTGCTAGCTCACTCAAACAACAGTCCCTGAGTAGACAATTCGCTCCTCTCTGAGTTTGACACATTACCCTGATCCTGAGCCAAGTAGTCTTTGCTCTTACTCCTTGATGTTGCATGGTTAGGGGAGTAGCAGCAACTAATTTTATAATATTTTCTTTGATGCAACCAGGGCTTGAACCCATGATCTACCACACACGAGACAAGCACACTAACCCAATTTTATAGTCTTTCTGACCCAACCAGGGCTTGAACCCATGATCTACCACACACGAGACAAGCACACTAACCCAATTTTATAGTCTTTCTGACCCAACCAGGGCTTGAACCCATGATCTACCACACACGAGACAAGCACACTAACCCAATTTTATAGTCTTTCTGACCCAAGCAGGGCTTGAACCCATGATCTACCACACACGAGACAAGCACACTAACCCAATTTTATAGTCTTTCTGACCCAACCAGGGCTTGAACCCAGATCTACCACACACGAGACAAGCACACTAACCCAATTTTATAGTCTTTCTGACCCAAGCAGGGCTTGAACCCATGATCTACCACACACGAGACAAGCACACTAACCCAATTTTATAGTCTTTCTGACCCAACCAGGGCTTAAACCCATGATCTACCACACACGAGACAAGCACACTAACCCAATTTTATAGTCTTTCTGACCCAACCAGGGCTTGAACCCATGATCTACCACACACGAGAAAAGCACACTAACCCAATTTTATAGTCTTTCTGACCCAACCAGGGCTTGAACCCATGATCTACCACACGAGACAAGCACACTAACCCAATTTTATAGTCTTTCTGACCCGACCAGGGCTTGAACCCATGATCCACCACACTAACCCAATTTTATAGTCTTTCTGACCCAACCAGGGCTTGAACCCATGATCTACCACACACGAGAAAAGCACACTAACCCAATTTTAGTCTTTCTGACCCAACCAGGGCTTGAACCCATGATCTGCCACACACGAAGCAAGCACACTAACCCAATTTTATAGTCTTTCTTTGATGCAACCAGGGCTTGAACCCATGATCTACCACACACGAGGCAAGCACACTAACCCCCAATTTTAATCTTTCTTTGATGCAACCAGGGCTTGAACCAAAGATCTACCACACACGAGACAAGCACACTAACCCAATTTTATAGTCTTTCTGACCCAACCAGGGCTTGAACCCATGATTTACCACACACGAGACAAGCACACTAACCCAATTTTATAGTCTTTCTGACCCAACCAGGGCTTGAACCCATGATCTGCCACACAGGAGGCAAGCACACTAACCCAATTTTAGTCTTTCTTTGATGCAACCAGGGCTTGAACCCAAGATCTACCACACACGAGGCAAGCACACTAACCCAATTTTATAGTCTTTCTGACCCAACCAGGGCTAGAACCCATGATCTACAACACACGAGACAAGTACACTAACCCAATTTTATACTCTTTCTGACCCAACCAGGGCTTGAACCCATGATCTACCACAAAGGCAAGCACACTAACCCAATTTTAGTCTTTCTTTGACCCGACCAGGGCTTGAACCCATGGTCTACCACACGAGGCAAGCACACTAACCCAATTTTAGTCTTTCTTTGACCCGACCAGGACTTGAACCCATGATCTACCACACACGAGGCAAGTACACTAACCCAATTTTAGTCTTTCTGACCCAACCAGAGCTTGAACCCATGATCTACCACACACGAGACAAGCTCACTAACCCAATTTTAGTCTTTCTGACCCAACCAGGGCTTGAACCCATGATCTACCACACACGAGAAAAGCACACTAACCCAATTTTATAGTCTTTCTGACCCAACCAGGGCTTGAACCCATGATCTACCACACGAGACAAGCACACTAACCCAATTTTAGTCTTTCTGACCCGACAAGGGCTTGAACCCATGATCTACCACACTAACCCAATTTTATAGTCTTTCTGACCCAACCAGGGCTTGAACCCATGATCTACCACACACGAGAAAAGCACACTAACCCAATTTTAGTCTTTCTGACCCAACCAGGGCTTGAACCCATGATCTGCCACACACGAGGCAAGCACACTAACCCAATTTTATAGTCTTTCTTTGATGCAACCAGGGCTTGAACCCATGATCTACCACACACGAGACAAGCACACTAACCCAATTTTAGTCTTTCTTTGATGCAACCAGGGCTTGAACCCAAGATCTACCACACACGAGACAAGCACACTAACCCAATTTTAGTCTTTCTGACCCAACCAGGGCTTGAACCCATGATTTACCACACACGAGACAAGCACACTAACCCAATGTTATAGTCTTTCTGACCCAACCAGGGCTTGAACCCATGATCTGCCACACAGGAGGCAAGCACACTAACCTAATTTTAGTCTTTCTTTGATGCAACCAGGGCTTGAACCCATGATCTACCACAAACGAGGCAAGCACACTAACCCAATTTTAGTCTTTCTTTGATGTAACCAGGGCTTGAACCCAAGATCTACCACACACGAGGCAAGCACACTAACCCAATTTTAGTCTTTCTGACCCAACCAGGGCTTGAACCCATGATCTACAACACACGAGACAAGTACACTAACCCAATTTTATACTCTTTCTGACCCAACCAGGGCTTGAACCCATGATCTACCACAAAGGCAAGCACACTAACCCAATTTTAGTCTTTCTTTGACCCGACCAGGGCTTGAACCCATGATCTACCACACGAGGCAAGCACACTAACCCAATTTTAGTCTTTCTTTGACCCGACCAGGACTTGAACCCATGATCTACCACACACGAGGCAAGTACACTAACCCAATTTTAGTCTTTCTGACCCAACCAGAGCTTGAACCCATGATCTACCACACACGAGACAAGCTCACTAACCCAATTTTAGTCTTTCTGACCCAACCACGGCTTGAACCCATGATCTACCACACACGAGAAAAGCACACTAACCCAATTTTATAGTCTTTCTGACCCAACCAGGGCATGAACCCATGATCTACCACACGAGACAAGCACACTAACCCAATTTTAGTCTTTCTGACCCGACCAGGGCTTGAACCCATGATCTACAACACTAACCCAATTTTATAGTCTTTCTGACCCAACCAGGGCTTGAACCCATGATCTACCACACACGAGAAAAGCACACTAACCCAATTTTAGTCTTTCTGACCCAACCAGGGCTTGAACCCATGATCTGCCACACACGAGGCAAGCACACTAACCCAATTTTAGTCTTTCTTTGATGCAACCAGGGCTTGAACCCATGATCTACCACACACGAGGCAAGCACACTAACCCAATTTTAGTCTTTCTTTGATGCAACCAGGGCTTGAACCCATGATCTACCACACACGAGACAAGCACACTAACCCAATTTTATAGTCTTTCTGACCCAACCAGGGCTTGAACCCATGATTTACCACACACGAGACAAGCACACTAACCCAAATTTAGTCTTTCTGACCCAACCAGAGCTTGAACCCATGATCTGCCACACAGGAGGCAAGCACACTAACCCAATTTTAGTCTTTCTTTGATGCAACCAGGGCTTGAACCCATGATCTACCACACACGAGGCAAGCACACTAACCCAATTTTAGTCTTTCTTTGATGCAACCAGGGCTTGAACCCAAGATCTACCACACACGAGGCAAGCACACTAACCCAATTTTATAGTCTTTCTGACCCAACCAGGGCTTGAACCCATGATCTACAACACACGAGACAAGTACACTAACCCAATTTTATACTCTTTCTGACCCAACCAGGGCTTGAACCCATGATCTACCACAAAGGCAAGCACACTAACCCAATTTTAGTCTTTCTTTGACCCGACCAGGGCTTGAACCCATGATCTACCACACGAGGCAAGCACACTAACCCAATTTTAGTCTTTCTTTGACCCGACCAGGACTTGAACCCATGATCTACCACACACGAGGCAAGTACACTAACCCAATTTTATAGTCTTTCTGACCCAACCAGGGCTTGAACCCATGATCTACCACACACGAGGCAAGCACACTAACCCACTTTTATAGTCTTTCTTTGACCCAACCAGGGCTTACAATCATAATCTACCGCAATCGAGGCCACCATGCTAACCATTACACCATCGATGTGGTCCTGTGAGATTCAAACTTACAGAATTATTGAAGATCGACACTGAATATGTCACTGGATATAAATCCAGATATCACATGTCTGTCACATGGTCATGGTTACAGCAGTCCCCCAAAAATACTCTGATTAATTCAAGCCATTCAATTATATTGAATAAATAAAACTAAGTCTTTATTTGCATTGTTTATTTATTTTATTGCACATGCATAATCAATTGCTTTGTGCATTTGTTGTCATTGACAACAAAGATAAAACATGTCACATAAAAATTACATGATAAACACTGTACTAAGGTCATGTGACCATCATTCAAATTCTGCACTCAACAATTAAAGATATTCATTACCAAATATTAGATAAGTGTATAAAATTTTGCTTAAGAATTGTAAACTAGGTTTTTTCCCCAGAGATTTTGGGAGCCACAAAGGGGTGTGGATAATGCACAAATGTGGCTAATATATGGCCATATATGGTACTTGTATATGGGTAGAAGTAGTTTAATGTAATAAATACCTTAACAAATTCTTTAACAAACTTGCAGACGGTCAAAATAACATAAGACAATAAAAAATATATTATTTATTATGCTGTCTTCCCAAAACAAAGTAATATTATATTTGAGGGTACCACAGACTAACCGAAAAACATTGTCATGTCCAATAGAAATTGTCTATCAAAATAACTGGATGTTTGTACACCTCATTAGAGTATTTAAATTAAAACATTTATTACCTTAGACAGGTAAAATTTGTTAAATTAATACCTCCATATAGGTAAAAAAATATATTGAAATTTAGATTTGCCCACAAATAAAGTGTCATGAATATGAAAGAAATATATAGTGTCTGTATGTTTGCAAATATGAAAAATAAATAAAATATGACAAGACAATAAATTTTCTACCATAACTGTTCCATGTTACACAGACAATATTTCTTTGCACAACTTTATATACTATCAATTATTCAAAGATGTTTGACACTTTATATAAATTAAAGTTGTTCTCAATATCAAATACCCGAGATATTTCCTATTTTCATGTCATTATTTTTGTATAATTTCTATTGAAAAAAAATCATATTGGGATTAATTTATGGAAAAATTCATTTTATTTAATTCTTTATTTACAATGTATTTAACGAGGATTTCCGATGACCAACGTCTACAAATGGTTCTCCTCAAATCATTTTGGCATACATTTATTTTATAATAAAATTTTATTTTATTTTGATCAATCATATAAGTATATGGGGAAAAATATAGATGAAAATTTGTGTAAAATAATTTTTTTTTGCATTGCTAAATCACACTTTTTTGCATTGATTATATTGATAATAACAGGCCTTTTGCACATTCATGACATGCTTCTAAAAATATATGTTTTTATACTTTTTTTTTAAACAAGTTATTTCTTTGTGACAAGTAAAATGGTAGCAGGTCTTCGAAGAGCAATAGAAAAGACAAATGAATTTAAGAATAATTTTCTCATAATTTGAAGATATTTGAATTTTGTGAAATTATTCGAGGATAATTTATAGGAAACAGAAAATTTACAGGTTGCTAAAACATTAAAATTTTGAACAGATTATAATGGGGAAAATATATGTTATTTCATTGAACTTTGCATGAAAGGAGACTCTTCTGTCAGTCTTCAAGGGAAGCAACTCTTGTAAAACGTTTAATTTTAGAATCAATGTCGGGAATATGCACATGGCCTATTAATCTGAATTTCTACAGATCATAAAAAAACATAAATCGACACTCATAAACACTGAATTTGAAACACATTAGAATCAGTAAAACATAGTCTCAGACAAAAGTTGAGATTAAAACAAAATATCTCAAGATTTCAAATCTTTGAACAAAAAATATTTTACATACACATATTTTCATCTAAACCTTTAAGGGAGACTAATTAGTATAATTAATTAAAGACATATAATTAAAGAGACAAACAATTCCTTAAGAAACCATGGTAACAAGTAATTACAGTCAACAAAGAAAAAGTGGCCTTATAAGACAGGTGTACTCTTAAAACAGGTTCAATTCATATTAAATTTTCTATGACAGGAAAAGAAAAGGTGACCTTTAAATACAGGTGACCTTGACATACAGGTGACCACATGGACAGGTTTGACTGTATCTCATTCAGCCACCAATTGATTTTTTATAATACTTTGCTATGAATTGTCCAATTTTCATAAGGTTTGTTTTATTTTATTTCTTTAACATTTGTACATAGGGTATAACATAGCTTTTGCTTTGTTTATTTGTGCTAAAATGTGTATTTTGTGAAAAACGTGAAAAATTTGAACAAAATTGATATTTTGATAAAATTGCAATTACAGAGACACTTGATGCCTTTCTAAGTATCTGGGATTTTTTTTATTTAGAAAGATACATAAAGATTTATATTATATTTGGAAAGAACAATATTAAAGGAGTAGAGTATAAAAAGAAATATTTTAATAGTAATGTGTGATCTCTATGTAATTTTGTTTTCACTATAAAATGAATGACTATAAGATTTAACAAGATTTTAAGAAGCTGCTCATCTCTTGTTTTACATGTCTCTGATTTAATAGACCAATTCAGAAACTCAACTTCCCTATTTGTTATTTACAATGAGCATGCTCAACATCCTCATAAAATTCAAACTAACCAATCACAACTTTTATATAGACATTTACCCATAATGCAATTGCATTTCTGAATCGGTCCCATTTGTATTATATTTAATATTTCCATTATATGGAACGATAAAAACATGGAAGTGAATCACATTTTTGTCACAACAAAACACAATACAAAAAAACCCCAATAAACCCTCAATGAATATATTAAAATAACAAGAACTAACATGCTGTTTCATGGAAGTGCTAAAACGGGCTGTATCTGTTCAAGAAATATATTGTCAATACAAATACATGTAGTTACATAATGTCACACAAGACGAGGAACAGGATATCACCTATTAATAGCATGTTTAATTAACCATGGTGGTTAAATTTCTGGATAAGAATTCCTACCAATTTCCTTTTAGACAGTAATTAATCATGGAAACAACTTCAAAAAATGTTTTTGACGTTTTAGTCCTAGTAAAAACAGATTCTCCTTTAGTTACTAGTGAAATGTGATATTTCTACAAAATTTGACAAAAAGTTTGACCTTTAAAATTTGATAATTTAACTATAGAGAGTAAAGAAATACTGTGATTCACTGGCAGCAGAAGGAGAATATATATATATATAATAATCAAGGATGATTTAAGTTAGAAACTAAATTAAATGAAAATCAATGGAAAATAGTGGAAACCATCTTCACCTCCTTCAAAAGGTCCATTTTGACATGTCCTGACTGTGTCATGCAACTTTTGGAAATTTTTGCTTACAGGAAAATAATTGGGAAAGAAATCACCTCTCTCTTAAGGTGGTACCATATACACTTCAGGTAAAATTTGATCTGCTCGTTTAATTTTCAAATTTTTTTGGCAGTGTGTTTGAATATATCCACTGTAATAAATATTAAAATTTTAACAAATTCCAACCAACAGATTCAGAGCTATAAATTCACTAGCCACATAGCAGCTTTTCTCTATGTGGTTTTGATCATCGAGATGCTTGAAATCTGCATACAAACATCATATGATCAAAACGTTCAACTGATTTTAAAGAGTTGTCTCCTTGTAGTGTATGGTACCACCTTAAATAAAGTTATTGAATATCATTTTGCATTTCATTTGGTACCCATATCTGAGTAAACATGAAAAAAAAACTATAAATAATATAAAAAAAAGCAAAAACAAAAACGCATGACATAATACGACAAGACAACAAAAAAAAGAACAGCATAAAAAAAGTATGTAAGTCTGACAACAAAAATTAGTGTGGAATTCTATACAAAACAACTATATGCAGACAGAACAAAAGAAGTTTGAGATTTAATAATAATAGAATAATAAAACAACTATTCTCTTTTAGTATTAGTTAATACAGATTTATTAAACTCCGAGATACAATATTCACTGCGGCCATTGACCTCAGATGACCCCTGCTATATATTCACTGCAGCAATTGACCTGATGATCCCTGCAAATATCACATCACATGCCATGGGTTTATAATTTCTTGTATCATTTTCACCCAAAAGTAAAAAAAATAACTACATGTAAATGTAAAACTTATTTTACGTGAATTCAAACAAAAATAGAAACATACCTGATAACTTGAGACAAATCACGCTTTAATTCAATCTTTAAAATATTCAAATATGCTATATGAAGTAAAAAAAAAATGAAAAACAAACTATGCCATGACATAGTTGAAACAATGCTAAGGTTGGCATTAAATGCCAATCAATCAATCAATCAATAAAAAAATATTTAACTTGAGCTTAAAATTGTTCAAAATTCAAAATTGTCGTCCTCTATATAATAAATTGAAATAATGGAAAAATGTCTTCAAAATGATGAAAATTTTACGAAATTTTAAACTCAAATTTTTACAAAATACACTCGAACAGTCAGTAAATAACTTTTAATAAGTAGTTTATAACAGCAAAGATTTCAAAAACTCACTTCTTCGTGAAAGGTTGAGTGATAAAACTTAGCAAAAATAATTAATATTTTCTACACAGTATAAAAAAATATGAAAGCAGAATAAAAATTTGACAAAAATGAATAAATTAACATATTTGAGAGACAAAACATGACAAAGCAAAATGAAAACGGATCATATCAAAATATCCTGTCATGAGATTTTATTTTAATATCATTAAAATATGGTTGTACTTTCTAATTTAGAGAACACATATTGTTAAATATTAATAAGTGCAATTGAAAATATTTGAAGTAAAATTTGTCTGCTGTTTTTAGTTCTACTTCTTCTAAATTCATTTACCACGAAAGACTTTTAAATTATTTGGCTTTACAATCTTTTGACTTTGAGTGTACCTGACGCAGGTTATTGCTTTACAATCTTTTGACTTTGAGCGTACCTGACGCAGGTTATTGCTTTACAATCTTTTGACTTTGAGCGTACCTGACGCAGGTTATTGCTTTACAATCTTTTGACTTTGAGCGTACCTGACGCAGGTTATTGCTTTACAATCTTTTGACTTTGAGCGTACCTGGCGCAGGTTATTGCTTTACAATCTTTTGACTTTGAGCGTACCTGACGCAGGTTATTGCTTTACAATCTTTTGACTTTGAGCGTACCTGACGCAGGTTATTGCTTTACAATCTTTTGACTTTGAGCGTACCTGACGCAGGTTATTGCTTTACAATCTTTTGACTTTGAGCGTACCTGACGCAGGTTATTGCTTTACAATCTTTTGACTTTGAGCGTACCCGATGCAGGTTATTTACAGGTACATTGTATCTGTAATTATCTTTCATTGAAAATATCGAATTTGAAATTTACAATTTTTTGATTCCATGACCATGGTGCCATCTTGGATGACTGATTGCACATCTAAAGGTGAGTGTCTAACATAAGTTCAGATTTTTCGACATACTGTTGCTGCTGAGAATTTTCAGAACTGACATTTTTGTGTATAAATAAATCAGATGACAGCATCGAAACAGTTTGTCTCTCAACAAAGTTTACAAGTCTTAAATATGTATTAGAATGTTAAAAAAAGTAGTTGATATTGATAGAGAAAAATGACTTAACTGATTATTCATATTATCTAAACATGACATATTTTGTGGATAATGTTTTACAAAAAGTATCAATTTTTTTTATGTATGACTTTTTTTTTTTTTACAAGAATATGTTATTTTTTTAAGTTAATATCGATATTCAATCAATATGAACGACCATAATGACATCGTTCATTATAATCCATCGTCTATTTACTATAGACAACAAATGTCTTGGAGGCATTTATGGAATCTGATGAAGCTAATTGATTACATCAGCTCTAAAAAATAGACCCCGAGACAAAATACATTTATAGTTGAATGACAGACAGTAAAAATAAATACTAACAGAATCAACATGTGACATATATTAAAACAGCTACAAAAAACACACGATCGTTCTTTTCTTAGTCATGGATCATTGGCCATTGAAAACGAAATTTGAGAAGAATACATGAAAGTGCTAGAATTGTTTCCATGGAAACGTTCCTGTGAATACACGCCCCAAACAATTCAGTTCATAATCTATTGCATTAAAATAATATCAACACGACTTTCATAAAAATTTCACTGAATCAAAATACAACACATTTCATTTCATAATAACATTGTTTAACATTCAATAATAAACAATGTCAACAAAAGGTCATCAGCACTTTTATCCTATCTGATAACCAAAGGCCATCAGCACTTTTATCCTATCTGACAACAAAAGGTCATCAGCACTTTTATCCTATCTGGCAACCAAAGGTCATCAGTACTTTTCTAATATCTGACAACAAAAGGTCATCAGCACTTTTATCCTATCTGGCAACCAAAGGTCATCAGTACTTTTCTAATATCTGACAACAAAAGGTCATCAGCACTTTTACCCTATCTAACAACTAAAGGTCATCAGCACTTTTATTCTATCTAACAACCAAAGGTCATCAGCACTTTTATCCTATCTAACAAACAAAGGTCATAAACACTTTTATGCTATCTGACAACCAAAGGGCATCAGTACTTTTATCCTATCTGACAACCAAAGGGCATCAGCACTTTTATCCTGTCTGACAACCGTCAGCTTTCTAGTTTCTTTGATTGACAACACCAAGCACCAAATTCAAAAATCAAAATATCACACGTTCATCACAGATCTAAGATTGTTTCCACTGGCTTCTCCTTCAAAAACATCTTTAGATAAATTGCTATTTCCAACTCGAAAATGCATAAAACTGCATGTTAATATATTCTCTTGGCAACCATGTGCTGATTTTACAAGTCGATTTTAATGGTGGTTGAATTAAATATATCCAAATCTCGCCTTTTGAACTCATGTTTCAACACTTTCTTGATCTACCGATGTACAAATCAATTCTCCATTCCATTCGGTGTATCAAAAAAACTATGACAACGAAAATGGCAATATTGCTGGATTTTCCAATTTTCAAATCAGACATTTTGTTCTATAATCGAAATCTTCCGTCACCGTTGTGGAAATAAATTACTAAAGAACTGATATATAGTACTAATCACATGACCTATATTGTCCCAGTTTCTGACCGTCATTACAATACTGACTATCAGCACTGTTGTGCTTAAAATTCTTGCTCTGAAAATAAAAAAAATCATAAATGTCTTAGAAATTGGTCATCATTCTTTTATTTTTCACACTATGTTTTGGTTTTTTTCCATGTTCACATGTTTAATGATTTGAGGTGATAGATAGGTCATTGTTTGTTTTGTATATATTGGTGGAATTGTTGACCATCACTGTTTGAACTTTCTTTTCATAATCTTACTCTGTAAATATCTACACATGCTTATAATGGTCTTCTAGTCTTCTCACGAAAATCAAAATAAACAAGATGTTGCATGCTACGTCGTGCTAAGAATACCCCCACTCGTTCATTTGTAAGTCGCATAGTAAACAGGAAGTAGATATGCGGTAAACATGGAAAGGGGAGACATGGTACAAGTCACCGTACCAAAGCCATATATTAAATATAAAATCATTTCTTCCAGTAGAAGCCGAGATAACTGTTACGAAAGTTTTCATTGTGGCAAATATGAAAAATTCTAAGTCACACTGTAAACAGGAAATAGATGTGCGGTAAACCTGGAAAGGGGAGACACGGTACAAGTCACCATGCCAAAGCCATATATCAAATATAAAATCATTTCTTCCAGTAGAAGCTGAGATATCTGTTACGAAAGTGTGAACGGACGGACGGACGGACAAGGTGATTGCAATATAGCCTGGTTTTTTACTCTGAAATTGTAGCAGAAATTTTTTAGATCTCTGATTCTACGAAGCTTTGTCAGCAGTAACTACAACATACCTATTTGCTATAAATGGAGCAAGACAATTGGCAAGAGTGGAAACAAAAACAAGTATAACAGCTAAGATAGCCAAAACTACATTAAGTAACTTTGTTAACAATGTTCGAAACGTCACATTTTCAACCATCTCCATGGAGATAATCTGCTGCTGTTGTTGTTGTAATTCCATTTTAGTAACCTAAAAAATATATAAAGGAATATTATAATTTGATTGATTGATTTGTGCTTAATGCTAACTTTAGCAATATTTGAATTTTGTCAAAGAGAAATTATGGTATAATACTATAGTTTCCTTCATCATATTAGGCAATGGAGATGATAAAATATTCTAGTGCATGTTTTTTCATTGGCTAATGTTTGCTGTCAAATCCACAATTGACATGTCGTAACTAAGGGTTCTAGTGTGAATGAGTCACCGTATTTAATTCTTGAAATCCATCATGTCAATTAATACAATATGACAGAAAATAAAGATATCACCTACCTAAACTTTAAATCTTCTCGTTAGATTTAATATGAAAATCAAGCATACATGTTGTGAATTATATCCAGTGTTTACGTTCTATGCTGAAAAGTTTTATATGACGTCATGATTTTTTATGATGCTTTTGTTCCATAGTCATAGACAATATTTTGCGGTTTTTGAGTTTTCTTCTGCATAATTTTCCCCCTTTCGTTAGAACAGTAATAGCAATATGTCTAAAATTGATAAAAAGATAAAATTGCATTTGCAACTAACAAATTCCCAACAAACGCTGGAAACTCTTCATATACAATACAGTTATTTGTAAAGTATGTCTTTGTCATCAGTAATGTGTGCAAATGGTTTTTATCTCAAGAGGGAAAAAAATAAGATGATAATATCTTATGATTGTATTACATATACTACATAGATATGTGTATGTAATAAAGCTGAATACATCTGAAATACTGCTCGCTGGACGTGACTTTAATTGATCTACTATACCAACCCTAGTAAGACAATTTTCTAACATGTCATTGATGTCACTTGTTCTCTCGTCTAGTCTGTATTCTGTCTTTTCTTCCATGCTGGTTACATCCTGGCAAAAAAATAATGGAAAATTAAAGGTGTTTTTTTTTACGGGAAAAAACATATGTCTCCTTCCCCCACTCTCTCAATATTGATGAAATATTCTAAATATTGATGAAATATTCTAAGTCAAAAGGGTGATAACTCCTTCAAATATGGTCTGATCAAAGTGATGCATAAATATGCAATTCTCCAAATGTTAATAAGCGATCATGCAAAGTTTTATGGGAATCAGTTTTAAGCTGTAGGATGAGTTGCATGTACCAACCTTTGTAATGGACGGACATTGTGACAAGACGAAAACAAAATGTCTCCACTAATTTGGTGGGGGTTACATAATTTCATAACATTTGATACAAATCAATCTAAACTTTTGTCCATATGAACTTTTCCCTTTGACTTTTCCTTCACTGCTTGTAAAATCCTGGTCAAACCAAAGTCTATAAAATTGGTATTTGTTGCTTCTCTGTTAAACATGCAGCAGACTAGTTGGCTTGGAGTAAGGATATGTCAGAGTGGAGCAACATATCTCCCTGTGAGTTGCTAAACATGCAGCAGACTAGTTGGCTTGGAGTAAGGATATGTCAGAGTGGAGCAAAATATCTCCCTGTGGATTGTTAAACATGCAGCAGACTAGTTGGCTTGGAGTAAGGATATGTCAGAGTGGAGCAACATATCTCCCTGTGGATTGATAAACATGCAGCAGACTAGTTGGCTTGGAGTAAGGATATGTCAGAGTGGAGCAACATATCTCCCTGTGGATTGTTAAACATGCAGCAGACTAGTTGGCTTGGAGTAAGGATATGTCAGAGTGGAGCAACATATCTCCCTGTGGATTGTTAAACATGCAGCAGACTAGTTGGCTTGGAGTAAGGATATGTCAGAGTGGAGCAACATATCTCCCTGTGGATTGTTAAACATGCAGCAGACTAGTTGGCTTGGAGTAAGGATATGTCAGAGTGGAGCAACATATCTCCCTGTGGATTGCTAAACATGCAGCAGACTAGTTGGCTTGGAGTAAGGATATGTCAGAGTGGAGCAACATATCTCCCTGTGGATTGTTAAACATGCAGCAGACTAGTTGGCTTGGAGTAAGGATATGTCAGAGTGGAGCAACATATCTCCCTGTGGATTGTTAAACATGCAGCAGACTAGTTGGCTTGGAGTAAGGATATGTCAGAGTGGAGCAACATATCTCCCTGTGGATTGCTAAACATGCAGCAAAGACTAGTTGGCTTGGAGTAAGGATATGTCAGAGTGGAGTAACATATCTCCCTGTGGATTGTTAAACATGCAGCAGACTAGTTAGCTTGGAGTAAGGATATGTCAGAGTGGAGCAACATATCTCCATGTGGATTGTTAAACATGCAGCAGACTAGTTAGCTTGGAGTAAGGATATGTCAGAGTGGAGCAACATATCTCCCTGTGGATTGTTAAACATGCAGCAGACTAGTTAGCTTGGAGTAAGGATATGTCAGAGTGGAGCAACATATCTCCATGTGGATTGTTAAACATGCAGCAGACTAGTTGGCTTGGAGTAAGGATATGTCAGAGTGGAGCAACATATCTCCCTGTGGATTGTTAATTCAGTGAGCTTAAGCACTATAAAAATACAACTCAATGTGTTGGTCTTGCACAAAAAATATTTTAATGTGTTGGACTTGTACAAAAGAGATTTCGGCATCATCTCATCAAAAAGTAGCCTGCTCTCGTCAAGATAAAGATGAAAAATTGTCCACTTGACATTGAACAACTCACTATCACTGTAAACAGATAAAAAAAAGTGCCAGTTGCATTTTCATTGGATAATCAAAAGAACATCAAAGATTAATTGCATTGTATTTCTTAATTATTTCAACTGATAAAATAAAATAAATTTCTATAGAGGTTCTTAATTACCTGTCGTAAATTATGTATTTCGTGTTGTTCTAGCTCTGTCATGTCATTGATTTGAACTTCTAACCTTTCCACGCGGTATCGTTCTTCTTCTAACATAGTTTTTAACACACTGACATCATTCTGGGCAGCCAGCTGAAAATAGTGTTATTAATATCAGAGAACACATTTCAAATTTATACGTAATCAGGTTAAGTTTTAAGTGGTGGAGGAAATCAAGAGTACCTGTAGACAACAACCTGCCATAAGTCAGACAAACTTTGTCATCGAAAGTTTCAAGGAGGTATGAAAAAAAGACATTGTAGTTTGGTGGTATGCATTTTCACTTTCAAGCCAAGACAGCTACTTTTCAAATGTCAAAGATTGAACGTCGTGGTTGTGATTGTATGGTAGTTAGATTTACAACTACCTGTGTTATCAGTGCCTATCACCATTGATGTTGTGAGTTCGAATCTCGATCAGGGCAAGGTGTACAACCTTATGTTCTAAAGTTTGTCAGTGACTTGCGACATGTTGGTGATTTTCTCCGGGTACTCCGGTTTCCTCCACCAATAAAACTGACTGCCACGATATAACTGAAATATTGTTGAAAATGGCATCAAACGCCATCAAACAAACAATCAAACTCTATGCGAATAAGATTTTTCAATGATTTCATAAGTTTAGATGTGTCAACAATAAAAATTAAAATAATACTCTGGTGTCTTTAGCTTGAAAGTGACACCTTGACATGAGCAGGATTAAAACTCACAATGTTAGTGGTGATAGGCACTGATTGCACAGGTAGTTGTTAATCCAATTAACATACGATCACGACCACGACAGCTCCAACGATATTCAGTATACAAGAGCAGTTATACTATAAATAATATGAAATGTTATGATATATGAAAAATTATGCAATATTATTTTAGGTGAGAATTTTACGAGTTAGTTTATTAGTCATACCTTATAATTTTCAAATTCTTCAGCAAGTTGTTGTATAGATTCGTGAAGTACCCTGTTAGATTCATGTGATTTTTGTATTTCCTGTAATATTAACGGTTCTAGACTGTTGACAGGTTGAGCGACCGTTAACTGTTGTGATGCATTCTGGGAGACAGACTGCGGACTACTATGGTACAAACCAACGGAGTGAGATCCTGACGTTACACTTGAGTTGTCGTCGTCCGAAAATTTAAAACTGAAAAACATATGATATATTTAAAATTACTACAGAACAATACACAATTAAAAAAAATAATTTAAACCTGTAAAATGCTGAAACTGAATGCTAAAATTGAAAATCAGAATATTTACTTTTTGAATAAAGAGAAAAACCTGTCTTAACAGAACATATACTTCCAATTTTAACTTCAACATTTAAAATAAGCCTGATCTTACGAACAAACAAGTTGAACACAACAATAAGAAATGTTATTGTCAAAACCACATCAGTGAGATAATGGTTCATCAGTGAGATAATGGTTCACATCAGTGAGATAATGGTTCACATCAGTGAGATAATGGTTCGCATCAGTGAGATACTGGTTCACATCAGTGAGATAATGGTTCATCAGTGAGATAATGGTTCGCATCAGTGAGATACTGGTTCACATCAGTGAGATAATGGTTCACATCAGTGAGATAATGGTACACATCAGTGAGATAATGGTTCACATCAGTGAGATAATGGTTCACATCAGTGAGATAATGGTTCATCAGTGAGATAACGGTTTGCATCAGTGAAATAATGGTTCATCAGTGAGATAATGGTTCACATCAGTGAGATAATGGTTCACATCAGTGAGATAATGGTTCACATCAGTGAGATAATGGTTCGCGTCAGTGAGATAATGGTACACATCAGTGAGATAATGGTTCACATCAGTGAGATAATGGTTCACATCAGTGAGATAATGGTTCGCATCAGTGAGATAATGGTTCACATCAGTGAGATAATGGTTCGCATCAGTGAGATAATGGTTCACATCAGTGAGATAATGGTTCACATCAGTGAGATAATGGTTCACATCAGTGAGATAATGGTTCACATCAGTGAGATAATGGTTCGCATGTTCATCTTGAGTAGGTAGATCATGGGTTTGAACCCTACTTGGATTGAACCATACACTACAAAATTGGTATTTATTGCTTTTCCGTCTTACACTTGTTTACATGGCATTAAACAACAATCATGTATAGCTAGTATGGAAATATTTAGCATGTTTTGTGAACAACACTTTTTTTTTGAAAGTTTGTTCCTAAACAGTATAAATGGATCTTTTGATGGTTTTATTCAATGATTTTTTTTTTAAATAGTAGTGCATGGTTCCTTTACTCAAATGTTTTCATTGCAATAGGATTACTGCAAGCTAAGGTTGCACTTTTAGTGGCCACTGAGGGTGAAAAATGAAACACTTTTAATCTTTCCAAATTCAAATTATTTTTGAACAAAAACATCATATCTACAAGATTCCAACTGATCAGAGATAGTCTCATCATTCTGATTAAAAAAATGTATTTAAAGATAATGCTGTCAAAAAATTTGTATGTATGGGACAATCACTTATGATTATTAATATTTTTTTTCCCTCTAAAGACTTTATCAAATGTTTTATTATATTTTGAAATCAGAAATAGTTTGCTTTCAACACTATAGCACAACCATTGCTTTCTGGTAAGATATCTTTATAATTTTCCCATTGTTCAAGCTGCCTCAAAATAATTGCAAAAATTGTTGATTTTTTCTCTTTAAATATCACACAAGCTAAACTATTCTTCATTTAACATAGTGATTATGAAATTTTACTATTCTTTTATTCAATGAAAATAATTATTAAGATATCTGCTATATATCTGAAGGAAAATAAATTACTAGGAATGAATTCATTGTTCAATCATATATTAAATAAACTGTGATCATAACTTATGCAAAAGAATATATTAGAATAAAATAGTTTTATATGTAATTATAGTTTTGAGTATTTCCCTGGATATTCAAAACAGAATTTCACAGGGATACTTCAGAGGAACTTGGACTCTGAAGTAAAAATGTAACACGATTTTTACTAAATAAAATCTGTGATAGTGAAAAAAAAAAAGAAAGATATCTGCTATATAGAATTCACAATAGACTATTTTTAAAATGTTCTATTATCCATATTCTTGTCCCATGCGTAAGATTTAATTGACCATGTTTAGTAAAATTAAATGAAACAATAACATTCTATTAAAATCTTCCAATTGTTTCAAAGAAATAAGATGATGAAAATTGTAAACTAAACCTTTTACATAAATTTGATATAAAAACGATCAGAAAAAATCACCTAAATAAGTCTTGTTTTATCCTAAAAAGAAACAACACATAAATATTAACGCCTGTTTCTTGCAAAAAATAAACAAATTTTTGACTGAATAAGTTGATTACATTATGAAGTCTACATTTTGTATAGTGTTCAGAATTAAAATTGTAGCATTTGACTCATTCTTACAAGGATCATATAATACTTTTTAAATTTTGTTCCATAAGTAATATTATATAGCCCATATCTAGAGGAAAGATTAAATAATTTAGAAACATCCTTTTCAAATCTTCCAAGTGTTTCAGAGTAGTAAGGTGGTAGAAATAATAAATTAGACCATTTATACTAATTTTATATGAAACAATCAGCAATGGATCACCAGACAGCTATTCTTTTCCCAAAAAGAAGCAAATACAAATATTAATTCTTGTTTCTTGCAAAAAATAAACAAATTTTAGACTGACTAATCTGATTTACCTAAGAAGTCAACACATTACATAGCATTCAGAATTAAAATTGTATCATTTGACGTATTCTTACAAGGAAAAACATGATATTTGTTGTCACATATAGGAACATAGTGTAATACCAACATCTTACGTATGGGACATAAGTTTGCAATATTTATTTTGTTGTGGATTTCACTTACATTTAATTTAGAAAGTAATGAAATGTATTCTTATTTTTAGTTTTCTACCTTTGTACAAAATGGGAATATTTTCTTAAGTTTTGGGAGAAAGAGCAAAACACTCTTACATCTCTATAAGCAACTTTTTGGATGGAGTTAATCCTATGTTTATGTAGTCATCAGTGTATTAGAGATGTAATGATGCAAAGAATGCAAGTCAGAAAAGGAATTTAAGAGAACATTTTCTACCTTAGTATGGGACAAAAAAAAGTCTTACGCATGGGACGTTTCATCTTGACTTTGATGTCTTCTGAGTACTACATTAATTGATGATAGTCAAAACCAAAGTTATTTATGCTTAGGTACTTTGATACATTCAAATTAAAAGTAGGATCTTATATTTCAAGCTTGTACTTTTCATGGAAATATGGCTTACGTATGGGGGGGGATAGCATGGGTTTCGGAAAATGTCTATTCAAACTTTGAAGTCTTGTCATTTAAAAAATTGCTAGAATTCTTTCCATTCTTTCTTGTCACAATTCTTCCTCACACTCTCAACAAAAGAATAACTGTATCTAATGTAGATAAATAAGAAGATGGCCCCATAGAATTCCTTGTTAAACTTGTGAATGACTATTTTGTTAATAAGAATTACATACTATCATATTTCAGTTAACATTTTCTCTGATAAGGATATTATAATTAAAGTGCTACATCATATTCCTGAGAGAAAAAGTAGTACACCTTTAAAAAAGGGGAAAATATGAAGTTGCCACTCATTACAAGCATTGTTTGGGCAAATTTTGGGTATGTATGAGCCTACATTTCCATAACCGATCATAATATAGCAGTGAAAGTTATCTATTGTTAAGACCCCATAATGCACCAAGTTTAAACATATCATTCATTTATATTATATTACAACATATCATTTACTGATTAATTACACAATATCCCTTAACAAGTGCAACCTTAGCTTGCAGTAGTCCAATAATAACTAATTGTTACTTAAGATGAGGGCAATATCAAGATTTATAGACTGCATGCTGGCAAGAATATTGACCTCTATTTTCATATCCTGATCTCCATGCAGTACATATATGTTAATTCAATATCCTGATATTACACTATACACAGGTAATTATCATACAAATAGAATATTCAAGATTTAATTGCAGTAATACAATAATAATTTTTGTAATACATTGACAGAAGCACTAAAAATGCTACAAACAAAATGAACAGTATCAGGGCACAAAATGCTACAAACAAAATGAACAGTATCAGGGCACAAAATGCTACAAACAAAATGAACAGTATCAGGGCACAAAATGCTACAAACAAAATGAACAGTATCAGGGCACAAAATGCTACAAACAAAATGAACAGTATCAGGGCACAAAATGCTACAAACAAAATGAACAGTATCAGGGCACAAAATGCTACAAACAAAAGTAACAGTATCAGGGCACAAAATGCTACAAGCAAAATTAACAGTATCAGGCATATTTGTTTTGAGCAAGAAATGCAAATTTTGCCAATCTTTGCCAACACCGACAGTGAGCTAGTGAGAGGGTACAATGTGGAAGCGGTGTACAGGTTTACAATACAGAGAAACATAAGCCAACAACAAAGACACGTACTTGTATTCATACCTAGCTGGTAAAGTACTGGGATTTTTGGCTTCAACTTCCGGTGTACTGATCTCTTCTATCGTTGATTCTGTAATTCAAAGCATAGGAAATGATTTTTGTGTCCTTTGAGTAATGGTATTCAATCAACACATTCTACCTTCCAAGCTAGTATTCAGTTAATTACGAGCATTCACTGATCTTGTTATTGTACTGTCCATGTTTATGTCAACACATTCTACCTTCCAAGCTAGTAGTCAGTTAATTACTAGCATTCACTGATCTTGTTATTGTACTGTTCATGTTTATGTCAACACATTCTACCTTCCAAGCTAGTATTCAGTTAATTACAGCATTCACTGATCTTGTTATTGTACTGTCCATGTTTATGTAGTCGTCCATTTTTGTGTTAGAGTGTGTTTTTTTTAGTAGAAGCGAATCTGTACAGGTTTTTTATTGTTTGTTTATATTGCAATTGGAGATAAAACTAGGAAGAACTGTTTTAGATACCTAAAACTTATGTCTCCCCCTATGCGGCCATCTGTAAAACAACCTATCTCGAAAGACAAAAATGTTATGGCCCAGGCAAGAAAATACTATTTAAAAAACAATTATTTAACCTTGAGGTCAAAGTCCCACAAAGGTCATTACGGTACACGACACACCACCTTATGGTCATGCACCCACATACCAAATATCATTGACCTATCTCGAAAGACAAAAATGTTATGGCCCAGACAAGAAAATACTATTTAAAAAACAATTATTTGAACTTGAGGTCAAAGGTCAAGGTCCCACGAAGGTCATTATGGTATGCGACACACTGCCCTATGGTCATGCACCCACATACGATATAAATACTATTTAAAAAACAATTATTTGACCTTGAGGTCAAAGGTCAATGTCCCACAAAGGTCATTATGGTACACGACACACCACCTTATGGTCATGCACCCACATACTAAATATCATTGTCGATTGACCTATCTCGAAAATTTAAAAAACAATTATTTGACTTTCAGGTCAAAGGTCAAGGTCTCACGAAGGTTATTATGGTATGTGACACACCACCTTATGGTCATGCACCCACATACCAAATATAATTGACCTATCTCGAAAGACAAAAATGTTATGGCCTGGACAAGAAAATACTATTTCAAAAACAATTATTTGACCTTGAAGTCAAAGGTCAAGGTCCCACGAAGGTCATTACAGTATGCGACACACTGCCTTATGGTCATGCACCCACATACCAAATATAATTGACCTATATGGAAAGACAAAAAAGTTATGGTCCGGACAAGCTTCGCTGAGAAGAAGTAGAAGCGGAAGAAACCAGAGGCTCCCAGGACCCTGTAATCGCTCACCTGGATCAAAGCTGCTTTCAATAACAATGCAACTGCACTGTGGCAGCCATCTTGGTGGGAGAGCGTGACTGCTGGACACAATTTTGGAAGAGGACCATCCAATGACTATTCCATCAAAGTTTGGTTCTAATTGAGCTACTGGTTCCAGACAAGATGGTTTTTATGTGAATTTCCCATAGGGTCCTATGTTAAACTAAGTACAGCTGTGCAGCCATCTTGGTCAGAGGGCGGGACCACCAGACACAATTTTGGAAAAGGACCATTCAATGACTATTTTATCAAAGTTTGGTTCCAATTGAGCAACTGGTTCCAGACAAGAAGAATTTTATGGGAATTTCCCATAGGGTCCTATGTTAAACTAAGTTCGGCTGTGGGGCCATCTTGGTCGAAGGGCTGAAATGCCAGACATAATTTTGGAAGGGGACCACCCAAGGATCATTTCAGCAAAGTTTGGTTGAGATTGGTTCAGTAGTTACAGAGGAGAAGATTTTTTTTTAATTCCATCCCCCCTTTTTTCTATTTTTAGCTTGGTGGCCATCTTGGTTGGAAGTCGGGATCACCGGACACATTTTTGGAAGAGAACCATCCAATGACCATTTCATCAAAATGTTGTTCTTATTGAGCAAATGGTTTCAGACAAGAAGATTCTTATGGGTATTTCTCATAGGGTCCTATGTTAAATTAAGTTCGGCTGTGGTGGCCACCTTGGTCAGAGTTCTGAAATGCCGGATACAAATTTGGAAGAGAACCATTTAAGAATCATTTCAGCAAAGTTTGGTTGAGATTGGCTCAATAGTTTCAGAGGAGAAGATTTTTAAAAAATTTGCATAATCGGTCAAAATTGGCAAAAGTTCAAAGTTCATAGTTCATAAAAAATCCTGTAATATATGTTAAAAAGCTCATCATTATGCTTATACAGTTCAAATTTGGGCACATGTTGGCTTAAAATAGAGCAGTTTTGGCCATTTGAAGAAATTTCTATTTTTAGTAACGGTGGCCATCTTGGATAAAGTACGGCACTGACAGACACAATTTTGAAAGGGACCCACCCAGGGACCATCCCTGCCAGGCTTGGTTTAATTTGGTTCAGCGGTTTCAGAGGAGAAGATTTAAATGTGATCTTTTATCAAAATATGGCTAATTTGCATAATCGGTATATATCGGCTGAAAGAAATATTTCACAGAAAAACCCGGAATATATGTTAAACTACTCCTTGCCATGTAGCTGCAGTTAAAATTTGAGCTCATTTTGACTTACACTAAAGCAGCAATGGACAATTAAAATTTCATCCCCCTTTTTTTTCTATTTTTAGCTTGGTGGCCATCTTGGTTGGAAGTCGGGATCACCGGACACAATTTTGGAAGGGGGCCATCCAAGGACCATTCCACCAAAGTTTGGTTGCAATTGGCCCAATGGTTTCTGAGGAGAAGATTAAAATGTGAAATGTTGACGGACGATGGACGACAGACGACGGACGAAAAGCATTGACAGGTGAGCTAAAAATCAGACTAAAACAATATGTCTCCCTTCGTTCGAAGGGGAGACATAATTATCATGACGTGGAGGAGAGGGTGGGGATCTCCTTAATTGGTTTAACCCCACCACATTGTTGTGCCTGTCCCAAGCCAGAACCTAATTTCTAACCATACGTTGCAGTCATTTTTGGTATCAGGCGAGAGGTGGTTGTTCGGTTGGTTGTTATTGGTGGAATTGTTGACCACCACTGTTTAAGCTTTCTCTTTTCATAATGCTATTATTAGTTTGTATGATACGTATATTAAATAATAAGACTCACTTAATTGGTTTATGTTATCAGCACTTCCAAATCTATTCTTTATTAGGTGAGCTATCTGTCCAGGCTTGGATTTTATTGTACTATAATAAAACATAACTCGTATGAACAATATTATCATTTACTAGCTAATTAATTAACAATAAACAGGATGAATAAACAAGATGAACTGTGAGCTAATGCTCACTTATGATACCCCCGCTCTTCGGCAAACAGGAAGTAGGAATCTGACAGGTCAAAAAACGTTTCCCACGATATGGGATACCTATATGAAGCTTGCGACCAAATATCAGATTTCTGCCATCAATAGTTGCTGAGAAAAATGCGACTAAAAATGAGCATGTACAAAATGTATGTTCAATGTGAATAAAAACCAACAAAGTCGGCAAACAGGAAGTAGGAATCTGATGGGTCCAAAAACACTTCCCATGATATGGGGTACCTATATGAAGCTTGTGACCAAATATCAGATTTCTGCCATCAATAGTTGCTGAGAAAAATGTGACGAAAAATGTGCATATATGTTCAATGTGTATAAAAACCAACTAAGTCGGCAAACAGGAAGTAGGAATCTGACGGATCCAAAAACGCTACCCACAATATGGTATACCTATATGATGCTTGTGACCAAATATAAGATTTCTGCCATCAACAGTTACTGAGAAAAATGCGACAAAAAATATCTTGGACGGACGGAAGGACAGACGGAAAGAGGTAAAACAGTATATCCCCCTCCCTCTTCGGGGAGCAGGGGTATACTAATTGTAAAATGTTATTTTCAGCCATTGTTTTTACCTCATTGAAAAGCCATCCACAAACTGGATTCAATTAATTTTCTAGTTTCTGACAATTTTGGTTTATATTTTGCCATATAGCCCTATGTAAAAATGTGCAGCTATGGTAGCCATCTATGATTTCCCATAGACATAAAAACATAGTGGGTAAAGGACTTTCAAACAGGTCCGTGTTTTCAGACAAAAATAATCTTAAGCATATTTTCCCCCATTTTTTTTTCTATGGTAAAACATTTTATGGAGGGTCATATAAGGAACATTGCTAAAAAAAAAATAAAGTGAGAAAATAAATGATATTGATCACTCACACATAATGTACTGCGTTCAAAATTGAGGGGCTGTTGTGGTCATGATCGTTGAATAATAACTACCTATGCAATCAGTGCTTATCACCACTAAAGTAGTGAGTTTGAACTCCATTCATGGTGAGGTGTACTGGATACAACATTATGTGATAAAGTGGTTTTCTTTGGGTACTCTGGTTTTCTCCACCAATAAAACTGACTGCCACGATATAACTGGATATATTGTTGAAAGTGGTGCTAAGCACCATAAACCTAACCATCAAAATTGAAAATGCCTTTGCATCTCAGAAAACTCCACAATCTTTTGAAACCAGCAGTAATTGTACAAAAAAATTTCTTTAATTGTATTGACACAACATCAAAATTACAATAATCTAAAGTCAATATTATCTCCCCTTATTACAGATTAGTTCCCACCAAATAACATAAAACTGTTTCCCTGGAGAGTTTTATCTTCACTCCCACTATCTAAACAAATACTTGTCTTTTTTATTGATTATTTGAAAAATATTTCGTCAGAAAATAATAAATTGTGAATCTCATGTTACAATATTTGCCCAGGCCATTGTAAATAAATGATGTAATACGTTCTTGTTTTAAAATAAATTCTGTGTCAATTTCAATAATAAATCATTTTTAAGAGTTTTAAAAAGAGAAGTTAAAAGGAACTTAACAATTTACAATGTGAATAGTTGAGTATTTTTTTCAAGGTAAACTAGAATTTTATTTTTAAAACAAGTGTAGACACAGGTCTGTTTCGCTTGTCCCCTTCCCAAAAAATTTTTTTTCTGGAAATAAACTAAATCAAAGTACCATTATACTGAAAATTATCGATCAATAAAGTCAGTTTTGACTAGTATCACTAGTATCACAATATTTAAAATTTTATCAGCAACGATTAAATCTGTTTTTTTAATTTAGAACAATGATTTTGAATGAAGAATTCAAATAATTCAATATATCATTCTCAACTGCCAACAAACGGCATGCAGGCATAAAATTGGGGCAGGGTTAAACTTGTGCAGGCATAAAATTGGAGCAGGGTTAAACTTGTGCAGGCATAAAATTGGAGCAGGGTTAAACTTGTGCAGGCATAAAATTGGAGCAGGGTTAAACTTATGCAAGAAAATAATGACTTACTCTTTAGCTCCTTTGATATTGCCTACAACACCCCTGAAATATACAAGATTAGAAATGTACAACAAATATTGAAATGTTTAACATTGAAATATACAACTATTCAATGCATATATTGAAAAGTGTGACTGACAAAGAATTGTGATTTATTCAAAGTTAAGTATGTCAGATTACCATCTTACATAACATAGAGTGGGCCACCGTGGTTGTGATCATATGGTAGTTGGATTTACAACAACCTATGCAATCAGTGTCTATCACCACTGAAGTTGTGAGTTTGATTCCTGCTGAGGTGAGGTGTACTCGATACAACATATGATAAGCTTGTCAGTGGCTTGCGACAGGTCGGTGGTTTCCTTCACCAATAAAACTGACCACCACGATATAACTGAAATATTGTTGAAAGTGGTATTAAACATCATAAAACCTAACCCTATATCAACTGGATGCATTTGGTAAAACCCAGTCACAATTCATCCAGTAAACTGTAATATTATATAGATATTTGGGAATATACTGAAAGTTTATTAATAAATAAAGAAACTGCAAACAAAATGGCTGTAAGCTAACTGTGTGACATGAAAAATCACAACAAAGCATTTCTTTATATTACCTGAGATAGCAATAAAAACACAAGCTGTGTTCTTTTCTATTTGATCAAATTACACTAGCATAAAACTATCATAAATTATTCCAAGGATTTAACAAGAAATCCATAATGTAATACACCCACGTCATTGCTTAATCATTCAGCTTGTGATTTTTTCCCCCCACGTGTCGACGACATCTTAAGCACTGAAAATCATTACTTATATGTACCAGAACGAATTAAAAAAATAAAATATTTATGTTAAGGACAAGATGATGTTAGGCCATCATTGTCTGCTATTTCTGATCTATCTCAGGCTTCACGTAATTACATTTGGGTTTGGTGGTCCTAGTGAAAAAAATGTCAGTCCTCCATTGTAAAATACCAATGTCAGTCCTCCATTGTAAAATACCAATGTCAGTCCTCCATTGTAAAATACCAATGTCAGTCCTCCATTGTAAAATACCAATGTCAGTCCTCCATTGTAAAATACCAATGTCAGTCCTCCATTGTAAAATACCAATGTCAGTCCTTCATTGTAAAATACCAATGTCAGTCCTCCATTGTAAAATACCAATGTCAGTCCTCCATTGTAAAATACCAATGTCAGTCCTCCATTGTAAAATACCAATGTCAGTCCTCCATTGTAAAATACCAATGTCAGTCCTCCATTGTAAAATACCAATGTCAGTCCTCCATTGTAAAATACCAATGTCAGTCCTCCATTGTAAAATACCAATGTCAGTCCTTCATTGTAAAATACCAATGTCAGTTCTCCATTGTAAAATACCAATGTCAGTCCTCCATTGTAAAATACCAATGTCAGTCCTCCATTGTAAAATACCAATGTCAGTCCTTCATTGTAAAATACCAATGTCAGTCCTCCATTGTAAAATACCAATGTCAGTCCTCCATTGTAAAATACCAATATCAGTCCTCCATTGTAAAATACCAATGTCAGTCCTCCATTGTAAAATACCAATGTCAGTCCTCCATTGTAAAATACCAATGTCAGTCCTCCATTGTTAAATACCAATGTCAGTCCTCCATTGTAAAATACCAATGTCAGTCCTCCATTGTAAAATACCAATGTCAGTCCTCCATTGTAAAATACCAATGTCAGTCCTCCATTGTAAAATACCAATGTCAGTCCTCCATTGTAAAATACCAATGTCAGTCCTCCATTGTAAAATACCAATGTCAGTCCTCCATTGTAAAATACCAATGTCAGTCCTTCATTGTAAAATACCAATGTCAGTCCTCCATTGTAAAATACCAATGTCAGTCCTCCATTGTAAAATACCAATGTCAGTCCTCCATTGTAAAATACCAATGTCAGTCCTCCATTGTAAAATACCAATGTCAGTCCTCCATTGTAAAATACCAATGTCAGTCCTCCATTGTAAAATACCAATGTCAGTCCTCCATTGTAAAATACCAATGTCAGTCCTTCATTGTAAAATACCAATGTCAGTTCTCCATTGTAAAATACCAATGTCAGTCCTCCATTGTAAAATACCAATGTCAGTCCTCCATTGTAAAATACCAATGTCAGTCCTTCATTGTAAAATACCAATGTCAGTCCTCCATTGTAAAATACCAATGTCAGTCCTCCATTGTAAAATACCAATATCAGTCCTCCATTGTAAAATACCAATGTCAGTCCTCCATTGTAAAATACCAATGTCAGTCCTCCATTGTAAAATACCAATGTCAGTCCTCCATTGTTAAATACCAATGTCAGTCCTCCATTGTAAAATACCAATGTCAGTCCTCCATTGTAAAATACCAATGTCAGTCCTCCATTGTAAAATACCAATGTCAGTCCTCCATTGTAAAATACCAATGTCAGTCCTCCATTGTAAAATACCAATGTCAGTCCTCCATTGTAAAATACCAATGTCAGTCCTCCATTGTAAAATACCAATGTAAGTCCTCCATTGTAAAATACCAATGTCAGTCCTCCATTGTAAAATACCAATTTTGTGTTAGTCCTTGGCAAAATTTCACCAAATTTGCCGATCATGTCTGACAGGACTGACGAAATTCCTGAACTCTGCAATCTAACAAAGATTAAATCACAGTTACTATATTATTGAACTTATTTACTTATATAATTCTCCCATTATAAGCCTCAGGAGAATATACTGTTAATGCCTACATAGTCTACATAGACTTATAGTCCAATATATACTACCTATACACTACCCATGTGGTACACCTAGACTTATAGTCCAATATATACTACCTATACACTACCCAGGTGGTTCATCTAGACTTATAGTCCAATATATACTACCTATATAATACCCATGTGGTTCACCTAGACTTATAGTCCAATATATACTACCTATACACTACCCATGTGGTTCATCTAGACTTATAGTCCAATATATACTACCTATACAATACCCATGTGGTTCATCTAGACTTATAGTCCAATATATACTACCTATATAATACCCATGTGGTTCACCTAGACTTATAGTCCAATATATACTATCTATACAATACCCATGTGGTTCACCTAGACTTATAGTCCAATATATACTACCTAGACAATACCCATGTGGTACACCTAGACTTATAGTCCAATATATACTACCTATATAATACCCATGTGGTTCACCTAGACTTATAGTCCAATATATACTATCTATACAATACCCATGTGGTTCACCTAGACTTATAGTCCAATATATACTACCTATACAATACCATGTGGTTCACCTAGACTTATAGTCCAATATATACTACCTATATAATACCCATGTGGTTCACCTAGACTTATAGTCCAATATATACTACCTATACAATACCCATGTGGTTCACCTAGACTTATAGTCCAATATATACTACCTATACAATACCCATGTGGTTCACCTAGACTTATAGTCCAATATATACTACCTATACACTACCCATGTGGTTCACCTAGACTTATAGTCCAATATATACTACCTATACAATACCCATGTGGTTCACCTAGACTTATAGTCCAATATATACTACCTATATAATACCCATGTGGTTCACCTAGACTTATAGTCCAATATATACTACCTATATAATACCCATGTGGTTCACCTAGACTTATAGTCCAATATATACTACCTATATAATACCCATGTGGTTCACCTAGACTTATAGTCCAATATATACTATCTATACAATACCCATGTGGTTCACCTAGACTTATAGTCCAATATATACTACCTATACAATACCATGTGGTTCACCTAGACTTATAGTCCAATATATACTACCTATATAATACCCATGTGGTTCACCTAGACTTATAGTCCAATATATACTACCTATACAATACCATGTGGTTCACCTAGACTTATAGTCCAATATATACTACCTATACAATACCCATGTGGTTCACCTAGACTTATAGTCCAATATATACTACCTATACACTACCCATGTGGTTCACCTAGACTTATAGTCCAATATATACTATCTATACAATACCCATGTGGTTCACCTAGACTTATAGTCCAATATATACTACCTATATAATACCCATGTGGTTCACCTAGACTTATAGTCCAATATATACTACCTATATAATACCCATGTGGTTCACCTAGACTTATAGTCCAATATATACTACCTATATAATACCCATGTGGTTCACCTAGACTTATAGTCCAATATATACTACCTATATAATACCCATGTGGTTCACCTAGACTTATAGTCCAATATATACTACCTATATAATACCGATGTGGTTCACCTAGACTTATAGTACCACATATACTCAATTGAATTGTTTAATTACAGCTGAAATAATCAACAGCATTACACAATAAAGGTCAAAACAATGTTAAATTATTTGTGATGTTATAGTGACCTCGTAAAAGTTCATTCTAAATGCACCCGTGACTTTCAAGGCTACAGTGTATGGTATTGAATTTTCATATACTATAAAAACAGTGTCTATCACTTCCAAGATCAGGTCAAGGAGATACATACATGTGTTTACACTATAATTCTAGAAAAAAACAATCATTTTTTTATCATTTTTACTAAGATGATACAGGACAAGGAGCTAACTTTAACAGTGCTTGTCAAAAAACGACAAGAATTTTTTTTAAGGGTAGACTCTAAAAATTAGGGTCATTGGGATAAGCGTAAACACAGATTTTGCTTTGCCTTTTTTGACTTCCGTATGTGCCTAGGTCTATTATTTGATAAAACTTCAAAGTGATTGTTACTGAATTACGAAAGGTCTGTCATTTCTTGTCGTGACTATAACATTGACAGCGGCATTAACCCTAAAATTTAATTTCAGATCTTTCTGAAATGCTTTTTTTTTGTCTCTGAAAACAAATAACACAAACTGGTACTACAATCTTATTCTTTTAGTATTACAAAAAAAATGTGTCATTTTTTTTTAAAATAGTAAAGTAGAAAATGCATACGAAAAAGGACAATAATTGCCAGGATGCTAGCATTGCTTGTAAATGTAGAGTGAGCAAGTGACTGTTGCTTAACGCCAACTCAGCAATTTTTCAGCTATATTGTGGCGAGACAAACTGTAGACAGATGAGAAATAGAGGTGTATTTTTCTATATGGAACGAATAGGAAAGGAGACAGGAAACATAAGAAGAAAAAAGACAAACAGAAAGATAGAAATTCAAGGAGTCTGTCCAGTCAGTAGAAATCCATTTGTGAAGATTAAATGATCAAACCAATGATAAAAAATAATATCGGTGGGATTAAAAGTTGGGAACTGGTTCACAAACGGGTATTTTACTTTCCCTCAAAGGAATTATAAATACCAGGATAAGGAACCAGTTTACATGTAAGGTGCAGATATATGTAATTAAAACCCTTTCGAGTTTGTGTAAAAAATTCATGCGATAAAAAACTTGCCTTCTGAACCTGCAGGTAATAGGATATTAAATATAAAATATATATGCTTGTATTACTTTCATGCAAAATACAAAATTGTGTCATACGTATACATTTTAATGAATTTCTCACTAATTTTAATATGGGTCATGTTGGCTTTAGCATATTATTGTTATTGACGAGATATTATAAGTTATTGAAACAGACATATTATGCTGCATATTCATTTTATATTATCTTTATCAAATATGATATATATTTAGACTACATAAAAAAAATGCTATGCAAAAAAAAAAAAAAACTTGTAAAAATTAACCGTAGGAAAAACCCTTTTTTCATGTTTAAACTTACCCGGAAAACCCTGTTATTCCGTCTACAATATTTGCACCAACTCCCCTGGAAGATAGAAAATAATTTACTTTCAAATTCTTAACACTGTACTCTTTAAAAAGTGTGCTTCCTATGTGCATACTGTTGTTCTTAAAGGGAGACAATTATGTGTTATCTCATGGTGTAAAACCTTGGTATATGCTACTGCAGATGTTTTTTTTTTGTTTTTTTTTTTTTTTTTTTATAGATTTTTATATCCATTTTAGAGTTCAAAAATTGAATTACTAATTTACTCATTTGATGTGATAACTGGAAGCAAAATAACTGTCCCTTCAGTGAAATATAAAAAAAATTCCACCCGCAGAAAAAATAAAACAAACATTTCATTAATTTTAAGTCAATAAGTTGGTTCCTATGAAACAAAGTTCTCGTTAATGCTAAAAATCCAGGTATGAAAAATTTAACTACATTTTAAATAACCCATGACAAAACTTTATTTGTTTTTCAGTTTCACCGATTGCATAAATTTCTGATTTATATGCATAATACACAAGTAAAATACAAGGACATTGTCGAATTTAAGTCTTATTGTTGTATAAAACCTGTAAAAAAAATTTAGTTGTAAAAATAACTAAAGTTAGAATATTTTTAAATTGAGAAAGAAATTGGAGAAAAATTCCTTGTTCCTTTTCAAAATTACGGTGATGTGACCAGTAGCTATTAAAACAAATAATACCACTAGCATTTGTTATATAATTAAACCTATTTTTAGCATCTAATTTGTTGCATGCAATTTTTGTGTGCAATTTTTTAATCTTGTAAAAAAAAAAACAGATAAAAAGATATCTGCATGCCTCTCATGCATGAACCACTTATATCCTGGAAAAAATGTTTTTATTTGTAATTTCAAATAATGAAATTTTGTCCAGACATTTCTTGATTTCTATTACACTAAAAGCTGTGATTCATGCCTGTGGTAAGGTGTACTGGATCAGAATTTTTATCGGCAAATTGGACATTTTCCCTTGAATGTGTGCCGCTGATAAAAAAAGTCTGGATCACTGAACTGACCTTGGTCCACACAAATATTAGGTCAGTTTGTTACTTGCATGCACCAGTTTATTGATCAATCAGATGTAAAACACATTATGACATCACTGATAAAAACAATAACGTTAGTTCTGAAGACAGACATTATCACAAATATCCCTGGACTCGCTTAGATATTAGCGATAATGTCTGTCTCGACCTTCAAAACTGCTGTTATTCTGTATATGTAACAAAGTTAATCAGTAAATCTAGACGGGTCGGCAGTTTTCTCCAGAGTATTTTTATATTCTGACTTCCTCAACCAGTAACACTGACCGAAATATTGTTGAGAATGGAGTAAAACACACATAACTCATACCCTGATGTGAGTAAGCAAGATGGCTGCTAACCTGTAATTAAGCATATCTATAACTGGTGAATACATGAAGCATTGGTAGCAATACACATTTCCTAAAACATGCGATCTTTTTTTAAACACCCGATTAAATAATGAACAGTATCAAATAAAGATAAATTCACTTTAAGCCTTGTTATATTTATACCACAGTTTTCCCAGTTAAACGGTTAAGTGATCTCACGATCCACGTTCGATTGTTTTCCCAGTTAAACGGTTAAGCGATCTCACGATCCACGTTCGATTGTTTTCCCAGTTAAACGGTTAAGTGATCTCACGATCCACGTTCGATTGTTTTCCCAGTTAAACGGTTAAGCGATCTCACGATCCATGTTCAATTGTTTAACCGTTTACCTCGGAAAACTGTGGTATAAATGATTTGTAACATGAAGCCATGCAATATCATATCTAGGTCGTTGATTATTGCTCCGAGAGTAATAAAACTACTGCCCAGATTTAAAGTGTGTAATATCTCGTATCTGTGTACAGCAGAGTTCGTCTATAATGAACAGGCTTATAGCGAAGTAAAGATAAATCCCCGGTCCCGTCGCTACTTAAATAATGTATTCAGGGTCCCATATTAACTTTTTGTGCATAATAGCCAGCTGGGTTACTGAAATTTTGAGACTGCTAGCCCAGATTAAAAAGCAGTAGCCCAGGTGAAAATGACGAGGGTTGCTAGGAGGATTGGGGACTTATTCCCCCTCCCCCCCCCCCCCAAAGAAAATTTTATATTTTTTAAGACAAATCCTGCATTTTACACACATTTTTGAAAGAAATAAAACTAGCTGAAAAAGTGTATTTTCCCCAATATATAAACATTTGGTACATTTTTCTTGATTTAAATAAAAATCAACTACCAGTAGTATGATCTTAATTTGTGTGAGTTGCAAATAGAAAATAAATAAATAAAACACAGAAATTTAAACGAGTAATGAACTTTTTTTTATTGTTTTCAAAGCAGAATATCAAACATTTTCATGATCAGAACTGTCAACACAATAAATACTCAGTCTCTAGAAAAGTCAAAAAGTTTGCCAAACACTATATCTTCTTTCAGATCACTTTCAATTTCACTATCACTAAGGTCTTTCTCATTCTCCATTTCATACTTGACCCCCGATAAATAATTCCACATCACTAACTGCTAACTTTAATTTTCGATAGACTTAACACTTTATAAAAGATTAAAGATAAAAAAACACAATTCCGGAATTGTCTCGATTTAATTCTGTGTTTTGGTACATTTTAATATATTAACGACATACTATAATCTAAACAATAACAATTAATTAATTACAAATATAAAAAAAAAACTCGCCTTTTCTCGAATCCTTCCGACCGCACTGTTATGTTTTGAACTTTGAAAATTTACCGAAATTTAGAGTGCTCCTTAGCCGGAGGATTATTCTATAAACTACACATTCTGGTTCCCTGTTTGAAAAGCCATAACTGATGTTCCTTTGAGTTGAACAGGTAACAGAAAAAACGATCACTATACAAATGGACAAATGATAGTTTAGGGATATAGGGCTACTGGTATTTTTAATAGCCAGCAGGGCTATCTTTCTACGTTTTCAAGTCGCCCAGGTGACATTTTGGTTGCCATGGGCGACCGCTAATTTGGACCCCTGGTATTTCTGAAGGCCTATTACAAATTTTTTATAACGAAATCAGGCTTATAACGAAGAGAATTTTAAACCCAAACAACGTTTTTATTACTCAAAATTGACATGATATAACAAAGAAAATTGCTGAACAAACAAATTGTTTACCTGTCTTCCGTTACGCACGGACGATCACATATTAGAATGGTCAAGTGCACTTGACACTTCCGTTATTGATAATTGAAAAATCAATAATCCCACTTTTGATGTCGTTAATGATGTCAATCAAGACTTTTCTTTAAAATATTCAAACAATAAAATGGGTATTAATGATGTGATTAACAAGTTGTCAATTAATAACACACTCGCTCTAAAATTACGCGACTTCGGTGGCTCGAACTACCGATAGCTAGAACAGATTTTGACAGTCCCTTCAAGTTAGAGCCAGCGAAGTTCTACTGTACGATTTTCAAAAGGGGAGGTAATTCTACATTGTTTCTCTTATAACGAATGATGCCTATAACGAACTAAGATCGAGAGTCCCCTGGACTTTGCTATAAACAAACTCTACTGTATATTATTTCATACTTCTTAGTTGCTGCTTACATTTTGGTATATAAACATTAAAAAGATCAAAGGCATTCATGTTACAAGTTTAGTATATACCTTCACACCTATATAACTTGTTTATGTCATGTAAGATCTGGCAGAATAATTTAAAGCTTTATCACATGTTGGGAACAAAACTGAACATTCTTGCAGCAGTTGCCAACTGGACTCCTCCCTAAATAGACTCCTCCCTAATAGACTCCTCCCTAAAATAGACTCTTTCCTAAAATAACAATCTCTGTAACCCAGTAAAACTTCTTAATGCCCAGCACCAGACTTTGCACATGAAATATTCTAAATTTTAGTAGCTAACTGGGCTAATGTCTGAACATTTTCAGGGTCCCAGGACAAATTTTAGTAGTCTTAGACTACTGGGTCCATGTTAAGTTTTATCTCTGCATGTCAATAGCATTTCTCTAACTTGTGTATGTCATGTGAATATTTCACAGATAAACTTACTTTAAGCCTTGTCCCATATCTCGTAGCACTTCTCTTGCCTGTTTGTGCCCTGTCATACCGTATGTGTCTAAATCACTCATTCGTTTATGATAATTTTCTAATTTTTTCTGTAGAGTACTAATTGTCTGTGTTGATTTCTGATTTTTCTTCTCAAAGATTGTTTTAATCCTCTGTAACTGTTGTTTGTCTGCACATGCTGCTAGTCGTAAGTATTCGTTGACGTGTTCTGAAATATACCATAAACCAATCATTGAGTAAAAACATTCAATAAACAAATTTCAGCATTTTTTTGTCTGCAGAAAGAATTTTACTGTGTCAAGAGAAAAGAATGAGTTATTCATGTTTTTTTATGTGATTGCTTTATCAAACATTTTATCAAACGCCCAAAACGTATTTTAGAAGAATTTTCTGCACGATTAAAGCAAATTTTATGGATTTTTTTTGTTGCTAGCTTGAACCAATTTTTACCAGACTGTGGCTTCTTTTGGCTAGCGGTTTTTGGTACAGATTGACCATGACTACAATCTTGTGTCTGTCTAAAGCCATTATCATAGATTTCAATGAGGTTCGGTTGTATTCTCTGTGTTCTTAGAAGTTTACAATGAGCCAGAAAAGTTATACTTATTGCTGTTGTTAGTGAGATTGTTGCCCATCAATGTTAACATCAAAAGATCTCTGCAGGTTGTTTTATAATCAGTATAGCGTGATGACTTAATTATCTCCCCTGACAAAATCAGTGTGGTGTGATGATTTAATTATCTCCCCTGACAAAAGTACAAAAGCTGTGTTTTCCCCTAAGCTGAAAGTTCTCTTTTTATATCTATTTTTTCTATGAGAAAATATATATAATTATCAGAAATTTGAGCATTTTTTCTTTGATTCAATAAACAAATTTCAGCATTTTTTTGTCTGCAGAAAGAATTTTACTGTGTCAAGGTAATAAAAAGATAAAAGAATGAGTTATTCATGTTTTTTTATGTGATTGTTTTATCAAACATTTTGTCAAATGCCCGAAAGGTATTTTAGAAGAATTTTCTGCACGATTAAGGCAAATTTTATGGATTTTTTTTGTTGCTAGCTTGAACCAATTTTTACCAGACTGGGGCTTCTTTTGGCTAGCGGTTTTTGGTACAGACTGACCTTGACTACAATCTTGTGTCTGTCTAAAGCCATTATCATAGATTTCAATGAGGTTCGGTTGTATTCTCTGTGTTCTTAGAAGTTTACAATGAGCCAGAATATTGCTGTTGTTAGTGAGAATTTTGCCCATCAATGTTAACATCAAAAGATCTCTGCAGGTTGTTTTATAATCAGTGTAGCGTGATGACTTAATTATCTCCCCTGACAAAATCAGTGTAGTGTGATGATTTAATTATCTCCTCTGACAAAAGTACAAAAGCTGTGTTTTCCCCTAAGGCCAAAAAAAAATATATGTGTGTTTACTGTCACATGTCAAAAAAATCTAGGGTTGGTCGGTCGTGATTTTTAATTTTTTTTTTATTATCGGCAAAACCGGAAATAGCCGTTCCCGGTTCCGGAATCCGATTCCGCTATTTCATTTTCGAAATTTCCGGTAAAATGAAGAATTATGCAGTTTTTCTACCTTCTTTGCTCTCAATTTCGACAAAACGCTAGCAGTTGAATAAATAAAACATTGCTGCTGGTTAAACAACAAAAATGGTTATCCGAATTCTGTGTAAAGGTTCATAGGGTCGCTAGCAAAAATTAGGGTAGGTCAGGTGACTGTAAACACACATATTTTTTTTTTGGCCTAAGCTGAAAGTTCTCTTTTTATATCTATTTTTTCTATGAGAAAATCTATAATTATCAGAAATTTGAGCATTTTTCCTTTGATCTCGTCGAGTAATATTTTCATTATCAAAGAACGGACTCTGATGCTGGAAATTATCTGTCAGTGTGAAATCAAACACATTATGTGTTACTGATAAAAACTAGAGGCTCCCAAGAGCCTGTAATCGCTCACCTGGTTTTCAATTTGACATCTAAAGTTGATACAAAATGGGGGTGTTGCACGTAATTTGGAAAGTGGGCCACCCAAAGATCATTTCAACTCAAATTTCAGAGCAAAAGATTTAGATGTGATTTCACAGAAAAACCCAGAATATATGTTAAACTACTGATTGCCATGTAGCTGCAGCTAAAATTTTAGCTCATTTTGACTTATACTAAAGCAGCAATGGACAATTGAAGAAATTTCTATTTTTAGTAACAGCAGCCATTTTGAATGGAGGGCGGGGCTGTCGGACACAATTTTGAAAGGGACCAACCCAAGGACCATCCCTGCCATGTTTGGTTTAATTTGGTTCAGCAGTTTCAGAGGAGAAGATTTAAATGTGATCTTTTATCAAAATATGCCTAATTTGCATAATCGGCAGAAAGAAAAATTTCACAGAAAAACCCGGAAAATATGTTAGACTGCTCCTTGCCATGTAGCTGCAGTTAAAATTTGAGCTCATTTTGACTTGTACTAAAGCAGCAATGGACAATTAAAATTTCATCCCCCCTTTTTTCTATTTTTAGCTTGGCGGCCATCTTGGTTGGAAGTCGGGATCATCGGACACAATTTTGGAAGGGGGCCATCCAAGGACCATTCCACCAAAGTTTGGTTCAAATTGGCCCAGTGGCTTCAGAGGAGTTGATTAAAATGTGAAAAGTTAACGGACGGACGGACGAAGGACGCTCAGTGGTGACAATAGCTCACCTGACCCTTTGAGTCAGGTGAGCTAACAATAACTGTTATTGAAGGTCACGGCATACATTATTACCGGGAGTCCATTAGGACTCTCTGTGATACTAACAAATAATGTCTGTGTCGATCTTCATAACTGCTATTGTGCTATAAATATCAAGGTCCTATGGTACTGTGGTAGTTAATATTTAAAAAAGGCAGAGAAAATTGGTTGTAATAGCAAGTGAATACACAGTATCAGTGCCTGAAATGGACGGTCGCCAAGTCGCAAATGCGACTAATATCTTATTCGGGCGATCAAAAGCTGCTCCAAATTAGGTAGTCACTGGCCCAACAAAAAACGTTTAATTGTTGTTTTTCCGAAACCCGACATAAACTGTAACGGTAGATAACTCTTCTGTTCTAGTCGAAAACAGTTTGTTACGAGCACAGCGATTGGTCCAAATAAATTTTTGTAGCCAATGAATACACAGCTAATGTAATTTACTGTTCTCCCCAATTATGTATTTTTATCGAGCCAATCAATACACGTTTCCTACACGTTTTCATGTAATACACAAGTATTCACTAAATATTAGAAAAGTAACGTGTTTTTTTGTTTCTTTATGATTTAATTATTAAAATTGTTAAAAATCACAGACGAAGTGGAAAGTTGTGAACAATAAAGAGAATTCTGTCAACTTATAATGTTTGCGATCTGGTATCCACGACCACGGTTCGGAAATTTATTCATTCAATCTGCTGCAAAATGTACATCATACAACATGTACGAATTTCATTTTACAGAAATCGAACACATTGTTGAGTCAATCCTTAGGTAATCATTGAAAAACTTTTCCCCAACAACGGAGAGAAAATCGTTGACAGTAATGTCAAACTACAGAAACGATCTGGCCTGTCACTTCTTTTAAACTTTTCATAGTTCATGTGTACACTGCTACATTTTAATACAGGAAAAGTTAACTGTTGTTTAATATATAACAGAAAATGACAGCACCGTTTGTTATTTCAACAAACTGGCGAGATCTTTGTTTGGAATGAATAACCAACTGATGCTACCCCGAACTGAGAGGTTATTTTAGTTTAAAATCACTTCTTCATAGTGGATTGAAACAAGTGATGTCACTCTGGGGAGTGCAAGAGCGGTCCTTGTAGTGGCATTAGTCTACTCTTTTCCGGATGTCTTTAATGTGATCATGGCATTGATCTCCCCTTACACAAACCAGCCTTTTATTGTCCCCATCCGATGGACTAGCATCGTTTCTTAAGACCACCCTAGCCAATGGCATCAAGGTTGTCAAAAAGGTTATAACAAGTAAATTCAAGTTTCATTAGATAGCAATATATGCATTGGGGTGTTTTCGCAATTTCAGCTGCACACCTGTACCTACCAAAATTACCTTTTCAGACCAACCAAAGGCTAGCCCTCATTTCAGGCACTGCAGTATCATAGAACCATCTGTATCATAGGATCTGACTATATATAAAATAATCTGTATAATAGGATCTGACTATATATAAAATAATCTGTATCATAGGATCTGACTATATATAAAATAATCTGTATCATAGGATCTGACTATCTATAAAATAATCTGTATCATAGGATCTGACTATCTATAAAATAATCTGTATCATAGGATCTGACTATATATAAAATAATCTGTATCATAGGATCTGACTATCTATAAAATAATCTGTATCATAGGATCTAACTATATATAAAATAATCTGCATTATAGGATCTGACTATCTATAAAATAATCTGTATCATAGGATCTGACTATATATAAAATAATCTGTATCATAAGATCTGACTATATATAAAATAATCTGTATCCTAGGATCTGATTATATATAAAATAATCTGTATCATAGGATCTGACAATATATAAAATAATCTGTATCATAGGATCTGACTATATATAAAATAATCTGTATCATAGGATCTAACTATATATAAAATAATCTGCATTATAGGATCTGACTATCTATAAAATAATCTGTATCATAGGATCTGACTATATATAAAATAATCTGTATCATAAGATCTGACTATATATAAAATAATCTGTATCCTAGGATCTGATTATATATAAAATAATCTGTATCATAGGATCTGACAATATATAAAATAATCTGTATCATAGGATCTGACTATATATAAAATAATCTGTATCATAGGATCTAACTATATATAAAATAATCTGCATTATAGGATCTGACTATCTATAAAATAATCTGTATCATAGGATCTGACTATATATAAAATAATCTGTATCATAGGATCTGACTATCTATAAAATAATCTGTATCATAGGATCTGACTATCTATAAAATAATCTGTATCATAGGATCTGACTATATATAAAATAATCTGTATCATAGGATTTGACTATCTATAAAATAATCTGTATCATAGGATCTAACTATATATAAAATAATCTGCATTATAGGATCTGACTATTTATAAAATAATCTGTATCATAGGATCTGACTATATATAAAATAATCTGTATCATAAGATCTGACTATATATAAAATAATCTGTATCCTAGGATCTGATTATATATAAAATAATCTGTATCATAGGATCTGACAATATATAAAATAATCTGTATCATAGGATCTGACTATATATAAAATAATCTGTATCCTAGGATCTGATTATATATAAAATAATCTGTGTCGTTGTGGTGTGATAGTATGGTAGTTGGATTTACAATTACCTATGCAATCTGTGCTTATCACCACTGATGTTGTGAGTTTGAATCTCGATCAGGACGAGATGTACAACATTATGTGATAAAGTCTGTCAGTGACTTGCAACAGGTCAGTGGTTTTCTCCTCATACTCTTGGTTGCCTCCACTAATAAAACTGACCGCCACGATATAACTGAAATATTGTTGAAAGTAAAAATAATATTCTTCATCAGTCTAAAATCTACAAAAATCAAAAATTTCTGAGGTATGTGACCTTTAGGTCATGCTGGTTATGTGACATACAGTTTCATAAATATGCTGTTTATATCAACGGGGGTCTTTGATGATAAGTTCCGCCCACAAATTTTGTCTGTAGGCACTACCGCAAATGCCGCTTTAAGTTGCAAGCTTGATTCCACTTATGGCGAGGTGGTCTCGATAAAACTTAAGGTTGTCCGTGAGTTGCGGCAGGTCGGTGGTTTTCTCTGGGTACTCTGGGTTTCCTCCACTAATTAAACTGACTGCCAGGATGTAACTGAAATATTGTTGAAAGTGGCATTAAACACCATAACCCTAACCCACTTACCTGTCTTTGATCACTAGCATCTGCCAATGCTTTTGTCAAAGCTCTGGGATGGCTACTAAAGTTGACCCTTCTTTGACCTCCAGCCTCTGAATGAATCATTAAATGATGTCTATGTTGTGGTGACTTTGCTGGTCTCTTGCCTGGCCATGGTTTTATTGGAGGCATGACAACACATTGTTGTTGGGTATACGGAGAAGAGAATGGTGCAGACCTCGGTGCTGGTCTTCTTCTAGCTGGCTGCAATAGAAAAATTATGGTAAAATGTACTTTGAAATGTTTTTCAGAAGATATCAACAACTTGTTGGAAAAGTATTCTGACACTTGCATATCTATATGACAACAGATTTGTATTAACAATTAGATTATGGTTTGAAGTGGACCATTGTCTCCTTATTATGTCTTTTGCTGGTCTACTACTATTGAACAAATAAATGATGTTGAAATCATCGGCTCTCTATTCAAGAATTAGTAGTATACTTATGACAACTTTTGCGGCACAAAGAGTAAATATATTCAGGGGTTTCAAAGTGGGCCGGTACCCGGTACTTTTACCCGCCTGAGATCGTGTATAGTACCGGCAGAAATTACTGAACCCACCAAAATTAGCGGTGGTCAAAACCACAAGTACGATGGTCGATAGGCTTGTGGAATATTTTTCATAAACAATTAATGATCACGTCAATTGCTGAATTCTCGCATTCAAATCGAACAACTGCGTCACGACCAAGTTGATGGGATATACCCTGTTTTAAAAATAACTTTACCTTAGAATCGTAAATAGCAGTTTGCGCATGCGGTAAATAGATATGTTTTCGCCCCAATATCTTTTCATCCTTGTGTAAAACTCCGACCGGAACAAAGCTGACATCATTTCAAAATAAAAAAATGACCGATTACAAATTATGTTCAAACACAATTTAGTGTAATCTTCAGTAATATAAGTATGATCATTATGTATTATGAATATATGACTACACAATATTTTGTGCGATTTTTTTTATCCATTTAAAACCCAGGGTCGAATCATTCTGGGGCGTACTGTCTTGTTGCTTAACTCCGTCCATATTGTTTAACTTCCGGTATAAAAAAATAAAAACCTATGGCTAATTTATTTACATATTTTGACGGGGCCCTACCGCGGTTGTTCACAGAAAGAAAGTGTGCTGAAAAACAATTTTAAAAGGGGGTACGAGGAGATAAGGGATAGAAAATTACTAGAAATCTTGAAAAAGGACCGGACATGGCTCAAATACGAATTACATTGTAATGTCAAAACGCCGGGCCCCCTTTTTTTCCAAAATAATTTAACTTTTGTGATTCAAATGTTAATAAATGTCTTCCCGCGAATCGTTTTTGTTCGAACATTTTTTTTGCACATAAGTCGTGAAAGTAACAATAGATATTGTTTTTGTTTAATTATATTTGTATTGATCTATTAAAAAATTATAAATTTTATTAAAGATTGATGATTGCAAATTAAATTTATATGTTTCATCAAGGACGTATTCTATATACGTTCTTGGTTTCATTAATTATGACACTTATATGTCTTGATCCTGCCAATGGTCTTTGATGAGTTTAATTACTGGTAATAAAGTAAAAAAAAGAATTTTGTGAAGTTTAAGCTTTGATAACAATGGCTTGGTCAAGCCTAGCTGCGGAACCGTAGCTCTTTATGATCCTTTTTTTTTTCTTAAGATATGGCAGACTATCTATGAATAATCTTGGCTGAAGTCTGTAAACTGAAATATTCAATAAAGAAATTGGAGGGGGGGGGATCCAGGCATTATGCATGGTCTTCACTCTTGGTGAAATCTGAACTCTAAAGTTAATGGGATTTTTCTTTCAAAAACATTTAATGTTTTGCAGTCTCTGAAGTACATTTTTTGGTCCACAAAATGCTAGATTTCAGGAGCTTCCGCCCCCTGGACCCCAGTTACGGCCCTCAGCTTAATTTTTTAGGTACCTCCTAAAATTTAAGAAGTACCTCCTATTATAAAAATCTTTGAAACCCCTGATATATTATGTATAAAGATCAAGATTAGGACTCCACATTCTTAACAACAACACTGCTAGCCCTCTTATATGGGAAAGGAAAGTCTATATTTTACTCACGCATGTCAGACTTTTTGAGAAAAAAAATTCAATATGCAGGACATAGGACCTGCACCCAATCATTTTCTGCAGGACCTACTGAAATTGTGCAGGACCGGAATTCACAAAATTCTAAAATTTAAACGGAATCAGTGATGGGAACATTAAAAAACCGATCCGCCATTTTTTCAAATATAAACACACGAAATTGTCGCGTTGATGCATCACAGCCAGTTTTAAACTATAAAAATACAATGATTAATAGAATTACCATGGAAACAGTTGCATGTTTAAGAAGTAAATGTCATTTGAAGCAGAATCTAATTCCGAGTTGACCGTAATCGTTCCGGCATATCAGTTGCATTTCCGATTTCCGGTGCAAAACAAAATACACAAACAAAAAATTTAGTCGGACACCTGGACCGGCATACTTGGCAGTATTGCAGGTCCTTGTGATTTTCTGCACGCTCGATCCGACGAATTTCAACAAGAGCCTGTATCGTTCACCTGGTTATAAAAAGAACCAATTGGTCCTATGTAAAAACTATGTCCTGCAGTGGTAGTCATCTTGGAATTACGATCAAAATAAAAAACACAAAGTTTGTAAAGGACCTTCCAATGATTGATGCACAGTTTAGGTTCAATCAGTGCAATAGCTTCAGAGAAGAATATATTTCTGTATTTTCCCCATATGGTCCTGTATTAATACTATGACCTGTGGTGGCAGCCATCTTGGATTTCCGATCGGCATAAAAAACAGAGGACCTTCCAATGATCATTCCTGGGCAGTTTGGTTTCAACTGTCCAAGTGGTTTCAGAGAAGAAGCGTTTTGAAACATTTTTCCCATAGGGTCCAATGTTAAACTAAGTCCTGCCGTAGCCGCCATTTTGAATTTCATATCAGAACAAAAAACTTAAGGTTTGCAGAGGACCATTCAATGAACATTCATGTACAGTTTGGCTTTAATCATATTTGTAGTTTCTGAGAAGAAGGCATTTAAACATTTTCTCATAGGGTCCAATGTTAATCTATGTCCTGCGGTGGCGGCCATCTTTATACTGAAGAGACTGTATCAGGCTACAATGTAGGAGAGTATAACCAGCCACTTTATACTGAAGAGCCTGTATCAGGCTACAATGTAGGGGAGTATAACCAGCCACTTTATACTGAAGAGCCTGTATCGGGCTACAATGTAGGAGAGTATAACCAGTCACTTTATACTGAAGAGCCTGTATCAGACTACAATGTAGGAGAGTATAACCAGTCACTTTATACTGAAGAGCCTGTATCAGACTACAATGTAGGAGAGTACAACCAGCCACTTTATACTGAAGAGCCTGTATCAGACTACAATGTAGGAGAGTATAACCAGTCACTTTATACTGAAGAGTCTGTATCAGGCTACAATGTAGGAGACTATAACTAGTCACTTTATACTGAAGAGCCTGTATCAGACTACAATGTAGGAGAGTATAACCAGTCACTTTATACTGAAGAGCCTGTATCAGGCTACAATGTAGGAGAGTATAACCAGTCACTTTATACTGAAGAGCCTGTATCAGACTACAATGTAGGAGGGTATAACCAGCCACTTTATACTGAAGAGCCTGTATCAGGCTACAATGTAGGAGAGTATAACCAGTCACTGTACACTGAAGAGCCTGTATCAGGCTACAATGTAGGAGAGTATAACCAGCCACTTTATACTGAAGAGCCTGTATCAGGCTACAATGTAGGAGCGTATAACCAGCCACTTCACACTGAAGAGCCTGTATCAGGCTACAATGAAGGAGAGTATAAGCAGCCACTTTATACTGAAGAGCCTGTATCAGGCTACAATGTAGGAGAGTATAACCAGCCACTTTATACTGAAGAGTCTGTATCAGGCTACAATGTAGGAGAGTATAACCAGCCACTTTATACTGAAGAGCCTGTATCAGGATACAATGTAGGAGAGTATAACCAGCCACTTTACACTGAAGAGCCTGTATCAGGCTACAATGAAGGAGAGTATAACCAGCCACTTTATACTGAAGAGCCTGTATCAGGCTACACTGTAGGAGAGTATAACCAGTCACTGTATACTGAAGAGCATGTATCAGGCTACAATGTAGGAGAGTATAACCAGCCACTTTATACTGAAGAGTCTGTATCAGACTACAATGTAGGAGAGTATAACCAGCCACTTTATACTGAAGAGTCTGTATCAGACTACAATGTAGGAGAGTATAACCAGCCACTTTATACTGAAGAGTCTGTATCAGACTACAATGTAGGAGAATATAACCAGTCACTTTATACTGAAGAGTCTGTATCAGACTACAATGTAGGAGAATATAACCAGCCACTTTATACTGAAGAGCCTGTATCTGGCTACAATGTAGGAGAGTATAACCAATCACTGTATACTGAAGAGCCTGTATCAGGCTACAATGTAGGAGAGTATAACCAGCCACTTTATACTGAAGAGCTTGTATCAGGCTACAATGTAGGAGAGTATAACCAGTCACTTTATACTGAAGAGCCTGTATCAGGCTACAATGTAGGAGAGTATAACCAGCCACTTTATACTGAAGAGCCTGTATCAGGCTACAATGTAGGAGAGTATAACCAGTCACTTTATACTGAAGAGCCTGTATCAGGCTACAATGTAGGAGAGTATAACCAATCACTGTATACTGAAGAGCCTGTATCAGGCTACAATGTAGGAGAGTATAACCAGTCACTTTATACTGAAGAGTCTGTATCAGGCTACAATGTAGGAGAGTATAACCAGTCACTTTATATTGAAGAGCCTGTATCAGGCTACAATGTAGGAGAGTATAACTAGCCACTTTATACTGAAGAGCCTGTATCAGGCTACAATGTAGGAGAGTATAACCAGTCACTGTATACTGAAGAGTCTGTATCAGGCTACAATGTAGGAGAGTATAACCAGTCACTTTATACTGAAGAGCCTGTATCAGGCTACAATGTAGGAGAGTATAACCAGTCACTTTATACTGAAGAGCCTGTATCAGGCTACAATGTAGGAGAGTATAACCAGCCACTTTATACTGAAGAGCCTGTATCAGGTTACAATGTAGGAGAGTATAACCAGTCACTTTATACTGAAGAGCCTGTATCAGGCTACAATGTAGGAGAGTATAACTAGCCACTTTATACTGAAGAGCCTGTATCAGACTACAATGTAGGAGAGTATAACCAGTCACTGTATACTGAAGAGCCTGTATCAGACTACAATGTAGGAGAGTATAACCAGCCACTTTATACTGAAGAGCCTGTATCAGACTACAATGTAGGAGAGTATAACCAGCCACTTTATACTGAAGAGCCTGTATCAGGCTACAATGTAGGAGAGTATAACCAGCCACTTTATACTGAAGAGCCTGTATCAGACTACAATGTAGGAGAGTATAACCAGCCACTTTATACTGAAGAGCCTGTATCAGGCTACAATGTAGGAGAGTATAACCAGCCACTTTATACTGAAGAGCCTGTATCAGGCTACAATGTAGGAGAGTATAACCAGACACTTTACACTGAAGAGCCTGTATCAGGCTACAATGAAGGAGAGTATAACCAGCCACTTTATACTGAAGAGCCTGTATCAGGTAACAATGTAGGAGAGTATAACCAGTCACTTTATACTGAAGAGCCTGTATCAGGCTACACTGTAGGAGAGTATAACCAGTCACTTTATACTGAAGAGCATGTATCAGGCTACAATGTAGGAGAGTATAACCAGTCACTTTATACTGAAGAGCCTGTATCAGGCTACAATGTAGGAGAGTATAACCAGCCACTTTATACTGAAGAGTTTGTATCAGGCTACAATGTAGGAGAGTATAATCAGTCACTTTATACTGAAGAGCCTGCATCAGGCTACACTGTAGGAGAGTATAACCAGTCACTTTATACTGAAGAGCCTGTATCAGGCTACAATGTAGGAGAGTATAACCAGCCACTTTATACTGAAGAGTTTGTATCAGGCTACAATGTAGGAGAGTATAACCAGCCACTGTATACTGAAGAGCCTGTATCAGGCTACAATGTAGGAGAGTATAACCAGCCACTTTATACTGAAGAGTCTGTATCAGGCTACAATGTAGGAGAATATAACCAGTCACTTTATACTGAAGAGCCTGTATCAGACTACAATGTAGGAGAGTATAACCAGTCACTTTATACTGAAGAGTCTGTATCAGACTACAATGTAGGAGAGTATAACCAGCCACTTTATACTGAAGAGCCTGTATCAGACTACAATGTAGGAGAGTATAACCTGCCACTTTATACTGAAGAGCCTGTATCAGGCTACAATGTAGGAGAGTATAACCAGCCACTTTATACTGAAGAGCCTGTATCAGGTAACAATGTAGGAGAGTATAACCAGTCACTTTATACTGAAGAGTCTGTATCAGACTACAATGTAGGAGAGTATAACCAGTCACTGTATACTGAAGAGTCTGTACCAGGCTACAATGTAGGAGAGTATAACCAGCCACTTTATATTGAAGAGCCTGTATCAGGCTACAATGTAGGAGAGTATAACTAGCCACTTTATACTGAAGAGCCTGTATCAGGCTACAATGTAGGAGAGTATAACCAGTCACTGTATACTGAAGAGTCTGTATCAGGCTACAATGTAGGAGAGTATAACCAGTCACTTTATACTGAAGAGCCTGTATCAGGCTACAATGTAGGAGAGTATAACCAGTCACTTTATACTGAAGAGCCTGTATCAGGCTACAATGTAGGAGAGTATAACCAGCCACTTTATACTGAAGAGCCTGTATCAGGTTACAATGTAGGAGAGTATAACCAGTCACTTTATACTGAAGAGCCTGTATCAGGCTACAATGTAGGAGAGTATAACTAGCCACTTTATACTGAAGAGCCTGTATCAGACTACAATGTAGGAGAGTATAACCAGTCACTGTATACTGAAGAGCCTGTATCAGACTACAATGTAGGAGAGTATAACCAGCCACTTTATACTGAAGAGCCTGTATCAGACTACAATGTAGGAGAGTATAACCAGCCACTTTATACTGAAGAGCCTGTATCAGGCTACAATGTAGGAGAGTATAACCAGCCACTTTATACTGAAGAGCCTGTATCAGACTACAATGTAGGAGAGTATAACCAGCCACTTTATACTGAAGAGCCTGTATCAGGCTACAATGTAGGAGAGTATAACCAGCCACTTTATACTGAAGAGCCTGTATCAGGCTACAATGTAGGAGAGTATAACCAGACACTTTACACTGAAGAGCCTGTATCAGGCTACAATGAAGGAGAGTATAACCAGCCACTTTATACTGAAGAGCCTGTATCAGGTAACAATGTAGGAGAGTATAACCAGTCACTTTATACTGAAGAGCCTGTATCAGGCTACACTGTAGGAGAGTATAACCAGTCACTTTATACTGAAGAGCATGTATCAGGCTACAATGTAGGAGAGTATAACCAGTCACTTTATACTGAAGAGCCTGTATCAGGCTACAATGTAGGAGAGTATAACCAGCCACTTTATACTGAAGAGTTTGTATCAGGCTACAATGTAGGAGAGTATAATCAGTCACTTTATACTGAAGAGCCTGCATCAGGCTACACTGTAGGAGAGTATAACCAGTCACTTTATACTGAAGAGCCTGTATCAGGCTACAATGTAGGAGAGTATAACCAGCCACTTTATACTGAAGAGTTTGTATCAGGCTACAATGTAGGAGAGTATAACCAGCCACTGTATACTGAAGAGCCTGTATCAGGCTACAATGTAGGAGAGTATAACCAGCCACTTTATACTGAAGAGTCTGTATCAGGCTACAATGTAGGAGAATATAACCAGTCACTTTATACTGAAGAGCCTGTATCAGACTACAATGTAGGAGAGTATAACCAGTCACTTTATACTGAAGAGTCTGTATCAGACTACAATGTAGGAGAGTATAACCAGCCACTTTATACTGAAGAGCCTGTATCAGACTACAATGTAGGAGAGTATAACCTGCCACTTTATACTGAAGAGCCTGTATCAGGCTACAATGTAGGAGAGTATAACCAGCCACTTTATACTGAAGAGCCTGTATCAGGTAACAATGTAGGAGAGTATAACCAGTCACTTTATACTGAAGAGTCTGTATCAGACTACAATGTAGGAGAGTATAACCAGTCACTGTATACTGAAGAGTCTGTACCAGGCTACAATGTAGGAGAGTATAACCAGCCACTTTATACTGAAGAGCCTGTATCAGGCTACAATGTAGGAGAGTATAACCAGTCACTGTATACTGAAGAGCCTGTATCAGGCTACAATGAAGGAGAGTATAACCAGCCACTTTACACTGAAGAGCCTGTATCAGGCTACAATGTAGGAGAGCATAACCAGACACTTTACACTGAAGAGCCTGTATCAGGCTACAATGAAGGAGAGTATAACCAGCCACTTTATACTGAAGAGCCTGTATCAGGTAACAATGTAGGAGAGTATAACCAGTCACTTTATACTGAAGAGCCTGTATCAGGCTACAATGTAGGAGAGCATAACCAGCCACTTTATACTGAAGAGCCTGTATCAGGTAACAATGAAGGAGAGTATAACCAGCCACTTTATACTGAAGAGCCTGTATCAGGTAACAATGTAGGAGAGTATAACCAGTCACTTTATACTGAAGAGCCTGTATCAGGTAACAATGTAGGAGAGTATAACCAGTCACTTTATACTAAAGAGTCTGTATCAGGCTACAATGTAGGAGAGTATAACCAGCCACTTTATACTGAAGAGCCTGTATCAGGCTACAATGTAGGAGAGTATAACCAGTCACTTTATATTGAAGTGCCTGTACCAAGCAATGAGAGTATAGTGCAAGGCAAGTTTCCTAATTGCTGCAGTGTAAAGTCATACCAGTCAAATTTCTTCCTACGTCATTGACCTGTGTGACCTAACCGCTTTTTTTTACCACAGTAAACATACCTTCAATCTTGTCCTTTTCTTATTACTTCTCTGTTTGGACACCATCTTTGATATGTGTGCCGTTGTCTCATCTGCCACTGCATGGTAAATTTCCTCAGCTGGCGTGCTATAAATAAAATGATAAACAAGAAATATCACACTGTCGTAACAGTCCCAAAATCCTATACAAAAATCGTAGAAAGAGACAAAATCAATACCCCTAACACACAAATACATGACCTCTAACACACAAATACATGACCTCTAACACACAAATACATGACCCCTAACACATAAATACAAGACCTCTAACACACAAATACATGACCCCTAACACACAAATACAAGACCTCTAACACACAAATACAAGACCTCTAACACACAAATACATGACCTCTAACACACATATACATGACCTCTAACACACAAATACATGACCTCTAACACACAAATACATGACCCCTAACACAAATACATGACCCCTAACACACAAATACATGACCCCTAACACACGAATACATGACCTCTAACACACAAATACATGACCTCTAACACACAAATACATGATCCCTAACACACAAATACATGACCTCTAACACACAAATACATGACCTCTAACACAAATACAAGACCTCTTACACAAATACAAGACCTCTAACACACAAATACAAGACCTCTAACACAAAAACATGACCTCTAACACACAAATACAAGACCTCTAACACACAAATACATGACCTCTAACACACAAATACAAGACCTCTAACACACAAATACATGACCTCTAACACACAAATACATGACCGCTCACTTTTCTGGCTTGGCACAGGCACTTCAAAGTGGTTGCCAGATTTAAATGTCAATAAGAGGATGACAGTTTTTGATGCTATTTAAGGGTTGATAGTTTTCTAATCACCATTTAGAGGTTGACAGTTTGTGATGTCATCATTTAGAGATTGACAGTTCTTAAAATCATCTTTTAGAGGTTGGCAGTTTTACATGGTCTATCAAAAAAATATGTATATACATTTAAAACATATTCTTATTGTAATAAATGAATTTTGAAAACTTTTGGGACAAAGGAAAAATGAAAGCAATAAAGCAGTTCACCTCTTAATTAAAATTGGTCAATCTGGATTGTCAATTCTGGTCCATACTGATTCTCAAGTTACTTTTACACGAAGGTAATTTAATGAAAAATATTTTGGTCACTTTGCAATGCTTTAAAAGATGGTTAATTAGTTAATTATTCAATAATCTTATAGCTAAATTAGTACAATCATGTACTGACAATATCTCTAAAGTTAATTACCTACGATTTTTTAAAGTCTAGAATGTAAAGTGACGTTAATTATTCACAAAACCAAAGAAACTAATTTTACCGTTTTATTCTGACTACATCTGGCATACTCTCTATAAAAGCATCAAGGTTGCGGAATCCAAATTTCTGAAAAGGTAGCGACTCAAATGTCTGTTCACGATAATCTCCTACAAATAAATAATACTGAAAATTACACTGATCTACAGATTAAAACAGATTTCATAAAATATCATATAATATGGGTGACAAATCAACGCCATACAAATGCACAAGACAAATTTGTACTGATAAAGCAAAGCCTTAAATGTTAGTGAATTAGTGATTCTTGTTCAACGCCTAATGAGTAATATTTCAGCTATATCATGATGAGAAAAACATGCATTTCGATTAGAATATGATGTCTGCTTTGTAATCCAACACACTTAAAGCTGAATTTTTATATATCTAACTCACTGAAACAACAGTCTGCAGGTAGGCATGTCGATCCACTCTGATGCATTATCCTGATTCAGAGCCAATCAATCTTAGCTCCTACTCCTTAAATTAAAGCTTTGTGTGGAGCAGAGAAGCAGCAAATACAAATTTTATAGTTTTTGGTAAGACCCCCAGCAGTGCTCGAACACACAATTTACAACACAAAAAAATTGATTGAAATCATAAGGCAAAGCCTTAAATTCTTAAAGAAGTTTTCTGCACAAGTAAAATATGTTCACCATAGTCAGTTTGGTTCTATTTGGTTCAACAATTTCTGAGGATAAGAATTAAATGTGATCTTTTATTAAACTATGGCTAATTTGCATATTCAGTGTAAATTAACTGAAAGAAAACTGTCACAGATTATATGTTGAACTACTCATTGCCATGAAGAGGCAGTTAACATTTGAGCTTGTTTTTTTATCAATAAAAAATCAGCAATTGACAAATAACGAAATTGCTGTTTTAGTAAAGGCAGAAATCTTGAATGAAGGGCATGGTTGTTTGGACACAATTTTGAAGGGAGACACCCCCCCCCCCCCCCCCTCCCCCCCCTCCGGAAATTTGTTTTTACTTACATTCAAAATGGTGCAGGTGCATTCTGAGGCATTTTAAGGTAGTTTACAAGTGCATGAAAAAGAAGGTTTCATAGAAATGATTTTTTTAACAATTTTAGCAAGGAATAAGACCATTTAAGGAATATTTGAAATTGTTGAACAGGTTATACGATATAACCTGGTTTGGGTCAGTTTACGCTTAATAAACTGTGAAGCGGTTTATGAAAAGCGTAAACTGACCCAAACCAGGTTACATGTATGTAAGTATAACCTGTTCAACAATTTCAAATATTCCTTATAATTTAATTTTTACAACAAAATTTAATGATTACTCGATTTTAATTACGATTATTTCATGTGACTAATTGAATTTGTCGTTGGCGGATGAACACGTTGATGACGTCACAACACCAACCCAGGTTATCGAGTATAACCAAAATTTTCTCCGGGCGGATTAGGATTAGCCAATCAGTTTGAAATTATTCAAATCAAATTAAATTATTTCAAGATGACCGTGGAGCTTTTCAAACTTTTCCATTTGCGTATCTCATGAGTTATCCATCGATAACATAATTATTTTTTCGATGTGTCTCTAGATTTTTCAATTGAAATATCTTTATCATTTAAACGTTTAATCGAACATCAAATGATAATAAGTTAAGCATAGAATTCACACCGATCAATGATAAATTAGGATAAATTTGTTTCATTCCCCTAGTATTAGATAACTCCTGACAAATGCATTGCTATCGATCCTGAAATGCATTGTTTTTTGTATAATTGTGAATTTTAAAAATCTTTAAGATGAAAGAGTGAATAAATATTGTATATTTCTTTTATTTAATGAAAAAATATTTTAGTTTCTAACAGTCGAACCGACGATTTCACTCGTTTGAAGCGGCGACATATCGCCGGGTGCCGGCCCTTATTGAAATCCCTGCCCCTCAAGAGAGACCACCTCTCTTATAAGACCACTTTTTAATTACAACATGGGTGGCTTTATAAGGGCAATCCTAATTGCACAGCATATCACACTCAAAATAACAGATTTACTTACTTTGAAGTACATGTGCTGGTACCCCTTCTTTAGAGGACATAAGGACAGATCTCAACAAGCCTTTAACCATTGCCAATTCTTTTTCATTGCCTTCCATGCTGTATTTTGTACTTTTATGTATATGCGATCTCTTTTTCACCAGTAGCAAAAATATACCTCTTCAAACTAAAAAATAGTAAATGGAAAATATAAGGTATATAACCTAAGCTTATGTTTTCCTGAGAAAACTTGTGTCGCCAGCAGTAGAAATAAGCACTCGAGATAATGATAATCCCTTTTTTTCTGAGAAAACGTGTGTCGCCAGCAGTAGAAATAAGCACCCGAGATAATCCCTGTTTTCCTGAGAAAACTTGTGTCGCCAGCAGTAGAAATAAGCACTCGAGATAATCCCTTTTTTTCTGAGAAAACGTGTGTCGCCAGCAGTAGAAATAAGCACCCGAGATAATCCCTGTTTTTCTGAGAAAACTTGTGTCGCCAGCAGTAGAAATAAGCACCTGAGATAATCCCTGTTTTTCTGAGAAAACTTGTGTCGCCAGCAGTAGAAATAAGCACCCGAGATAATCCCTGTTTTTTTGTGGGGTTTGTGTTGCCTAATCTAAAGTTTTCTTTGTAGTTTTGAAGATCATTGTTGGTTCTTTTGTCCTTTTTCTTTAGGCCAGTGTATTGTCTAGCCTTCGATTTACGGCTTCCGATGACCCCTTTGGTATCTTAGATCTACGGCTTCCGATGACCCCTTTGGTACCTTAGATTTACGGCTTCCGATGACCCCTTTGGTATCTTAGATTTACGGCTTCCGATGACCCCTTTGGTATCTTAGATCTACGGCTTCCGATGACCCCTTTGGTATTTTAGATCTACGGCTTTCGATGACCCCTTTGGTATCTTAGATTTACGGCTTCAGATGACCCCTTTGGTATCTTAGATTTACGGCTTCCGATGACCCCTTTGGTATCTTAGATTTACGGCTTCAGATGACCCCTTTGGTATCTTAGATTTACGGCTTCCGATGACCCCTTTGGTATCTTAGATTTACGGCTTCAGATGACCCCTTTGGTATCTTAGATTTACGGCTTCCGATGACCTCTTTGACTCCTTTGGTATCTTCAAACTATTCTTGAATGCAGAGAATTGTTTGTCACTGTACTATGTTGACAAAGTAAAATGATTGATATTATAATAACGTCTAATTAGGAAGAAATTGTTTGTTAGCGTGGTATGTTGACCGCGAAATATAATTGATCAGGTGTTAGCATTTAAAGATGTCTTCTGAAGTATGCTAGGCTGCAGTTGACACAATTGAAAATTGAAGATTAATTAACATAATCAGTGCCTATAACACCTAAAGTTTGTAAATTTTATTCCTGCCCTTTAAACAAGGTGTACTTGATATAACTTTGTAGGTAACTTGTGACAGTGAATTGCAACAGGTCAGTGGTTTCCTCCACCAATAAATGAGAAATATTGTTGAAACACCATTAACCTAACACTCGATCAACTTGCTCCGAAAAGCTGTATATTGTGGAACAGTTGAATTATTTAAGTAAATTTTCTAGCATATTCATGTATTGATGATTTTAATGCACTGCACCCTTAAAATCATTATTATATCTATGGGGCCAGAACTACTTGTGGCCAGATCGATTGGGGCTAGAACGGTTTGTCCATGATGTTGCATTGCCAGTCAGTTTGTATCAACTATGTGACCTTTCCTGCTCTATGAAGTCTAGCAGAAACATTGCTGCAAGTGACAATGTGATGAGCATATTCTCGTTGACAGTTGAAAGTTCAACGGAGGATGCAAAACAGAAAATAGCTGAGAGAGCTAAATCTTTAGTTACCCAACACAGTCTAAAATGATTTGTGAAATCTCTATTCATGCATTGACTTTGAAGATAGACTTATTAATTGTGATACTGAGCAGTTGTGGTTATCTCACTGAAATTTGACTTTCGATCAAATTTTCTGTTTCTCCAGACTTTTCGGAAGTCAAATCTCAACGAGATTACAGTTGTAGATTTCACTTTCTATTTAGCGTTTGTAGCCGATATGGTTACATTGACATTTGATTATCGTTCTTGATATTTTCAATTTTTAAAATTTGCCAATAATCTAAATATTTATATTTCTAAAATGTCGCTTTGAATAATAAATTATAATTAAAACATATACACCTTTTGTATTTTCATTCTATTGTAAAAGTTAGAGATTGTTTTGAATTTAAATATATAATTTTGCTCTTAAACATTTTGCTTCAAAGCATTTCAGGGACTGTGTTAATTTTATATATGTAGTTTGAAATATACAAATGTTTCATGGCTTGAGAGCTACCACGTAGCTCCCAATAGCAGGTCATTTTCTTCCGTAAATGGCCGTTTTCGGGTTGAGACGACCGAGTTAAGACGAGTGCACGTGCACTCGTCTTTACTCGTTGTGTCATCCAATCAGAACGCCTCTAAAAAGAAAAAAATCGTTTAAATATATATCTTAAGCCGGGAATGTCACATTATATACCCTGTCTGATAGTTGAATAACAGATATATAACGGATTTAACCATTGTTTGTTTTTTTCAAATACAGACTCCAACCGTATTATTTTCATTTTTTCGTATTTCTAGATGTCCTTTTCCGTACCTTTGACGTCATTCTTCAATGACATCAAAATATGTGTCGCGTCATATTTCATGTATGGGGTTTCTCATGAAGGAAAATACTGTACTTTCAACAAGATATTAGTGAGAAAAGCTCAAATATCAGTAGAAAGCTACTTAGTTTATCAATCGGTGTCACAAAAGTCAATTTTATGTGATGTGTATTTCATAACACTCAATTTTATGATATTGATCTGATAATTTATGCAAATTAGTTACTGATCAATGGCAAGGGTCTCTAGGAGTTCGCGATAGTAAAAGTTGTTGGTTTACGGAAGAAATAGGTACTTACATGCGTTGTTGGGAAAGCCCGGGTGATCTTCCACTCGTGATAGAATTTTTTTTTTTCTTTTTGCTCGTTTCGCTGGGCTCCACTCGCGAAAAGTCAAAAGACTTAAAATTTCTATCACTCATGGAAGATCACCCGGTCTTTCCCAAGAACATATGTAAGAACCTATTAGACTTCCACTTTTCGTCTCAAGCTAGGGTAAAATAACTTTAGCATCGTGTTATCGTTTTCGTGCTATTATCGATTTTCCGATATAGCGATTAACAGTGTTAACCCTTCATTCATATGACGATTGGAATTTTCAAAGAATGGCTAGTTAAATATTTCTTTGTACATAAGATTGTTTTTAAAGCCATTCTTGTATTTTAATATACTCTCGATTATCTGGCAACTTTTGTTGTCAGTAAAATGGGGTCATCTGTTTTCGTGTGAAGTAAAAATAAGGCCGAGATACGGGATGGAAACGAATATACAAATATATAATCCGGAAATGACCGTTTTTAAAATTTCATGGTTCTGGCCATCTACCAAATCATACTACATCTAAATAAAATAACAGAATGTTTGAAAATGACCACTTTCAAAATTGTGTTTACTTTAGATGTTTTTTTTAGTGCTGAAACCACAATGCACTGCAAAGTGACATGTATTTTATATAAGAAACAGGCACATTTCAGTCAGCTCTTTTGTTTACAAGTACGATCAGTGACCCCATGACAGTTACATGACAGGAAGAGCCGGTGTCTGAGAGGCAGACGACATAGTTAAATTTTATATAGCCCTTCTGGATTTTTTTCCAGCTACTTTATAAATCAAGTAAATTTTTAGCATTACAAAAAGTATGGTTCAGTAGGTAGGTTCACTGTTTTTGGTACTTACGTCTTTAAAAGCAAACTTTAACATCTTTTACAGATGTTACGCTGTAGTCTTGTTTATGTTCCATAAATAGAAACCGGAAAGACACGTCAAAAATAATGCGTGCGCTGTGGAAATCAAAATAAAATGGACAAAACGAAAACAGATGACACACGAAAACACATACCGTGACGATAATATCATTTCTAAATTGTACCTTTGAATATTTGATAATTGTTGATTATTAAAATGCAATGAAAGTTGTTTCAGTTAATTTCTCGATTATTTTAGCCAAAATATACAGTTGGTAAATTATTATCTCACATTCGAATCAAGCCTCACTTTTGCATCGTCGTTCCTGCTACAGTTAATGGGTCACTGTCATATTGTGTTCTTTCGTTCAAGACAAGCATCGTCAAAATTTGACATAATTAGAGAAATGTAAAGCAGAACAATATTTTGGTGTTGATAATACCCGTCTTTCTTCTAGCAACGTTAAGATTGCACTCACTTTCTTGTTTCAGTTTCACTTCGAAAAATTGATTAAAACTTCCGTTAGGGGAGATAATATCTTCGAAAACACATTGGTTAAAAAGGGCGGGAAACATATAATTTGTGAAAATTACGAACCAACTTCGCTATGCCTAGTTACAATTTGTCTCTCCGGGCCCATCCTCTTCACATTGCGGGGTGGTGTCTCATAGTCCATGGCTAGCGAAGAAGATGAATCATCAGAGACATAATAATTACCTAGACCTAATTAAATACTACTCGTCAGACCCACTGAGAGGGTAGGGGGGTCGGGTCAGCCGAATCATAGACATCTCGGTACCTGGACAACTCGGTACTGACTTGGACAAGTCGGGACTGAATTGGACAGATTAAATTAGATTAAACGTATTTTATTGTTAACTATATAACATTTGGATCGGACACAAGTTATTCCAACTTCCCGGCAAAGGTCCTCTCCACATATTTACATACAATTATATATTCCATGCACCAGCAAGTGATAATGTATAAATAACATTTACATTTTATAACATAACAACATTGACAAAAAAAAAAGATTTTTGAAATTATATAATATATTGAGTTATAACAGTACAGAATTATCATATTCGTGGGGGGAAATCAACTCTATGGAGAAAATGTTCACAAAAGGAAATAGTTAAATTCAATATTAGAAGTTTGATCACTGTGGGGTAAAACGTTTCGTTTGTTTGATGTACAACTGCACTGATTTGAATATTTGTGTATTTTGTTCCTCAGATAAGCTATCATCGCCAAATAGTAAAGTTTCAATAAGTAAACTGTCAAGAAATTGCAGATTATTTGTCAACTGTTCACGAGCTTCAACATATAAACAACACTCTAGAAAAAAGTGAATCGCATCCTCTATTATACCCATCCACAGACACAACCTTGGTCATTAATTAAATTTACCCTAAAAAGATCGGCATTCAAGTTACTAGATCTATGTCTTAGTTTAGTGTGTATAGGATATTTAACACTCTACAACCATATGAATAGTATCTAGATGGTTTCAATAAATTAACATCATTTATTAGTGACTTTTTAAAACTGTCGGGGCACTTCTTATCTCTGGTGTCAAATTGTTCCAAAGTTTGATCGAAGAAGGAAAAAATAAGTTGCGATACAATTGTAACCTAGTAAATGAGTTACTATAATCTGTTTGATTACGCAAATTGTAAGCATTTTCGTTTCGTTTCAAAGGGTAATAGACAGTCGCATAAATACGAAGGTGCATTGTTATTTCGAATTTTGTAAAACATATTTAATTTGAATGAATTGGACATCTCGGTACTCGGAACTGGACAGTTCGGGACTTGGATGAGACAATTCGGTACTGACCACGATTGTTTGGTACTTATTAATTGTCAATATTTTTTTAGTAGTTCTTTAATATTTGATCCAAAAGTGGATGGATCACGCCGGGTATTCGGACATTTGGAACCGGGTCGAACAACGGAAATAAATTGACACATTGTCTTTGCTATTAACGTACATAGGTATATACCAAGTTTTGAGTATTATAAGTGGATAATAAATCGACAAGAACGTTTTTATATCGGAAGTTTCAGAAAAAATATGTAAATCTTTTTAACTTTAGTCGCTTATATCTACTCACGGAGAGCGAGTTCCATGATTGTTTTGCTCGATATACCTCCCATAATCTATACTAGACTATTCATTAAAAATAGGCTTTTGACTTGCGGTTTCTAGCGCAACATCTATCTTTTAATAACAACGGGTGCATGAAATCGGACACAAAGGACCGCGGGTAACCTTAAGTGAAAGATACTAAGAATGCGGGTGTCGGACACTAAGAACTAATCGTATGCAAGGGCAGGTCGGGGATTTAAGCCGTTGATGGCCAACATAGGATTATAATCAGGCGGTTGTCAGGCGAGACTGGCGGTTGTCAGGCGAGACTGGTAAATTTAAGTCGTTTTCTTATGCAATTTATTTAAAAAGATGCCTGATTTAAGGATGTTTGAATCACAGGCGCATGGGGCATGGATTTCGTTTCCTCCTCCCCCCTTTTCTCTACTACCCCCCTTTTTTCAAAATTTTCATATAAATCATTCCTTTTTCAAAATTTTCATAATCATTCGTTTTTCTTCATTTGACAATATCAGTAGACGTCATACATCATGAATAATACGTGTATTCTGTGTCCACAGTTTTTCGACTGCTACAGTAAATAGTAGAGAAAGGGGGGGGAGGAGGAAACGAAATCCATGCCCCATGCGCCTGTGGTTTGAATATGGGAAAATGTCCTAATTTATTTGAGATGGCTTGAATTTATCGCCGTTTTACCATGGGTCAGTCACCTTATTTCAAATATTATAAAATATAGGCGTAAAGTGACTAACCGTGGTAAAACGGATGTTCTCTCAAAGCCTTTAAGACGTCGTATTAGAATGTACCGATTCCTTGCTTATGACACACCGTGGTGGACTTAGTTTGATTATCATTATTTGGATAATTGGAGGAGGGGGACCAAGCTTCCTTTTGCCCTGAGGCCCAAAAATTCTCTTGGCGGCCCTGCTACTCGTAGTCGTAGGTCTCGGTGTCTCTATACCTGGGAATATATTTGCATTATTACTCCTGTTTAATACCAGCAGTGCCGGATTTACCTATAGGCTCGATAGGCTGAAGCCTAGGGCCTCCGGCCCAGGTGTATAATATTCTTAACATTGTTATTAGACTTTCACACGTATGCTGTCATATATAACATACTGTACTTTCTAAACAACCCTTCAGTAATTTTCCTTACACAGTTGCACTCCATTTCAGAATATTGTAGAATTTTAAGCACCCCTCATCATCTTTGACTTTATTGAAATTGATTAAACACGCTTCCATCTTCCTCCAGTAGTGAAGGTGGGGAATTCGGAGGGGCCTCTCTTTATCTAAATCCGACACTGAATACCGGAGACATATAATCTCTGTTTATGCTGACTTAAATAGAGCCTATAGCTACTTCTCAATAGACTTCAGGATCTCATTGAGGCCTAAGAGTGACGAGGAAAAGTTAAAATAAATATATACAGTCCAACAAAAGTTAAGCACCACCTGACTTGTTTCAATAATATCTTTTCTAATAATGAACTTATTTCAAATCGGTTTGCTGTTTTCGTTACCTGTACACACATACTTATATTACTTACCTGTGAAACAGGTTATTGATAGATTTTTATTGATGTGTATATGACAGGGTGTGTAAAGTGCCACGTGTACTTTTCAACATTTGTGTTTGCGAACGAAAGCTGATTATTTTTGTGTAGAGTTTTAAGTTTCATTTTCTATTGGTTTGGTATGGCGCGGCGAAAATTAACCATACCAGAAAGGTGGCAAGCTGTTGGCATGCATAACGGTGGTTTTAGCCATAGAAGGGTGGCAGACCACTTAAGCGGGGTTACTATTTTTTCAACTGCATTCTTGCTTGATCATACATGTATAATACTGGGCCACCAACATATTAAATTTCTATCCCTGAACAACACAAATGTGTGTATGGTATTCACAACAATCATAACCACATAGATGAGAGATCGATATAAGCCCGTTTATAATAGAGTAGAGGATCGAGGGTTTTTGTGTTTTTTTGAAACGGGCTTATATCGATCTCGGATTGAGTTTTTGGTCATGTTTGAAGTTGTTTAACACTGTTTATAATGAAAACGTCCCACAAAAAGAATTAAAAAGGGGGGGGGGGCACAAATCGGGTACCTATGATCACACCCCTGTCATTTAAAGATTAACAAAGTACAGCACCCCCCCCCCTTAACGATGTTGCCAATAAAGCAAAAGACCAAGACTTCATTTGCAAAAAATTACCCACCACAAGACCTTTTTAAGAGTAAATATGTATTTGTAAAGACAAACGATTACATGATTTTTTGCGGATAAATTCCAAAACAGACAAAGTGTTGTACCCTAGGCCCCTGTAGGCACAGGAGTCGGAAGTTCTATCAATAATAAGGTATAGGGGCACCTCGAAGATCGCTGGACAACTATAAAATGTATTTCCTTTTGAATGGCGTATTTTTTGTCTTTTTCAACATATTATTTCGATTTCAGTTTCGTGAAGGAAATACATTGCAACTATATTGTGTACCAAACTCAGAGAAGTCACACTCATATATGTCTATAGAACGAGTCTTACGAGGATAACTGAAGAACTGGAACATTCATTCTGGCCATTGCTGGTAGAGTGTATGAATGACCTGACACGTCATCAAAGGTCATTTTATAGCACTTGTAAATAAATAAGACAGTAATATGATTGTTTATTTTTACTGGAATGGGCTCATTTTAAACATCAGATTTTATTTTCAGTATTTTTTTTAATTCGGAAATTTATTTTTGTCGCTCTTTCATACTAGTCTGGTAACTCATCCGAGGGATCACGAGTAACAGAATAGCGAAATTGTATTTAGTCTGGTACTCGTGACCCCTCTGATTTTTTTGTTTGATATCGAACAAAAAAATCCGAGGGGTCACGAGTACCAGACTAATTTGTATTCCGGATTTGGCCCGTGCCGGTTTTGGGTGTTAAAATGTTGGCGCATGCCCAACACCGCTGACTATTGACACTCCCTTGTAGCTCATTCTCACCCAATCGTAACTACTCGGCCATTCTCGCTACCCTGCAAATAACCTCGTATGCATTAGGCGTATCAATCGCATTATTTTTCACATGTCAGTTACATGAAAGTTTGATAAAGTTATATTTTAAACAATTTTCTATATTTCAATTAAAGTTTTAATTAGTTTTGCATGATTAGATTTTACTTAGTATGTCATCCATATTGGATTTTCGTGGACTATATTTGTGTGCGGCTTAGCTTAACTTAACTTCCGGCAAACTATTTAAGAAGAATTTCTACTATGTACGTACGAGGTTATTTGCAGAGTAGCGAGAATGGCCGAGTAGTTACGATTGCATTCTCACCGCGTCCAATAACCCGAATAATCCAGTCGTTATATTACGCTCCCGCTGGTCGCTGGATATTCTTATTTAAAACTCCCGCTTAATAGGCCTCTCGATACGAAATGAATTAGCCGTGCATAGCGAAGAGCAAGCTAAAAAAGTTCCGAAAATCTTTCCGACCAATGAAATAGCGCGAAACAAAATATGCTCGTTGACCTCCTGAATGGTCACGAGTGGAGGAAAGTTGGATGTGTCGTCGAGAATAAACTTGTATTTCGTCAATAAATATTTGTTGTTCGTACGTATAAACTAGATAGGAATGAAGGGAAACCATTTTTGTGACGAGGACAAGCGAAGGTCCTTTTTAAAACTGGCGCGTTATTGTAAAATATCGAGTCGAAGCGAGGATTCCCTCTTCGTATTTTGACGATTGTTTCTTACCTTTATGTATATATAAGTAAAACGGCAGCTGGACCTAGAAACAAAAGTTAGTAGAACGAGAGAGTTGTAACACGAAATGTTGTAAAATATGGATAAATGATTCAAAGATATACTTCCAGACAAAGATCCATACCATAATCTCGGGAGGGACCAAATGAGGAAAAAGGGGGGTCCGGAATTCGAGTGCCTGTGCCTTGGATAGGGTATATTGGAATACGGGATATTTACCATTTTATTTCTAGGGATATGGGATGTGTCCTCTGAATTACTGGGATATGGGATATTGCATTGTCATTTTGGGTATTTTTAGGAATATTTTTGGCTTTTGACCGAAAATTTATCTTAGGTATATGGGATATTTGTCTATTTTGTTTTAGGGATACGGGATATTGATACCCAGCCCCACCCCTCCCTAAACAAGGCTCACAACTATCCGAAATCACAGAAAGATAACAAAAGCTAACTACAAGTTTTACCTTAAAAATATTTACTGATTATGTTGTGTGATCTTGTTTTGTCTACAATAAAACAACATATATATGCAAAACCTATTAAGTGGAGTGTCCGCCTTTTTCTAGACAACATAACTCTTATGTTCTTATTAAATTTCCAAGTTGAGGTGATTATAAATATGTTCATAAAGCGAGAGCCTTCACCCCATAAGGAACACGAAGTTAACACCCCATACTCTACATCTAATTTTCGAGACTGACGCTTTGTTTATGGTGTCTTTGGTGGCAAAACCTGTAGTTTGGTTTGTCTTATAATATTGAAAGTTTAGGATCAGTAATTTTCTGAACATAAGCTTTTGGTTGCAAGTTATCGGCCTAAAAGGAGTGATGTTGTTAATTTTGCACCCAATATTAGAGTTGGGCGCGAGTGTTTGCTAAACATACACCGTATATATCTACTTTAATCACAGCTTCATAAACCATGATAATGTTCTGATTCCATGCTTCAGCCCTCCCCCCATCGAATAAGTCAAGCACATATATTAACATACGCTTTTCAAGGCTAGTTAACGTCACGATATGGCTTTTAATCGAATGGTTTCGATCTGTGTGATGAAAGTAAAAGAAAATAGAAATTAATTTCTTTGTATTGAATTAATCTTCAAAGAGGTAATTATAAGTAATTATGCTAAATCAAATTTTCAAGTTTATTTGAAGTTTTTATGAATGTATTGTCAAAATGCCAATTAATCAGGTATTGTCTTAAACCGTTATATAAACATGTCTAGTGTCACAATTTCATATAGGTATAACCATCAACACCTGTAAATTGAGGCTCTTTCAAAGAAATTCTTTTTTAAATATCATTTATGTTTACAAAAAAATTAAAGGCAAATGTTGCTGTACTACAAAAAAAAAAAAAAAAAAAAATACACGAGTTTCCATTTTGAAAATATATGAATACAGTATATTTTAAACTCTAAATGAAAATATAAATAGATATAAAATAATTAAAATTAATTAGAAATAAAATAGACTTAAATTATATTTTTCCCCTGCTATTGTTCAAACCCTTGACAGGGGCGGATCCAGGATTTCAAGTTAGGGGTGGGGGCACTTAAAAAAATATCGCCGAGTGGAGGTAGACGCGAACATTTTTGGGGTATTTCGTGTGAAAAATCACGATTTTACGCCTACTTGTCCACTTTACAAAACTGCCAAAACACACATACACTAGACCAGAAGAAGCTGATGTAACTTCTTTGTTGAATTCCATTTGCAACTTTGATTTTGTCGTAACCATTGTTATTGTTCAAATGTGCCTGGCTTTTAAGAAGGGCTCAGCAGATCACTAGATTTAGATTAAACTTATTTTATTGTTAACTATATAACATTTGGATCGGACACAAGTTATTCCAACTTACAAAGGTCCTCTACAAGATCACTACAAGAGAGATCACTTGACATAGGCAGACTCTTAAAAAGCGTAAATTTAATTCAGAGCTCACTAGACTGCAGAGCAAATGTTGAACAATTCAACCACTAGTGTTTTGAGAGGAGTGCTAAAATATGTGAACCGCTAGACATAGAGGTTAAAAAACCTAGAATATGCGGGAGACAAATAATGAGAGATAATGTTGAAGCAAAGTCCGGAAGACTACTTTAGGAAGTCAATAACTGTACCTTTTCTCTGCTGTACGCTAAATGAAATTAAAACAAGGTTTACCGACCTACACGCCAGAACCGCTTTGGGACTACAGTTGGGTCCATCAATTATTGAAAATATTGCTCCATAACTGAGCCCCCCCCCCCCCGTCAACAGAGTCTCTGGATCCGCCCCTGATAACACAAAGGTAACGGAATTTATTTATTATATTCATCATTTATTTATGATAAATTTTGTTTTGTCAACTTTCACAAGATATTTAATTTTTACAACATTGTACGCAATGGAAAACGAAAGTGAAAAAAAATAGTTTTGTTTAAAACTGTTACAGAATAGAATAAGAATAGTTTTATTAAATCAATCAAGAAGCCCGTGAGAGCACAGAATTACAGACATTTGCATTTTACACTTACAATGATTTTGATGATTAGTAACATATATGACATATATAAAAAGAATAAAAACAAGTATAGATGATCAACACTGCAGGGGGGAAACCACCCCCAGGCAGAACAAACTATGGCAGTTTATAGCTAATATTATGATATACATAACAAATATATATTATACAAATATAATATGATGTAGATATAGCATGGTGTTCATATCACGAATACTATTTTATCTTTAAGTAAGGTTAAGTTTGCAATGTATGGTTCTTCCGTATTTCAAATCTTTTGTTTAGGAAGACAGCAAGTTTATTTAATAACAGAGTGTCTTCACTACTAAGAAGCCAAATCAACTTATTGTTCAGACTCAGATGTTCAAAATTTTTACAATTATCTTGAATGTATATCAGTAATGCAGCCCTTTCAGTTTCATATATTGGGCATTTGAATAACATATGACTTTCGTCTTCAACCTCATTTAATGTACAATGAAGGCATTTTCTTTCCCCTCTATCTAGCATAACTAAATTTCCTTGGGAGTTTCGGATACGTTCATAACGTCCCGTTTCTATTCTTAACCGATGAGCACTTATTCTAAATTTTGTTACAATAGATCTATTTATAATATTTTTCAGTTCAAAGTATTTTTCTGTGGTAAATCTGGTTTTAAATTGGAAGTAAGTGGATAATTTACCAGATTCTCCCTGATTTTGTTTAATATTATTCCAATAGGATAAAAATTTATGTTTCAACGTCTTTTTTAAATCATTTTTAAACTTATTCCTGCCAAAAGTTTTTGATAAATTCATATCAATGTTTAGTGTTTTACAAAAGAATTTCACTGTTGAATACCATGTGTCAGTATATCCTGATCTGTATAATGATTTATATTCTTCATAGGCAGATTTTAATAGATTGCTTGGTTCATTTTCAAGCATATGCCAATAGCTAAGAACTTGGGTTATTAATTTCAAATATATAGGATATCTACCCAATTCTGACAGAACTGCTATATTAGTGCTTTTTTTATTTACTCCCAGTAAATATTTGCAAAATTTAATATTTAGCTTCTCAAAGTCCCAATCTTTGAATGTTTCAAATAAACTAAGGTTGTTATTGTTAATTTTATATGCTGATAATGTGCCCCAGTTTTCACATCCATATAGTAAGATAGGGCATATTGTATGGTCAAAAAGATGCAGCACAGTGTTGACATTTGGGTTTAGAGAATTTACCTCTTTGTACAGTTTGTAAGAAGCCTTCATTGCCTTATTAAATAAGACCTTTTGTGCCTGTTAAAATTTTCCTGAGGCAGTAAGCATTATACCAAGATATTTATAGGTTTTAGCACATTCAATACTCTGGTTGTTTATATTAAAGTTTCTAGTGATCAATCTACCAGATTTATTAAAGATTATTACCTTAGTTTTGTTAATGTTAATTTTCATGCACCAGTCTTTGCAATATTTGTGCAAGATATTTAATCTATCTTGAAGGCCCTGTTCAGAGTCTGATATCAGAATTAAATCGTCTGCATAGAGCAGACAGGAAATTTTCTTGTCTTGTAAGTATACAGAGTCGTTAGAGTTTTCAATTATATCTGAGAAGTCATTTAGAAAGAACTTAAGAATGTTTGGACTTAAAACATCCCCTTGACGGACTCCTAAACTTGAGGTGAAGGGTTCAGTTAGTTTGTCCCCGATCTTGATGGACACCATGCTAGAACTGTACATGTTGCATATTATCCTATAGAATAATCCATTTATACCATTTCTAATAAGTTTATATCTAATGCCGAGATGAATAACAGTATCAAATGCTTTCTGGAAGTCCACAAAGCACACAAATAACTTTTTTGTATCTGTTTTTAGATACTTTTCTAAAATACATTTTAATACAAAAATGTGGTCAGAAGTTCTGGACTTTTTTGAAAATCCTATTTGGTTTTCATGAATAATATTGTTTTCAACTAAAAATTTATCTAGTCTATTATTTAAAATCGAATTGAATACCTTTCCAATGCTATTACATATAGTTATTCCTCTGTAATTTTGAGGAAGTTTAGGATTTTCTGCCTTAAATATTGGAGTAATGTACCCCTCAGACCAGATCTGAGGATAAATGCCAGATGTAAAAACTGCATTGAATAGTTTAACCAGACAAGGATTTAAATAAGTTTGAGCCGTTTTTAACAATTCATTTCCAATCATATCCAACCCTGGGCTCTTCCCGTTTTTTAAATTACAAATAGCCTTATTAAGCTCGGAGGCTGATATGCGAAAATCGAGACAGGAAAATGATTTAAATTCTGGTTTTTGTTCTAATTCCTTTACTTTTTTGTTTAGCTCTTCAATTTGTTTGTCAAATTTAGGAGGAACTGTATATAACTCTGAAAAATATGTTAACCATGTTTCATCATCAATACTTTTTTCTGGGTTGTCTCTCTTAGATTCACGAAGAGAGTTTACTAAGTTCCAATATTCTTTTTGATTATTCGATTGAAAAGTATCTAGTTTGTCTATTATGTGTTGCCTAAATTGTTTCTTTTTATATTTTCTAAGTTTGGCATATTCTTTGTTAATTTTAAAGAATGATCCTCTAATTATTGGGTCATGAGGGTATTTTGACATTAAGAATCCTTTATCCTTAATTTGCTTCTTTTTCTTATGCAAATCTTGGTCAAACCATTTTTCATTCTGTGTTTTTTTCCTTTTGTTTTTTGATTTTTTCCTTAAAGTAAGATTCGCAACTTGTTGGATTACCGAGTGCAGATCGTTTGTTGCTTTGTTGATATCAGAAGTTGTTAAATTTATTTCAGCTTTTAAAAAGTTGTCAAGTTTATTTTTAATATTTGGGTTCAAAAAACCCTCTGTATAATCTTCAGAACTTTTATCGTTCCATATGTATCTATTTGGGAAGTCCTTCAGTTTTCTATAGATTATCTCTCTCTGATAGGATGCCAAAATTTTAAATGATAACTTACAATGACAATCAGACATTCCAGCATAAAAATTAGAAATTTGCATATAAAGAATTTGACATAAAAGATGTTGTGATACAATAGCATAATCAACTACACTACAACCCGCTGGTTTATAGCAGGTATAGGCACCAAATGAGTCACCAAATGTTCTTCCATTAAGGATTCTTAATTGGTTTGAAATACACACGTCTAATAATTCTTTACCTCTTGTGTCAATATATGAATCATGGCTAGATCTTTTACCCACTGCAGTATCGATCACATATTGGTTGTCGCTCAGTGGGACGTGGGAGGTATCATCAGATATAATCAAATCCTCCTCGCTTCCTGTGCGGGCATTAAAGTCGCCCATCAGTATTATATCCCCCTTTTCACTATATTTCTCAATAATATCTCTTTCTATTGTCTCAAGTACATTTATTTCCATTTTGGTTAAGTATGGGGAGGACTAGGGGACTAAATATAATGTACAAAGATAAATGTCTTTTTTCAATTTGAGCCATTGGTATTCAGAGTTTCCATCTTCAAGAAATTTTATACCTTTTCGTATATCCTTTTTAATGAGGATTCCTAGACCTCCAAAGTAACGATTATTTTTGGATTTTTGTCTACAAAATGGATAATAGAAGAAGTTTTCAACATCTACAGTTGTTTCATATCCAACGCGTGTTTCTGACAATAAAACTATGTCAAACTCTTTTATTTGGTCTATAAAGTTTTGATCGTGCAATTTATTACCTTTCTCTGTGATGAGTCCTCCCACATTCCAAGAGCAGAAACTTATAAAAGACGCTTTATTCTTGGTCTTCATGCAATAAAGTGATTAAAATACACAAATATTGTAAACTATTACTAACTAGCAATAAGAAAAGAAAATGAGATATACAAAGTATTACAAAAAATATACAATGATACCTAACAAACGGCCACTAAAGAAATAAATATTCAAATTGACTCAACTGATGAATATCTAAATCATTTACTAGATTTGTAAATTCACTTTTAATATGGAAAAGAAAATAAACAATATTTGTCTTTTTGCATTGGTAAAATATTTTTGTTTCAATATTTAAAACAAAATATTTGGAAAAATATCCTTGTTTATAATGTGGATAATTTATTTAAATTGTAATTTCTTTCAACATACAAACTACAGTTTGTATTGTATCTGTGTTATTATTCTTTTAGAGTTATTTTCCTTTGACTGTTGTTGTCAGTATAGTCAGAGTATGTTTGTGGCATTGGCTTACAATATTTATAAAAGTTGTACCTTTACTAAACAATATAAAAATGTAACTTCAAAAATATTACATATAATATATCAGATTATTAAAATTTCCGTCAGTCAGTATATTTTCAACTTTATATAATAAAATCTTATGACAAGAAGAGAAAATACAAATAACCTTCAATATTTTGTTCTAGATATAAGACATACTATTTACGGTACAATGATCGGAATGTCGATGTGTGGGTTTTTCCCATAATTGATCTAAAAGGTAGATTTAAGGGTTATGGTTTTTTTTGTTTTGGTTTTTTCTTTCAGTTTATGTCATTTAAGGGTGATATTTATTATCATACATCACATTTTCTCAAATCAAGTCATGTTTGAACTCTTTTGAAATGTAGAATACAATAGAAATAATTTTCTACAATGGAGAAATTACTTACAGACATGACTGTTACATGCTTTCTTTTAATAAATAGAGTGAAATATAAAATAAAATTTGAGTAAAATATATAATAAAGATTGAGTGAAATATTACAAATAAAGTTTGACTGCATCGGTGGTGTAATGGGTTAGGCGTGGTCACCCCGAGTGCAGGAGATCGTGGGTTCGAGCCCCGGTCGGGTCAAAGCACAGAATATAAAATTGGTATGTGTTGCTTCTCCGCTAAACACGCAGCATTAATGAGTAAGAACAAAGACTGGTTGGCTCGGAATCAGAATAACGTGTCCGAGTGGGGCGACATGTCTGTTGTTTCAGTGAGCTAGCACTATGCAAATCTAACTAAGCGTGTTGGTCTAGTACAAAGCGGATCTCATCATCATCTTATTGAAAATTAACTTGTTCTCGCCATGATATAGCTGTTTGGGCTTAATCAACAATCACTTACTCACTCAAATAACATCCTGTTTAGGGTCATGGATCATGTCTGTAGCAAAAAAACAAAAAAAATCACACACATCACTGTAACTGGATGACAGGTTTAATAAATCACACACAAAAAAAGCAAAAAACATTTTGTCTAAAAAAACCATACACGGTCACCAAAGAAATGTCATTGAAGAGTAGATACTGTTAACATTTTGTCATGTATTTACGCTGGTGGAGTCCTGGAGGAAGACCAGTCTTGAATCTCCGTTATAATTGCTTTTTGGTTTAAATAAATGCTTAAGTCTTGAGTCTGAAAAAAAATTATAATGAGATTATTAAGAGGCCGACCATTAATAACATTTAGGGAATGTCTATGTTTTTCCACGGGCAGCAAAAAAAAATACGTAAATTTTATTAAAATTTTACCAAAGTTTATTGTTAAAACTGGATCGTCAGATTATTTAATTTGTACATCTATAAAATTTGGGACATAATTATTTTGTTCAAGCAAAGAACATGCCTCTCCCCTAAAAGTTAAATGGTCGTTCTTTATGTAAAAATTACGTTAATTGCAATGTTTTTGCTTTGTTTATTTTTTTGTAAAAAGAGATAAGAGTCATCAAGTTATAATAAAATTGTATGAATACATGATTTGATTTGATTTATTTTTGGTGTTTAACGCCACATTCAGCAATATTTCAGCTATATCATGACGACTCGTTTTAGTGGAAGAAGCCGGAGTACCCGGAGAGAACCACCGACCATGGGCAAGCATCTGGTAAACTTTATCACTTGCGGCTGCGAGTCGATTTCACACTTTTTGTAATTTACAAATCCGAGCGCGAACCCACGTATGAAAAAATGATATTTGTTTGACTCCTTAATAATTGGTAAAATGTTGTTTTCAAACGTGCAAATAAAACACATGTCTTGCTTTTTATTGAAAATCATGTGCGGATTTTCGTTAGTTTCGACCCGGAAAACACATCACACCTATTTCCCTGGGCAACCAATGGCAGCCCTGGATCTACTTAAGGCCTTTAAAGACCACTGCGCCCCTCGCTACATTTTTGTAATGCACTGCATTTAACCCAAGGGCATGAGAGAAAGTGGGGGGGGGGGGGCAGAATTATTTTACTTTTTGTGGACCACGATTTTACGAGTAGCTAAATTTTCATCATGACAGTAACAAAATTTATGTTACCAAAATGTATGAAGCCTTTTTGCTTGTCAGTTTTGAAAGTTTCCCCTTTCTGTCCACTCCCAATTCTTGTCAGTTTTGAAAGTTTCCCCTTTCTGTCCACTTCCAATTCTTGTCTGCACTTTCCTGTCCACTTCCAAAGCTTGACCTTCGACTCTGCACTGCATATATAATGCACAGAAATTATAGGATTGGAATAAAAGACAGTCGAACTTAAGACATTTAAAAAATAGAAATTTCCACAGACTCCTCCTCCTACCCTCCCCCCATTTTTTTTTAACTTTCTGTTTGCATAAGCAAAATTTTTTTTATTTCTTTATTATTTCATATGTTTTTTCCTGATTAAAACTTGTTCCTGTTCATTTTCATACAATCTTACATGTGTCGACCCTATATATACTAATTATATATATATAATAATCCAGTTGGATTATAAGAGTTTATAGGGTCGACACATGTAAGTTGCTACATGTATTAACATAAGATTATATGAATATGGACACGGACAGTTTAAAATCACAAAAAAAAGAAATGAAATAATAAAGAAATTTTTATTCAAATAGCAAATAGTTCATGGCACTGAGGGTCGGTCTTAAGGTGTGAAACCTATAATTAATTTCTTAAAGGTTTTCTACTAAATTTGTGTTTTTTCGAGCCTACCTGGCCATTTTATCTTAAGTTTAACCTTTCGAAGACCATACATTTTCTGAAACGTCCATGATTCCTCTACGTTCTGTCAAAATATCAGGACATGTTTAAAATCTTGCAGTGAAATGCCAGGCTATGGAAAATACCTACTCTAAAAATAGCTCTGTCATCCCCCCAGAAATTCCCTATTTATAGGTCATGCCGCATCAAATCCTCCATATCCATATTAAAATACAACTAAATCAATCAAATTTGGGCTCAAAATAATCCTTATACATTTAACTTCAATTATCAATTTAATTATTCCATTCCATTCAGTATTTGTCACAATACAACAAAGTGAAAGGAACTTTTTTCTTTAAAAGGGACTACTTTTATGTTCTTAGCTCTGATTTGTTGAATTACTGGTTTGACACCATATGGCAGTATATGGATCGGTCCGTCATCAAAAAAATATTATATGGACCGAAGCTTCTGAGGTCCATATAATATTTTTTTGGTGACGGAACGGTCCATATACTGCCATATGACCCGAAGTGACATGAACTATTTGCTATATTATACTTTTTATCTAAAATAATAATGCAGGTACCGTTCTGGAACCGAATCGAAAACGAGGCAGTCCAGTCCCGGTCCATATAACGTTATATTGACCGGCTGCGCTAACAAAGACAAATAGGAAAAATAAAAACGTAAAGTATAATATTATACATTTATTTAATTGGTGTGGATGCAATAAACCAAACTATTTGTCCTGAGGTGCTGGGAATGACCAAGTGTTCTATTGCATGAGGCCAAAATATAGTTTGGTCTATTGCATCCACACCCATTAAAAACTGTTTTATTTCCTATTTAAACAGAAGCAAGGTAGGGACATGACTTAAATATATTCATGCATATATTGTAGAAAAACTGATGAAAATGATTTATTTAATAAATAAGATTACAATAAACAAGTGGAATACAGAGTAAAAAGTCCTTAATTTTTATTTTACATATGTTTTACAATATTATTATTTAAATATTAGAATTTTTAAATTTTATGAAAACTGAAATTTTTGAGATTTTTTGAAAATTTTCAAATCTTGGTAAAAAATTTTTTTAAATCTAATGAAAATTTTCAAATCTTATGCAAATTTTGAATTTTTGAACTTTAAAATTTTGAAATTTTTTTTCTATTTAAGAATTCTGAAATTTTCTGAAAATTTGTGAAATTTTGAAAGTTTGATATTTTTGAAGTTTTGAAATTTGTTGTCCAATGAAAAAACGGTTCAAAGGTCAGTTCAATAGTCTGTCGTGCAATAGTCTCTTGAAGACTTGACTGTAAATAGATCACAGGGGAGCAAAAAACGCAAAGATATCTTAAAATATGTAGTTACTTAATAAAGAAGAAAAAATTTACAATTAGGTAATTAGGTAAACAGAAAGATTAAAATGTCGAAATTGTTAGATTAAAATAAAAGTCGAAACTTTGACATTAAATTTCTTAATATCCCTAATACGCTTCCCTAGCCCGTAAATCTCATCGCATTGTTGTTTTATACAATTACGGTTTATGGTGTTTAACGCCACTTTCAACAATATTTCAGTCAGTGTGATTTTTATTTTTTTTTAAGTTTGGTATTGACAGAAAATTGAATGTTAATTAAAAAAAATTGAATGTCGTTTTGTTTGTATTGAAATATGATGAATCATAATAACTTATAAATGAGTGATCCCGTGTGTCATATACAATGGACTTAAGTCACGTAATGTAGGTTATATAGAGTAATGTAAAGTAATGGTATTCTGACATCCCTATTAAGAAATTAAAGGAGACATACATATTTGTTTTTATAATAAACTGTTGAATATTTTTTTTTTTTTTAATAATCAATGTCAGAATATTTACTTGTAGATCCGCCATGGAAACAAAAAAACAAAACTCGTATTGCTGAGAAATATTGTTCGAACTGTTAAGAAAAGTTATGCACAAAATGTGCTCAACAATACGGTGTAAGGCATTTAAAGGGATATTGTCTACCAGCTGCGTAATTTTTTCATACCCAAAATTATTGTCGATTTCCGTACTGACCTTCATAAAATGAAGATTAAACACCGAATTATTGACGAATACGCTCCGAAATGTTTTTTTTTTTTCGATTAAAAAAGCTGACCATCGTTACCGGAAGCTAATTAATTATGCACTGACCTGGGCGAGGCCAACTCTTTTTATTTATCTATTTCTATGCCAGTAGCCCGGATGCTACAGCATGGATATTGAGGTAAGTTTCTATAAAAGTTGAGGAAAAAAGCTATTTGCGAACCGATTGTATCTAAAAGACGTAGAATAAATAATTTCTGTATCAGGAATAGATTTTCTTTGATGAAATCTACATGCGTTAACATATTCAGCCGATATTTCCACGATAACCATTGAAAACATGCCAGGAGGCACCCCATGGGGACAAATTGTTTTATAGCAACTGCTTATTTTCGATCGGAATTTGTTGCCGGCCTTAAAAATAACTAAATTAGTTGTTTTCCTCATATAAGTTATGAAGTAGTTCCCCGAGATTTGGATACACATGTTAAATTAATTTATTTTAACCAGTTTTACCGACAATATGAAAACGGAGACATACATGTAGAACAGTGAAATACATGTCTGATGAAAACGAATGACGTAGCTAGTGTTGTTTTGTTTGTTAATTGACTGGAATGTTTCAGAAAAATTTGAGCTGGATTAGAAACAAAAGAGATCTTACTTCTAATTCCACAAGACAGTTGCTGCAAAATAATATGGGCCTGACCATTTACCTTGAAGAGGGCTATGTCACGTTTTTTCGCCGTAGGATTTTTTTTTTCAGAGACCACAAAAATCATATTTTCTTATTTTCCGGCGAAGTGCCAATCTAATTAAAACAAGGTGAACTGTGAGCTAATGCTCACTTATGATACCCCTGCCACTTCCCATGATATGGGGTACCTATATGAAGCTTGTGACCAAATACCAGATTTTGCCTTCAATAGTTGTTGAGAAAAATGTGCATGTATGTTCAATCACAGGTACTTGTGGACAGGACACAGCATGCCCCCTTTTTACACCCTACCCCCCCTTTTTTCATTTTTTTTCTCATTTCCATGGCTTAGAAATATGTAAAACAGCAATAATATGCCGTTTTCTGATTGCATAAGTCGACTGATATGTATATAGAGATGCCGTTTTCTGATTGCATCAGTCGACTGATATGTACATGTATATATATATACATATCAGTCGACTGATGTACTGATGCAATCAGAAAACGGCATCTCTATATACATATCAGTCGACTTATGCAATCAGAAAACGGCATATTATTGCTGTTTTACATATTTCTAAGCCATGGAAATGAGAAAAAAAAATGAAAAAGGGGGGTAGGGTGTAAAAAGGGGGGATGCTGTGTCCTGTCCACAAGTACCTGTGTGTTCAATGTGAATAAAAACCAACTAAATCAGAAAACAGGAAGTAGGAATCTGATAGGTCCAAAAACGCTTCCCACGATATGGGGTACCTATATGAAGCTTGTGACTAAATATCAGATTTCTGCCATCAATAGTTGCTGAGAAAAATGAGCATATAGTTCAATGTGTATAAAAATCAACAAAGTCGGCAAACAGGAAGTAGGAATCTGATGGTTCCAAAAACGCTTCCCACGATATGGCATACCTAGTGAAGCTTGTGACCAAATATCAGATTTCTGCCATCAATAGTTGCTGAGAAAAATGCGACGAAAAATATCTTGGAAGGAAGGACGGACAGACGGACAGAGGTAAAACAGTATACCCCCCCTCCCTATTTTCTATCTTTTTTTTTTGGGTCGCTCATGTAGCAAGTGCGTAGATCTAATTTTAATTTAAGTGCTGGAATAATTTTTTTTCTTCAAAATTTTGTACATGATTATACTGTGAAAATGGCAAGTATATGATTATACTGTGAAAATGCCGGTCAAGTCGGAATATTTATTTTCTCCTGTCCAGCCAAATTGTTTTCTTCAAGATTCGGAATCAAAATAATTTTTTTAGGAAAAAACCATATAAAATTAAAATTGAATAGCTTGAGGGGTAAATTGATAAAAAAAAATTGGCAAGACCAAAATGGTTCTCCCATAAACCAACAAAAAAATGAAATAAAACTGTGGTCATAAAAAAGTCTCGCGAGAAAATCTTTCCTTCCAAAATATATAGTTTTTTTATTTCTCTAAACTGAATTTGTGCAAACTATTTCACTTATAATGAATTATATTTTTTTTTTAATAGAGCTCATTTTTCTAGATGAATGTATAACCATCTGTCTTTAATTTGTTTTTATTAAATCTCTTGTCTTTTATTACAGGACTTTGATCGGATTGTCCTTGATGAGGCAGTGTTGGGGGTTGTTAGAATGTTTGGAGAGGAACTTGTAGTAATGCCTCATGACGAGGATTACAACAGATCCAATAGGTATGCAGCCTACCGCCAGTATACCATTTGGGCACATGGCGGACTTGGAGCTGGGGTCAGACGTGTGATCCTAAGCAGTTGTATTTGGAAAATTAGGGACAAGTATCCTGATCCATATGGACAATACAAGGGTTTCATTCCTAGACGATTTAATTAAAACTTGTTCATGAAATATTTTGTATTTTATCCCATATACCCTAATGATAAAGTTTACCACTTGCTTCCCTATGGTCGGTGGTTGTCCAGGTACTCTGGCTTCCTCCACCACTAAAACTGGTCGCCATGATATAGCTGAAATATTGCTGAAAGTGGCGTTAAAACACCAAAAATAAAAAATAAATCAACCCTAATGAGTTGTTAATTTCACAAGTTGGTCAGTTGGAATTGTAAATTTAATTTGAAAGTTTTGCCATCTTATTATTATTTTTTGTTCTATCAGCACTGACAACCTCTTCTAAAATGGACTGACAGTCTTTTATATAATTCAAAACCAAACTTGGCAGAGATGTTTTCTATGAGGTCCTACACAAGAGTTGTTACTTTTGTGCAGATTCGTCAAAAAACATGGCCACCATGTGACTTTGAAAATTCTGATAGGGCGATTTTCAAGAAACTTCTTCTCAAGAACGGCTGAAGGGATTGAATTGAAATCTGGTATATATGTTCCTATGACTGTCTTTAACATGTGTTGTTACTGTTTGTGCCATTTGAAAATTCAAAATGGCCACCAGCGGAGGTCAAAGTTTGCATTGAAACCCTATGGGGAAACAACATTTTCATCTCCTTCTTGAGAACAGCCGAACAGAATTTAACCAAACTTGGCAGAGATGTTTCTTGTGAGGTCCTAAAAAGTTGTCCTGGTTTGTACTAACTAGACCAACACACTGAGTGCTATCATTATTGTGCATTGGACAATTTGTAATGTCCATTATCCTGACTTGAGTACTTTTCCGCTCTAAATGTTCAGAACTTCTGTTAGACCAGTAAAAACAAAGAGTGACAATCTAAATTTATTTTATGCGACAATATAGTCAATTGTTTTGTCTTGGCCTTCAAATCTGGATTTCTGAGATGCTACAATATTATCCCGAGTTGGAGGTTGTGGAATTGGTGCAAGATGGACCGAGATTCTTCTGGGATCATCTACTTCCAACTGCACACGTTAATTCATTCCTTCATTATCTTGCAGTCTCATACAAATGATGACCCTTAATAGTCTTGGAACATAGGAATATGACTTGTCAGCTTTAACAGGCTGCACAGACCATCTAGCTGTCTTTTTGTTGTAACTTCTCTGCCACCTGAAATAGAAAAATACATACAATGTAATTCACAAGAATAAAACAATAGAATTGAGATTATGATCTATGGAGCCCTAACTTTCAATTCAAGATGAATATCTCGAATGTATAGTGAATGAGCAACTAAACATATCATTACAAGTCCACTTTATGAAGGATTTGAGTGATTTGTAGACAGATTTTAGGTTGTGGTCATCCCTCAAGACGTTCTACGGCAGGCATCACGAGCTGGTCAATGGTTACAGGGTGTCTGTTGCCCAAATCAGAACTGATCTTCATTTGTTGTTGATGTCTTTCCCTTCATCGGATGGGACTTCTACCGGACTTGACCATGGACAACGCAGCGGGTTTGCGACTTTCGATTGACCCTTCTGAAGCCTGTGACCAATTATCAGATTGCTGCCATAAATAATTACTGAGAAAAATGTTATGAACATCTTGGGATGAATGGACGGACAGAGGAAAAACAGTTTACCCCCCCCCCCCTTTCCGGTGGAGCGGGGGTATAATAAAGCTCCTATGACATATGATCATGCATGGTTCTGTTATTAGGACAAAAGTTACAACTGAAACATATGAAATTAACATGACAAACCTTAGAGTGAAGTTGAGGCTAGGTTCAAAATCTTCATCGTCAGAATCATCACCAACATCACTGCCCTCTTCAGTAATATCTATTGAGAGACTGTAAGAATAAAAAAATAATTGTTTATTACAGTGTATGTGTATAATATCGAAACAAATATTGTTATATGGTTCTGATGTGCAGCTGTATAGCGAAAAAGCTTTTCAAAATAATATTAAATCTATAATCTAAATACATGTATCCAGCACACATCTACACAACCCAATATAAAGAGACAAAATTACATCAAAGTTTCAGGAAAAAATTTGGTATGCCAGACGTGCGTCAATTCTGTCCAAGTTTGGTTTCATTCCCATAAGTAGCTAAGGAAGACTGGCCATTTCAGCTTGTGGATTGATGAAAATGTAATGATGACGCAGAAGCCAACATGATCCCTATATAATATAGCTACTAGTAGTATCACTATGCAAACCACAATAATTAATAGGAAACTGTTATACAAGTGACTGTGTTGAACAATATTGACAATGTTACCTATAAGCATAATGTAGAATATGTCTAATCTTTAACAAAATGAACATACTCAAATGGGTTCACAAATGAACTCGATTTCTCCAGTTTCATCTGTTTCGTTGAAATGTGATGGCTGCTCATTTCTTCTACTCTAGAAATACCTTGGTCAGAATATCTAAATCAAAAGTACAAATATCAATCACTACAAAATCACATTTGTCTGAAATTATCAGTTTTTGCAGTAATTTGTCTAAAAAATTAAGATAATTTTACAAAAATCTGGATGATTTTAACACAGATATGGGCGATCGGTCTACTGTTAAATTCACACACTGTGAAACATGCAAATTGCTATGGATCTTCACATTATTTCTTAAAAATCTTGTCTATAAATCATACTTACAAGATCCAAACTAAACAAGGGCAAAGCGTGGCGTATCCCCTCGCCTAAAAATTTGACCCGGTGACCTTGACCTTTGATTTTGAAAATCAAAAGGGTTCCAGATTCTCTTAAGGACTAAGAATGTACCAAGTTTGGTCAAAATCCATTGAAGGATGTTGATTCTAGAGTGTTCACAAGGATGTTATGTGGTAAAATTTTGACGTGGTTATCTCGACCTTTGACATATGACCTTGAAAATCAATAGGGTTTCAGATTATTTTAAGGACTAAGTATGTACCAAGTTTTGTCAAAAATCCATTGAGGAATGTTGATTCTAGAGTGTTTACAAGGATGTTATGCTGTAAAAATTTGAGCCTGTGACCTTGATCTTTGACATATGACCTTGAAAATCAATAGGGTTCCAGATTCTCTTAGGACTAAGTATGAACCAAGTTTAGTCAAAATCCATTGAAGGATGTTGATTCTATAGTGTTCACAAGGATGTTATGCGGTAAAAATTTGACCCGGTGACCTTGACCTTTGACCTTGAAAATCAATAGGGTTTCAAATTCTCTTAAGGACTAAGTATGTACCAAGTTTGGTCAAAATCAATTGAAGGATGTTGATTCTAGAGTGTTCACAAGGATGTGACGGACGGACGGACAGTAGCGTTACCATATCCCTTCGCAACTTCGTTGGCGAGGGGATAAAAAGCAGTTCAAATGACACTTCTTTAAATAGAAAGCCTTTATATGAAAAATACATATTGATTTCCCTCTATCATGTCTATGTTGATAATTCTAAGATAGTAAAGTATAATTTTGGCTCCCTGAACTAAAAATTATGTCCAAAATTGTTGAAATGTAGTAAAAAAGCTAGTTAATGTAATGTTATTAGAATAGTCAAGAAATAAACTTGGTTTGCATAAGGAAATTGAAAACGATTTTCATTTAGCCATGGTCTAAAATATGCAGTTCAGGACATTTCAGTAACATTTTATAGTCACATATATAGAAAAGTTTCTGAAACTTGCAAATTTCTATGGATCTTCATATTATTTTTTAAAAACTTGTTTATGTATCATACTTGCAGGATCCAAACTAAAAATGCTACTGAAATGACACTTATTTAAATGGAAAGCTTTTTATATAAAAGATACATACTGATTTTCCACTATGGTGATAATTCGCAGACAGGAAGATATAATTTTGGCTCCCATTACAAAGTTTTATGTTCAAACTTGTTGAAAAGTACTTAAGACCTTAGTTATGTAATGTATTTCCAGTACCCAAGATATAAACTTGTTTGCATAAAGGAAATGAAAATGATTTTCATTTAGCCATGGTCTAAAATATGCATTTTAGGACGTTTCTGAAGTTTTCAGTAAAATTTTGTAGTCATATATAAAAAAAAGTTCTGAAACTTGAAAATTTCAATGGATATTCATATCATTTCTTCAAAACCTTGTTTATAATTATATATTATACTTACAGGATCCAAACTAAAAGTGCAATTGAAATGAAGCTTCTTTAAATAGAAAGCTTTTATTTGAAAAATACATACTGATTTTCCATTATAGTGATAATTCGCAGAAAGTAAGATATATACATGTACTTTTGGTTCCCAAAACTAAGTTTCATGTCCAAGTTGTTGAAATTTGATAAAATTAAAAGCCTAATTATATGTTGTATCAAAGAAATAAATTTGCTTGAATAAAAAGAACTTTATAGGGTTTTCATTAAGCCATGTACAGTTTTAATTAAAAATGAATTGATTCGATATTTTTTTTTTAAATTGATAATAATAAACTGCATTGCCATTGATATCATTTTTGCACTCCCATTTCCCCTTTGCTGACCTCTTAAAATTTGTGTTTGTTTACCTCGCAAATACGGCCGTTTTATGCTACTCATTGACAATAATTTGCTGTTGCCAGGTGCAAAATTACATATATTGATTAATATCTACCGAAAATGATCATAGGCATCATCATAAATTCATAAAATATGAAAAACGATTGAGAAAAGAAGGCAACATGCTGGGCTTACCTATCAACAATAATCAAGCAAAATCTTTACCACTTCAGCGTGAGATTTGACGCGTAGCACTTCCTTGAGTTCGCTCCATCCAACGGCAACGGTCCAACTGATCCCCTACATATATTCTGCATTTGTTCCATTTTGGAAGATACTTCACTTCTATTCCTCTTTATCTCTGAAACCGTCAACGTACGCTTTCTTCCACGTGTTGACCTTTCTCTTCCGACATGTTGTTTATTGTTTATAAACAGTGCACACGCTCAAGACGGGTTCACATAGAAGATCATATGAATAGATTTGAATTCTTGTCATCCAGGACAATGATTACAATAACGATAGTTTTGGGTCTTTTTTGTCAAAAAATCGTATTTTTTGCAGCATAACTTGGCGTTAATCTTCATTTTATGAAGGTCAGTACGGAAATCGACAATAATTTTGGGTATGAAAAAATTACGCAGCTAAAGGTATATATATATACATACAAGGATTAAAAACCTATGAAGATGAAATATCGTTTACCAGTCAACCTTATTATATTACTAATATTGATAATGACAACATACAAGTTCACGTTCTATCTTTTATGTACATTTATTGAAGGGTGGTATTTAAATTTAGATCTTTTGTATTCTCCATTTTAGTCATATGATAGTTTTACTTCCCTCTGCCTGGTTGATGTCGATTGCAGACATTTTATTTCTGTAGAAATATATTTATATGGTGAAAATGTTATAAACAGGTAAATAAACATACAAATCAGATTCTATGTTTATATTAATATATTTCTGTAAATGACAACACACAATATTGTTTTGTAAAGCGACATCCGTTAATGTTGTTGTTCGGGGATTCCTTTTTTATCATTATGGTAGATATTCAATGTCAAAATGTCGTATTATATCAACACAACACAAATTCTAGTTCCTAGAAACATTAGGGACCGACCATTTAACTTGAAGGTGGGGCGGGGGTTATGTTTTTTTGTTTCGTTTGTACTTAAAACCAGGTAATTTTAGTGATCCCAGGAGAATTGTATTTGTCACTGGACATTTACTGTTAATTTTTCAAATTGTCAATGTGTATTTTATATTTTAGAGTATAAATTGACTGTAAATGTACATTTGCGCATCTGGCTAACTTGAAACATAACAAAAGTTGTCAAGAAATATTAATTTATTGAGTTTTGAAGGAAATTACAGTTGCAGGTCACAAGAAATAACAGAAACTTGAAAATCAACAATCATAATTTTACACATTTTGGGCAATTTGAAGTAATTTTTGCTTAATATCTAGGTATTAGGTCTTATTTAATGTCTTGCAATGCATAATTAATGGGAACATAGCATGAATTAACATAATTTAGTATATTGTGAGATCATTTCTAGGAGGCAAAAAAAAGGGGGGGTATGCTTAAAATAAAAAATTTCATATTAATTAGATGTTAAATGTACAAATGAAGCATATACACATGTCATAAGATGCTTATTGTGTTGAAAATCAGCTTCATACTTGTAATATATTGAGATAAAAAACCATTGTCATGTTATTTCACAATCTCAACTCAACAGCTGAAAAATCAGATTTTTTCATTAAAAGCTTCATGGAGGTACCTTTGTATATGGACATTAATTCTGTCAAATATTGGACTGCCATATACCTGATATAGTTTTTTTGACTGGATATTGATATGGGAATATAATTAAGGCAAAGAAAAGGTTAAAGAAACAAGTTTTTATTGCTCTTAGGCAAAAAACAAGAAACTTAATTTTGATGGTACCACACTCAAATTGGCTTTGAACAGTCACAACAGACCCAGTTTGACATTTTCCACACCAAAATGTTGCAAAATACATCAAGGTGTCATGTTACAGCTTCAATATGAATATTATGCAATATTTTGGAAAATATTCCCCATGCACTAGATGTACATGCACAGAGGGTATTGAAATATAATTTTATACTTATTTATGACTTTACAATTATTGAGACTGGTAGATTTAATGTATTTTTGTAGTAAAAGGGCAGATGATGTTGAAAAAGATTGCAAAAATTAAGAATTTTAACAATTTCATGTTACGGCATTTAGTCGATTTCAAATACGGTATATGATGATACCGTTTTTGAAAATTTTATAATCCTACTTGTTTTTCCTGATAAATTTTGGTAGTTATAGTTAGAACACATGTAAAATGTACAAATGAAACAATATAAGGCTATAGAAAGCAGCTTTATTTCAGAATTATGTACTTAAAACCAGGTAATTTTAGTGATCCCAGGAGAATTGTATTTGTCACTGGACATTTACTGTTAATTTTTCAAATTGTCAATGTGGATTTTATATTTTAGAGTATAAATTGACTGTAAATGTACATTTGCACATCTGGCTAACTTGAAACATAACAAAAGTTGTCAAGAAATATTCATTTATTGAGTTTTGAAGGAAATTACAGTTGCAGGTCACAAGAAATAACAGAAACCTGAAAATCAACAATCATAATTTTACACATTTTGGGCAATTTGAAGTAATGTTTGCTTAATATCTAGGTATTAGGTCTTATTTAATGTCTTGCAATGCATAATTAATGGGAACATAGCATGAATTAACATAATTTAGTATATTGTGAGATCATTTCTAGGAGGCAAAAAAAAAGGGGGGGGTATGCTTAAAATAAAAAAATTCATATTAATTAGATGTTAAATGTACAAATGAAGCATATACACATGTCATAAGATGCTTATTGTGTTGAAAATCAGCTTCATACTTGTAATATATTGAGATAAAAAACCATTGTCATGTTATTTCACAATCTCAACTCAACAGCTGAAAAATCAGATTTTTTCATTAAAAGCTTCATGGAGGTACCTTTGTATATGGACATTAATTCTGTCAAATATTGGACTGCCATATACCTGATATAGTTTTTTTGACTGGATATTGATATGGGAATATAATTAAGGCAAAGAAAAGGTTAAAGAAACAAGTTTTTATTGCTCTTAGGCAAAAAACAAGAAACTTAATTTTGATGGTACCACACTCAAATTGGCTTTGAACAGTCACAACAGACCCAGTTTGACATTTTCCACACCAAAATGTTGCAAAATACATCAAGGTGTCATGTTACAGCTTCAATATGAATATTATGCAATATTTTGGAAAATATTCCCCATGCACTAGATGTACATGCACAGAGGGTATTGAAATATAATTTTATACTTATTTATGACTTTACAATTATTGAGACTGGTAGATTTAATGTATTTTTGTAGTAAAAGGGCAGATGATGTTGAAAAAGATTGCAAAAATTAAGAATTTTAACAATTTCATGTTACGGCATTTAGTCGATTTCAAATACGGTATATGATGATACCGTTTTTGAAAATTTTATAATCCTACTTGTTTTTCCTGATAAATTTTGGTAGTTATAGTTAGAACACATGTAAAATGTACAAATGAAACAATATAAGGCTATAGAAAGCAGCTTTATTTCAGAATTATGTACTTAAAACCAGGTAATTTTAGTGATCCCAGGAGAATTGTATTTGTCACTGGACATTTACTGTTAATTTTTCAAATTGTCAATGTGGATTTTATATTTTAGAGTATAAATTGACTGTAAATGTACATTTGCACATCTGGCTAACTTGAAACATAACAAAAGTTGTCAAGAAATATTCATTTATTGAGTTTTGAAGGAAATTACAGTTGCAGGTCACAAGAAATAACAGAAACCTGAAAATCAACAATCATAATTTTACACATTTTGGGCAATTTGAAGTAATGTTTGCTTAATATCTAGGTATTAGGTCTTATTTAATGTCTTGCAATGCATAATTAATGGGAACATAGCATGAATTAACATAATTTAGTATATTGTGAGATCATTTCTAGGAGGCAAAAAAAAAGGGGGGGGTATGCTTAAAATAAAAAAATTCATATTAATTAGATGTTAAATGTACAAATGAAGCATATACACATGTCATAAGATGCTTATTGTGTTGAAAATCAGCTTCATACTTGTAATATATTGAGATAAAAAACCATTGTCATGTTATTTCACAATCTCAACTCAACAGCTGAAAAATCAGATTTTTTCATTAAAAGCTTCATGGAGGTACCTTTGTATATGGACATTAATTCTTTCAAATATTGGACTGCCATATACCTGATATAGTTTTTTTGACTGGATATTGATATGGGAATATAATTAAGGCAAAGAAAAGGTTAAAGAAACAAGTTTTTATTGCTCTTAGGCAAAAAACAAGAAACTTAATTTTGATGGTACCACACTCAAATTGGCTTTGAACAGTCACAACAGACCCAGTTTGACATTTTCCACACCAAAATGTTACAAAATACATCAAGGTGTCATTATCGATTAATGCTTCATTTTTCAAATTTCCATTAACCAGAACTTGGCAGAAGCAGACGTGAAATTTGAATTGGTAAAATTTTGTTATGTTTTCTTCATTTTATATGCAATTAACGACATTTTGCTGAAAACAGTTAAGAATAACATTGTTGCGTGTTTGTGCAATGTATTTTATACGAATTTATCTCTCTCGAACACAACAATACAATACAATACAGTTATTTTATTTCCGATTAAGGAGCCCTTTCGGGCAGAACAATTAACAAAGAATTTAATACAATGATTATGGATTGATTACATTGATTGGAAGATGACAACATTTTATGAAACAAGACATCATTTGACTTGTGTAGTCCTATCACATAGTACCGCGGGTGGCGATATTTACTGTTTGTTTTCTATTTGCTGCCTCCGCATGAAATAAAAAACGATTGATTGATTTGATTGTTGGTGTTTAACGCCACCTTCAGCAATATTTCAGCTATATCATGGCGACCAGTTTTAGTGGTGGAAGAAGCCGGAGAGAACCACCGACCATGGGCAAGCAACTGGTAAGCTTTATCACTTGCGACTGCGAGTAATTAAAAATGAAAAAATCCCAATGAAAACGTAAAATATGAACATCAATGATTATTGATAACGAAAAGGCCGGGAGCAAGTACACACATAATCTTGATAATTAATGTATTGATATGTATTTACTTTGTATTGATTTGAACACTCTCACTCTGTAACCTTTGTAACATTTATTAGTTTAGAGAATAAAGTTATATACACAAACACAGTCATCTGTCAAAAGTATTCGGAAATGTAAAAAAAAATCCCTATATCATAGCCAGAAATGATAGGTGATTTGCTCATTTGCATATTCAAAATGGCGGCTCAAAGAGAATTTGGATTTTAACATATAGTTGAACGGGAAACTTTCTGTTAACTTGGGCCGGACAGTTTGCCGGGATAAAAAATCAAACTATGCACCGGTTTGAACAATATCTCAAAATATTACAGCTGTTCCATGAAAACTCAAGGTTCCCACCCAGTTTCAAATTTTGAAGCGTAAGCGCCATTCAAAAGCATTGAGAAGAAGTGAAAAAATGCATCCTGCACGGTTTTCAAGACCTAAAAGCACTTTTCTTACAATCCCCATTCTAGTTGCCGGGACAAATTCGGTCAGTTCCGGTAATATTGTTGAATCTTTCTTCGATAAATATTTTGCTGAAAAATTTGAGGTTCCCACGATAATTTAAAAGAGGGCTTCACAAGTTTTTTTTTTACCTTTGTAGTAGAGATTCAATAGGAGTTCACGCAAAAAAATCTACTATTTCGTAAAACTGCTTCTGCTAGACATAGCATTATTTGAGTAAGCACCGCATTCCACTGTAAATGTAAATACAATACAATACAATACAATATTTTTTATTCCAATTAGGGTCCCTCAAGGGGCAATAACAAACATACATTCATAATTATATCAACAGTTACAACAATACAGAATGGAGATATATGTTTTTAAACAAGACAATTCTAACTATTTAAATGATATATGTTACAAAAAATATATAAATAAATAAATAGGCCGTGTTCGGCAGCACGACCCGATGAGAGGCAATGTGTAATGTATAGTTGCAGTGTATCATATGGTTGAAGAATGGACTACATGAATGTGATTACTTAGCTGGAGGAGACACCAGGGGACGATGCTTAAGAATTGTGTTTTGATTCTCCCCGTGTCTGATCCAGCAAAGCAAGCGGTTCAAGTAGTAAAACATCATGTGTTTGATGAAAGGACTGTGATTATTTAGCTGGAGGAGACACCAGGGGACGGTGCTTAAGAATCGCATTTCGATTCTTCCCGTGTCTGATCCAGGAAAGCAAGCAGTTCGAGTAATAAACTAAATTGGGAATAAATAGATGTATCGTTTATCTGCAACAGACACCAAATAAACAATCAGTTAAAAAAAAGGCTCCACAGGGGTATTGTTTTATTTCGACAAAACAACAGAACAAGTAACTATAATACAATTGGTAACAATACTGCTGATATATAAAGTTCAAAAAATTAAACAATACATACTAAACGATTTCAATGACATACTAATACTTCTGCGGGTCAGAAATTGAAATTAAAATGCTCAATATGTTTTTCATTTACATATTATTATTTCGTGGGAAAATGGGGGGGGGGGGGGGGGGGGGGGTGCATTAAATATATTTTCGAGCTTTTACTACACACATCATCGGATTCCTGATAAACATAAGATGACAATTGACAATTAATTTTGATACGATCACAAATAATTATGAAGTTATTTCGGTGATCAAAACTGTGATGAAATATTATTTAAAAAAAATAGATACGAGTTTATTTTCATCACCGTCTTCCAAATATGGTTCAACGTTTATTTGCTGACGTCATTACATGACGCGATTTTGTTTATGAATATTCATGAGCAAAATCACCCATGATTTCTGGCTATGTCATCAACCAAAACCATATATTTAATTTTTTTCCGTCTCCGTCTCCGACACACTTTTAAATTTTGCTCGGACGGGAGTATTTATTAGTGAACTTTAACTACTGCACTTCTGTTATTTTAATTCTTCTCCTTTCAACAAACTTGACGTTGCTCTTATGGTTCCCAAATTTAAAAGAAACCACTAAGTGAAAAGGACAGACTCCCGCTGAATAAATGCATGGTAAGCGAAACGACACCAAAGGTACGAATCGAGTATTGGAGTGGTATAATTTTTAAGCAAAGAGCCGCTAATATTTATGAGGAAATGTCACTCGTAGCTGACAAATATTCTGAAAATGACCCGGTCCCTTGTTCAATCAACGACCTTGCCGTAACCGAGATTAGAGACGAATTGAAAAAAATATAGGCGTTAAAACGAGAATAAAAAACAGAAAAACTTTTAGACCTTTTAAAGAGTAAACGACAATGATTTTGTTGTTACTTTCTACGTGCTCATGTCAGGAACCGATTTATCGCTAGTCAAAAGTAACTACGAGTTATTCTTTATCTTATATTGCTATTTTCTGTACAAAAGAAACAAATACCAAATTCTGTGTTGTCGTCGATAGTATTTCCCCGGAAATAAATAAGCATCATGGTGAAAGATACAGCAGCTTGGTTTGGTGCCTCTTTACAACAACGACGACAACTTCAGACTGTTCTGTGGTATGATGGAAGATTTTGTCTTTTTACCAGTACCTGATTTGACCATTGTTATTTATCTGCTTAGAACACTATGCCCTGATGACCCACCAGAGGCAGCTGAGCTCCTAGATTACTTTATTCAACTTACATCAGTGGTAAACTTAGACAACAGAATCCAGCACAAAATCAAGCAGTCCGTCTGGTCTTAAGACGCAGCCCACCTATGTTTCCACCAGCCATTTGGAATGTTCATGATGCTACAGTCAACGGTGATGCCAGAACCAGCAACATGTGCGAAGGCTGGAACAACAAATTCTTCAACCTGGTAGAACATGCCCATCCGTCTACATGTATATGGCGTGTGATCGAGTGGTGTCAAAAGGAAGAAGCTACTGTCCGTACTATTATCCAGCAAGATGCCGTTTGTAACCCACCAGCTAAGCGTACTCAGCAGAGACATGTTCAGCTCCAAGTGCGTTTATAGAACCTATGCAGAGACCTCACTACTGGCCAGAAGACCATTGCCGAGTTCTTGTGTGGAGAGGATGGAACATCAGACTCAATCACCAAGATTATTGCTTAAGAGACAATTAACATTATGAACATTTACAATTTTAAACTGGAAATATTCAATGTTTGTATGTTCATCATTATATCGTTATGATTTGATATATTTCATATGTTATTTGTTATATGGCTTATAAATGCTCCAATCATTGATGTAATTAAATTAATTAAATGTAAATGCTAATTCATTGTTGTTGTTTTTTTTAGCTCACCTGGCCTTTAGGCCAGGTGAGCTATTGTCATCACTTTTCGTCTGTCGTCCGTCGTCCGTTCGTCAACATTTCACATTTTAATCTTCTCCTCAGAAACCACTGGACCAATTGCAACCACATTTTGGTGGAATGGTTCTTGGATGGCCCCCTTCTAAAATTGTGTCCGGTGATCCCGACTTCCAACCAAGATGGCCGCCAAGCTATAAATAGAAAAAAGGGGGGATGAAATTTTAATTGTCCATTGCTGCTTTAGTATAAGTCAAAATGAGCTCAAATTTTAACTGCAGCTACATGGCAATGAGTAGTTTAGCATATATTCCGGGTTTTTCTGTGAAATTTTTCTTTCAGCCGATTTATACCGATTATGCAAATTAGGCATATTTTGATAAAAGATCACATTTAAATCTTCTTCTCTAAAACCGCTGAACCAAATTAAACCAAACCTGGCAGGGATGGTCCGTTGGTGGGTTCCTTTCAAAATTGTGTCCGACAGCCCCGCCCTCCATCCAAGATGGCCGCCATTACTGAAAATAGATATTTCTTCAAATGGCCAAAACCGCTTTATTTTAAGCCAGAATGTGCCCAAATTTGAACTGTATAAGCATAATGATGAGCTTTTTAACATATATTATGGGATTTTTTATGAACTTTGGGCTTTTGCCGATTTTGACCGATTGTGCATAAATAAGCAAAAAATCATTTAAAAATCTTCTTGTTAGAAACCACTAGGCCAATTTCAACCAAACTTTGTCTGAATGATCCTTAGGTTGTCCCCTTTCAAAATTGTGTCCGTCAGCGCCGTCCTGTATCCAAGATGGCCGCCGTTACTAAAAATAGAAATTTCTTCAAATGGCCAAAACTGCTCTATTTTAAGTCAGAATGTCCCCAAATTTGAACTGTTAAAGCATAATGATAAGCTTTTAAACATATATTACGGGATTTTTTATGAACTTTGAACTTTTGCCGATTTTGACCGATTATGCATATTAGAAAAAAGGGGGGATGAAAATTAAAAAAATCTTCTCCTCTGAAACTACTGAGTCAATCTCAACCAAACTTTGCTGAAATGATTCTTGGGTGGTCCTCTTCCAAAATTGTGTCCGGCATTTCAGAACTTCGACCAATATGGCCGCCACAGCCGAACTTAATTTAACATGGGACCCTATGGGAAATTCCCATAAAAATCTTCTTTTCTGAAACCATTTGCTCAATAAGAACAAAATTTTGATGAAATAGTCATTGGATGGTTCTCTTCCAAAAATATGTCCGGCGGTTCGGCCCTTTGACCAAGATGGCTCCCACAGCCGAACTTAGCTTAACATAGGGCCCTATGGGAAATTCACATAAAAATCTTCTCCTCAGAAACCACTGGGCCAATTGCAACCAAACTTTGGTGGAATGATCCTTGGATGGCCTCCTTCCAAAATTGTGTCCGGTGTTCCCGACTTCCGACCAAGATGGCCGCCAAGCTATAAATAGAAAAAAGGGGGATGAAATTTAAAAAAATCTTCTCCTCTGAAACTACTGACCCAATCTCAACCAAACTTTGCTGAAATGATCCTTGGGTGGCCCCCTTCCAAAATTGTGTCCGGCATTTCATACCTTCGACCAAGATGGCCACCACAGCCGAATTTAATTTAACATAGGACCCTATGTGAAATTCCCATAAAAATATTCTTGTCTGAAACCATTTGCTCAATAAGAACAAAATTTTGATGAAATAGTCATTGGATGGTTATCTTCCAAAATTGTGTCCGACGGTTCGGCCCTACGAACATGATGACCCCCACAGCCGAACTTAGCTTAACATAGGACCCTATGGGAAATTCACATAAAAATCTTCTTGCCTGGAACCTTTGAGTTGCTCAATTGGAACCAAACTTTGATAAAATAGCCATTGGATGGTCCTCTTCCAAAATTGTGTCTGGTGGTCCCGCCCTCTGACCAAGATGGCTGCACAGCTGTATTTAGTTCAACATCCCAGTCTGCAAAGTGACGTTGGTCCAACGTCGGTTAACGGTCGTCTTTGATGTTGGTTTGACGTCGAATGCCAACGGTGGCCCGTCGTCATTTTGCTCATCGGGTCGACGTTGGCGCGACTAATTGGCTCGACGTTGGCCCGACGTTACAATGTCTTATTTCCAACGTTGGTCCAACGTCGGTTAAAGGTCGTCCCTGACGTTGGTTTGACGTCGAATGCCAACGTTGGCCCGTCGTCTTTTTGCTCATCGGGTCGACGTTGGCGCGACTAATCGGCTCAACATTGGACCGACGTTACAATGTCTTATTTCCAATGGTTTCCCGACCAATATCCAACGTTCAAATACTGTGCATTGGTCGGCAAGACGTTTGCCCCGACGGTATGTTTGATCGTTGGGCCGACGTCAAATCATTATAATTCAACATCTTTCTTGTATAACCACGAAGCAAACCATCACCTTATTTGTAACATTTAGTGTACACACAAACGTTAGAGTGTATTGGTCTTGTATGCCTTTCTGATTCGTGTAGCACTTAGCTTGTTCAATACTTATTGAATAACGGTACACTGCCGTCACTTTACTCCAAAAATGAGAACAATTTTGATGTCGTTTGTCTTACTTAATCTTGTTAGGAGGTTAATACTCCTTTTACTCATTTATAAACGTTAAATTATTACTAGGGGGCCCGGGTGACTCAATGAGTTAGGTCGTTGGATCTAACAACTCATACAAGCCTATCACCAATACGGAGTAGGTTCGCGCCCGGCTTTGTAAATTACAAAAAAGGGTGCACTCGACTCGCAGCCGCAAGTGATAAAGATTACCAGTTGCTTGCCCATGGTCGGTGGTGCTCTCTGGGTACTCCGGCTTCCTCCACCACTAAATTTGGTCGCCATGATATAGCTGAAATATTGTTGAAAGTGGCGTTAAAACACCAAAAATCATATCAAATCATAAATTGTTAATATCAATTCGGAAACCCTTTATAATTAATGTGCCAATAAATGAGAAGAAAGCACAGTTATGCATTTTTATTTACATGTTTTTGCCTTCCGGCCGCCGCTTCAGCCAGTTTTTTATTACACCTTCAATTCTGTCATCCGTTTCGTTTTTAGTCGTGTTGTTCTTTCGTACTGCAGCTGTAAAATAAGAAAATAGGATTTAGAAAAGATATAAAATGTATCTGTTAAACTAGCGATGGTTAAACTCGATAAATTAATGTAAAATGAAATGAAACATGATTTAACAAAAAGAGGTTAGGAATTTTTATCTTTGAACACTGCTCTTGGAAGGCAAATTCAAGCAGATTTAGTTTTTAAATCAGCAAAGCTTCCATTGACGAAAACATTCTTTAAATGGCGCAGGTTTTATTAGATTTTTGACACTTCTAGCTATTGTCTCCACGCTGATCAAGTCGACCTTGCATGTTTGTAAAGGTATAAAGATTCAAAAAGCAACAAATTGGTTAGGGAATTATTTTTACCTTTTACGATGCTGCATTATTTAGTGCCTCGAATGATTTTGTATCCCCTTTCCCTTTCCAGTTCAGGGTGTTGGCAACATCTGTGGTCATCAGGGCGTTAAGAATCCGTCTCCCACAATCTCTTACATTGTCTCCGCCAATTCTACCCAAATAGCTTATCTACAAAGTACCATAATTGTTACTAGGATATTATCAGAAAATTATTTAGAAAGATACAGTTGCAGTATTGATATAAATTTGTTCTGATTTGTTTTCTAAAAATGTTCAATGAAATTGAATGTTCAAATAAACTGAAAAAGGCATTAGCTACGATTTTGACCCCAAAAATAATAAATGTTTTGGAAATTGGTAAATAGCTTTACAATGATGAAAAAAAGGTAACTATTTCACATTAAGCAGCTTATCGTACCACTTTTCGCCTTTTGAGAACGAAAATTGCCATCGATTTATTCCTTGCAAGCAAATAATTTGAAGTTGCTTTCTCTGTATGCAACTGACCTTACTAGTAACAGGTCAAAACGAATAATTTGTATTTTGTCGCTTATTATCAATTATAAGACATTCATCTACGAGAATAAAAATAAATTTGAGTTAAAATATCATAACTATTATGTGTGCAGCCTCACTACATGGCCAATGCTTTTAAACCGTTTACCACGAATTACGTTTACATGAGTAATCATTAATCACTTTTAAAATATTCCCACAGGTATATTTGATACACAACATCTGGAGATTTCCTGTAAAGCAAGATCAACGTTTGTTCGGTTTGGGATAAAGTAATAAGTTGTAATGTAATACCGCATCTACTATCTCACTTTAGTGCTGCATTTGTCTTATAGTTGTCACAGGTGCTTGTGGACAGGACACAGCATCACCCCTTTTTACACCCTATCCCCCTTTTTTCATTTTTTTCCTTCATTTCCATTGCCATGCAAATGAAAAAAAAATGGAAATGAAAAAAATATGGAAATGAAAAAAAAATTGAAAAAAGGGGGGGTAGGGGATAAAAAGGGGGGATGCTGTGTCCTGTCCACAAGCACCTGTCATAGTTGTGTCTTATTTACATAGTTACACATACAAATATATTCAAGTATCAACACGACATACACATTGACTATAATATAAATGCTTAGACAGCATGCAATTGACCTCTTAAATATTAAATTGCATTAATTCCCCGAGATTCCTTCATAAATATGGTTGCTATGGCAACCCTTTATGTATCTGACCTCTTCCCTTAGTATTAAACAATATATTTTATCAGCTAAACTGTCTTGATCATTACACACACGCAATAAAACTCTGAACCATTAAATTTCATGTTTGACCTTTGAGACGGTTACATTTATATAGCAATAAACTTTGAAGAATGTGACCCACCAGATTTATATTTCAGTAAATTGTAACTGCATAATCGCTCTCTGAATAATTTCAATTTCATAAACAAATTTGAAAAATAACGTATCAAATTCAAAATATCCCTAAAAGTTTTATAAAAACTCTCGATTTAAGCTTCTATTTAAAGTTTTATTCAGAAGGGGGAAGTGTTGCAAATTAGCTTTGCCCTTCTTAATATAGTACTTAAATTTTGACAAAATTAGGTTATAATTAACCCATTTTTTTCAGTCACTACTTGCAGGATCTATCATCACTCCTATATTTAAAATAGCTGGATCACCACAAGCTAAATAAATCAAAAGCCATTTTGGTTATATAAAAATCTTACTCAACCTACCAAAGTAGTCTTAATAAATCGTTGCTAACACAATTCCATATAAATCAGTTACACGCATGACTTAAAGCATAAATAAAATTAAGAGATAATTTACATGAGTTTCTGCTAGCCGCGAGCCTCAAAATGAAAATGGCGTATGCGGCTTAATTGGTCGCGCGGGAAAACCACAGGAATCGGTATCGATGTTGTTAATGATGATAAATGAAATCCCCGCATACTAGATTTCATTTCATGGCCGTAGCGCAATGGAGGCAAATGAGGCAAATGCCTCACTTTTGAAACGGCAAGTGTAACCTTTTGAAAGCAAATAAAATCTTTTTTTTCTTAAAAATTTGTCTAAATTCACCCCTTTTGCCTCACTTTATTCAGACCCGGCCTACGGCTGTGCATTTACAATCATTGTTTTGTGTGTGTGTGTGTTTTAAATACGGGTTTTAAATCTAGAATTAAGATATAAACAATCATACGTCAAATATTCAAACCAAGCGTCGGTAAATAACCTAATGCCGACCGTCGTTTTGTCAAAGTTAACCCAACGTTGGTGAAAAGACGAGAACCCAACCGTTGGTCTGTCAAATCTAACCCGACGTTGGCGAGGAACCGAGAACCCGACCGTCGTTATGCCATATCTAGCCCAACGTCGGCTGAAGAACGGAAACCCGACCTTCGCTTTGCCTACGCTAATCCTACGTTGGTTCAACGTCGTCAAGCCGACGCCGACCTACAGCCGACCTACAGCCGACCATTACGACCTTTTACCGACGTTGGTTCGACGTCACCCTGCAGACTGGGATAGGACCCTATGGGAAATTCACATAAAAACCATCTTGTCTGGAACCAGTAGCTCAATTAGAACCAAACTTTGATGGAATAGTCATTGAATGGTCCTCTTCCAAAATTGTGTCCGGTAGTCGTGCTCTCCCACTAAGATGGCTGCCGCAGTGCAGTTGCGTTGTTATTGAAAACAGCTTTGATCCAGGTGAGCGATTACAGGCTCCTGGGAGCCTCTGGTTTTATTATTTTCTAATTAGAAAGAGTTGGATGGGTGAATATCAATGAGTCAAATTTTGGTTCTCATATATCAAGGTCTCTATAATCATTCCTTTATAATTAGAAGTAGTTCGGATTGAATACATATCAACGAGACATCAATCGAATGTGGTTCTCAATCAAGGTCTTGAATAAATATCAAAACAAAAACAAAACAAAAAAACACACACAAACAAATAAAAAAAAAACGTCAAAAACAAAACAAAAATAATTATACACACTGTGACTCTCCCGGGTATAGTATATGTGGAAAAAAATCATTGTGACCTTTTTCCTGTGATTTTTTTTCTACCGACGCAACACATACTTGAGATATTATATTGAACACAGATACTAACTGACATGAACATTTTAATTTTGTTTATGCGAAATAGTTTACGGAGCCCGTTTTCTGACATGATAAATTTTTTTTATTTCGTTTATAAATATTTGTTTAATTTAGTTTATGCGAAATACTATTTCGTGTAACGTCATAAAAAATATTTATCATGTCAGTTAACGGGCCCCGTACTTTATTGTTACTCATCAAAAAAGAATAAATTCTAATTAAGAAAGAAGCGTCTTTTAATGTCATAATAGTAATGTTTTAAAAAGAAACCATCATAGATAAATTTGATAAACAATGTGAGGTAGAGAAAGATAATTAAAAAGTTGGCATGCGGTGAAATATTTATTCAATGACGAATTATACCTCAAAAGACGGCATTGTCATAATTTGATCTTAATTTATGGTACTTGGATCACAGGCGCATGGGGCATGGATTTCGCTTCCTCCTCCCCCTTTTCTCTACTACCCCCCCCCTTTTTCAAAATGTTCATATAAATCATTCCTTTTTCAAAATTTTCATAATCATTCGTTTTTTCTTCATTTGACAATATCAGTAGACGCCATACATCATGAATAATACATGTATTCTGTGTCCACATTTTTTCGACTGATACAGTATAAGAGAGAAGGTATGCAACTCCATTTTCATATTTCGCGCCATATCGCTCACCTTGGTTGGGAAACCCCAGTGTTTTTTACACTTTTTACCTTGTCTACATATGGCACTGTCGTATCAAACTGTTTCTAAGACACTTACCTAATTGCCCATGTTCGTACTTCAGTCCGTACGTCGATCTTTTCCAAGAAATCTCGCCGAGAATAGCGAAGCAGCTTCGTTTCTAGGTCAAACAACATCATACAAGACGGAAGTGCAACAACGATAACACGGTTTTTTTTACGAATGGAATACTTGCAATGAAAAACCCAGATACGCTCCGAATATTTTTCCAGGAATTTTTTGGCGGAAAATATAAATCGCTGAAAAAACATAACAGCAGACGGATTATTTCCAGCATTTCGTAAAAATGGCACAACGACCATCTGAATATGGAAACACTGAAATAATTTCATGGTAAATAACTGTTAACACATACAAAGAATTTCTCTGGGAGAAATTCAAACTGAGAAATAGATATGATTGAATGGTTAGAACTGAAGTCAAAATTTCAATGAAAAAGAAATATTCAGCTTGCCTCTACTTCAAATTATTAAAATCATACCCAAACAAATACATATACAGCTAAAAAAATACAAAATAAATAAAAAAAACAAAGGAAGAAGAAGCTGAGGACAGCTATAGAATGGGACTATGGCATTTTACCCCCTTCCTCAATAAAAGGGCTCCCAACTGATAAAAATGTGCGGTCCATAGATTTACCCAAAAACACGTAAAAAAACACCAAAAAACACATCATAAGGGAACGACCATTTAACTTGAAAGGGGGGGGGGTATGTTTTTTCCTAAAAAAAATATTCTGATTCCCAATGTGGCTGAAAAAAATATTCTGATTCAGAGTTTTTGTCATATGACATAAAGTTAAATGGTCGGTCCCTAAATAAAACGAGAATATGAAATCAGCGGACAGATGAAAAAATATGCATTTGTTTTAGTTCTAGAAACGAGAAGGGAGCCGGAGGGACCATTTAACTAAGGGGGCTATTTCTTTTTTATTTCATGTCACTGATTTTATAAAACAATAATCTGTCTTTCAGGAGTAAATAATAAATAACTTGTGTAACGCCAGTTTTCAGCAGTGACAGAAATCAGTGTTGAAATCCAGAAAAAAAAAATCCTATTTTACAGTATAAGTGGTTATTTTGGTGGGTATTTAATTTTCGCTTTCTTTGCGAGGATGCTAAATGCGCGAAAAATGAAGTCCCGAATTATTATTTCACATTCAAATAGTATCACATAAATAGCCATTGCGCAAAATTTTGTGGCATAATTAAATGCATCCCATTTCAAGTATTTGTTTTCCATTTGACAAGAAAATAAAATATTCCAGAGGAATAAGCTCCCACCAAAAGATTTGAACGGTTGGTCCATTGTGATGTAAAAAAAAGGGGGGGGAGAACTCTAACTACTTATGTAAATTGTGTTCTAATTGTTCCATCTTGTTGTTGGAGAGGATTTGTATAGGCATAACCTGTTATCCAATCCTATTGATTTATCAATAAAATATTTGAAATAAATATAAAAAATGGCAGCCATGCAATTTTGTTTTTCTGAAGTGTGTGGGTTTTTTTTCTGAATTAAGAGTTTTACTGTTTATTTGAGAACTATGCACACAATATAATTTTTTTTATTAATAACTTTAAAGCAAATTTACCAATCCAGTTACAAAATGAGTTAATGCATCTGACATTTCAACAGAATTAATGGGTTATTCTTATAATAAGATTTGGTTTCTTCTGGAAATAAGTAAATGCACAACCCAAGGAAAATAGTAAAAGTCTCTGCTGTGTTGTTTACCTCTGTGTCTCAAACTTTTGACGAATTTTGTCGTCAAAAATGTTTTACCAGTCCCTGCCTGGCCAAGAATAAGCAAGTTATGGCCACTCAAAGCAAGCTGGTATGCCTGAAGTTGGTCTTCGTCCATTTTTCATCTGTTATTTACGGTTTTACAAGGTTACATGTGGTTTTTAAAATATTCCGGGAAAAATATTCGGAGCGCATCTGGGTTTTTCATTGCAAGTATTCCATTCGTAAAAAAAAAAAAGTGTTATCGTTGTTGCACTTCCGTCTTGTATGATGTTGTTTGACCTAGAAACGAAGCTGCTTCGCTATTCTCGGCGAGATTTCTTGGAAAAGATCGACGTACGGACTGAAATACGAACATGGGCAATTAGGTAAGTGTCTTAGAAACAGTTTGATACGACAGTGCCATATGTAGACAAGGTAAAAAGTGTAAAAAACACTGGGGTTTCCCAACCAAGGTGAGCGATATGGCGCGAAATATGAAAATGGAGTTGCATACCTTCTCTCTTATACTGTATCAGTCGAAAAAAGTGGACACAGAATACATGTATTATTCATGATGTATGACGTCTACTGATATTGTCAAATGAAGAAAAAACGAATGATTATGAAAATTTTGAAAAAGGAATGATTTATATGAAAATTTTGAAAAAGGGGGGGGGGGGGGGTAGTAGAGAAAAGAGGGAGGAGGAAACGAAATCCATGCCCCATGCGCCTGTGACTTGGATGTGCTTTGCAAAGTTTTGACCTTTTTATCTAAGACATCAGCATATCTGGCGTTCGGGATATGTACAATGGAAGAAGAACAAAGGATTTACACAGACCTCGATCTACTTTGATTATTTATTAGGTTTAAATAAAATACCTTGTCTTTTGTATGAACAATTATTTATATACACGACTATATGGTTTAAAAGGAATATATTACTAGGTTCTATTTTAAGCTTGTCTTATTATTTGTTATGTTAATTTGTCACGTACGCACATGTGTTTACCAAGAAGCTAATTGTATTGATTGGTAAATTAGTACAAATTGCAATATCATACCATTGTTTTTTTGTTCAATTGAATTCAAAGTTATTGTTAATTAAATCACGGGATAGATATTCGTGAGCCCGTAATTTTTCAAAATTTATAATAAATAAAACATGTAATTTTCAATGTAAAGTAGGTACATAAAAATTACAAATACGTTAATTTCAGTATTAAGAAGAAAGTCACTGAAAGAGTCACATGATCTTTTTGTACATAATTCATTATATTTTCGAGTTATTTATTCATTAATCAAAACTTCTTTCCTATTAATTAAAACCTTATACATGTATTTATAAATAAAATTTACGGCGCTCCTTTTATTAATTCTATGGATTAGAAATTGATATGTTCATCACAGGCGTTCGTGGCACGGACCACCCCCCTTTTTCTAACTTTCTGTTTACAAATTTATTTTCAAATGCAATTTGATGTTAACATAAGATTGTATGAATATTGACACGAACAAGTTAAAATAAGGAAAAAGAGATGAAATAATAAAGAAATAAAGAAATTTTATTGAAAATAAATTTTTAAGCAGAAAGTTAGAAAAAGGGGGGTGGTCCGTGTCATGAGCGTCTGTGATGTTCATCAGATAAATGCATCCAATAACGTTTTTTTCCTTCGTTGTTTATAAATGTTGCCCCAAAATGCCATTTTCCCTTCAATTTTCAAATTAAAATTTTGATCTTGGAAGGGCATGTTACAAAGAAGTTTACTTTAAAAAATCAAAAAAAATCTATGGATAAAAGACACCCCATCTACATTAAGGCATGGCCTACGTGATCAAAATCACTTGTGCACACGTCTGAGACGTGACGTCTGCAATTACCGATTAACCCTTCATTTTTCATATTTCCATTAACCAGAACTTGACAGAAGCAGACGTGAAATTTGAATTGGTAAAATTTTGTTATATTTTCTTCATTTTATATGCAATTAACGACATTTTGCTGAAAACAATTAAGAATAACATTGTTGCGTGTTTGTGCAATGTATTTTATACGAATTTATACGAATTTATCTCTGGAACACAACAATACAATACAATACAATACAGATATTTTATTTCCGATTAAGGAGCCCTTTCGGGCAGAACAATTAACAAATAATTTAATACAATGATTATGGATTGATTACATTGATTGGAAGATGACAACATTTTATGAAACAAGGCATCATTTGACTTGTGTAGTCCTATCACATAGTACCGCGGGTGGCGATATTTACTGTTTGTTTTCTATTTGCTGCCTCCGCATGAAATAAAAAATGATTGATTGATTTGATTTTTGGTGCTTAACGCCACCTTCAGCAATATTTCAGCTATATCATGGCGATCAGTTATAGTGGTGGAAGAAGCCAGAGAGAACCACCGACCATGGGCAAGCAACTGGTAAGCTTTAGGGACCGACCATTTAACTTGAAAAGGGGGGGGGGGGGGGGACAACACAACAGTTAGAATATTTTTTCCCCATAATTTAACATTAGGCTATATGACAAAAACTCTGAATCAGATTATTTTTTTTTCCTCCACCAAAATCAGAATACTTTTTTCAGCAACATTGGGAATCGGAATATTTTTGGAATGTGAAGACTGGAGTCGTATGTTATATAGGACCATACTATAGACTTTGTGTTGTTCGCATGCAAACGTCCACGTGAATCGCAAGGACTTGTTCCCGGCCTTTCGTTATCAATAATTGTAACCCTACTAGCAATGATTATTGATAACGAAAAGGCCGGGAGCAAGTACACACATAATCTTGATAATTAATGTAATGATATGTATTTACTTTGTATTGATTTGAACACTCTTACTCTGTAACCTTTGTAACATTTATTAGTTTAGAGAATAAAGTTATATACACAAACACAGTCATCTGTCAAAAGTATTCGGAAATGTAAAAAAAATCCATATATAATCAACCATTTCTGGATAAATTTTAACATATGTTACACCAAAACATTCGGAATTGTCTATATTTTGTTTGTTTATTTGCTCATTATGTTTATATGAGTGGTTTTTATTTGTACATAATTTTTGTAATGAAATCGGGTGCGACAACGATCAAACGTATATATTTCGTTTCGTTAAATATTTATCTACATTCTTACCTATTAATATTTATTTCCAGTTCATTATCATAACAAATATCTCATTTGTGACAAATCCCGCCTTTTGTACTTGACAAAATGTGGCTACTGTTCAAATAAGAGTTTGAAGATACCAAAGGGGTAATCAGAATCCGTATATCGAAGAACAGACAACACAATGGCCAAAAAGAAAAAGAACAAACAACGATCTATAAAACATACCCATAAACGTGCAGATAAAATATATGTATTGCTTTTTATTGCGCATTTTCATTAGCTTCAACCCCAGGACTACACACCAAACCTCGCAATCCCAAGCAATTCAAGTTTGAGCCCATTTGAGACCCCAAAGCCTATTGCACATCTCGCTAGATTTGCTTAGTGCTCTGATCCCCAGCATTTTGGTAAGTGGGTGAGGAAAAAGGGGGAGGGGACTACTTCACTGGTTACGGCAGAAATTTAATTAGCAACTGGATTTTCAGCATGAAAGCAAAAACAAAATGTTAAGTTGGCAGCCTCTGTGTATTTTTGTTTTTATTTATATACGTGTTATTTTTGCAACCTTTCACCCCTCGTGTTAACCCCCCCCCCCCCCCCCCTCCCCCCCCACCCCCCACCCCCCACCCCACACACACACCTTCCGATTCATTTCTAAAGTTTAATCTTCGCATCGGTAGCCCTTTGCTACCCCACTGCATATGCCTAATGCACAGAAAACATCGGATTGGACGAATAGCAGTCGAGCTATTAGAGATTTAAAAAGTCGATATTTCAAGATTATAATGTTGATTTTTTTTTATTAAAAATGTTAAGATTTTTTTTTTATAAATAATCAATGTCATAATATTTCTACTTGTAGATTCATCATGGAAACAGTTTGTGATCCATGTTCAGAAAAAAACCAAATAAACTGTGAAATACACACAGACGTCCAGATTGATCATTTCTGTAGTCAACATGATGTTGTATGCTGTAGAACTTGTCTCTCGGAGAGTCATAGGTCTTGTGAGTCTGTTTTACCTTTAGACTCTGCTTCAAAGGACGTCAAAAATTCATCTTTACTTTCTGATACGTTAGAAGAACAAGATTATATGACTGAAACATTACAGAAAATAGAAGGAAATAGAGACGAGAATCTAAAATTACTGAAACAGAAGAAGTCATCGATAATAAAACAAATCAGTGCAGCTAAATCAAAAGTTCTAAAATATCTAGACGAGACAGAAGAGAGATTAATTACTGAAGTAGAGTCTGTACAGGAAAAAAATGAGGAGAAAATAAACAAAGAAAAACATGACATTTATCAATTAACATCGATTTTAAAAGACAATAAACAAGAACTAGAATTCATAAAAGACCACGGCTCTAATAATCAGCTATTTATAACTTTACGAAAACAAATAACAATCATCCAGAAAACAGACAAGAAGATTCGTGACATGTCGTCTGCTATTAATGAAATCGACATGGAGTTTAAAGAAATTAAGAATGTCAACATTGAAACAATCGGATCATTGTCACAAATTACCCGACCTTGTCCTATTAAATATAAATCAATGAAAGCACAACATCAACAGGTAGAAGTCGATAGAAGTCAAACACTGACCGAATTCATCAATGAAGGTCAAATGGATTTAAAACCTGACCTACAATGGTTAACAGACATGGCTGTCACTTCTGACAACAAATTACTACTTTGTAGTCATTCTCATCCGAAGGTATATATATACAAGGATTACAAAACCTATGAAGATGAAATATCGTTTACCTGTCGACCTAGGTGTATTACTGTAGTACCATGTACAGATAAAGCAGTAGTTACTCTTCCACATGAGGGATCCATACAATTTATCAACACTACTAACAATACAAAGGACAACAAGATAAAGATAGGAGAATGGTGTGAAGGTGTCACTGCTGTAAAGGACAAAATTTACATCGGTGGAGAAGATAAAGTTATAATATTAAATACAGATGGATCTCGTGTAAGAGAGATAACAACTGATGGTGGTTATAATAACTACTTATTGTATAATGAAAGGAATGATCAGTTGTTGTTAAGACAGAACAGGAGATTGTGTTGTATCAATTTAGATGGCCACGTTATATATAGATACGACATATCAGGATACCGAGGACTGGCTGTGGATCAACAAGGTCATGTATACATAAGTGAATCAGACGACATACACAGGTTGTCACCAGATGGAACATTCCGTGATATAGTATTAAGTAAACATGATGGTGTTGACAGACCATGGAGTATAACATTTAACAATGACTTTACAAAACTGTTCATTATAAATAGAGGTGAGTCTGTATTAGTTTATAGTTGTAAATGAAGGATTTTTATATTTTGTAAATAAAGTATTTGTATATTTTGTAAATAAAGTCTTTTTTGTTTATTTTGTGGACAAGATGGTATTGACAAGTCACAAACCATGTGATATAATATTTAACAATGACTTACAAATCTGTTAATTATAAGTAGAAATAATTCTATATTAATTAGTCTATAACTTTAAATGATATTTTTTTAATTTATGAGAACCATATGTTTCCTAATGAGTATGTACTGTAGATAAAAGTAGCAAAATATAGATCTAATTAATTTTACCGGATTTGTTTTAATTATTGGAGTATAAAAGATGCTAATTAAAGGATTATTGCTAGCATTGTGTATTTTGAGGTGAAACTTGGAACATTTTGCTCATTTACATTGAAGTACCTGTACCAAGCCAGTGAAGTACCAAAATACTAATAGTTGGACAATTTACAACATTTGAACTAGTTACACCATTTGGATCATTACAATATTTGGACAATGTATAGCATGTTTTTAGCCGAGTTGCAACGAAGTTGTAGTCGGCTTATGTTTTGGCGAAAGGCGGGCGGGCGGGCGTATGTTAGCCTATCTTCGTTAACATGATAGCGCTCTTAGTTTTTGGCCGATCAACATAATTTTTGGTAGGAAGCATTATTACACTATTATTTAGAGCGAGTTCGAAATTCAGATTAATCTATTGTTTTTTTCTTGTAAAATAATGTTTTTTTATAGAAAAAGTATACATTTTGAGAATTATCTTCGTTAACGCGATAGCACTCTTACTTTTTGGCCGATCAACATAATTTTTCTTAGGAAGCATTATTACACAATTATTTAGAGCGAGTTCGAAATTCAGATTAATCTATTGTTTTTTTCTTGTAAAATCATGGTTTTTTATAGAAAAGTACATATTTTGAGAATTACACATTTCTCTGAAACTACAAAAGATAGAAACTTGATATTTGGTATGGGTGGAGATGCCAATGTGAAGTTGTGCATTCAACATTTTTATCCCTGGTGCTCAGCCCCACCCTGCTGGGAAATCTGTTTTAAAAAATGACCGAGATCCCCACCCTAAACCATATATATTTATGATCAGGGTGACTAGGCAAATTAAATGCATTATAGCTCAGGCCTCAGGGTCATACCCCGCCCCCTACCTGAAGTGAACTTTTTAATTGTTGAGATCCCCACCCCTAAACCATATATATTTATGATTAGGGTTACTAGGCAAATTAAATGCATTATAGCACAGGCCCCAGGGTCATACCCCACCCCCTACCTGAAGTGAACTTTTTAATGGTTGAGATCTCCACCCCTAAACCATATATATTTATGATCAGGGTGACTAGGCAAATTAAATGCCTTGTAGCTCAGGCCTCGGGAGGGTCATACCCACCCCCTATCTGAAGTGAACTTTTTAATGGTTGAGATCCCCACCCCTAAACCATATATATTTATGACCAGGATGACTAGGCAAATTAAATGCCTTATAGCTCAGGCCCGGGGGGAGGGGGGGGGTCATACCCCACCCCCTACATGAAGTGAACTTTTTAATGGTTGAGGTCCCCACCCCTAAACCATATATATTTATGATCAGGGTGACTAGGCAAATTAAATGTCTTATAGCTCAGGTCCTGGGGGTCATAACCCACCCCCTACCTGAAGTGAACTTTTTAATGGTTGAGATCCCCACCCTTAAACCATATATTTATTCTTTATTTTCTTACATATTTATAAAACAAGACCAAATGATTATGACTTGCAACTTAGCTGTTGCATCTCTGATCAATGCTTTCTCGATTTTTATAGAATATTTTATACATACAATTTATATATAAAGTATAACCTGTACAATGTGTCTATTATTATCATATCAAATACACATTTATTATAAGTCCAATACATAACAGATATATCATGTAAAATTAAATAAAAATACAAATCTAGATAATATATATTAAGGTTTTATGATTTATGGGATTTAACGCCACTTTCAACAATATTTCAATTATATCATGGCGATCAGTTTTATTGGTGACGGAAACCGGAGTTCCCAGAGAAAACTACAGACCTGTCGCAAGTCACTGATAAACTTTATCACATAATGTTGTATCGAGTACACCTCGATATAGATTACTTGATGTTCCATATAATGTTCAACCTGAACAGCTTAGCTTCATATTTTGCCTTATAAATAAAATGAGAGAAATTACATTTTACAAGACATTATCAATACTGAGATCACTATGATAGTTTGATATTAAATCAGTGCCTATCGCCACTAAAGTTGTGCGTTCGATTCCCGCTTATGGCGAGGTGTACTCGATAACATAATATCAAGTTTTAGAGATTTATTGCAGGTCAATGGTTTTATCGGTATTCCGGTTTCCTTCACCATAAACCACCATCTCATAGGTAAAATATTGCTACAAGTGATGTTAAACACTAATTAATCTAACGATTTTAAATTCTTAATGATCTTATGTGTATACATTTTTAATGGTCGCTGTTAGTTAAACCTGATCATTCAGAAACAACACACACACAATTTTTACAATTTGTACACACATAGAGAAAAAACATAGTAATTTTCCTAATCACCTGGCGTCTGTCGTCCGTTATCCGTTTATCATTGTCGTCAACACTTTATCTAACATAATATTAAAGAGTCATGGAAGTTCTCTCTCACATTAACCTCTCTTTTTCATTGATAGCCTTTTCAAATTTTAATTTTCTAATCGAAATCACAGACACAGAGAATGAACCACGCTATATTTACATTCTCACTTTTCAAATGTCTGGTTTGATGCGAATCAAAACTGAAATATGATCCTGATTGGCTCGCATGTCAAATATAAACTTTAGTGCATTGTAAGAATATTTCTTCTTCCATCAAGTTTTTAGCTCACCTTGCCTATGGAAATGTGAGCTTTTGGCGTCCGCCGTCCGTTAACTTTTCACATTTTAATGTTCCCCTCCACAACCGCTTGTCCAAATGAACAGAAACTCAGTAGCTATAGGGATCATCTATGGAAGGTCTTCTGTTAAACTTGCTCATTTTGTCTTGATCCGTTAAAAAATCGTTCCTCTGAAACACAGTTGCCAAATGAACAAACATTAGGTAGGAAGCACCTATGGAAAGTTCTGTATAAGGTTTCCTCAAAACAGAATGAAAGATGAGCAACAAAGTGTTTTAGCTCCCTGACACGTGGCAGTTTTTAACATAGGTGCCTATTTGGAAATGAATAAAAGCTTTTTCGTAAGAAGAGTTTCAAGATACCAAAGGGCTAATAAGAATCTGTAAATCAAAGGACCGACAACACAATGGCAAAAAAGGACAAAAGGACAAACAATGATCTACAAAACATACACATAAAACTAAAGATCGAGTAACACAAACCCCACTAAAAACCGGGGTGAACTCGGGTGCTCGGGAAAGGTAGGTTGCTCCTGTTCCACTAGTGGTACTCGTGTTAATATGGTTACAAATCCGGTGATAGGTGATGAATGAAGAAAGGATCGGTGTCATGGTATTTTTATCCATGGTATATTGCCCCACCCCTTATTGAAAATTGACCTCCCTGTATGGAAAATTGAACCCCCATGGTATTTTGACACCCTCATTTCTAATCAAGAGATAGGCAGAAGGGTCAAAATACCATGGATAGGGGGTTCGATATACCATTGGGAGGGGGGTCAAAATACCATGGATAGGGGGGTCGATATACCATGGATAGGGGGGTCGATATACCATTGGGAGGGGGGTCAACATACCATGGGTAGGTGGGTCAAACTACCATGGGTAGGGGGGTCGATATATCATGGGTATATTTTTTTCTGTGTGTCTGTGGTGAATATTTCTTTTTTAGGTAAACAAATAAACATTACTTGAATTTTGGTAATGAAATCGCGTAATAAAAAAGTTATCACATAGTCTTTTCGCTCTAACCTAATTTAGTCTTTTAAAAACAGACTAGAGGCTCGGGTGAGCCTGTATTGCTCACCTGACATAATTAAGCCCTCTTAAGAATGTCTGTATGCCGAATACATCTAAGTTACTATTCAATTCTCATAGGGTTCTATGTTAAAACTATGTTTGCTCATGGCAGCCATCTTGGATGGAGGTCGTGGTCATTGGACACAATTTTGAAAGTATACTACCCAAGGACCATCCATGCCATGTTTGCTTTAGATTGGCTGACTGGTTTCAGAGGAAAAGACTTTTAAACAATTTTCCCATAGGGTCGTATGTTAAAACTATGCCCGCTGACGGCAGCCATTTTGGACCCAGATCGGGGTCACTGAACACAATTTTGGAAGTTGACCACCTAAGGACCATCGATGACATGTTTGCTATATTGGGTTACTGGTTTCAGAGGAGAAGAATTTAAAACATTTTTTCTCATAGGGTCCTATGTTAAAACTATGTCCGCTGAAGGTCAATGGTCGTTTCCTTGCTTGTCTCACCCTCCTTCAGTTCGATATACATGTAGTTTGTAGTAAATATTTGGAGATGCCAAATAGGCAAACACAAGCCGTAAATCTGATGATGAGAGATAACATAATTGTCTAAAGAAAAAAGGTATAACAGAACAAACAATGATCTACAAACCATGCCACAGAAAACTAAAGATTGAGCCACACGAACCACACTAAAAGTCTACCAACCATGACACAGAAATCTAAATATTGAGTCACACGAACCCCACTAAAAGTCTACAAGCCATGAGACAGTAAAGTAAAGATTGAGCCACACGAACCCCACTAAAAGTCTAACAACCATGACACAGAAAGCTAAAGATAGAGCCACACAAACCCCACTAAAAGTCTACCAACCATGACAGAAAACTAAAGATTGAGCCACACGAACCCCACTAAAGGTCTACCAACCATGACACAGAAATCTAAAGATTAAGCCAAGCGAACCCCACTAAAAGTCTACCTACCATGAGACAGAAAACTAAAGATTGAGCCACACGAACCCCACTAAAAGTCTACCAACCATGCCACAGAAGACTAAAGATTGAGCCACACGAACCCCACTAAAAGTCTACCAACCATGACACAGAAATCTAAAGATTGAGCCACACGAACCCCACTAAAAGTCTACCTACCATGACACAGAAAACTAAAGACTGAGCCACACGAACCCCATTAAAAGTCTACCAACCATCCCATAGAAGACAAGATTGAGCCACACGAACCCCACTAAAAATCTAACAACCATGACACAGAAAATTAAAGATTGAGCCACACGAACCCCACTAAAAGTCTACCAATCATGACACAGAAATCTAAATATTGAGCCACACGAACCCCACTAAAAGTCTACCAACCATGAGACAGAAAAGTAGAGATTGAGCCACACGAACCCCACTAAAGGTCTCCCAACCATGACGCAGAAAACTAAAGATTGAGCCACATGAACCCCACTAAAAATCTACCAACCATGACACAGAAAGCTAAAGATATAACCACACGAACCCCACTAAAAGTCTACCAACCATGACACAGAAATCTAAAGATTGAGCCACACGAACCCCACTAAAAGTCTACCAACCATGACAGAGAAAACTAAAGATTGAGTCATACGAACCCCACTAAAAGTCTACCAACCATGACACAGAAATCTAAAGATTCAGCCACACGAACCCCACTAAAAGTCTACCTACCATGACACAGAAAACTAAAGATTGAGCGACACGAACCCCACTAAAAGTCTACCAACCATGACACAGAAAATTAAAGATTGAGCCACACGAACCCCACTAAAAATCTGCCAATCATGACACCGAAATCTAAATATTGAGCCACACGAACCCCACTAAAAGTCTACCAACCATGAGACAGAAAAGTAGAGATTGAGCCACACGAACTCCACTAAAGGTCTCCCAACCATGACGCAGAAAACTAAAGATTGAGCCACACGAACCCCACTAAAAGTCTACCAACCATGACACAGAAAACTAAAGATTGAGCCACACGAACCCCACTAAAAGTCTACCAACCATGACACAGAAAACTAAAGATTGAGCCACACGAACCCCACTAAAAGTCTACCAATCATGACAGAAATCTAAATATTGAGCCACACGAACCCCACTAAAAATCTACCAACCATGAGACAGAAAAGTAGAGATTGAGCCACACGAACTCCACTAAAAGTCTACCTACCATGACACAGAAAACTAAAGATTGAGCCACACGAAACCCACTAAATGTCTACCAACCATGACACAGAAATCTAAAGATTGAGCCACACGAACCCCACTAAAAGTCTACCAATCATGACACAGAAATCTACATATTGAGCCACACGAACCCCACTAAAAGTCTACCAACCATGAGACAGAAAAGTAGAGATTGAGCCACACGAACCCCATTAAAGGTCTCCCAACCATGACGCAGAAAACTAAAGATTGAGCCACACGAACCCCACTAAAAATCTACCAACCATGACACAGAAAACAAACTAGATTGAGCCACGCGAACCCCCCTAAAAATCTACCAACCATGACACAGAAAATTAAAGATTGAGCCACACGAAGCCAACTAAAAATCTACCTACCATGACACAGAAAACTAAAGATTTAGCCACACGAACTCCACTAAAAGTCTACCAACCATGACGCAGAAAACTAAAGATTGAGTCACACGAACCCCACTAAAAGTCTACCTACCATGACACAACACCAAAAAAAAAGGAACACGAACCCCACTAAAAGTCTACCAACCATGACACAGACTACTAAAGATAGAAGAGAAGAACGAACCCCACTAAAAGTCTACCAACCATGACACAGAAAGCTAAAGATAGAATCACACGAACCCCACTAAAAGTCTACCAACCATGACAGAGAAAACTAAAGATTGAGCCACACGAAACCCACTAAATGTCTACCAACCATGACACAGAAATCTAAAGATTGAGCCACACGAACCCCACTAAAAGTCTACCTACCATGACACAGAAGACTAAAGATTGAGCCACACGATCCCCACTAAAAGTCTACCAACCATGACACAGAAGACTAAAGATTGAGCCACACGAACCCCACTAAAAGTCTACCAACCATGAGACAGAAAAGTAGAGATTGAGCCACACGAACCCCATTAAAGGTCTCCCAACCATGACGCAGAAAACTAAAGATTGAGCCACACGAACCCCACTAAAAATCTACCAACCATGACACAGAAAACAAACTAGATTGAGCCACGCGAACCACCCTAAAAATCTACCAACCATGACACAGAAAATTAAAGATTGAGCCACACGAAGCCAACTAAAAATCTACCTACCATGACACAGAAAACTAAAGATTTAGCCACACGAACTCCACTAAAAGTCTACCAACCATGACGCAGAAAACTAAAGATTGAGTCACACGAACCCCACTAAAAGTCTACCTACCATGACACAACACCAAAAAAAAAGGAACACGAACCCCACTAAAAGTCTACCAACCATGACACAGACTACTAAAGATAGAAGAGAAGAACGAACCCCACTAAAAGTCTACCAACCATGACACAGAAAGCTAAAGATAGAATCACACGAACCCCACTAAAAGTCTACCAACCATGACAGAGAAAACTAAAGATTGAGCCACACGAAACCCACTAAATGTCTACCAACCATGACACAGAAATCTAAAGATTCAGCCACACGAACCCCACTAAAAGTCTACCTACCATGACACAGAAGACTAAAGATTGAGCCACACGATCCCCACTAAAAGTCTACCAACCATGACACAGAAGACTAAAGATTGAGCCACACGAACCCCACTAAAAGTCTACCAATCATGACACAGAAATCTACATATTGAGCCACACGAACCCCACTAAAAGTCTACCAACCATGAGACAGAAAAGTAGAGATTGAGCCACACGAACCCCATTAAAGGTCTCCCAACCATGACGCAGAAAACTAAAGATTGAGCCACACGAACCCCACTAAAAATCTACCAACCATGACACAGAAAACAAACTAGATTGAGCCACGCGAACCCCCCTAAAAATCTACCAACCATGACACAGAAAATTAAAGATTGAGCCACACGAAGCCAACTAAAAATCTACCTACCATGACACAGAAAACTAAAGATTTAGCCACACGAACTCCACTAAAACTCTACCAACCATGACGCAGAAAACTAAAGATTGAGTCACACGAACCCCACTAAAAGTCTACCTACCATGACACAACACCAAAAAAAAAGGAACACGAACCCCACTAAAAGTCTACCAACCATGACACAGACTACTAAAGATAGAAGAGAAGAACGAACCCCACTAAAAGTCTACCAACCATGACACAGAAAGCTAAAGATAGAATCACACGAACCCCACTAAAAGTCTACCAACCATGACAGAGAAAACTAAAGATTGAGCCACACGAAACCCACTAAATGTCTACCAACCATGACACAGAAATCTAAAGATTGAGCCACACGAACCCCACTAAAAGTCTACCTACCATGACACAGAAGACTAAAGATTGAGCCACACGATCCCCACTAAAAGTCTACCAACCATGACACAGAAGACTAAAGATTGAGCCACACGAACCCCACTAAAAGTCTACCAATCATGACACAGAAATCTACATATTGAGCAACACGAACCCCACTAAAAGTCTACCAACCATGAGACAGAAAAGTAGAGATTGAGCCACACGAACCCCATTAAAGGTCTCCCAACCATGACGCAGAAAACTAAAGATTGAGCCACACGAACCCCACTAAAAATCTACCAACCATGACACAGAAAACAAACTAGATTGAGCCACGCGAACCACCCTAAAAATCTACCAACCATGACACAGAAAATTAAAGATTGAGCCACACGAAGCCAACTAAAAATCTACCTACCATGACACAGAAAACTAAAGATTTAGCCACACGAACTCCACTAAAAGTCTACCAACCATGACGCAGAAAACTAAAGATTGAGTCACACGAACCCCACTAAAAGTCTACCTACCATGACACAACACCAAAAAAAAAGGAACACGAACCCCACTAAAAGTCTACCAACCATGACACAGACTACTAAAGATAGAAGAGAAGAACGAACCCCACTAAAAGTCTACCAACCATGACACATAAAACTAAAGATTGAGAAACACGAACCCCACTAAAGGTTTACCAACCATGACACAGAAAACTAAAGATTGAGCCACACGAACCCCACTAAAAGTTTACCTACCATGACACAGAAAACTAAAGATTGAGCGCCACGAACCCCACTAAAGGTCTACCAACCATGACACAGAAAACTAAAGATTGAGCCACACGAACCCCACTAAAAGTCTACCAACCATGCCACAAAGACAAAAGATTGAGCCACACGAACCACACTAAAGGTATACCTAACATGACACAGAAATCTAAAGATTGAGCCACACGAACCCCACTAAAAGTCTACCAACCATGATAAAGAAAATTAAAGATTGAGCCACACGAACCCCACTAAAAGTCTACCAACCATGACACAGAAATCTAAATATTGAGTCACACGAACCCCACTAAAATTCTACCAACCATGAGACAGTAAAGTAAAGATTGAGCCACACGAACCCCACTAAAAGTCTCTCAACCACGACGCCGAAAACTAAAGATTTGAGCCACACGAACCCCACTAAAAGTCTACCAACCATGACACAGAAAACTAAAGATTGAGCCACACGAACCCCACTAAAAGTCTACCAACCATGACACAGAGAGCTAAAGATAGAGCCACACAAACCCCACTAAAAGTCTACCAACCATGACAGAGAAAACTAAAGATTGAGCCACACGAACCCCACTAAAGGTCTACCAACCATGACACAGAAATCTAAAGATTAAGCCAAGCGAACCCCACTAAAAGTCTACCTACCATGACACAGAAAACTAAAGATTGAGCCACACGAACCCCACTAAAAGTCTACCTACCATGACACAGAAAACTAAAGATTGAGCCACACGAACCCCATTAAAAGTCTACCAACCATCCCACAGAAGACAAGATTGAGCCACACGAACCCCACTAAAAGTCTACCAACCATGACACAGAAAATTAAAGATTGAGCCACACGAACCCCACTAAAAGTCTACCAATCATGACACAGAAATCTAAATATTGAGCCACGCGAACCCCACTTAAAGTCTACCAACCATGAGACAGAAAAGTAGAGATTGAGCCACACGAACCCCACTAAAGGTCTCCCAACCATGACGCAGAAAACTAAAGATTGAGCCACATGAACCCCACTAAAAGTCTACCTACCATGACACAGAAAACTAAAGATTGAACCACATGAACCCCACTAAAAGTCTACCTACCATGACGCAGAAAACTAAAGATTGAGCCACATGAACCCCACTAAAAGTCTACCTAACATCACACAGAAGACTAAAGATTGAGCCACACGAACCCCACAATAAATCTACCAACCATAACACAGAAAACTAAAGATTGAGCCACACGAACCCCACTAAAAATCTACCAACCATGACACAGAAAACAAACTAGATTGAGCCACGCGAACCCTCCTAAAAATCTACCAACCATGACACAGAAAATTAAAGATTGAGCCACACGAAGCCAACTAAAAGTCTACCTACCATGACACAGAAAACTAAAGCAATAAAATCATCTTTAAGGCCATGGCGTGTTTTATTTCTTCTAGAATAAGTCATGTTTCTCCTTCTACGAGAAAATGTTATTGGAGATACCAAAGGGGTAATCAGAAGCCGTAAATCGAAGGGTAGACAATTCAAGTACATGTATATCAGTCCAGTTTTGAAAGAATGTCAACGATTCCGTATTAAGACAATGTTAGAAAATGCCAAAGGGGTAATCAGAAGCCATACATCGAAGGACAGACAATACAATGGTCAACACAAAAAGGACAAACAATGATCTACAACACATTACACATAAAATTAAAGATTGAGTAACACGAACCATGCTAAAATCCGGGGGTGAACTCAAATGCTCCAGAAACTTAAGGGTTAGTAGTTTCTGCTCCTCTCGTGTTAATCTCGTTACAAACCCGGTGATGTCATGAATTAGGAAAAAACCGGATTTGGTATTTTCCAATGTAATGATTGAATGAAATATTAGAAAATATTTAGTCTATGGTTAGAAATACAATTCAATACGATATCGTTTCTTGTCCTAATATTATAGTTCGTTCATACACCACTCTTCGGGGGGTAATGAAAAATATTGGTATTTGATGATATAGTAATTATGAAAAGAAATTTGAAGCAATGATGGTGAACAATTCCCCCAATATCAACAAAAAAATCACCTCTCATCTTAACTCACTGAACACAAAAAAATACCACGATATATGACGTTGGAAATCCAGGTCCTGATTTAGGAGAAGCACAAAAATGTGATGGGATTAAAACGGTAATACAAATGGGTACAGGACGTTTCGTCCATAGTCGTTTCGGCCATAGTTGTTTCGTCCATAGTACCATTTCGTCCATAGTCGTTTCGGCCATAGTTGTTTCGGCCATAGTACCAGTTCGGCCACACTTTATAAAGACGTTTCGGCCATGGTTTTATTTATGTTGTTTTATGTGTTATTTATAACAATATTATGCATTAATAATCATATTGAATACAAAAATAAATAAAAAATTGAGAAAAACGATATAGTTTATAATCGTCGCAGGACAGTGGACAGTTCAGCTTCAAAATCGGACATTCAAAAACTATGTCATTTCTTAAAAGTAAAAGTCGACTATTCATTGCAAATATCGAACATTATATAAATTTTTATTGATACAAATATAAATTATAACTGTATAATCAAATAAAATATATTAAACTAAAGAAAGCTTTTGAGTTTTCATATTATATTGAACTGATTTCGTGATTGTAAGCGACCCTACCGAGATCGTTTGATATTGTCCGTAAAAACTGACTATTTTGTTGAAATTCATGACAAAATAACGATACAGGAGCTAATAAATAATTAATTATTCATAAAACATATAGTATGCATTTTAAAACGCCATCTAGACGCCAATATGATACGCGTATGTGTAATTACCACGATTACTATAAAAATAATTCCCCTAAGAATCGATACTAAAAAGTACAGACTACGACACTCGGTTTTTTCATCCATACTTACGAAAATAACAAAGTAAATAAATGGTCAGTCATCTCAACGCCAATATGTAATGCGTATATGTATCACTGTGATGTGTATTACCATGATTAATTTTTAAAATCCCCTAATAATCCATACAGACATTCGGATTTTAGCGTACAGACATGTCGCTCAACTCGGACAGACCATTCTGAATGCCAACTTTTTGTTTTTGTCCAACCGCAGATCTACTACGCTCAATACAATCACATGACCAATTATACCACCAAGTGATTGTACATATATAGAGAATTAATCATCTCAATTCTTTATGTTCCTTGTAATAATGTAAGTATTTTAATGTGAACACTTATTTCCGTATACAAATTATACCTCTGTCGCACTATTCATGACGGGTGGTATATGCAGTGCCAGATTTAGGACAAATGAGGCTCTGTGTTAGTTAAGTTATGAGGCCCCTTACTTGGGCCCTGAATGAGGTAAACCCGGTAGACCTACACAAGCAGTCAGGCATACATGCTCAGGAATTTTAGGAATAGTCATAATATTACGTTATAGTAGGTCTGACATGTACACTGCGTCTGCAACGCAGGAAGATGGGCCCCCTGGCCAACGGGGCCCTGTGCTTAAGCACACCTAAGCACAATGGTAAATCCGGCACTGGGTACATGCATGGAGTAGGAAATGCTGACCTATTTAACCCATTGTTCTCATGTTCTCATTCCTATGATCGTGTTGTCAGATCTTTCATTTGTTTTGAGTCTTTTTATATTTCACTAGTGTTGTTTTCTCTATGCAGATTGTAACTTTGTATCACATTCCCTCCATTTGTTATTTGACATGGTTTATTTAGATATATTTATTATCGAAATTTAAAATTTCTAAATAATGTAACTATGATTATAACTAAAGTTCTCCTCCCTCGGGCATATGTGACCTTAACATATTTTGGCTGTCCTATATAAGCCCCTTGGTATTATTACTCCCAAAGATTTTTAAATCATCTGATTTTCCAATATTTCGGATTTTAGCCTATATGATGAAGGTTATTCCTGAAACGTGTCGTGCGCACTAAAATTGATATCTACGTTTTTATTACGTGTTTTTTAATCGATCGGACTCCAAAATGCGGAGCACGTCCAAGAATTCCTTCACCAATACCTAGTATATATCAATGTCGGTCTCCTTAGTTCGCCCTCGGTTTCTAGTGGGGTTCGTGTTGCTCTGCCTTTCGTTTTGTTTTCTGTGTAGTGTTTTGATTACCCCTTTGATTACCCCTCTGATTACCCCTCTGATTACTCCTCTTATTACCCCTTTGATTACCCCTCTGATTACCCCTTTGATTACCCTCTGATTACTCCTCTTATTACCCCTTTGAGTACCCCTCTGATTACTCCTCTTATTACCCCTTTGATTACCCCTCTGATTACTCCTTTGATTACCTCTTTGGTATCTTCAAACTTTTCTAGTATACGGAATCGTTGACGGTCTTTCAAAACTGGACTGATATACATGTACTTGATAACTATTGAATAATTCATGGCTAGGAATCAAAATAATGTGTCAGAGTGGAGCGACATGTCTACCCGCGGACTGTTGTTTCAGTAATCTAGTACAACGTGGACATCATATTATTGAAGGTAACTTGTTCTCGCCATGATATTGCTGATAAATTGATAATTTGGCGTTAAACAACAATCACTCACTATTATGCACTTGTATTTTCATTTCATATTTTTATTGATCATTTAACCTTAAGCATTTACAAAGCCAACAAAAACCAGATATTGTGATAATCCAATTAAAGAAGCTAGCACAACTGATTATTTTATGAAACAATTAAAAGTTCTAACATAGACCTCCATTATACTTACATGAGCTAAATCTGATAATGTTATTTCCCCTTGAAGTATAGATTCATCTGTCAGTAAACTGTGTTCACCAGTTAGCTGTAAATGTACAAGGAGTAATCAGAAAGAACTTACTTGTATTACCTACATCATCATAGCATGACCCTAGCATGGAAATGGTCGCACAGAAGTTGCACTTACTCCGATCACTGCAGTCAATGTCTTTCAAATAGCAATTTAATTAAATATAGCTTCGAAAATTGACTGAATTAGCACGTGAATACATGGAAACATAGAACCCGCGGTACTATAGGATCAAACTATAGTCCAGGCATGGGGTCGTCGTGGTCGTTTGGTACTTGGATTTACAACTACCTATGCCATCAGTGCCTATCACTACCAAAGTTGTGAGTTCGAATCTCGCTCATGACAAGGTGTACTCGATACAGCATTATATGATAAAAAGTTTGTCAGTGACTTGTGGCATGTCTGTGGTTTCCTTCGGGCACTCTGGTTTCCTCCACCAATAAAACTGATCGCCGCCAGGATATAGCTGAAATATTGTTGAAACTGGCGTTAAACACCATAACCCAACCCTACTCTATACAAGTACATGCTACAGGGGCGGATCCAAGATTTCAAGTTAGGGGGGCGGACATAAAAAAAATGGCGCCGAGCAGAGGGAGGCGCGATAATTTTTGGGGTAATTCGTGTGAAAAATCACGATTTTACGCCAAAAAATCATATTTTTTTTCCAATTTTAGGAGGGGCGCACGCCCCCTGGTTCCGCCCCTATGCTGGAACGAGATCATTCGCCAACATGCACGAACATATTCCATTATGAGTATAACGTTAAACGGGGGATAACTCTTAGTATCATTTTATACAATGTTCTATGTTAGCATGTTATAATTCTGTTTTTAAATATGGTGAAATAACAACCTGTTAAGTTGCAAGTCACCACAATTACTGTTTGAAAAACTGATATGCGCTAACCCAAAACTTTCTTACTTACCTCTATAGAACAAGTGCTCATTTGGCATTAAACAAGATTCGCGCACTAATTCTCTCTTACTTGATTTTTCACACGAAATACCCCAAAAATTTGCGCGCCTCCCTCCGCTCGACGCATTCTTTTTTTAAGTGAACCCCCCCCCCCCCCCCCCCCCCCCCCCCCCCCTAACTGGAAATCCTGGATCCGCCCCTGTATATAATGGTAGCCAGCATGAGCACACTTTTTACTGACAATACATGTATATATAAATAACTAAGACTACTTTATATACTGTCTACATTTTAGTTCTACTATTTAAAAATTAAAACGAAAACTGTCATTAGCATTTTCTATCCACGTTCGTCATAGCTTTCACCTGTAAGTTTTTTCCTCCCTCAATAAGTGTGGTAGTCACAATATACAGTAGCTGAAAGTGAAGATAAATCAAGTAAAACTTATTGTTTGGAAACCGTAGCACTATTTTAGATGGGGCCATGGCACAAATCTGTCGGTGTTGGGCTTGTGGTTAGAAGACCTTATATTCCATCTTCAACCTCATCCACCACAAAACCTTGAGCCCCATTTCCTCAATATTTCAATGAAGACAGTATTTGTAAGACTATTTCACCAGTATTTTGCGTTGTTGTTGATAATCCTTCATGTGAGAAATGGGGAGGGGGAGGGGTGCTTCACATTCACTAACGGATGTAAGTGTTTCAGGGGCCGCTTCACACTCATTAAAGGGTACAAGTTTCTGTTCATTTTTGAAGATCGTACTGTAAGCTAACTGAAATGTATCATAAATGCAAATCATTGATTGGTCAATTACATCATGACACAAAAGAGAATATTTTGAGGTCTGTTTATAGATGGGGGGAAATTGGGGTATCGATTATAAACTTTTTCACATAAAGTGGGTACACTTCTTCATATGGAGATTAAAATGAGCGAGTGATGTTGTTGAAGGTCAATTGAGCAATTTTTCATCTATAGAATGAAGAGTACAATTTGCATTTGAACGAGATGATTATGATGTCAGGTTTGTACTAGACCAACATGGTTGGATTTTTATAGTGCTAGCTCACTCAAACAACAGTCCCTGAGTAGACAATTCGCTCCTCTCTGAGTTTGACACATTACCCTGAATCTGAGCCAAGTAGTCTTTGCTCTTACTCCTTGATGGTGCATGGTTACGGGAGTAGCAGCAACTAATTTTATAATATTTTCTTTGATGCAACCAGGGCTTGAACCCATGATCTACCACACACGAGACAAGCACACTAACCCAATTTTATAGTCTTTCTGACCCAACAAGGGCTTGAACCCATGATCTACCACACACGAGACAAGCACACTAACCCAATTTTATAGTCTTTCTGACCCAACCAGGGCTTGAACCCATGATCTACCACACACGAGACAAGCACACTAACCCAATTTTATAGTCTTTCTGACCCAACCAGGGCTTGAACCCATGATCTACCACACACGAGACAAGCACACTAACCCAATTTTATAGTCTTTCTGACCCAACCAGGGCTTGAACCCATGGTCTACCACACACGAGACAAGCACACTAACCCAATTTTATAGTCTTTCTGACCCAACCAGGGCTTGAACCCATGATCTACCACACACGAGACAAGCACACTAACCCAATTTTATAGTCTTTCTGACCCAACCAGGGCTTGAACCCATGATCTACCACACACGAGACAAGCACACTAACCCAATTTTAGTCTTTCTGATGCAACCAGGGCTTGAACCCATGATCTACCACACACGAGACAAGCACACTAACCCAATGTTATAGTCTTTCTGACCCAATCAGGGCTTGAACCCATGATCTACCACACACGAGACAAGCACACTAACCCAATTTTATAGTCTTTCTGACCCAACCAGGGCTTGAACCCATGATCTACCACACACGAGACAAGCACTCTAACCCAATTTTAGTCTTTCTGTCCCAACCAGAGCTTGAACCCATGATCTACCACACACGAGACAAGCACACTAACCCAATTTTATAGTCTTTCTGACCCAACCAGGGCTTGAACCCATGATCTACCACACACGAGACAAGCACACTAACCCAATTTTATAGTCTTTCTGACCCAACCAGGGCTTGAACCCATGATCTACCACACACGAGACAAGCACACTAACCCAATTTTAGTCTTTCTGACCCAACCAGGGCTTGAACCCATGATCTGCCACACACGAGGCAAGCACACTAACCCAATTTTATAGTCTTTGTTTGATGCAACCAGGGCTTGAACCCATGATCTACCACACACGAGGCAAGCACACTAACCCAATTGTATAGTCCTTCTTTGATGCAACCAGGGCTTCAACCCAAAATCTACCACATACGAGGCAAGCACACTAACCCAATTTTAGTCTTTCTGACCCAACCAGGGCTTGAACCCATGATCTACCACACACGAGACAAGCACACTAACCCAATTTTATAGTCTTTCTGACCCAACCAGGGCTTGAACCCATGATCTACCACACACGAGACAAGCACACTAACCCAATTTTATTGTCTTTCTGACCCAACCAGGGCTTGAACCCATGATCTGCCACACACGAGGCAAGCACACTAACCCAATTTTAGTCTTTCTTTGATGTAACCAGGGCTTGAACCCATGATCTGCCACACACGAGGCAAGCACACTAACCCAATTTTATAGTCTTTCTTTAATGCAACCAGGGCTTGAACCCATGATCTACCACACACGAGGCAAGCACACTAACCCAATTTTATAGTCTTTCTTTGATGCAACCAGGGCTTGAACCCAAAATCTACCACATACGAGGCAAGCACACTAACCCAATTTTAGTCTTTCTGACCCAACCAGGGCTTGAACCCATGATCTACCACACACGAGACAAGCACACTAACCCAATTTTATAGTCTTTCTGACCCAACCAGGGCTTGAACCCATGATCTACCACACACGAGACAAGCACACTAACCCAATTTTATAGTCTTTCTGACCCAACCAGGGCTTGAACCCATGATCTGCCACACACGAGGCAAGCACACGAACCCAATTTTATAGTCTTTCTTTGATGCAACCAGGGCTTGAACCCATGATCTGCCACACACGAGACAAGCACACTAACCCAATTTTAGTCTTTCTTTGATGCAACCAAGGCTTGAACCCAAGATCTACCACACACGAGGCAAGCACACTAACCCAATTTTATAGTCTTTCTGACCCAACAAGGGATTGAACCCATGATCTACCACACACGAGACAAGCACACTAACCCAATTTTATAGTCTTTCTGATCCAACCAGGGCTTGAACCCATGATCTACCACAAAGGCAAGCACACTAACCCAATTTTATAGTCTTTCTTTGACCCGACCAGGGCTTGAACCCATGATCTACCACACGAGGCAAGCACACTAACCCAATTTTATAGTCTTTCTTTGACCCGACCAGGACTTGAACTCATGATCTACCACACACGAGGCAAGTACACTAACCCAATTTTAGTCTTTCTGACCCAACCAGGGCTTGAACCCATGATCTACCACACACGAGGCAAGCACACTAACCCACTTTTATTGTCTCTCTTTGACCCGACCAGGGCTTACAATCATAATCTACCGCAATCGAGGCCACCATGCTAACCATTACACCATCGATGTGGTCCTGTGAGATTCAAACTTACAGCATTATTGAAGATAGACACTGAATATGTCACTGGATATAAATCCAGATATCACATGTCTGTCACATGGTCATGGTTACAGCAGTCCCCCAAAAATACTCTGATTAATTCAAGCCATTCAATTATATTGAATAAATAAAACTAAGTCTTTATTTGCATTGTTTATTTATTTTATTGCACATGCATAATCAATTGCTTTGTGCATTTGTTGTCATTGACAACAAAGATAAAACATGTCACATAAAAATTACATGATAAACACTGTACTAAGGTCATGTGACCATCATTCAAATTCTGCACTCAACAATTAAAGATATTCATTACCAAATATTAGATAAGTGTATAAAATTTTGCTTAAGAATTGTAAACTAGGTTTTTTCCCCAGAGATTTTGGGAGCCACAAAGGGGTGTGGATAATGCACAAATGTGGCTAATATATGGCCATATATGGTACTTGTATATGGGTAGAAGTAGTTTAATGTAATAAATACCATAACAAATTCTTTAACAAACTTGCAGACGGTCAAAATAACATAAGACAATAAAAAATATATTATTTATTATGCCGTCTTCCCAAAACAAAGTAATATTATATTTGAGGGTACCACAGACTAACCGAAAAACATTGTCATGTCCAATAGAAATTGTCTATCAAAATAACTGGATGTTTGTACACCTCATTAGAGTATTTAAATTAAAACATTTATTACCTTAGACAGGTAAAAAAAATTAAATTAATACCTCCATATAGGTAAACAAATATATTGAAATTTAGATTTGCCCACAAATAAAGTGTCATGAATATGAAAGAAATATATAGTGTCTGTATGTTTGCAAATATGAAAAATAAATAAAATATGACAAGACAATAAATTTTCTACCATAACTGTTCCATGTTACAGACAATATTTTTTTGCACAACTTTATATACTATCAATTATTCAAAGATGTTTGACACTTTATATAAATTAAAGTTGTTCTCAATATCAAATACCCGAGATATTTCCTATTTTCATGTTATTATTTTTGTATAATTTCTATTGAAAAAAAATCATATTGGGATTAATTTATGGAAAAATTAATTTTATTTAATTCTTTATTTACAATGTATTTAACGAGGATTTCCGATGACCAACGTCTACAAATGGTTCTCCTCAAATCATTTTGGCATACATTTATTTTATAATAAAATTTTATTTTATTTTGATCAATCATATAAGTATATGGGGAAAAATATAGATGAAAATTTGTGTAAAATAATTTTTTTTTGCATTGCTAAATCACACTTTTTTGCATTGATAATATTGATAATAACAGGCCTTTTGCACATTCATGACATGCTTCTAAAAATATATGTTTTTATACTTTTTTTGAAAACAAGTTATTTCTTTGTGACAAGTAAAATGGTAGCAGGTCTTCGAAGAGCAATAGAAAAGACAAATGAATTTAAGAATAATTTTCTCATAATTTGAAGATATTTGAATTTTGTGAAATTATTCGAGGATAATTTATAGGAAACAGAAAATTTACAGGTTGCTAAAACATTAAAATTTTGAACAGATTATAATGGGGAAAATATATGTTATTTCATTGAACTTTGCATGAAAGGGGACTCTTCTGTCTGTCTTCAAGGGAAGCAACTCTTGTAAAACGTTTAATTTTAGAATCAATGTCGGGAATATGCACATGGCCTATTAATCTGAATTTCTACAGATCATAACAAAACATAAATCGACACTCATAAACACTGAATTTGAAACACATTAGAATCAGTAAAACAGTCTCAGACAAAAGTTGAGATTAAAACAAAATATCTCAAGATTTCAAATCTTTGAACAAAAAATATTTTACATACACATATTTTCATCTAAACCTTTAAGGGAGACTAATTAGTATAATTAATTAAAGACATATAATTAAAGAGACAAACAATTCCTTAAGAAACCATGGTAACAAGTAATTAGTCAACAAAGAAAAAGTGGCCTTATAAGACAGGTGTACTCTTAAAACAGGTTCAATTCTTATTAAATTTTCTATGACAGGAAAAGAAAAGGTGACCTTTAAATACAGGTGACCTCTAAATACAGGTGACCACATGGACAGGTTTGACTATCTCATTCAGCCACCAATTGATTTTTTATAATACTTTGTTATGAATTGTCCAATTTTTATAAGGTTTGTTTTATTTTATTTCTTTAACATTTGTACATAGGGTATAACATAGATTTTGCTTTGTTTATTTGTGCTAAAATGTGTATTTTGTGAAAAACGTGAAAAATTTGAACAAAATTTGATATTTTGATAAAATTGCAATTACAGAGACACTTGATGCCTTTCTAAGTATCTGGGATTTTGTTTATTTAGAAAGATACATAAAGATTTATATTATATTTGGAAAGAACAATATTAAAGGAGTAGAGTATAAAAAGAAATATTTTAATAGTAATGTGTGATCTCAATGTAATTTTTTTTTCACTATAAAATGAATGACTATAAGATTTAACAAGATTTTAAGAAGCTGCTCATCTCTTGTTTTACATGTCTCTGATTTAATAGACCAATTCAGAAACTCAACTTCCCTATTTGTAATTTACAATGAGCATGCTCAACATCCTCATAAAATTCAAACTAACCAATCACAACTTTTATATAGACATTTACCCATAATGCAATTGCATTTCTGAATCGGTCCCATTTGTATTATATTTAATATTTCCATTATATGGAACGATAAAAACATCGAAGTGAATCACATTTTTGTCACAACAAAACACAATACAAAAAAACCCCAATAAACCCTCAATGAATATATTAAAATAACAAGAACTAACATGCTGTTTCATGGAAGTGCTAAAACGGGCTGTATCTGTTCAAGAAATATATTGTCAATACAAATACATGTAGTTACATAATGTCACACAAGACGAGGAACAGGATATCACCTATTAATAGCATGTTTAATTAACCATGGTGGTTAAATTTCTGGATAAGAATTCCTACCAATTTCCTTTTAGACAGTAATTAATCATGGAAACAACTTCAAAAAATGTTTTTGACGTTTTAGTCCTAGTAAAAACAGATTCTCCTTTAGTTACTAGTGAAATGTGATATTTCTACAAAATTTGACAAAAAGTTTGACCTTTAAAATTTGATAATTTAACTATAGAGTAAAGAAATACTGTGATTCACTGGCAGCAGAAGGAGAATATATATATATATATATATATATATATATATAATAATCAAGGATGATTTAAGTTAGAAACTAAATTAAATGAAAATCAATGGAAAATAGTGGAAACCATCTTCACCTCCTTCAAAAGGTCCATTTTGACATGTCCTGACTGTGTCATGCAACTTTTGGAAATTTTTGTTTACAGGAAAATAATTGGGAAAGAAATCACCTCTCTCTTAAGGTGGTACCATATACACTTCAGGGAAAATTTGATCTGCTCGTTTAATTTTCAAATTTTTTTGGCAGTGTGTTTGAATATATCCACTGTAATAAATATTAATATTTTAACAAATTCCAACCAACAGATTCAGAGCTATAAATTCACTAGCCACATAGCAGCTTTTCTCTATGTGGTTTTGATCATCGAGATGCTTGAAATCTGCATACAAACATCATATGATCAAAACGTTCAACTGATTTTAAAGAGTTGTCTCCTTGTAGTGTATGGTACCACCTTAAATAAAGTTATTGAATATCATTTTGCATTTCATTTGGTACCCATATCTGAGTAAACATGAAAAAAAAACTATAAATAATATAAAAAAAAACAAAAACAAAAACGCATGACATACTACGACAAGACAACAACAAAAAAGAATAGCATAAAAAAAGTATGTAAGTCTGACAACAAAAATTAGTGTGGAATTCTATACAAAACAACTATATGCAGACAGAACAAAAGAAGTTTGAGATTTCATAATTATAGAATAATAAAACAACTATTCTCTTTTAGTATTAGTTAATACAGATTTATTAAACTCCGAGATACAATATTCACTGCGGCCATTGACCTCAGATGACCCCTGCTATATATTCACTGCAGCAATTGACCTGATGATCCCTGCAAATATCACATCACATGCCATGGGTTTATAATTTCTTGTATCATTTTCACCCAAAAGTAAAAAAAATAACTACATGTAAATGTAAAACTTATTTTACGTGAATTCAAACAAAAATAGAAACGTACCTGATAACTTGAGACAAATCACGCTTTAATTCAATCTTTAAAATATTCAAATATGCTATATGAAGAAAAAAAAATGAAAAACAAACTATGCCATGACATAGTTGAAACAATGCTAAGGTTGGCATTAAATGCCAATCAATCAATCAATCAATAAAAAAATATTTAACTTGAGCTTAAAATTGTTCAAAATTCAAAATTGTCGTCCTCTATATAATAAATTGAAATAATGGAAAAATGTCTTCAAAATGATGAAAATTTTACGAAATTTTAAACTCAAATTTTTACAAAATACACTCGAACAGTCAGTAAATAACTTTTAATAAGTAGTTTATAACAGCAAAGATTTCAAAAACTCACTTCTTCGTGAAAGGTTGAGTGATAAAACTTAGCAAAAATAATTAATATTTTCTACACAGTATAAAAAAATATGAAAGCAGAATAAAAATTTGACAAAAATGAATAAATTAACATATTTGAGAGACAAAACATGACAAAGCAAAATGAAAATGGATCGTATCAAAATATCCTGTCATGAGATTTTATTTTAATATCATTAAAATACGGTTGTACTTTCTAATTTAGAGAACACATATTGTTAAATATTAATAAGTGCAATTGAAAATATTTGAAGTAAAATTTGTCTGCTGTTTTTAGTTCTACTTCTTCTAAATTCATTTACCACGAAAGACTTTTAAATTATTTGGCTTTACAATCTTTTGACTTTGAGCGTACCTGACGCAGGTTATTGCTTTACAATCTTTTGACTTTGAGCGTACCTGACGCAGGTTATTGCTTTACAATCTTTTGACTTTGAGCGTACCTGACGCAGGTTATTGCTTTACAATCTTTTGACTTTGAGCGTACCTGACGCAGGTTATTGCTTTACAATCTTTTGACTTTGAGCGTACCTGACGCAGGTTATTGCTTTACAATCTTTTGACTTTGAGCGTACCTGACGCAGGTTATTGCTTTACAATCTTTTGACTTTGAGCGTACCCGATGCAGGTTATTTACAGGTACATTGTATCTGTAATTATCTTTCATTGAAAATATCGAATTTGAAATTTACAATTTTTTGATTCCATGACCATGGTGCCATCTTGGATGACTGATTGCACATCTAAAGGCGAGTGTCTAACATAAGTTCAGATTTTTTGACATACTGTTGCTGCTGAGAATTTTCAGAACTGACATTTTTGTGTATAAATAAATCAGATGACAGCATCGAAACAGTTTGTCTCTCAACAAAGTTTACAAGTCTTAAATATGTATTAGAATGTTAAAAAAAGTAGTTGATATTGATAGAGAAAAATGACTTAACTGATTATTCATATTATCTAAACATGACATATTTTGTGGATAATGTTTTACAAAAAGTATCAATTTTTTTTATGTATGACATTTTTTTTTTTTTTTACAAGAATATGTTATTTTTTAAAATTAATATCGATATTCAATCAATATGAACGACCGTAATGACATCGTTCATTATAATCCATCGTCTATTTACTATAGACAACAAATGTCTTGGAGGCATTTATGGAATCTGATGAAGCTAATTGATTACATCAGCTCTAAAAAATAGACCCAGATACAAAATACATTAATAGTTGAATGACAGACAGTAAAAATAAATACTAACAGAATCAACATGTGACATATATCAAAACAGCTACAAAAAACACACGATCGCTCTTTTCTTAGTCATGGATCATTGGCCATTGAAAACGAAATTTGAGAAGAATACATGAAAGTGCTAGAATTGTTTCCATGGAAACGTTCTGTGAATACACGCCCCAAACAATTCAGTTCATAATCTATTGCATTAAAATAATATCAACACGACTTCCATAAAAATTTCACTGAATCAAAATACAACACATTTCATTTCATAATAACATTGTTTAACATTCAATAATAAACAATGTCAACAAAAGGTCATCAGCACTTTTATCCTATCTGACAACCAAAGGCCATCAGCACTTTTATCCTATCTGACAACAAAAGGTCATCAGCACTTTTATCCTATCTGGCAACCAAAGGTCATCAGTACTTTTCTAATATCTGACAACAAAAGGTCATCAGCACTTTTATCCTATCTGGCAACCAAAGGTCATCAGTACTTTTCTAATATCTGACAACAAAAGGTCATCAGCACTTTTATCCTATCTAACAACTAAAGTTCATCAGCACTTTTATTCTATCTAACAACCAAAGGTCATCAGCACTTTTATCCTATCTGACAAACAAAGGTCATCAACACTTTTATGCTATCTGACAACCAAAGGGCATCAGTACTTTTATCCTATCTGACAACCAAAGGTCATCAGCACTTTTATCCTGTCTGACAACCGTCAGCTTTCTAGTTTCTTTGATTGACAACACCAAGCACCAAATTCAAAAATCAAAATATCACACGTTCATCACAGATCTAAGATTGTTTCCACTGGCTTCTCCTTCAAAAACATCTTTAGATAAATTGCTATTTCCAACTCGAAAATGCATAAAACTGCATGTTAATATATTCTCTTGGCAACCATGTGCTGATTTTACAAGTCGATTTTAATGGTGGTTGAATTAAATATATCCAAATCTCGCCTTTTGAACTCATGTTTCAACACTTTCTTGATCTACCGATGTACAAATCAATTCTCCATTCCATTCGGTGTATCAAAAAAACCATGACAACGAAAATGGCAATATTGCTGGATTTTCCAATTTTCAAATCAGACATTTTGTTCTATAATCGAAATCTTCCGTCACCGTTGTGGAAATAAATTACTAAAGAACTGATATATAGTACTAATCACATGACCTATATTGTCCCAGTTTCTGACCGTCATTACAATACTGACTATCAGCACTGTTGTGCTTAAAATTCTTGCTCTGAAAATAAAAAAAATCATAAATGTCTTAGAAATTGGTCATCATTCTTTTATTTTTTACACTATGTTTTGGTTTTTTTCCATGTTCACATGTTTAATGATTTGAGGTGATAGATAGGTCATTGTTTGTTTTGTATATATTGGTGGAATTGTTGACCATCACTGTTTGAACTTTCTTTTCATAATCTTACTCTGTAAATATCTACACATGCTTATAATGGTCTTCTAGTCTTCTCACGAAAATCAAAATAAACAAGATGTTGCATGCTACGTCGTGCTAAGAATACCCCCACTCGTTCATTTGTAAGTCGCACAGTAAACAGGAAGTAGATATGCGGTAAACATGGAAAGGGGAGACATGGTACAAGTCACCATACCAAAGCCATATATCAAATATAAAATCATTTCTTCCAGTAGAAGCCGAGATAACTGTTACGAAAGTTTTCATTGTGGCAAATATGAAAAATTCTAAGTCACACTGTAAACAGGAAGTAGATGTGCGGTAAACCTGGAAAGGGGAGACACGGTACAAGTCACCATGCCAAAGCCATATATCAAATATAAAATCATTTCTTCCAGTAGAAGCTGAGATATCTGTTACCAAAGTGTGAACGGACGGACGGACAAGGTGATTGCAATATAGCCTGGTTTTTTGCTCTGAAATTGTAGCAGAAATTTTTTAGATCTCTGATTCTACGAAGCTTTGTCAGCAGTAACTACAACATACCTATTTGCTATAAATGGAGCAAGACAATTGGCAAGAGTGGAAACAAAAACAAGTATAACAGCTAAGATAGCCAAAACTACATTAAGTAACTTTGTTAACAATGTTCGAAACGTCACATTTTCAACCATCTCCATGGAGATAATCTGCTGCTGTTGTTGTTGTAATTCCATTTTAGTAACCTAAAAAATATATAAAGAAATATTATAATTTGATTGATTAATTGATTTGTGCTTAATGCTAACTTTAGCAATATTTGAATTTTGTCAAAGAGAAATTATGGTATGATACTATAGTTCCCTTCACCATATTAGGCAATGGAGATGATAAAATATTCTAGTGCATGTTTTTTCATTGGCTAATGTTTGCTGTCAAATCCACAATTGACATGTCGTAACTAAGGGTTCTAGTGTGAATGAGTCACCGTATTTAATTCTTGAAATCCATCATGTCAATTAATACAATATGACAGAAAATAAAGATATCACCTACCTAAACTTTAAATCTTCTCGTTAGATTTAATATGAAAATCAAGCGTACATGTTGTGAATTATATCCAGTGTTTACGTTCTATGCTGAAAAGTTTTATATGACGTCATGATTTTTTATGATGCTTTTGTTCCATAGTCATAGACAATATTTTGCAGTTTTTGAGTTTTCTTCTGCATAATTTTCCCCCTTTCGTTAGAACAGTAATAGCAATATGTCTAAAATTGATAAAAAGATAAAATTGCCTTTGCAACTAACAAATTCCCAACAAATGCTGGAAACTCTGCATATACAATACAGTTATTTGTAAAGTATGTCTTTGTCATCAGGAATGTGTGTAAATGGTTTTTATCTCAAGAGGGAAAAAATAAGATGATAATATCTTATGATTGTATTACATATACTATGTAGATATGTGTATGTAATAAAGCTGAATACATCTGAAATACTGCTCGCTGGACGTGACTTTAATTGATCTACTATACCAACCCTAGTAAGACAATTTTCTAACATGTCATTGATGTCACTTGTTCTCTCGTCTAGTCTGTATTCTGTCTTTTCTTCCATGCTGGTTACATCCTGGCAAAAAAATTACGGAAAATTAAAGGTGGTTTTTTTACGGGAAAAAACATCAAAAGGGTGATAACTCCTTCAAATATGGTCTGATCAAAGTGATGCATAAATATGCAATTCTCCAAATGTTAATAAGGGATCATGCAAAGTTTTATGGGAATCAGTTTTAAGATGTATGATGAGTTGCATGTACCAACCTTTGTAATGGACGGACATTGTGACAAGACGAAAACAAAATGTCTCCACTAATTTAGTGGGGGTTACATAATTTCATAACATTTGATACAAATCAATCTAAACTTTTGTCCATATGAACTTTTCCCTTTGACTTTTCCTTCACTGCTTGTAAAATCCTGGTCAAACCAAAGTCTATAAAATTGGTATTTGTTGCTTCTCTGTTAAACATGCAGCAAAGACTAGTTGGCTTGGAGTAAGGATATGTCAGAGTGGAGCAACATATCTCCCTGTGGATTGTTAAACATGCAGCAGACTAGTTGGCTTGGAGTAAGAATATGTCAGAGTGGAGCAACATATCTCCCTGTGGATTGTTAAACATGCAGCAGACTAGTTGGCTTGGAGTAAGGATATGTCAGAGTGGAGCAACATATCTGCCTGTGGATTGTTAAACATGCAGCAGACTAGTTGGCTTGGAGTAAGAATATGTCAGAGTGGAGCAACATATCTCCCTGTGGATTGTTAAACATGCAGCAGACTAGTTGGCTTGGAGTAAGGATATGTCAGAGTGGAGCAACATATCTCCCTGTGGATTGTTAAACATGCAGCAGACTAGTTGGCTTGGAGTAAGGATATGTCAGAGTGGAGCAACATATCTCCCTGTGGATTGCTAAACATGCAGCAGACTAGTTGGCTTGGAGTAAGGATATGTCAGAGTGGAGCAACATATCTCCCTGTGGATTGCTAAACATGCAGCAAAGACTAGTTGGCTTGGAGTAAGGATATGTCAGAGTGGAGCAACATATCTCCCTGTGGATTGTTAAACATGCAGCAGACTAGTTGGCTTGGAGTAAGGATATGTCAGAGTGGAGCAACATATCTCCCTGTGGATTGTTAATTCAGTGAGCTTAAGCACTATAAAAATACAACTCAATGTGTTGGTCTTGCACAAAAAATATTTCAATGTGTTGGACTTGTACAAAAGAGATTTCGGCATCATCTCATCAAAAAGTAGCCTGCTCTCGTCAAGATAGAGATGAAAAATTGTCCACTTGACATTGAACAACTCACTATCACTGTAAACAGATAAAAAAAGTGCCAGTTGCATTTTCATTGGATAATCAAAAGAACATCAAAGATTAATGGCATTGTATTTCTTAATTATTTCAACTGATAAAATAAAATAAATTTCTATAGAGGTTCTTAATTACCTGTCGTAAATTATGTATTTCGTGTTGTTCTAGCTCTGTCATGTCATTGATTTGAACTTCTAACCTTTCCACGCGGTATCGTTCTTCTTCTAACATAGTTTTTAACATACTGACATCATTCTGGGCAGCCAGCTGAAAATAGTGTTATTAATATCAGAGAACACATTTCAAATTTATACGTAATCAGGTTAAGTTTTAAGTGGTGGAGGAAATCAAGAGTACCTGTAGACAACAACCTGCCATAAGTCACAGACAAACTTTGTCATCGAAAGTTTCAAGGAGGTATGAAAAAAAGACATTGTAGTTTGGTGGTATGCATTTTCACTTTCAAGCCAAAACAGCTACTTTTCAAATGCCAAAGATTGACCGTCGTGGTTGTGATTGTATGGTAGTTAGATTTACAACTACCTGTGTTATCAGTGCCTATCACCATTGATGTTGTGAGTTCGAATCTCGATCAGGGCAAGGTGTACAACCTTATGTTCTAAAGTTTGTCAGTGACTTGCGACATGTTGGTGATTTTCTCCGGGCACTCCGGTTTCCTCCACCAATAAAACTGACTGCCACGATATAACTGAAATATTGTTGAAAGTGGCGTCAAACGCCATCAAACAAACAATCAAACTCTATGCGAATAAGATTTTTCAATGATTTCATAAGTTTAGATGTGTCAACAATAAAAATTAAAATAATACTCTGGTGTCTTTAGCTTGAAAGTGACACCTTGACATGAGCAGGATTAAAACTCACAATGTTAGTGGTGATAGGCACTGATTGCACAGGTAGTTGTTAATCCAATTAACATACGACCACGACAGCTCCAACGATATTCAGTATACAAGAGCAGTTATACTATAAATAATATGAAATGTAATGATATATGAAAAATTATGCAATATTATTTTAGGTGAGAATTTTACGTGTTAGTTTATTAGTCATACCTTATAATTTTCAAATTCTTCAGCAAGTTGTTGTATAGATTCGTGAAGTACCCTGTTAGATTCATGTGATTTTTGTATTTCCTGTAATATTAACGGTTCTAGACTGTTGACAGGTTGAGCGACCGTTAACTGTTGTGATGCATTCTGGGAGACAGACTGTGGACTACTATGGTACAAACCAACGGAGTGAGATCCTGACGTTACACTTGAGTTGTCGTCGTCCGAAAATTTAAAACTGAAAAACATATGACATATTTAAAATTACTACAGAACAATACACAATTAAAAAAAAAAAATTAAACCTGTAAAATGCTGAAACTGAATGCTAAAATTGAAAATCAGAATATTTACTTTTTGAATAAAGAGAAAAACCTGTCTTAACAGAACATATACTTCCAATTTTAACTTCAACATTTAAAATAAGCCTGATCTTACGAACAAACAAGTTGAACACAACAATAAGAAATGTTATTGTCAAAACCACATCAGTGAGATAATGGTTCACATCAGTGAGATAATGGTTCACATCAGTGAGATAATGGTACACATCAGTGAGATAATGGTTCACATCAGTGAGATAATGGTTCATCAGTGAGATAATGGTTCGCATCAGTGAGATAATGGTTCACATTAGTGAGATAATGGTTCACATCAGTGAGATACTGGTTCACATCAGTGAGATAATGGTTCACATCAGTGAGATAATGGTACAAATCAGTGAGATAATGGTTCACATCAGTGAGATAATGGTTCACATCAGTGAGATAATGGTTCACATCAGTGAGATAATGGTTCACATGTTCATCTTGAGTAGGTAGATCATGGGTTTGAACCCTACTTGGATTGAACCATACACTACAAAATTGGTATTTATTGCTTTTCCGTCTTACACTTGTTTACATGGCATTAAACAACAATCACTCAAAACCAGCATGTATAGCTAGTAAGGAAATATTTAGCATGTTTTCTGAACAACACTTTTTTTTTGAAAGTTTGTTCCTAAACAGTATAAATGGATCTTTTGATGGTTTTATTCAATGATTTTTTTTTAAATAGTAGTGCATGGTTCCTTTACTCAAATGTTTTCATTGCAATAGGATTACTGCAAGCTAAGGTTGCACTTTTAGTGGCCACTGAGGGTGAAAAATGAAACACTTTTAATCATTCCAAATTCAAATTATTTTTGAACAAAAACATCATATCTACAAGATTCCAACTGATCAGGGATAGTTTCCATCATTCTGATTAAAAAAATGTATTTAAAGATAATGCTGTCAAAAAATTTGTATGTATGGGACAATCACTTATGATTATTAATATTTTTTTCCCTTCTAAAGACTTTATCAAATGTTTTATTATATTTTGAAATCAGAAATAGTTTGCTTTCAACACTAAAGCACAACCATTGCTTTCTGGTAAGATATCTTTATAATTTTCCCATTTTTCAAGCTGCCTCAAAATAATTGCAAAAATTGTTGATTTTTTCTCTTTAAATATCATACAAGCTAAACTATTCTTCATTTAACATAGTGATTATGAAATTTTACTATTCTTTTATTCAATGAAAATAATTATTAAGATATCTGCTATATATCTGAAGGAAAATAAATTACTAGGAATGAATTCATTGTTCAATCATATATTAAATAAACTGTGATCATAACTTATGCAAAAGAATATATTAGAATAAAATAGTTTTATATGTAATTATAGTTTTGAGTATTTCCCTGGATATTCAAAACAGAATTTCACAGGGATACTTCAGAGGAACTTGGACTCTGAAGTAAAAATGTAACACGATTTTTACTAAATAAAATCTGTGATAGTGAAAAAAAAAAAAAAAGATATCTACTATATAAAATTCACAATAGACTATTTTTAAAATGTTCTATTATCCATATTCTTGTCCCATACGTAAGATTTAATTGACCATGTTTAGTAAAATTAAATGAAACAATAACATTCTATTAAAATCTTCCAATTGTTTCAAAGAAATAAGATGATCAAAATTGTAAACTAAACCTTTTACATAAATTTGATATCAAAACGATCAGAAAAAATCACCCAAATAAGTCTTGTTTTATCCTAAAAAGAAACAACACATAAATATTAACGCCTGTTTCTTGCAAAAAATAAACAAATTTTTGACTGAATAAGTTGATTACATTATGAAGTCTACATTTTGTATAGTGTTCAGAATTAAAATTGTAACATTTGACTCATTCTTACAAGGATCATATAATACTTTTTAAATTTTGTTCCATAAGTAATATTATATAGCCCATATCTAGAAGTAAGATTAAATAATTTAGAAACATCCTTTTCAAATCTTCCAAGTGTTTCAGAGTAGTAAGGTGGTAGAAATAATAAATTAGACCATTTATACTAATTTTATATGAAACAATCAGCAATGGATCACCAGACAGCTATTCTTTTCCCAAAAAGAAGCAAATACAAATATTAATTCTTGTTTCTTGCAAAAAATAAACAAATTTTAGACTGACTAATCTGATTTACCTAAGAAGTCAACACATTACATAGCATTCAGAATTAAAATTGTATCATTTGACGTATTCTTACAAGGAAAAACATGATATTTGTTGTCACATATAGGAACATACCAACATCTTACGTATGGGACATAAGTTTGCAATATTTATTTTGTTGTGGATTTCACTTACATTTAATTTAGAAAGTAATGAAATGTATTCTTATTTTTAGTTTTCTACCTTTGTACAAAATGGGAATATTTTCTTAAGTTTTGGGAGAAAGAGCAAAACACTCTTACATCTCTATAAGCAACTTTTTGGATGGAGTTAATCCTATGTTTATGTAGTCATCAGTGTATTAGAGATGTAATGATGCAAAGAATGCAAGTCAGTAAAGGAATTTAAGAGAAAATTTTCTACCTTAGTATGGGACAAAAAAAAGTCTTACGTATGGGACGTTTCATCTTGACTTTGATGTCTTCTGAGTACTACATTAATTGATGATAGTCAAAACCAAAGTTATTTATGCTTAGGTACTTTGATACATTCAAATTAAAAGTAGGATCTTATATTTCAAGCTTGTACTTTTCATGGAAATATGGCTTACGTATGGGGGGGGATAGCATGGGTTTCGGAAAATGTCTATTCAAACTTTGAAGTCTTGTCATTTAAAAAATTGCTAGAATTCTTTCCATTCTTTCTTGTCACAATTTTTCCTCACACTCTCAACAAAAGAATAACTGTATCTAATGTTGATAAATAAGAAGATGGCCCCATAGAATTCCTTGTTAAACTTGTGAATGACTATTTTGTTAATAACAATTAAATACTATCATATTTCAGTTAACATTTTCTCTGATAAGGATATTATAATTAAAGTGCTACATCATATTCCTGAGAGAAAAAGTAGTACACCTTTAAAAAAGGGGAACATATGAAGTTGCCACTCATTACATGCATTGCTTGGGCAAATTTTGGGTATGTATGAGCCTACATTTCCATAACCGATCATAATATAGCAGTGAAAGTTTTCTATTGTTAAGACCCCATAATGCACCAAGTTTAAACATATCATTCATTTATATTATATTACAACATATCATTTACTGATTAATTACACAATATCCCTTAAAAAGTGCAACCTTAGCTTGCAGTAGTCCAATAATAACTAATTGTTACTTAAGATGAGGGCAATATCAAGATTTATAGACTGCATGCTGGCAAGAATATTGACCTCTATTTTCATATCCTGATCTCCATGCAGTACATATATGTTAATTCAATATCCTGATATTACACTATACACAGATAATTATCATACAAATAGAATATTCAAGATTTAATTGCAGTAATACAATAATAATTTTTGTAATACATTGACAGAAGCACTAAAAATGCTACAAACAAAATGAACAGTATCAGGGCACAAAATGCTACAAACAAAATGAACAGTATCAGGGCACAAAATGCTACAAACAAAATGAACAGTATCAGGGCACAAAATGCTACAAACAAAATGAACAGTATCAGGGCACAAAATGCTACAAACAAAAGTAACAGTATCAGAGCACAAAATGCTACAAGCAAAATTAACAGTATCAGGCATATTTGTTTTGAGCAAGAAATGCAAATGTTGACAATCTTTGCCAACACCGACAGTGAGCTAGTGAGAGGGTACAATGTGGAAGCAGTGTACAGGTTTACAATACAGAGAAACATAAGCCAACAACAAAGACACGTACTTGTATTCATACCTAGCTGGTAAAGTACTGGGATTTTTGGCTTCAACTTCCGGTGTACTGATCTCTTCTATCGTTGATTCTGTAATTCAAAGCATAGGAAATGATTTTTGTGTCCTTTGAGTAATGGTATTCAATCAACACATTCTACCTTCCAAGCTAGTATTCAGTTAATTACTAGCATTCACTGATCTTGTTATTGTACTGTTCATGTTTATGTCAACACATTCTACCTTCCAAGCTAGTATTCAGTTAATTACTATCATTCACTGATCTTGTTATTGTACTGTCCATGTTTATGTCAACACATTCTACCTTCCAAGCTAGTAGTCAGTTAATTACTATCATTCACTGATCTTGTTATTGTACTGTCCATGTTTATGTCAACACATTCTACCTTCCAAGCTAGTATTCAGTTAATTACGAGCATTCACTGATCTTGTTATTGTACTGTTCATGTTTATGTCAACACATTCTACCTTCCAAGCTAGTAGTCAGTTAATTACAGCATTCACTGATCTTGTTATTGTACTGTTCATGTTTATGTCAACACATTCTACCTTCCAAGCTAGTATTCAGTTAATTACAAGCATTCACTGATCTTGTTATTGTACTGTCCATGTTTATGTCAACACATTCTACCTTCCAAGCTAGTATTCAGTTAATTACTAGCATTCACTGATCTTGTTATTGTACTGTCCATGTTTATGTCAACACATTCTACCTTCCAAGCTAGTAGTCAGTTAATTACTATCATTCACTGATCTTGTTATTGTACTGTCCATGTTTATGTCAACACATTCTACCTTCCAAGCTAGTAGTCAGTTAATTACAAGCATTCACTGATCTTGTTATTGTACTGTCCATGTTTATGTCAACACATTCTACCTTCCAAACTAGTATTCAGTTAATTACTAGCATTCACTGATCTTGTTATTGTACTGTCCATGTTTATGTCAACACATTCTACCTTCCAAGCTAGTAGTCAGTTAATTACAAGCATTCACTGATCTTGTTATTGTACTGTCCATGTTTATGTCAACACATTCTACCTTCCAAACTAGTATTCAGTTAATTACTAGCATTCACTGATCTTGTTATTGTACTGTCCATGTTTATGTCAACACATTCTACCTTCCAAGCTAGTAGTCAGTTAATTACTATCATTCACTGATCTTGTTATTGTACTGTCCATGTTTATGTCAACACATTCTACCTTCCAAGCTAGTAGTCAGTTAATTACTATCATTCACTGATCTTGTTATTGTACTGTCCATGTTTATGTCAACACATTCTACCTTCCAAGCTAGTAGTCAGTTAATTACTATCATTCACTGATCTTGTTATTGTAATGTCCATGTTTATGTCAACACATTCTACCTTCCAAGCTAGTAGTCAGTTAATTACTATCATTCACTGATCTTGTTATTGTACTGTTCATGTTTATGTCAACACATTCTACCTTCCAAGCTAGTAGTCAGTTAATTACTATCATTCACTGATCTTGTTATTGTACTGTCCATGTTTATGTCAACACATTCTACCTTCCAAGCTAGTAGTCAGTTAATTACTATCATTCACTGATCTTGTTATTGTACTGTCCATGTTTATGTCAACACATTCTACCTTCCAAACTAGTATTCAGTTAATTACTATCATTCACTGATCTTGTTATTGTACTGTCCATGTTTATGTCAACACATTCTACCTTCCAAGCTAGTATTCAGTTAATTACTATCATTCACTGATCTTGTTATTGTACTGTCCATGTTTATGTCAACACATTCTACCTTCCAAACTAGTATTCAGTTAATTACTATCATTCACTGATCTTGTTATTGTACTGTCCATGTTTATGTCAACACATTCTACCTTCCAAGCTAGTATTCAGTTAATTACTATCATTCACTGATCTTGTTATTGTACTGTCCATGTTTATGTCAACACATTCTACCTTCCAAGCTAGTATTCAGTTAATTACTATCATTCACTGATCTTGTTATTGTACTGTCCATGTTTATGTCAACACATTCTACCTTCCAAGCTAGTATTCAGTTAATTACAAGCATTCACTGATCTTGTTATTGTACTGTCCATGTTTATGTCAACACATTCTACCTTCCAAGCTAGTAGTCAGTTAATTACAAGCATTCACTGATCTTGTTATTGTACTGTCCATGTTTATGTCAACACATTCTACCTTCCAAACTAGTATTCAGTTAATTACTAGCATTCACTGATCTTGTTATTGTACTATCCATGTTTATGTCAACACATTCTACCTTCCAAGCTAGTAGTCAGTTAATTACTATCATTCACTGATCTTGTTATTGTACTGTCCATGTTTATGTCAACACATTCTACCTTCCAAGCTAGTAGTCAGTTAATTACTATCATTCACTGATCTTGTTATTGTACTGTCCATGTTTATGTCAACACATTCTACCTTCCAAGCTAGTATTCAGTTAATTACTAGCATTCACTGATCTTGTTATTGTACTGTCCATGTTTATGTCAACACATTCTACCTTCCAAGCTAGTAGTCAGTTAATTACTATCATTCACTGATCTTGTTATTGTACTGTCCATGTTTATGTCAACACATTCTACCTTCCAAGCTAGTATTCAGTTAATTACTATCATTCACTGATCTTGTTATTGTACTGTCCATGTTTATGTCAACACATTCTACCTTCCAAGCTAGTAGTCAGTTAATTACTATCATTCACTGATCTTGTTATTGTACTGTCCATGTTTATGTCAACACATTCTACCTTCCAAGCAAGTAGTCAGTTAATTACTATCATTCACTGATCTTGTTATTGTACTGTCCATGTTTATGTCAACACATTCTACCTTCCAAGCTAGTATTCAGTTAATTACTATCATTCACTGATCTTGTTATTGTACTGTCCATGTTTATGTCAACACATTCTACCTTCCAAGCTAATATTCAGTTAATTACTATCATTCACTGATCTTGTTATTGTACTGTCCATGTTTATGTCAACACATTCTACCTTCCAAGCTAGTAGTCAGTTAATTACTATCATTCACTGATCTTGTTATTGTACTGTCCATGTTTATGTTAACACATTCTACCTTCCAAACCAGAGGCTCTCAAGAGCCTGTATCGTTCACCTGGTAATAAAAAAAAACAATTGGTCCTATGTAAAAACTATGTCCTGCAGTGGTAGTCATCTTGGAATTACGATCAACATAAAAAACACAAAGTTTGTAAAGGACATTCCAATGATTGATGCACAGTTTAGGTTCAATCAGTGCAATAGCTTCAGAGAAGAATATATTTCTGTATTTTCCCCATATGGTTCTGTGTTAATACTATGACCTGTGGTGGCAGCCATCTTAGATTTCCGATCAGCATAAAAAACTGAGGACCTTCCAATGATCATTCCTGGGCAGTTTGGTTTCAACTGTCCTAGTGGTTTCAGAGAAGAAGCATTTTGAAACATTTTTCCCATAGGGTTCAATGTTAAACTAAGTCCTGCCGTAGCTGCCATTTTGAATTTCATATCAGAACAAAAAACGTACAGTTTGTAGTGGACCATCCAATGAACATTCATGTACAGTTTGGCTTTAATCATATTTGTAGTTTCTGAGAAGAAGGCATTTGAACATTTTCCCATAGGGTCCAATGTTAATCTTCGTCCTGCGGTGGTGGCCATCTTGGATTTCCGATCGGCATAAAAAACACACATCTTGTAGAGGACCTTCCAATGATCATTCCTGGGCAGTTTAGTTTCAATTATCCAAGTGGTTTCAGAGAAGAAGCGTTTTGAAACATTTTTCCCATAGGGTCCAATGTTAAGCTAAGTCCTGCCGTAGCCGCCATTTTGAATTTCATATCGAAACAAAAAACGTAAAGTTTGTAGAGGACCATCCAATGAACATTCATGTACAGTTTGGCTTTAATCATATTTGTAGTTTCTGAGAAGAAGGCATTTGAACATTTTCCCATAGGGTCCAATGTTAATCTATGTCCTGCGGTGGTGGCCATCTTGGATTTCCGATCAGCATAAAAAACACACACCTTGTAGAGAACCTTCCAATGATCATTCCTGGGCAGTTTGGTTTCAATTATCCAAGTGGTTTCAGAGAAGAAGCGTTTTGAAACATTTTTCCCATAGGGTCCAATGTTAAACTAAGTCCTGCCGTAGCCGCCATTTTGAATTTCATATCGGAACAAAAAACGTACAGTTTGTAGAGGACCATCCAATGAACATTCATGTACAGTTTGGCTTTAATATTATTTGTAGTTTCTGAGAAGAAGGCATTTGAACATTTTCCCATAGGGTCCAATGTTAATCTATGTATTGCAGTGGCGGCCATCTTGGATTTCCGATCGGCATAAAAAACATAAATTTGTAGAGGACCTTCCAATGATCATTCCTGGGCAGTTTGGTTTCAACTGTCCTAGTGGTTTCAGAGAAGAAGCGTTTTGAAACATTTCCCCCATAGGGTCCAATGTTAAACTAAGTCCTGCCGTAGCTGCCATTTTGAATTTCATATCGGAACAAAAAACGTACAGTTTGTAGAGGACCATCCAATGAACATTCATGTACAGTTTGGCTTTAATCATATTTGTAGTTTCTGAGAAGAAGGCATTTGAACATTTTCCCATAGGGTCCAATGTTAATCTATGTCCTGCGGTGGTGGCCATCTTGGATTTCCGATCGGCATAAAAAACACACACCTTGTAGAGGACCTTCCAATGATCATTCCTGGGCAGTTTGGTTTCAATTATCCAAGTGGTTTCAGAGAAGAAGCATTTTGAAACATTTCCCCCATAGGGTCCAATGTTAAACTAAGTCCTGCCGTAGCCGCCATTTTGAATTTCATATCGGAACAAAAAACGTACAGTTTGTAGAGGACCATCCAATGAACATTCATGTACAGTTTGGCTTTAATCATATTTGTAGTTTCTGAGAAGAAGGCATTTGAACATTTTCCCATAGGGTCCAATGTTAATCTATGTCCTGCGGTGGTGGCCATCTTGAATTTCCGATCGGCATTAAAAACACACACCTTGTAGAGGACCTTCCAATGATCATTCCTGGGCAGTTTGGTTTCAATTATTCAAGTGGTTTCTGAGAAGAAGCATTTTGAAACATTTTTTCCATAGGGTCCAATGTTAAACTAAGTCCTGCCGTAGCCGCCATTTTGAATTTCATATCGGAACAAAAAACGTACAGTTTGTAGAGGACCATCCAATGAACATTCATGTACAGTTTGGCTTTAATCATATTTGTAGTTTCTGAGAAGAAGGCATTTGAACATTTTCCAATAGGGTCCAATGTTAATCTATGTCCTGCGGTGGTGGCCATCTTTGATTTCCGATCGGCATAAAAAACACACACTTTGTAGAGGACCTTCCAGTGATCATTCCTGGGCAGTTTGGTTTCAATTATCCAAGTGGTTTCAGAGAAGAAGCGTTTTGAAACATTTTTCCCATAGGGTCCAATGTTAAACTAAGTCCTGCCGTAGCCGCCATTTTGAATTTCATACCGGAACAAAAAACGTACAGTTTGTAGAGGACCATCCAATGAACATTCATGTACAGTTTGGCTTTAATCATATTTGTAGTTTCTGAGAAGAAGGCATTTGAATATTTTCCCATAGGGTCCAATGTTAATCTATGTCCTGCGGTGGTGGCCATCTTGGATTTCCGATCGGCATAAAAAACAGAAACCTTGTAGAGGACCTTCCAATGATCATTCCTGGGCAGTTTGGTTTCAACTGTCCAAGTGGTTTCAGAGAAGAAGCATTTTGAAACATTTTTTCCCATAGGGTCCAATGTTAAACTAAGTCCTGCCGTAGCCGCCATTTTGAATTTCATATCGGAACAAAAAACCTTAAGATTGTAGAGGACCATCCAATGAACATTCATGTACAGTTTGGCTTTAATCATATTTGTAGTTTCTGAGAAGAAGGCATTTGAACATTTTCCCATAGGGTCCAATGTTAATCTATGTGCTGCGATGGCGGCCATCTTGGATTTCTGATCGGCATAAAAAACAGTAACTTGGTAAAGGACATTCCAATGATCATTCATTTACAGTTTGGGTTCAGTCAGTTCATTAGTTTCAGAGAAGAAGATCTTTGAAATTTCAGCCAATCAGAGCATATTATTGGCCCTGGCAGCCATATTGAATATCTGACTGGAACGAAAAACAGTAACTTTGTAGAGGACCATCCAAGGAACATTCCTGCTAAGTTCGGTTCCAATCGGCCAAGTGGTTTCGGAGAAGAAGCTTGAAATGTGAAAAGTTTACAGACAACAGACGACGGACGTCAAGTGATGGCAATAGTTCACATGGACCTTTGGTCCAGGTGAACTAACTAGTATTCAGTTAATTACTATCATTCACTGATCTTGTTATTGTACTGTCCATGTTTATGCCAACACATTCTACCTTCCAAACTAGTATTCAGTTAATTACTATCATTCACTGATCTTGTTATTGTACTGTCCATGTTTATGTCAACACATTCTACCTTCCAAACTAGTATTCAGTTAATTACTATCATTCACTGATCTTGTTATTGTACTGTCCATGTTTATGTCAACACATTCTACCTTCCAAGCTAGTAGTCAGTTAATTACTATCATTCACTGATCTTGTTATTGTACTGTCCATGTTTATGTCAACACATTCTACCTTCCAAGCTAGTAGTCAGTTAATTACTATCATTCACTGATCTTGTTATTGTACTGTCCATGTATATGTCAACACATTCTACCTTCCAAGCTAGTATTCAGTTAATTACAAGCATTCACTGATCTTGTTATTGCATTGTCCATGTTTATGCAGTCGTCCATTTTTGTGATAGAGTGTGTTTTTTTTAGTAGAAGCGAATCTGTACAGGTTTTTTTATTGTTTGTTTATATCTGTATTGCAATTGGAGATAAAACTAGGAAGAACTGTTTTAGATACCTAAAACTTATGTCTCCCCTATGCGGCCATCTGTAAAACAACCTATCTCGAAAGACAAAAATGTTATGGCCCGGGCAAGAAAATACTATTTAAAAAACAATTATTTAACCTTGAGGTCAAAGTCCCACGAAGGTCATTACGATACACGACACACCACCTTATGGTCATGCACCCACATACGATATAAATACTATTTAAAAAACAATTATTTGACCTTGAGGTCAAAGGTGAATGTTCCACAAAGGTCATTATGGTACACGACACACCACCTTATGGTCATGCACCCACATACTAAATGTTATGGCCCGGACAAGAAAATACTATTTAAAAAACAATTATTTGACTTTCAGGTCAAAGGTCAAGGTCTCACGAAGGTCATTACGGTATGTGACACACCACCTTATGGTCATGCACCCACATACCAAATATAATTGACCTATCTCGAAAGACAAAAATGTTATGGCCTGGACAAGAAAATACTATTTAAAAAACAATTATTTGACCTTGAAGTCAAAGGTCAAGGTCCCACGAAGGTCATTACAGTATGCGACACACTGCCTTATGGTCATGCACCCACATACCAAATATAATTGACCAATCTGGAAAGACAAAAAAGTTATGGTCCGGACAAGCTTCGCTGAGAAGAAGCAGAAGCGGAAGAAACCAGAGGCTCCCAAGAGCCTGTAATCGCTCACCTGGATCAAAGCTGCTTTCAATAACAACGCAACTGCACTGTGGCAGCCATCTTGGTGGGAGAGCGCGACTGCTGGACACAATTTTGGAAGAGGACCATCCAATGACTATTCCATCAAAGTTTGGTTCTAATTGAGCTACTGGTTCCAGACAAGATGGTTTTTATGTGAATTTCCCATAGGGTCCTATGTTAAACTAAGTACAGCTGTGCAGCCATCTTGGTCAGAGGGCAGGACCACCAGACACAATTTTGGAAAAGGACCATTCAATGAATATTTGATCAAAGTTTGGCTCCAATTGAGCAACTGGTTCCAGACAAGAAGGATTTTATGGGAATTTCCCATAGGGTCCTATGTTAAACTAAGTTCGGCTGTGGGGGCCATCTTGGTCAAAGGGCTGAAATGCCAGACATAATTTTGGAAGGGGATCACCCAAGGATCATTTCAGCAAAGTTTGGTTGAGATTGGTTCGGTAGTTACAGAGGAGAAGATATTTTTTTAATTCCATCCCCCTTTTTTCTATTTTTAGCTTGGCGGCCATCTTGGTTGGAAGTCGGGATCACCGGACACATTTTTGGAAGAGAACCATCCAATGACCATTTCATAAAAATGTTGTTCTTATTGAGCAAATGGTTTCAGACAAGAAGATTTTTATGGGTATTTCCCATAGGGTCCTATGTTAAATTAAGTTCGGCTGTGGTGGCCATCTTGGTCGGAGTTCTGAAATGCCGAACACAATTTTGGAAGAGGACCATTCAAGAATCATTTCAGCAAAGTTTGGTTGAGATTGGCTCAATAGTTTCAGAGGAGAAGATTTTTTTTAAAATTCATCCCCCCCTTTTTTCAAATTTGCATAATCGGTCAAAATTGGCAAAAGTTCAAAGTTCATAGTTCATAAAAAATCCTGTAATATATGTTAAAAAGCTCATCATTATGCTTATACAGTTCAAATTTGGGCACATGTTGGCTTAAAATAGAGCAGTTTTGGCCATTTGATGAAATTTCTATTTTTAGTAACGGTGGCCATCTTGGATAAAGGATGGCACTGACGGACACAATTTTGAAAGGGACCCACCCAGGGACCATCCCTGCCAGGTTTGGTTTAATTTGGTTCAGCGGTTTCAGAGGAGAAGATTTAAATGTGATCTTTTATCAAAATATGGCTAATTTGCATAATCGGTATATATCGGCTGAAAAAAATATTTCACAGAAAAACCCGGAATATATGTTAAACTACTCCTTGCCATGTAGCTGCAGTTAAAATTTGAGCTCATTTTGAATTACACTAAAGCAGCAATGGACAATTAAAATTTCATCCCCCCCTTTTTTCTATTTTTAGCTTGGTGGCCATCTTGGTTGGAAGTCGGGATCACCGGACACAATTTTGGAAGGGGGCCATCCAAGGACCATTCCACCAAAGTTTGGTTGCAATTGGCCCAGTGGTTTCAAATGTGAAATGTTGACGGACGATGGACGACAGACGACGGACGAAAAGTATTGACAATAGCTCACCTGGCCTGAAGACCAGGCGAGCTAAAAATCAGACTAAAACAATATGTCTCCCTCCGTTCGAAGGGGAGACATAATTATCATGACGTGGAGGAGAGGGTGGGGATCTCCTTAATTGGTTTAACCCCACCACATTGTTGTGCCTGTCCCAAGCCAGAACCTAATTTCTAACCATACGTTGCAGTCATTTTTGGTATCAGGCGAGAGGTGGTTGTTCGGTTGGTTGTTATTGGTGGAATTGTTGACCACCACTGTTTAAGCTTTCTCTTTTCATAATGCTATTATTAGTTTGTATGATACGTATATTAAATAATAAGACTCACTTAATTGGTTTATGTTATCAGCACTTCCAAATCTATTCTTTATTAGGTGAGCTATCTGTCCAGGCTTGGATTTTATTGTACTATAATAAAACATAACTTGTACGAACAAGAATTGACAATATTATCATTTACTAGCTAATTAATTAACAATAAACAGGATGAATAAACAAGATGAACTGTGAGCTAATGCTCACTTATGATACCCCCGCTCTTCGGCAAACAGGAAGTAGGAATCTGACAGGTCAAAAAACGCTTCCCATGATATGGGATACCTATATGAAGCTTGCGACCAAATATCAGATTTCTGCCATCAATAGTTGCTGAGAAAAATGCGACTAAAAATGAGCATATACAAAATGTATGTTCAATGTGTATAAAAATCAACAAAGTCGGCAAACAGGAAGTAGGAATCTGATGGGTCCAAAAACACTTCCCATGATATGGGGTACCTATATGAAGCTTGTGACCAAATATCAAATCTCTGCCATCAATAGTTGCTGAGAAAAATGTGATGAAAAATGTGCATATATGTTCAACGTGTATAAAAACCAACTAAGTCAGCAAACAGGAAGTAGGAATCTGATGGGTCCAAAAATGCTTCCCACAATATGGCATACCTATATGAAGCTTGTGACCAAATATCAGATTCCTGTCATCAATAGTTGCTTAGAAAAATGCGACGAAAAATGTGCATATACAAATGTATGTTCAATGTGTATAAAAATCAACAAAGTCGGCAAACAGGAAGTAGGAATCTGATGGATCCAAAAACGCTTCCTACGATATGGGGTACCTATATGAAGCTTGTGATCAAATATCAGATTTCTGCCATCAATAGTTGCTGAGAAAAATGTGACGAAAAATGTGCATATATGTTCAATGTGTATAAAAACCAACTAAGTCGGCAAACAGGAAGTAGGAATCTGACGGATCCAAAAACGCTACCCACAATATGGTATACCTATATGATGCTTGTGACCAAATATAAGATTTCAGCCATCAATAGTTACTGAGAAAAATGCGACGAAAAATATCTTGGACGGACGGAAGGACAGACGGAAAGAGGTAAAACAGTATATCCCCCTCTCCCTTCGGGGAGCAGGGGTATACTAATTGTAAAATGTTATTTTCAGCCATTATTTTTACCTCATTGAAAAGCCATCCACAGACTGGATTCAATTAATTTTCTAGTTTCTGACAATTTTGTTTTATATTTTGCCATATAGCCCTACGTAAAAATGTGCAGCGATGGTAGCCATCTATGATTTCCCATAGACATAAAAACATAGTGGGTAAAGGACTTTCAAACAGGTCCGTGTTTTCAGACAAAAATAATCTTAAGCATATTTTCCCCCATTTTTTTTCTATGGAAAAACATTTTATGGAGGGTCATATAAGGAACATTCCTAAAAAAAAAATGATATCGACCACTCACACATAATGTACTGCGTTCAAAATTGAGGGGCTGTTGTGGTCATGGTCGTTGAATAATAACTACCTATGCAATCAGTGCTTATCACCACTAAAGTAGTGAGTTTGAACTCCATTCATGGTGAGGTGTACTGGATACAACATTATGTGATAAAGTGGTTTTCTTCGGGTACTCTGGTTTTCTCCACCAATAAAACTGACTGCCATGATATAACTGGATATATTGTTGAAAGTGGTGCTAAGCACCATAAACCTAACCATCAAAATTGAAAATGCCTTTGCATCTCAGAAAACTCCACAATCTTTTCAAACCAGCAGTAATTGTACACAAAAATATCTTTAATTGTATTGACACAACATCAGAATTACAATAATCTAAAGTCAATATTATCTCCCCTTATTACAGATTAGTTCCCACCAAATAACATAAAACTGTTTCCCTGGAGAGTTTTATCTTCACTCCCACTATCTAAACAAATACTTGTCTTTTTTATTGATTATTTGAAAAATATTTCGTCAGAAAATAATAAATTGTGAATCTCATGTTACAATATTTGCCCAGGCCATTGTAAATAAATGATGTAATACGTTCTTGTTTTAAAATAAATTCTGTGTCAATTTCAATAATAAATCATTTTCAAGTTATAAAAAGAGAAGTTAAAAGGAACTTAACAATTTACAATGTGAATAGTTGAGTATTTTTTTCAAGGTAAACTAGAATTTTTTTTTAAAACAAGTGTAGACACAGGTCTGTCTCGCTTGTCGCCTTCCCAAAAAATTTGTTTTCTGGAAATAAACTAAATCAAAGTACCATTATACTGAAAATTATCGATCAATGTGATGCCAAATAAAGTCAGTTTTGACTAGTATCACAATATTTAAAATTTTTATCAGCAACGATTAAATCTGTTAATTTAATTTAGAACAATGATTTTGAATGAAGAATTCAAATAATTCAATATATCATTCTCAACTGCCAACAAACGGCATGCAGGCATAAAATTAGGGCAGGGTTAAACTTGTGCAGGCATAAAATTGGAGCAGGGTTAAACTTGTGCAGGCATAAAATTGGAGCAGGGTTAAACTTATGCAAGAAAATAATGACTTACTCTTTAGCTCCTTTGATATTGCCTACAACACCCCTGAAATATACAAGATTAGAAATGTACAACAAATATTGAAATGTTTAACATTGAAATATACAACTATTCAATGCATATATTGAAAAGTGTGACTGACAAAGAATTGTGATTTATTCAAAGTTAAGTATGTCAGATTACCATCTTACATAACATAGAGTGGGCCACCGTGGTTGTGATCATATGGTAGTTGGATTTACAACAACCTATGCCTATCACCACTGAAGTTGTGAGTGATTCCTGCTGAGATGAGGTGTACTCGATACAACATATGATAAGCTTGTCAGTGGCTTGCGACAGGTCGGTGGTTTCCTTCACCAATAAAACTGACCACCACGATATAACTGAAATATTGTTGAAAGTGGTATTAAACATCATAAAACCTAACCCTATATCAACTGGATGCATTTGGTAAAACCCAGTCACAATTCGTCCAGTAAACTGTAATATTATATAGATATTTGGGAATATACTGAAAGTTTATTAATAAATAAAGAAACTGCAAACAAAATGGCTGTAAGCTAACTGTGTGACATGAAAAATCACAACAAAGCATTTCTTTATATTACCTGAGATAGCAATAAAAACACAAGCTGTGTTCTTTTCTATTTGATCAAATTACACTAGCATAAAACTATCATAAATTATTCCAAGGATTTAACAAGAAATCCATAATGAAATACACCCACGTCATTGCTTAATCATTCAGCTTGTGATTTTTTCCCCCCACGTGTCGACGACATCTTAAGCACTGAAAATCATTACTTATATGTACCAGAACGAATTAAAAAAATAAAATATTAATGTTAAGGACAAGATGATGTTAGGCCATCATTGTCTGCTATTTCTGATCTATCTCAGGCTTCACATAATTACATTTGGGTTTGGTGGTCCTAGTGAAAAAAATGTCAGTCCTCCATTGTAAAATACCAATGTCAGTCCTCCATTGTAAAATACCAATGTCAGTCCTCCATTGTAAAATACCAATGTCAGTCCTCCATTGTAAAATACCAATGTCAGTCCTCCATTGTAAAATACCAATGTCAGTCCTCCATTGTAAAATACCAATGTCAGTCCTCCATTGTAAAATACCAATGTCAGTCCTCCATTGTAAAATACCAATGTCAGTCCTCCATTGTAAAATACCAATGTCAGTCCTCCATTGTAAAATACCAATGTCAGTCCTCCATTGTAAAATACCAATGTCAGTCCTCCATTGTAAAATACCAATGTCAGTCTTCCATTGTAAAATACCAATGTCAGTCCTCCATTGTAAAATACCAATGTCAGTCCTCCATTGTAAAATACCAATGTCAGTCCTCCATTGTAAAATACCAATGTCAGTCCTCCATTGTAAAATACCAATGTCAGTTCTCCATTGTAAAATACCAATTTTGTGTTAGTCCTTGGCAAAATTTCAACAAATTTGCCGATCATGTCTGACAGGACTGACGAAATTCCTGAACTCTGCAATCTAACACAGATTAAATCACAGTTACTATATTATTGAACTTATTTACTTATATAATTCTCCCATTATAAGCCGCAGGAGAATATACTGTTAATGCCTACATAGTCTACATAGACTTATAGTCCAATATATACTACCCATACAATACCCATGTGGTTCACCTAGACTTATAGTCCAATATATACTACCTATATAATACCCATGTGGTTCATCTAGACTTATAGTCCAATATATACTACCTATACACTACCCATGTGGTTCACCTAGACTTATAGTTCAATATATACTACCTATACAATACCCATGTGGTTCACCTAGACTTATAGTCCAATATATACTACCTATACAATACCCATGTGGTTCACCTAGACTTATAGTCCAATATATACTACCTATACACTACCCATGTGGTACACCTAGACTTATAGTCCAATATATACTACCTATACAATACCCATGTGGTTCACCTAGACTTATAGTCCAATATATACTACCTATACAATACCCATGTGGTACACCTAGACTTATAGTCCAATATATACTACCTATACACTACCCATGTGGTTCACCTAGACTTATAGTCCAATATATACTACCTATATAATACCCATGTGGTTCACCTAGACTTATAGTCCAATATATACTACCTATACAATACCCATGTGGTTCACCTAGACTTATAGTCCAATATATACTACCTATACAATACCCATGTGGTTCACCTAGACTTATAGTCCAATATATACTACCTATACACTACCCATGTGGTTCACCTAGACTTATAGTCCAATATATACTACCTATACAATACCCATGTGGTTCACCTAGACTTATAGTCCAATATATACTACCTATACAATACCATGTGGTTCACCTAGACTTATAGTCCAATATATACTACCTATACAATACCATGTGGTTCACCTAGACTTATAGTCCAATATATACTACCTATACACTACCCATGTGGTTCACATAGACTTATAGTCCAATATATACTACCTATACAATACCCATGTGGTTCACCTAGACTTATAGTCCAATATATACTACCTATATAATACCCATGTGGTTCACCTAGACTTATAGTCCAATATATACTATCTATACAATACCCATGTGGTTCACCTAGACTTATAGTCCAATATATACTACCTATACAATACCCATGTGGTTCACCTAGACTTATAGTCCAATATATACTACCTATACAATACCCATGTGGTACACCTAGACTTATAGTCCAATATATACTACCTATACACTACCCATGTGGTTCACCTAGACTTATAGTCCAATATATACTACCTATATAATACCCATGTGGTTCACCTAGACTTATAGTCCAATATATACTACCTATACAATACCCATGTGGTTCACCTAGACTTATAGTCCAATATATACTACCTACACAATACCCATGTGGTTCACCTAGACTTATAGTCCAATATATACTACCTATACAATACCCATGTGGTTCACCTAGACTTATAGTCCAATATATACTACCTATACACTACCCATGTGGTTCACCTAGACTTATAGTCCAATATATACTACCTATACAATACCCATGTGGTTCACCTAGACTTATAGTCCAATATATACTACCTATACAATACCATGTGGTTCACCTAGACTTATAGTCCAATATATACTACCTATACAATACCATGTGGTTCACCTAGACTTATAGTCCAATATATACTACCTATACACTACCCATGTGGTTCACATAGACTTATAGTCCAATATATACTACCTATACCATACCCATGTGGTTCACCTAGACTTATAGTCCAATATATACTACCTATATAATACCCATGTGGTTCACCTAGACTTATAGTCCAATATATACTACCTATATAATACCCATGTGGTTCACCTAGACTTATAATCCAATATATACTACCTATACAATACCCATGTGGTTCACCTAGACTTATAGTCCAATATATACTACCTATATAATACCCATGTGGTTCACCTAGACTTATAGTACCACATATACTCAATTGAATTGTTTAATTACAGCTGAAATAATCAACAGCATTACACAATAAAGGTCAAAACAATGTTAAATTATTTGTGATGTTATAGTGACCTCGTAAAAGTTCATTCTAAATGCACCCGTGACTTTCAAGGCTACAGTGTATGGTATTGAATTTTCATATACTATAAAATCAGTGTCTATCACTTCCAAGATCAGGCCAAGGAGATACATACATGTGTTTACACTATAATTCTAGAAAAAAACAATCATTTTTTGATCATTTTTACTAAGGTGATACAGGACAAGGAGCTTTAACAGTGCTTGTCAAAAAACGACAAGAATTTTTTTTAAGGGTAGACTCTAAAAATTAGGGTCATTGGGATAAGCGTAAACACAGATTTTGCTTTGCCTTTTTTGACTTCCGTATGTGCCTAGGTCTATTATTTGATAAAACTTCAAAGTGATTAAGTTTGTTACTGAATTACGAAAGGTCTGTCATTTCTTGTCGTGACTATAACATTGACAGCGGCATTAACGCTAAAATTTAATTTCAGATCTTTCTGAAATGCTTTTTTTTGGTCTCGGAAAACAAATAACACAAACTGGTACCACAATCTTATTCTTTTAGTATTACAAAAAAAATGTGTCATTTTTTTTTAAATAGTAAAGTAGAAAATGCATACGAGAAAGGACAATAATTGCCAGGATGCTAGCATTGCTTGTAAATGTAGAGTGAGCGAGTGACTGTTGCTTAACGCCAACTCAGCAATTTTTCAGCTATATTGTGGCGAGACAAACTGTAGACAGATGAGAAATAGAGGTGTATTTTTCTATATGGAACGAATAGGAAAGGAGACAGGAAACATAAGAAGAAGAAAAAAGAAAAACAGAAAGATAGAAATTCAAGGAGTCTGTCCAGTCAGTAGAAATCCATTTGTGAAGATTAAATGATCAAACCAATGATAAAAAATAATATCGGTGGGATTAAAAGTTGGGAACTGGTTCAAAAACGAGTATTTTACTTTCCCTCAAAGGAATTATAAATACCAGGATAAGGAACCAGTTTACATGTAAGGTGCAGATATATGTAATTAAAACCCTTTCGAGTTTGTGTAAAAAATTCATGCGATAAAAAACTTGCCTTCTGAACCTGCAGGTAATAGGATATTAAATATGAAATATATATGCTTGTATTACTTTCATGCAAAATACAAAATTGTGTCGTACGTATACATTTTAATGAATTTCTCACAAATTTAAATATGGGTCATGTTGGCTTTAGCATATTATTGTTATTGACGAGATATTATAAGTTATTGAAACAGACATATTATGCTGCATATTCATTTTATATTACCTTTATCAAATATGATATATATTTAGACTACATAAAAAAAATGCTATGCAAAAAAAAAAAAAAAAAAAAAAATCGTAAAAATTAACCGTAGGAAAAACCCTTTTTTCATGTTTAAACTTACCCGGAAAACCCTGTTATTCCGTCTACAATATTTGCACCAACTCCCCTGGAAGATAGAAAATAATTTACTTTCAAATTCTTAACACTGAACTCTTTAAAAAGTGTGCTTCCTATGTGCATATTGTTGTTCTTAAAGGGAGACAATTATGTGTTATCTCAAGGTGTAAAACCTTGGTATATGCTACTGCAGATGTTTTTTTTTTGTTTTTTTTTTTTTTATAGATTTTTATATCCATTTTAGAATTCAAAAATTGAATTGCTAATTTACTCATTTGATGTGATAACTGGAAGCAAATTAACTGTCCCTTCAGTGAAATATAAAAAAAATTCCACCCGCAGAAAAAATAAAACAAACATTTCATTAATTTTAAGTCAATAAGTTGGTTCCTATGAAACAAAGTTCTCGTTAATGCTAAAAATCCAGGTATGAAAAATTTAACTACGCTTTAAATAACCCATGACAAAACTTTATTTGTTTTTCAGTTTCACCGATTGCATAAATTTCTGATTTATATGCATAATACACAAGTAAAATACAAGGACATTGTCGAATTTAAGTCTTATTGTTGTATAAAACCTGTAAAAAAAATTTAGTTGTAAAAATAACTAAAGTTAGAATATTTTTAAATTGAGAAAGAAATTGGAGAAAAATTCCTTGTTCCTTTTCAAAATTACAGTGATGTGACCAGTAGCTATTAAAACAAATAATACCACTAGCATTTGTTATATAATTAAACCTATTTTTAGCATCTAATTTGTTGCATGCAATTTTTGTGTGCAATTTTTTAATCTTGTAAAAAAAAAACAGATAAAAAGATATCTGCATGCCTCTCATGCATGAACCACTTATATCCTGGAAAAAATGTTTTTATTTGTAATTTCAAATAATGAAATTTTCTCCTGACATTTCTTGATTCCTATTACACTAAAAGCTGTGATTCATGCCTGTGGTAAGGTGTACTGGATCAAAATTTTTATCGGCAAATTGGACATTTTCCCTTGAATGTGTGCCGCTGATAAAAAAAGTCTGGATCACTGAACTGACCTTGGTCCACACAAATATTAGGTCAGTTTGTTACTTGCATGCACCAGTTTATTGGTCAATCAGATGTAAAACACATTATGACATCACTGATAAAAACAATAACGTTAGTTCTGAAGACAGACATTATCACAAATATCCCTGGACTCGCTTAGATATTAGCGATAATGTCTGTCTCGACCTTCAAAACTGCTGTTATTCTGTATATGTAACAAAGTTAATCAGTAAATCTAGACGGGTCAGCAGTTTTCTCCAGAGTATTTTTATATTCTGACTTCCTCAATCAGTAACACTGACCGAAATATTGTTGAGAATGGAGTAAAACACACATAACTCATACCCTGATGTGAGTAAGCAAGATGGCTGCTAACCTGTAATTAAGCATATCTATAACTGGTGAATACATGAAGCATTGGTAGCAATACACATTTCCTAAAACACGCGATCTTTTTTTAAACACCCGTGTATATTATTTCATACTTCTTAGTTGCTGCTTACATTCAGGTATATAAACATTAAAAAGATCAAAGGCATTCATGTTACAAGTTTAGTATATACCTTCACACCTATATAACTTGTTTATGTCATGTAAGATCTGGCAGAATAATTTAAAGCTTTATCCCATGTCGGGAACAAAACTGAACATTCTTGCAGCAGTTGCCAACTGGACTCCTCCCTAAAATAACAGTCTTAGTAACCCAGTAAAACTTCTTAATGCCCAGCACCAGACTTTGCACATGAAATATTCTAAATTTCGGTAGCTAACTGGGCTAATGTCTGATAATTTTCAGGGTCCCAGGACAAATTTGAGTAGTGTTAGACTACTGGGTCCATGTTAAGTTTTATCTCTGCATGTCAATAGCATTTCTCTAACTTGTGTATGTCATGTGAATATTTCACAGATAAACTTACTTTAAGCCTTGTCCCACATCTCGTAGCACTTCTCTTGCCTGTTTGTGCCCTGTCATACCGTATGTGTCTAAATCACTCATTCGTTTATGATAATTTTCTAATTTTTTCTGTAGAGTACTAATTGTCTGTGTTGATTTCTGATTTTTCCTCTCAAAGATTGTTTTAATCCTCTGTAACTGTTGTTTGTCTGCACACGCTGCTAGTCGTAAGTATTCGTTGACGTGTTCTGAAATATACCATAAACCAATCATTGAGTAAAAACATTCAATAAACAAATTTCAGCATTTTTTTGTCTGCAGAAAGAATTTTACTGTGTCAAGAGAAAAGAATGAGTTATTCATGTTTTTTTATGTGATTGTTTTATCAAACATTTTATCAAATGCCCGAAACGTATTTTAGAAGAATTTTCTGCACGATTAAAGCAAATTTTATGGATTTTTTTTTGTTGCTAGCTTGAACCAATTTTTACCAGACTGGGGCTTCTTTTGGCTAGCGGTTTTTGGTACAGACTGACCTTGACTACAATCTTGTGTCTGTCTAAAGCCATTATCATAGATTTCAATGAGGTTCGGTTGTATTCTCTGTGTTCTTAGAAGTTTACAATGAGCCAGAAAAGTTATACTTATTGCTGTTGTTAGTGAGATTGTTGCCCATCAATGTTAACATCAAAAGATCTCTGCAGGTTGTTTTATAATCAGTATAGCGTGATGACTTAATTATCTCCCCTGACAAAATCAGTGTGGTGTGATGATTTAATTATCTCCCCTGACAAAAGTACAAAAGCTGTGCTTTCCCCTAAGCTGAAAGTTCTCTTTTTATATCTATTTTTTCTATGAGAAAATATATATAATTATCAGAAATTTGAGCATTTTTTCTTTGATCTCCTCGAGTAATATTTTCAGTATCAAAGAACCGACTCTGATGCTGGAAATTATCTGTCAGTGTGAAATCAAACATATTATGTGTTACTGATAAAAACAATAACTGTTATTGAAGGTCACGACATACATTATTACAGGGAGTCTATTAGGACTCTCTGATACTAACAAATAATGTCTGTGTCGATCTTTATAACTGCCATCGTGCTATAAATATCAAGGTCCTATGGTACTGTGGTAGTTAATATTTAAAAAAGGCAGAGAAAATTGGTTGTAATAGCAAGTGAATACACAGTATCATAGAACTATCTGTATCATAGGATCTGACTATATACAGTCAAACCTGTATTAAGAGGTCACCATTGGGACAAAGAAAAAGTGGCCTTATAAGACAGGTGACCTCTTAAAAGAGGTTCAATTCATATGAAATTTTCTATGACAGGACAAGATAAAGGTGACCTTTTAATACAGGTGACTGCTTAATAGAGGTAACCGTTTGGGCAGGTTTGACCGTATAAAATAATCTGTGTCGTCGTGGTGTGATAGTATGGTAGTTGGATTTACAATTACCTATGCAATCTGTGTTTATCACCACTGATGTTGTGAGTTTGAATCTCGATCAGGGCGAGGTGTACAACATTATGTGATAAAGTCTTTCAGTGACTTGCGACAGGTCGGTGGTTTTCTCCTCATACTCTGGTTTCCTCCACCAATAAAACTGACTGCCACGATATAACTGAAATATTGTTGAAAGTGGTGTTAAACACCATCAAACAAACAATAAACAAACTATTATCAAACCTTCTTTCACAGCCTGCTCAGATTTGATATTATCCATGGTTTTGGTGATTTTGGCTTGTAGTACTTCCTTGGCATGTTTGGTCCTTTCAACATCAGACACACTGTACTCAACCTGTCCATCAAGCTCATCCAATGCTCCCTCCCCACTACTGCCATTGTCTCTACTAGTCACCTCCTCCTGTAACAAATCATACGATTGATTAATTCTAAAAATTAATGTAACAACAAGTTTAATTGGTCGATTTAAAATAATAATTTAATCCAGAAACAAACACACTGGTATATTTATGTGAAAATTTCACAATTTTGATGGCAAAATGAGACATTGCAGCCATGTTAATTAATATGCAAACATCTAAAAGGCCATGCAATAAACATGCTGTTCCTCTACTTTAAGTCTGTGTAATTTTAGATAGTCTCACATGTTCATTACATCCATATCATTTCTTAACAACTGCCTATTTATTTCAGGAAAAGCTAAATTGGGTCAAAAGATTTTGGCACATACAGATAGCCAATGGCAGATGGAATGTTCTTACAATAATTCATAGGCCCTTCGAGCAATGTAAAATCAATTTTGTTATTGTATCAATTGTATGTACACATGAACATATGGATCTGCTTGTGGAGTGCTCCGAACAATGGAGGAACAAAATTTGAATAAAAAACCCCATTGTACAGTCAAACCTTTCCTATGTGGTCACCACTACTGAACAGTCACCTGTATTAAACAGTCACCACTACTAAACAGTCACCTGTATTAAAAGGTCACCACTACTAAACAGTCACCTCTATTAACCAGTCACCTTATTCTTGACCTGTCATAGAAATTTTCATCTGAATTGAACCTCTTTTAAGAGGTCACCTGTCTTATAAGGAAATTTTTGACATTACTTACACTTTCTAAATCCTCCGTACTCCTGTGAACCATTTCATCTGAAGGAGCTATAACAGTTAATGTTGGTGTTGTAAGAGTATTTTCCGGGGAAGTCTGCCGTTTCTTGGTTGTGTTTGGACTTTTAGGCACAGTCTTCTTTGTCAAAGCTTTCACCGCTGGTATCTTAGAGGCGTCCGACTTTTTCCTGCAACGAAAAAATATAACATACAATTTTGTTTAACAATGAAGAAATTTGTTATTCATTTTTCAAATTATTGTCTTAAGGAAAAAAATACTATTGTTACCTATTATATATTAATAGTGCAAAGAAGATGTGGAGACGCAAGTTTTCTTTTAAACAGTAGTACCCCTCTTATAAGGTCACTCCCACAAATTCACCCCTCTTATAAGGCCACTCCCACAAATCCACCTCTCTTATCAGGCCAGACTTCAAATCCACCTCTCTTATCAGGCCACTCCCACAAATTCACCCCTCTTATAAGGCCACTCCCACAAATCCACCTCTCTTATCAGGCCAGACTTCAAATCCACCTCTCTTATCAGGCCACTCCCACAAATTCACCCCTCTTATAAGGCCACTCCCACAAATCCACCTCTCTTATCAGGCCAGACTTCAAATCCACCTCTCTTATCAGGCCACTCCCACAAATCTACCTCTCTTATCAGGCCACTCCCACAAACCACCTCTCTTATCAGGCCAGACTTCAAATTCACTGAGATACTGGGTAGTAAAATATTACTAAATTTGCACCAGAGAGGGCATATGTCTTATAAGGCCATTTGTTATTGCAAAACAGGTGTTCCTACAAGAGGGGGACTACTGTATATTAAATGTAAGCTGGTTGACATACAGTAATCCATCTATTATAAGGCCATCCCTTCTGTAATGAAAAAGTGCCATAATAATGACCTATTTAATTAAAGAAGCAGAAACAACACATGAATTTATTCTCCTTTTCTTTGATGAAGGTATAAAAACAATTTAATAAATAATTACTTTAGGGAATGCTGATATCATTGTGTTTAATAAGAGTTTGCACCTTAGCCTGTTTTATGGTCCAAGTCGATAGTTTGGTATTACCCTTTGAATATTGATGAGAATTTGTTACCACAATTACTCCACGGTATGCATCAGTTTTTGTATACTAACTATCGGTACTTTTATTTCTTTTTTCAGTCGGATACTAATTAGTTCAAAATATTCCGTCAATCTACCAAGGGTTCAACTCTGTGGTATACATGTATATAAATAGCAACTAGCTCAGTTTTGTTAACTTATATACAAGTATTTACATATATCTTTTTTTCAGTCGATATAATTTATTAGTTCAAAATATTCTGTCAATGATCTACCAAGGCTGAGAATTATATATATATATTGGATCTAGTTTCTCCACAGTATGGCAAATCACCCCTTCCAAAAAAGGGCATCTCCAGATTGTGCATAAATAGTGAATTTTACCTGTCTAAAGTGAATCCTGAATAACACAGAAACCTGTACAAATGAAACTTTCAAGAAAGTCCATATGTAGGAAATCTTGTGTTTATTTAACCTGTATAAACTGAACAACCCTCTATTCCGAACAAAAAAGTTGGACCCAAGGAGGTTCGTTGTCGACATGTTTGACTGTAGTATCAATTACACAAGTCTCTTTAAAAAACATTGTGATAAAGTTTGTCAGTGACTTGCGGCAGATCGGTGGTTTTCTGTGGTTTCCTCCACCAATAAAACTGACCGACACGATATAACTGAAATATTGTTGAAAGTGGTGTTAAACATCATAACCCTAACCCCTAGAATAACTTTTTTTTGCATGCATGCATTATGATCTAAGTTTTATTTCTTAATTTACTTCAGATAAGACTCAAATATATTCCCTATAATAACGACTTCAAAACTTCAATTCAATATCTATTTGTCCATAAACATTTCTTTATTGGTGGAGGAAAATGTTGTATCGAGTACACCTCATCATGAGCGGGATTCAAATTCACACCTTTAGTGGTGATAGGTACCAAATGCACAGGTAGTTGTAAATCCAACAACATAATGATCATGACAGCCCCCTCCATAAAAATGTAATTGAATAAACAGAAGCAAGAAATTAATAAGAAATGGAAAAATAAAATATAATATAAATGAAATCTTACCTCAGATTAGAAGTTCATATTATAGTAATATAAATGAAATCTTACCCCAGATTAGAAGTTCATATTATAGTAATATAAATGAAATCTTACCCCAGATTAGAAGTTCATATTATAGTAATATAAATGAAATCTTACCTCAGATTAGAAGTTCATATTACAGTAATATAAATGAAATCTTACCCCAGATTAGAAGTTCATATTACAGTAATATAAATGAAATCTTACCCCAGATTAGAAGTTCATATTATAGTAATATAAATGAAATCTTACCCCAGATTAGAAGTTCATATTACAGTAATATAAATGAAATCTTACCCCAGATTAGAAGTTCATATTACAGTAATATAAATGAAATCTTACCCCAGATTAGAAGTTCATATTACAGTAATATAAATGAAATCTTACCCCAGATTAGAAGTTCATATTACAGTAATATAAATGAAATCTTACCCCAGATTAGAAGTTCATATTACAGTATGAACACTACAAATCTAAGGTAAATATTGTGTTGTAGTTGTTTGTTCTTTGCATCACATAGTATTAGAGTAAGGAAGAGTTATTATTATATTACTACTAATTTAAAAATAGTTATCTCTACATGCCATGACACCTTCAATCAAATAATAATTACCATGAAATGTACTATAATTGAGGGTCTATACATTCCTGGATAGAATCGCTACCTTCTTTGAATTAGTTTTTCTTCCTTTCATAAAATTAAAATTTATTGGCTGGGCGTTGTTTTTTCAGTTAGTTATAGAGGATGTAAGAATGTTATACAGGAAAAATTGACAATTTTTTGTCTATTTGCTATTTTCTCACCTTTAACTATCATTAAATATTTAAAAAAAATCATATTTCTTCTTTAGTACTGGATGACTTTCATAATCATGTCATGGCATAGGAGTTGAATTTTAATTTATAACAAGAGGCTCACCTGGTTCCTGGTTATTCTATTTTGTATTGTTTAGGTTTAAGCAACTTTGCAATTTCTAAGACGAGCATTGCACATCACGGCCATGATTTTCATTAGAAAAAGATTTAATGAATCTTTCAAGAGGACTTCACATACATCATTTGTATTATATAACAAATCATTTGGATCTTTAATCACGTAGAAGATGCTTAAAGTTTTAGCCAATCAGAAACAAAAATTGCCCCATGGCAGCCATGTTTTATACCAAATCAAGACGAATCAAAGAATATTGTATTGAACATGCACACATCATTTATACCAAGCTAAAAAATAATTTGGACTGAAGTTTCTGAAGAGAAGATTTCTAAAATGTCAGCCTTAAAAAATTATGTTGTTTGTTCAATTGGAACAAAATTAAATACATCTGCTGAGGATCTTCCATACATCATTCCTCCAAAGTTTGGTTCAAAGTAGTTTCTGACAAGATTTTTAAAATTTTACCAATCAGAAACTTGAATTGCCTCTGGGGTCCTCTATATTGAATAGATCAAAACAAAATGAGGTATAATTTCAGAGAACCTTCCACAGTTTCCCTATATCATTCCTTCAAAGTTTGGTTCCAATTACCCTAGTAGCTTCCGAGGACAAGATCAAAATATGAAATGTTAAAGACAAATAGCAGATGACAGATGCAAAGTGATGGCAATTTAGCTCACATAACCCATTTTGGTCATGTGAGCTAATTAATTAATTATCGATTTTGACAGCGACTTTCTCGAAAAGAAGGAAAATTGCACCCATGTGAGCTAAAAACTGCTACATGTATATATATGTATGATCTGATACATAAAAAAAAGAAAGGGAAAAAAAGAAAAGGAAAAAAACAACCCACGCAAACGAACAAACACATGACATAGATTACTTGTACTTAACACCAGGTGTTGATAATTATATATCTGGCAAACTAAGAATGAAAAGTGTCAATAGTGTTATAATTACATCTAGACTTCTTACATCAATAGGACATAGTCATAGCACTAATCACAATGTAACCATTCTACCATCAATACAAAACAGGTCAATGAACGCTCCCTAGAAAATCAATTGACTCTCAACATGGCAGAGCAGGTGACTTTTTAATTGGAAAAAGACCATATTTACCAAATAACAGAATCAGAATTTCAGGGGTTTTTTTTCTTTTTTTTTCTCTTTTTGATCCTCCAATTGATTGATTGATCGTTTCACATGTCAGGAGAGCATTATTTCAGTGTTATATTCAAGATAAGAAATAGCATACAAAAAATAAATCATGTTCATTTTTAGATTAAAAAAAAAAGGAGGGGGGGGGGCACTATGATGGACGTTTTGATTGCCACAGGAAACTAGAGGATTATTTTTCCTTACAATGAAAAGGTTGAAATCACATGGTAGTTGGATTTTTCATCAACCGATTCAACTATTAAATAAAGTTCGTATATTTGATTCTCACAATAGTCGGTCATAAAACTTTTAGACTTGAATTCTAATATTGTTCAATCAGAACGAAGCAGTGTTCTGACTGGCTGAGGTTTTTATACTGAGTACATGTTCAATCAGAACGAAGCAGTGTTCTGACTGGCTGAGGTTTTTATACTGAGTACATGTTCAATCAGAACGAAGCAGTGTTCTGACTGACTGAGGTTTTTATACTGAGTACATGTTCAATCAGAATGAAGCAGTGTTCTGACTGGCTGAGGTTTTTATACTGAGTACATGTTCAATCAGAACGAAGCAGTGTTCTGACTGGCTGAGGTTTTTATACTGAGTACATGTTCAATCAGAATGAAGCAGTGTTCTGACTGGCTGAGGTTTTCATTCTGAGTACAAGTGCAAACTCATACTCGAAATGTTTATGACTGTAAGGCTAGGTGTACTTGATCAAGATTTTCAGTGATTTCTGATAGGGGAGGGATGTAGTGTTCTTTAACAGTAATCAGGATCAACAAAATAACCACAAAAGCTGTCACAATAGTACAGTAGTACAGTAGTTATAATCTTGATAAAACAATCAATTAGAAGACAGTGAAACATGTACCAGTACTAGATAAATGGCACCCAAGGGAACCTGTAAATGTGCCATTTATGAGCAGTTGCCCTTTAAATGCAGGTTAATATTATATGCACTATTCATGAATGGGGAAATGCCCTTTATAGACACTGATTTGTTATAATATAGAGTAGACCTTTAAAGTAATATGAAAGGCAAATATCGTGGAATTTTTGGATTAAATATTTTCATGTAATATGTCACTTAATTTTACCTAAAATCAACTGCATAACATTAAAAATCTGCTCAAAAACAGATTTTAAGAGCAAATCGCAAAATATTTGACAGCAGATAATTCTGTTTTCCCGTACAGTAATGCAAAGGATATGTGCGTGAAACTAAGATTTGAACTCTTTCGGGGAGATTATCGCTCATGCACAATGTTCAGTTGATGAACAAAAATAAAATATGTACCACATAAGAATAATTGCAAAAAAAAAAATTGGTTCACACGACATGAAACAGACAGATTCCTCAATAATCATTGTCATGAATGTGTGCGTGCTTACCTCAGCATCCATGATTGTTTATCTTTTCTTCAAAAGGTCATGATCGGCAATCCTCGGACAAAAACTTTTCTTCACGAGGTCATGATCAGCAATCATCGGAACAAAACAACCGAAAGTTAATCAGTCTCCACAACAATGGCGAGAACGAAAAACATGCACACGGATTTGCAGATTTCTAGTTGTTGGGAACATATTTCGACTTGAAACATGCATGAATAGCTTAGTAAATGTACCGTCGTATTCCAAATTGAATTTTTAGGGAAAAATTTTCTTCACCCAAAACTGGTGTAATATTACTTCAAAGTAATATGAAAGGAAATATCGTGGAATTTTTGGATTAAATATTTTCACTTAATATGTCACCTAATTTGAACTAAAATCAACTGCATAACATTAAAAATCCGCTCAAAAGCAGATTTTAAGAGCAAATCGCAAAATATTTGACAGCAGATCATTCTGTTTTCCTGTACAGTAATGCAAAAATATATATATTCCGTGTGTACCACATAAGAATAATTGCAAAAAACAATTGGTTCACACGACATGAAACAGATAGATTCTTCAATAATCATTGTCAGGAATGTGTGCGTGCTCACGAAGCATCTATGATTGTTTTAACTTTTCTTCACGAGGTCATGATCGTCAATCATCGGAACAAAACAACCGAAAGTTAATCAGTCTCCGTTGTGGAGGACGATAAACATGCACACGGATTTGCAGATTTCTAATTGTTGGGAACATATTTTGACTTGAAACATGCTTGAATAGCTTAGTAAAGGTACCGCCGTATTCCAAATTGAATTTTCAGGGGGAAAATTTTTTCACCCAAAACTGGTGTAATATTACTTTAAGGCAGATTTAACGGCATTTAGATTCATATCTATATGTATCTATCTATCTAATACAAATAATCTAACATAAATTGAAATTAAATAAAATCTACAACATAACATATAAATAAAAAAATAAAATAAAATAAAATCTACAACATAACATATAAATGAAATAAAATTATTTCTTTATATCTACAACAAAACATATAAATAAAAAATAAAACAAAATAAAATCTACAACATAACATATAAATAAAATAAAATTATTTCTTTATATCTACAACATAACATATAAATAAAAAAAAATCTACAACATAACATATAAATAAAATAAAATTATTTCTTTATATCTACAACATAACATATAAATAAAAATCAAATAAAATAAAATCTACAACATAACATATAAATAAAATAAAATTATTTCTTTATATCTACAAAATAACAAATAAAATTATTTCTTTACAAATGTGAACAAATATCAAATACTACTTATTTTTATGACATTGAAATCAAATAAATTTCATCTTATTTACTTTCTCTTTGCCAATTTCACTGAAACTGACATTATTACAATCTTATATTTGTCCATTAATTCTATTACATCTATGAGTTAACTTCCAATAACAAAAGCATTTAACGATCATATTAATTATCTAATTATATACCAAACTGACAAGGTTCTCTTTTTTAATACTCTCAAGGTTAATCCTGATCAAGACGATCTATTTACGACAATATCTCACCTTGCTAAAGTGTAATAAGTTGATCTATTTACGACAATATCTCACCTTGCTAAAGTGTAATAAGTTGATCTATTTACGACAATATCTCACCTTGCTAAAGTGTAATAAGTTGATCTATTTACGACAATATCTCACCTTGCTAAAGTGTAATAAGTTGATCTATTTACGACAATATCTCACCTTGCTAAAGTGTAATAAGTCCCCCCACTAACATACCTGTTAATAACGATTTATTGACAACTGTTCTTTATATATACATTTTGTAGTAATAAATAAAAAAACATTATCCATAGATTTGTTTTTGTCGAGTGTCACGACTGTCATATTTATATATATTTCATCATGAAACATTTAGCTTTACTGATGAAGAAAAAGGCATATTCTATTGTCTACACCTGTGCTATTGTAATTAAATAAGCTGCAGAACCAGTACTTAGCTATTACCAATCTTTTTATTTCTCGAGTCAAAAAAAAAAAAAAAAAAAAGAAGAAGAAAAAGGAGGCTGTGTTCAGAGCTATGCTTCTACAGATAGTAAATATATTATAAGCACAGAATTTCCTCTGTGACAACAAAATGACAGACAGGTGTCAACAAACTTCAAGCACAGTCACCACAGTATATACTCCTCTTATAAGTCCATACTGCCAGCAAAGGAAAAGTGGCCTTACAAGTATCTTGAGGGGACAGTATACTGGTAATATCTCAATGCATCCGAAATCTGGCCTGATAAGAGGTACTACTACAAGCCAGAGGTTGTCTTTGGTGAGATGTGGTCTTATAAGAGAGGTACTACTACAAGCCAGAGGTTGTCTTTGGTGAGATGTGGTCTTATAAGAGAGGTACTACTACAAGCCAGAGGTTGTCTTTGGTGAGATGTGGTCTTATAAGAGAGGTACTACTACAAGCCAGAGGTTGTCTTTGGTGAGAGGTGGTCTTATAAGAGAGGTACTACTACAAGCCAGAGGTGGTCTTTGGTGAGATGTGGTCTTATAAGAGAGGTACTACTACAAGCCAGGGGTTGTCTTTGGTGAGATGTGGTCTTATAAGAGAGGTACTACTACAAGCCAGGGGTTGTCTTTGGTGAGATGTGGTCTTATAAGAGAGGTACTACTACAAGCCAGAGGTTGTCTTTGGTGAGATGTGGTCTTATAAGAGAGGTACTACTACAAGCCAGAGGTTGTCTTTGGTGAGATGTGGTCTTATAAGAGAGGTACTACTACAAGCCAGAGGTTGTCTTTGGTGAGAGGTGGTCTTATAAGAGAGGTACTACTACAAGCCAGAGGTGGTCTTTGGTGAGATGTGGTCTTATAAGAGAGGCACTACTACAAGCCAGAGGTTGTCTTTGGTGAGATGTGGTCTTATAAGAGAGGTACTACTACAAGCCAGAGGTTGTCTTTGGTGAGAGGTGGTCTTATAAGAGGTACTACTACAAGCCAGAGGTTGTCTTTGGTGAGATGTGGTCTTATAAGAGAGGTACTACTACAAGCCAGAGGTTGTCTTTGGTGAGAGGTGGTCTTATAAGAGAGGTACTACTACAAGCCAGAGGTTGTCTTTGGTGAGAGGTGGTCTTATAAGAGAGGTACTACTACAAGCCAGAGGTTGTCTTTGGTGAGATGTGGTCTTATAAGAGAGGTACTACTACAAGCCAGAGGTTGTCTTTGGTGAGAGGTGGTCTTATAAGAGAGGTACTACTACAAGCCAGAGGTTGTCTTTGGTGAGATGTGGTCTTATAAGAGAGGTACTACTACAAGCCAGAGGTTGTCTTTGGTGAGATGTGGTCTTATAAGAGAGGTACTACTACAAGCCAGAGGTTGTCTTTGGTGAGATGTGGTCTTATAAGAGAGGTACTACTACAAGCCAGAGGATGTCTTTGGTGAGATGTGGTCTTATAAGAGAGGTACTACTACAAGCCAGAGGATGTCTTTGGTGAGATGTGGTCTTATAAGAGAGGTACTACTACAAGCCAGAGGTTGTCTTTGGTGAGATGTGGTCTTATAAGAGAGGTACTACTACAAGCCAGAGGTTGTCTTTGGTGAGATGTGGTCTTATAAGAGAGGTACTACTACAAGCCAGAGGTGGTCTTTGGTGAGATGTGGTCTTATAAGAGAGGTACTACTACAAGCCAGAGGTTGTCTTTGGTGAGATGTGGTCTTATAAGAGAGGTACTACTACAAGCCAGAGGATGTCTTTGGTGAGATGTGGTCTTATAAGAGAGGTACTACTACAAGCCAGAGGATGTCTTTGGTGAGATGTGGTCTTATAAGAGAGGTACTACTACAAGCCAGAGGTTGTCTTTGGTGAGATGTGGTCTTATAAGAGAGGTACTACTACAAGCCAGAGGTTGTCTTTGGTGAGATGTGGTCTTATAAGAGAGGTACTACTACAAGTCAGAGGTGGTCTTTGGTGAGATGTGGTCTTATAAGAGAGGTACTACTACAAGCCAGAGGTTGTCTTTGGTGAGATGTGGTCTTATAAGAGAGGTACTACTACAAGCCAGGGGTTGTCTTTGGTGAGATGTGGTCTTATAAGAGAGGTACTACTACAAGCCAGAGGTTGTCTTTGGTGAGATGTGGTCTTATAAGAGAGGTACTACTACAAGCCAGAGGTTGTCTTTGGTGAGATGTGGTCTTATAAGAGAGGTACTACTACAAGCCAGAGGTTGTCTTTGGTGAGATGTGGTCTTATAAGAGAGGTACTACTACAAGCCAGGGGTTGTCTTTGGTGAGAGGTGGTCTTATAAGAGAGGTACTACTACAAGCCAGAGGTTGTCTTTGGTGAGAGGTGGTCTTATAAGAGAGGTACTACTACAAGCCAGGGGTTGTCTTTGGTGAGAGGTGGTCTTATAAGAGAGGTACTACTACAAGCCAGAGGTTGTCTTTGGTGAGATGTGGTCTTATAAGAGAGGTACTACTACAAGCCAGAGGTTGTCTTTGGTGAGAGGTGGTCTTATAAGAGAGGTACTACTACAAGCCAGGGGTTGTCTTTGGTGAGAGGTGGTCTTATAAGAGAGGTACTACTACAAGCCAGGGGTTGTCTTTGGTGAGAGGTGGTCTTATAAGAGGCCAGGGGTTGTCTTTGGTGAGAGGTGGTCTTATAAGAGGTCAGGGGTTGTCTTTGGTGAGAGGTGGTCTTATAAGAGGCCAAGGGTTGTCTTTGGTGAGAGGTGGTCTTATAAGAGAGGTACTACTACAAGCCAGAGGTTGTCTTTGGTGAGAGGTGGTCTTATAAGAGAGGTACTACTACAAGCCAGGGGTTGTCTTTGGTGAGATGTGGTCTTATAAGAGAGGTACTACTACAAGCCAGGGGTTGTCTTTGGTGAGAGGTGGTCTTATAAGAGGTACTACTACAAGCCAGAGGTTGTCTTTGGTGAGATGTGGTCTTATAAGAGAGGTACTACTACAAGCCAGAGGTGGTCTTTGGTGAGATGTGGTCTTATAAGAGAGGTACTACTACAAGCCAGGGGTTGTCTTTGGTGAGAGGTGGTCTTATAAGAGAGGTACTACTACAAGCCAGGGGTTGTCTTTGGTGAGAGGTGGTCTTATAAGAGGTCAGGGGTTGTCTTTGGTGAGAGGTGGTCTTTGGTGAGAGGTGGTCTTTGGTGAGAGATGGTCTTTGGTGAGAGGTTGTCTTTGGTGAGAGGTGGTCTTTGGTGAGAGGTGGTCTTATAAGAGGGTGACTACTACAATGAAGCAGTAAGTAGCACATACAATAACATTGAGTTCCTAACATCCCTGACCCTGTAAAATCTGAGATATACTAACTTCTTTGTATCTAATCTGTCCGACAATAACTTACACTTTTTATTTTCACTTACAATATTGTTATGATTGTGTGTGTGTAATTCTATATTTTACATACATCAAGTTGCCGTAGTTAAGGCGATCATATGGTATATCATTCAATTCAATCAGTGCCTAGTATCACTGCTTTAGTTGTGAGTTTGATTCATGCCCACATGGCGAGGTGTATTCAATACAACATTATGTGATAAAGATTGTCAGTGACTTAGGCAGGTCAGTGGTTTTCTCTGTGTACTCCTTTTTCCTCTATCAATAAAACTAATCACAAAATAACTGAAATATTGTTGAAAGTCAGGAGTTAAACACCTATCTGCAACACCATGGCAGCAATCATCTACACTTGACGGATGACTTCAACCATATTATAATTACACTTAACATGCTAAAGGATGTGAATGTAAGTCGTCATTATAAAGAAAATTCATCCAAAAGAAAAAAAGTCTGGAATTTGAGTTTTTTCTTCTTCTGTCATTCCTTTGCAATGAATCGCTAGTTTATACATTAGAATATAAAACAAATAAAAAGAATTACGTCGTGTATCCGTTGGAAATACATGTAGTACAAAACTGTAAATTACAAGACTAAATATTACATGTAGGTGCTGGAATAAAATGTGCTTTTATCTATTTCTATTGTGCTTCTACATCTGTTTCGTCATATATAGGGATTTACAGGGAAATACAACAATAATAGCGAAAATTATGAACTGAATGCCAACATTTATAGGAACTTGAGACCTTAGAATAGGTTGGCAACCAATGTACAAACCTCAATTAAATTTAAATCTCAATTAAACTTTAATTAATTTCATGTAATGTTATGTGTCAATTACATTTCAATTGACATTTAAATTTAATTAAGGTGAAAACCCAGCGCTATCCCAGTCTACTCTGATTACTCAAAACATATTCCTTTTACGTTACAAGCAACGAGCATAATGCCATATAACGGTACTTCAGTCTAAAACGTTGAAATAAAAAAAATTAAGAATATTATTATGTAGGACATCTGATGCCTTTAAAAACTGAAACAAAACAAAAATATTAACTGAAAGTATGGAATTCAGAAAGAGGCTCATCACCAGCGAAAATTAGAAAGCCCCAAGAAATTTCACACGCAAAGGTAAACGATATATATATTTGTGTACACACATAACTATCAAGCGTTTGATATAAATAAAAAGTTACTGATCCATGACAATGAGTGCACTGTGACCCCAGCATTAATTAATTACAGTTTATATTTACAAAATGTGTATTTTTGGAAAAAAAAATTTGGTTTTTTTTCTGATCATTGACTGGACATGTACAGTAACAAATATATCTAACATCTATGTGAGGAAGGAGTGTATTTCCTCAGAGGATCACCCGAGTCTGTATTTACTATGTGAGGAAGGAATGTATTTCCTCAGAGGATCACCCGAGTCTGTATTTACTATGTGATGAAGGAGTGTATTTCTTCAGAGGATCACCCGAGTCTGTATTTACTATGTGAGGAAGGAGTGTATTTCTTCAGAGGATCACCCGAGTCTGAATTTACTATGTGAGGAAGGAGTGTATTTCCTCAGAGGATCACCCGAGTCTGTATTTACTATGTGAGGAAGGAGTGTATTTCCTCAGAGGGTCACCCGAGTCTGTATTTACTATGTGAGGAAGGAGTGTATTTCCTCAGAGGATCACCCGAGTCTGTATTTGCTCACCTGGTTATTCATGCACAGTTTGAGTTCACAATTAAGTTTAGTTTTTGAGAAAAAATGTCTGTCCAATTTAAAAAATTGAAAACTCTTTTTTGGCACCCTGTTTCTGCAATGGATTTTCAATTGGAACAATTAATATAAACTTTGTAGTGGACCATCTAATGAACATTCCTACCAAGTTTGGTTTCAATTGGGCTAGAGGTTTCAGAGAAGTAGGTTAAAATGTAAAAGCTTACGGACGACGATGGAGGACACAAAGTGATGACAATTACTCGCATGACTCTTGTCTGTCAGGTGAGCTAAGAAATTTGTTTTCATCTAAAATATTTGAGCTACAGTACGGTCAGAGACATTGCGTGATATATCACTGTGATAGACATATCACTCTTCTTACTGATACTGATATATCTTTAGGTCAGTTTAATCTATTTACTTATTTTGATATGCCTTTTGGGAGAGAGAAAGTAACACTCTAAATGTAAACAAAATTTTGAAGATATATTTAATAGAACAAAAGATATATCCAAATCACCCAGATGAGTGATACATCTATCACAGTGATTTATCACACGATGTCTCTGACTGTACTGTAGTAACTATTTTAACAATAAATATACATTGCATTTTTAAGTTTCGAAAATGTTTTGATAAATTTCATTTATGTTTGGGTCACAGTGATGATACATGATATAATGAAGCCCACAAGAAAATGAAAAATGAGTGTGATAAATTAAGAAGCAAAACTAGCAATTATTGAAGGTGCTCCACATTACCATACCTGAAGACAGGGAGGCTACCTCGTCTTTTCATAAAACTATCCACGTTCATTGAGCTTGAAAAATAAAATCATAACTTAAATCTTCCATTCAAATTTCCCACCCAACAGCTATAACTAGAAGCTCATATATATGATCCTGCAATGTATTGCTCCATTGGTAATTCAGATTTCAATGCCAACCGTAGCGTATGTACATGAATAATCTTGATCTTCCTGAACAAGGACTCGAGTCTAATAGATCAGAGGACCTCCATTGGTACAAAATTGATTCTTCATAACAAAATACCACTTAATGTCAAATTGCATTTTCACTCTTTGTTCTTTTTAAAGACATATTTTTTTAAATACATGTATTCTCATTACAACCACTTTTAAAGATGTTGAACCCTATATACCATGAGGACTAAATTTGTGCAAATTTGAATCTCCAAATCACAAAGTTTACAATTGCATTTATCTATCTGGTTTTTAACAAAAATCACGCTTTTCCTTCATTTTCCCCGCCACAGCCAAACTGAAAATTTGGACTCCAGGGTTCAGGACACATAAATACCAACTGGCACCTTCGTTTGTACAAACCTAAATTTATATATCACAAATCAGGCTGCACAACAAATACTAATATATCAGCATTTCTATGACTGGTTCCCGAGAAGAAAGATTGACTAAATTTCTCATTTAAGACCTCCTACTAGTTTCTCTATGAAGGATCAACCTCATTGAACAAATATGAGTCTCTTCTTTCTGAGGATGACCACTGCCAAGTTTGGTTCTGCTTGGCTGAGCAAATGATGTAAAAATGTTAGGGGATGTTCTGTAAATGGAAAGCGGAAACCAATTGATAATAGCAGCTCCGACTTGGCCTTTCGTCACGTGGGCTAAATAAAATGACATGCTATTGTACTAGGGGTATTTTGTTTTTCAGATGTCTGAGTTTTGCCAGACGATTTCGTGTCGTTGAACTTAGCTATATTGTCGACAATTAATGTTCATCATATTATTTTCAATTTCTTCACATGAAAAATGAAAACGAGTTCTATAATTTTTCTCTGCAATGCTAAGATCCTCATCAATCAAGTATCCTAGAAGCTTTATGAAATATGCTATAATTAAAAAGCAGGAGATATTGACTATTTCCCACAATTTCCAGCTGATTTTAATAGTAAAGATTATGTTTAAGTCTGTCATATATATTGAGTAATTGGTCATGCATCCACCATACTTGTCAATGGCAGCTTAATGCGTACAAAGATCACAAAAAAAAGTAGATGGCATCAGAAATGTATATGTGCTGAGTCAAGCTATTGCTGTAGAGTAAGAGAATGTCTTGTGTAACCACAGCCCACCATGCAGGTTTCAACAAAAGAAAATTGGGTAAAATTAAAAGAAATTCTAACATGACCTTTTTCTTTCGCTTTGTTAACAAACGAGCGAGTTATCCATTCGGTATAATCTCATTAGCACATGTGCCGGTGAATGTGACTGACTTTTCCAATGGCAGCATAAATTGTGTGCGACATTTTCCGCAAACGTAAATATATATTACCATCTTCCAATCAAAGCATACTACAGTATTTGTACTCTATCAGAATCGAAATAAATCATGGAAGCCAGAATGTGCTTTGAGTTTTAACATGGATTGGCGGATATTAGTAAATTTTATACCTCGCTTCTGGCTTGGGATAAAATACTAATATCCGCCATCCATGTTAAAACTCCCAACACATTCTGGCTTCCATGATTTATTTCTTAAATAAAATACCGATTTCTCATGTCCAAAAAATCAATAATCTGATTTCATGCTTCATGCGAAAAAAGATTTCTGAAAAATAATGTCTAGCTCCGTGGCAAAAAACACATCCCCCTTCCCCCACCTCCCTTAATGTTAAATGGTTGGTCCCTTCTCTTTGCTCTACATGTAATTATATCAGATTTTTAACCTTCCTTTATGTATAAACGTCATGTGTAGGAAAAATTCTAGATCGGTGGAAAAAAGATTAATAGGTTCTCTCATACGTTGATATGGAAGACCGGTGGATCTTCCACGAGTGATAGAAATTTTATGTCTTTTCACGAGTGGTGTGCAGCGGAATGAGTGGAAAGACATAATAAATTTCTATCACGAGTGGAAGATCTGGCGATGTTCCATATCAACACATAAAAGTACCTATTTCATCTGTAAACAACATTTGTTTCCATATACTCACACCTATGTATGGTTTTCATTGATCGATATCTCATTTACATATCAGGTATTATTGTGCACTACGTCATAGTACGTGACTGAAAAATGTAGGTCATAGAGTATATTATGTTGCTTTACGATAAAAAGAGCTTTAATTAACCCTTTGACTGCGACGTTTCGTGTATAATCGCAACGTCGCGTGCGGTATTATTCCTGATGTTATGACCCTTTCATCAGGGTGACGTCATTTTAACAGCAATGTGACGTTACTTACCGTTTATTTTAAATTTTAAATAAAGTGGTTCTATATGTGCCATATCTGTATCTGACTTTAAATTGTGTAATCTAATTATAATGTATTTGAGTAACTTATTCTCAAAGAAAATAAAAATAAAAGTAAATTTCTTTCCCAAGGAGCATATGTCCCTAGCACAGTCAAAGGGTTAAATAGTTTCCAAATTGTAATTTTACAAGAAAATTTTATTTATTTTTATTTTTTATGATTTGTTTTTAAAAATAATGGCGCAATCTGATTGGCCGCCAAGCGATGGGAGGCGAGGTCTCGTGGCGTTGGAGATGAGGTCACTTGCACCGATCTTCAACGGGTCAACTCACACTGAAAACGACCATTTATGGAAGAAATTCGCCCCACCTCCCTAAAAGTTAAATGGTAGGTGCCTACTTTACATGTATTTATATCAGTCTTTTAACATTGTTTTATGTATAAACCTCATGTGTAGGTGTTCATATTAATACCTAGAATTTGTAGCTCTATAATGAAAGGATAATTGAAAGTTGCCATCAAAATTGTATGTCTGATATTGATTGATTTGTAGAAGATTTATTAATGCTAAATTTGTACCTTCTTTTTATCATAGATCGTAATTACACTATTATTTATTTATTTATTAGTCTGTATATTGAGTTATTCTTGGTCATATCATAATTAATTGAAAAATTAACTTTCTTAGCAAGTAAAAGGTACGTTTTGTTTAACACCCTAAAGCCAATATTAGCCCATTTTATCATCAAAATTGATCATATCTGAAAATGTTGTAATAATCATATTTTTCCCAAAATAAACCAGAGGTCCTTCATCGCCGCTATTGTACAATACTATTTGAGTTTACTTCCATTTATCCAATCATATCTTATCACTACTAATAGTGCAGTGACAAAGTGAGAAAAAGTCACATATAAACAGAGTTTAATTTCACTTCACACTATACGGCTGAAAATTGGTATATGAATAATTAAATGCATCCTCTTGCAATTTTAACTTGTCGTCAAAAATTCGTATGGCGCCATTTTTGGGAATTCAACTTTTAGTTACGAAATTTCATATGAAATAGTACAGAACATGTGCTACATAAATTGATTCGCATTTGATACTATTGTATGCAAATTCTATAAACCCTATATAATTCATAATGAATGAAAAATAAAAATTTTAATACTTTGTTAGAAAACTATATCAAAAGAAAACGTGAAATTTCGCTTTATTTTGTAGTTCGACTAGGTTTCAATTCTATCTAATACAAAATTATCTATCAAATTGTTAAAAAATTGACACACTATAACTATAAGCATTTAATATATTATCTCAATACTTATAAACATTAAAATGTTATTACCACTGTTAAAATGATTATCGGAGACGATCAAAACATACACTACAAAATCCTGGATTCTAGACTTCTTCCAGAATCTCATTACCGCCCCAACTCAATCCGTAATTTACGGTCACTATATATACTTGAGTGTCGAGTGCACCTAATTGTCGAATTTACTGTGTTTAATATCTCTTTTTTATTTTCATTTGTTTGTATATTCGATGTTAATTGTTTTTTGTGGGTTTTCCATGAAGTTTTGAGATTTAAAATCGTAAATAAATGAAAGATTAGATTAAATTTAAAGATAGTCATAATTATAGGTGTGTATAATTTTTGAAACACGATTAATATCGGATTAGGTTCTGAAGAAAATTCGGAAATGTCAGACTGGGGAAGTCCATTAAAACTCGGTCCCAGTTGTTCAAAGTAGCCTAAACTGTGGTTTAACTTCCAGAAATGTATAATTTGTCAGAGAAATTGTGATGAGGAAGTTAATATATTCACTCATAACAACAAGTCAAGGCTTTCTGAGCTCAGATGAAATTTGCAATAAATTTATAGATGGATCTTTGGATCAAATACAAGCTGGTGATATCTAAATGGTTTACCACAGAAGTTGCTGTAAGTCGTACACTAGCAAGCATAACACGATAAAATATTAGATTAGGTTCTGAAGAAAATTCGGAAATGTCAGATGCAATGCAGACAGATGGCTCGAGAAAATGCTTGGAACTAACTATTTTTAGGCATTTTCTTCTTGGCCTCGCCATATAAGTACATGTGTATATCGCGAGCTTGGCTAAAAAAATTCAAAAACTCCGGAATAGCAATGGGTTGTGTTTCAAGTTACACAGAACTGCGTAGATTCCTAACAAGTGTCGCAAACCATGAAATTTAACATATCAATGGTGATCGGTACATTCCTACTGGGATTCGTGCTATAACTCATGGTGGTCATCTGATTCAAGAGGGTTCGGAAAACATTGACAATAACGCAGAAACAGTAGATGGAAAGAACACTTTCCACTCTCGAGCAAGAGCTGTCTTTCAATCCAAATATGTAGATGAACTAACGGTATGTGCAGAACGCATTGAACGAGGTAGAGACAGGTGCTGTTGACACTACCGCTTCGCTCACTGATGCTTTATCGTTCACCAAGCCAACATCTAGAGTAGAAACACCACGGCGTACAAATGAGTTTGACAAAATTAAATTGTGTTACAACAGAAAACATACTACGATAGATGACATTTGGATCATCACTAGCTTCCCATCCATAGTGAAATCATGACCCAAACAATACCTTTCTGGACAGGATTCCATTGTTTGTTATTGGAAAAGCTGCCCAACGTTACTGTCGTTACATATCTCAAAATTATTGATGCAAAACCGACAGACATGTCCACAGTATTTACGACAATGAAAAAAATATCTTGATATGTCAATGGACGCTGGCCAAGAGCATCATATCCCAACATTTGATCAACAACTTTATGCGATAGCCCAGCAAATAAAATGGTGAAGGCGTGATATCTTTAAGCCCCACATCCTCAGACTATGTGATTTGCATAGTCTCTCTACTTTTATTCCTGTATTAGGTAAGATGTGGGCAGATAGAGGGTTTCGCGACTTGTTGGTTGACTCTGGTGTTAATGCCGGTAACACAGTTGAACAAATGTTGACAGGAAAACTATTCAACAGGACTGTCAGGGGATTCACATTTGTATTTTATTCCCTTAACATTATATATATAGTGACCTTTATACACTGGTGTAAAATATTTGACCACTTCGAAGAGATCCATGACGTGTTCTGGAATTGCCTATTTGATTTCCATACTAATTTCGGTGAACTATTTACATGATCAGGAAACTGTCATGACTTTAACAAATTGAGTGTGAAAGTTGCTACTAGTCGAGATTCAAGTTTGGTCAGATTTTCCCCCCTCTGAAGCAGCATAGTCGTCGAGCATTCCTTCAGATCCAAATCTGGACTGCCTCACATGTTGCAAAACCCCATATTCCATCAATATTAGAATATGGATTGCAAAGAGGAAAGGATTCTCTACAACTGGTATACCTTAAAGGACCGATGTCAGCAGATTTTTTGCAAGATCTTGTATGTTCATGTAAGGGAAAATTACCATGCAAAAATCACGTGTTTGGATTGAGTAAAACCTTGCATGTACAGATAATGCTTCTGCCAAGGGTTAAAATTGTGCACAAATGCACAAACACATACATTGAGAGAGGACACAAGTCAGCTAACTGACCAATAAACGTTTCTTGGAACATATTGATGCTAACTCCTATGTTTATCTAATTTGAAGCAAACTTACGTGGCTATATAAGACAGATACAAAGACCCATCTCGGAAAATAATATACTAGTACTATTCATGTATGCCTCCTGTTCAAACTATCCATGTTTGTTAGTTAGCGATTGCCCCGGTACAAAAATCGTCTTATAATATGCAGAAACTGTTTACCCTTTCAGTGTGGCTTTATACACAAGCAATCTTATGCTTTGGTTAGGTGTTGCTCATTTGCTTTTAATGTTCTGTGTAATGTTTTCATTTGTTTGTCTTCCTTCGTCTCATTGTGTCTTGTATTGACGTTGTCTCTATAATTATCGTTCTTCATTTTCACTTCATTTTTGATATTTTACTTCATGTAATCAATGAGAGAACAATATAGTGGATTAAATTCACTCAAGAATACTTCAGTTGATTGGATTTCACACAATGTTTGATGTTTTAGTTAAGATGTTTCATTTTGTCCCTTTACCATTACTCAGCTTATGTTTTAAGTAAAACTTGTCATTTTTTTTTGGTTTTTGATTTGTTTAATTATTGGATACAAATCCATTTGTATACCAATGTATTTCAATAACATTTAAACAGTAAAGTTACTGATAAAGTTGATAATATAATTCAAAAGTAAAAAAATGTTGTAACTTTTCCCGCATTTCTTTAAACGTCATAATACGTAAAAATCAGTCGATGTTCTGTAAATATATTTTTAGTTTTCGGACAAATATATCATTATTCAACAGAAAAATGGATATTTAGAAGAAAAAAATCAAGAAAAAACTGCAATTTTGCTTTCTTTGTCTTTATAGTGTGAAATATTGTTAAATTGGTTGATGACCTTCGACCTCATTTTCTGGAAAACTGTTACCACATTTGATTTTGACGACATCCATATTATGAAAGTACATACATTGACGAATCGAATGGTATATAATATAGCCGTATAGTATTTCTGACGATTAAATCTATAAAAATCTTACTCTGGTCACAGGGCTATAATGTAATGAATGAGTGATCGTAGTTTAACGCCAAGAGAACAAATTTTCAGGAATATTATAATTTATGTTGCATTTCAATGATGATGTTCCCTTTGTACTAGACTAACATGCTTAGTTAAGATTTTTATAGTGCTACAGAAATAATAGTCATTAGATACATGTAGATAATCAACTCTGAAACATTATTCTGATTCTGAGCTTAATACTGCGTGCTTAGCGGAGAAGCAGCATTAAATACCAATATGATAGTCTTTGGTTTGACTCAATCAGGGCTCCAACCCGTGATTTATTGCACTCGGAGGCGAGAACGCTAACCATTACACTACAGATGTGGTTACTAGAGCTATGAGTTTGGTTCTTGCCTGTCAGGTCTAAGCTTTGTTCTTGCCTGTCAGGTCTAAGTTTTGTTCTGGTATTCCAGTTTCCCCAACCAATAAAATTGACTGCCATGATAATAATATTATTTGCTTGTTATTTAGCAAACATTTTTGGAAATATTCCAGCCATAATCATGATATTACTGAATATATTATTAGACAAAGAAGAAGTGACCTTTTAAGACTGGTGACCTCTAAAAAGAGGTTCAAATGATATGAAATTTCCTATGTCAGGACAAGAAAACGTGAACTTTAAAAACAGGTGACCACATGGGCAGATTTGACTGTCTATCACATGTTAACAAGGAATTATGGCTTAAAATAATATTTACGTAAAATATAAGTACCAGTAATATTAAACGAATTAATACGCTTAATTTTTAAAAGGATGAAATAATATTAGAATATCAGTGAATAGAAATTTAACACAATTCTTTATTTTACTATACAAATCGATTTCTTTTAACAATGAATTATCGGTTAAAACAATATTAATAAATGTAAAAATATAAAGTACCACTAATACATGTACATGTAATAATGAAATAAAAATGTTTTATTCAAATGATAAAATAATATTAGAAACTAAAATAGTGTAAATATAACATTTTTTTAATAATATTTCTAATTTTCTTTTAAAAAATGCAAAATTTCACCTCCTGCTATATATTATAGACAAATCAGTTTAAGAGTTGACTGTATAGAGTGCATGGTAGACCGAATAATCTGTCTCTTGTGTGTCTATATTTGTTATTATAATATTTCCTTTTTATTATTTGGACATTTTTTTTTTTTTTTTTTTTTTTTTTTTTGAGTCTCAAGGGCTATTTTAAGTCCAGTGCAAGGCTAGAGTTGAAGAATAATCCTTCATGAATAGACCGGTAGGTGTTTGCATTACACAAAACTCGAGAAATCCCAGAATTTCCAGTGCATACAAATTGTATGCTTTATACTACTTTTATATAGTAGTGCTTTTTCTGGTTGTTGTACTTGATTTAAAATAAAATAATGAATCATCTGGAGTACAAAGTTTTAAAATTAAAGGATATTCTTTTAAGTGCATGTATATGCAGAACAGACTGATATTGCAATGAAATTGTTTTGATGTACCGGTAAGTACACTTAAAAGTATATGCAGACTATGCAGATTATATTGCATACGATACATAAATGAAGAATTCTTGATGTAAGTGCAATTAACGAAATGCAATTTATTTGAACTGAAAGTGAAAGTGAAAGTGCAAATTTTCACAGCTGATGTAATAAATTCCTTCACTCCTAAGATAACATTATCTCAATTATTACATAAATAAAAACATCCAAATTGCAGTGTACTAAATAAAAGAGGTGATTTATGGATGGACTTTTGTAGTTATACTGACATCAATATACCATACACTTATAATATTACAGTTCAAATAGTATTACAGAAAAAAAAACACTGCATTGCACTACAAAAGAGAAAATTTGTAATTTGCAATTTTCACCATGATGAACATGAATATACAATACAGCCACCGGGCCCTTCTACAATGATAAAGTGTCCTAATAAGGCCACTGGCCCTTCTACAATGATAACGTGTCCTTATAAGAGGGTTGGCCTCTCTTGAGGGGGACAGTTTAGTAGTATTTACTACAATCTCGGTATGTTTAAAATCTGGCCTAATAATATGGGTGGTTTTTAGTGAGAGCGGCCATACAAAAGGGAGGCCACTGTACATTCATTAATTTTATAAACCCAAGTTATTACACAATACATGTAAAAACATTCAAAGTCAACTGCAAATTTTGTCATAACGTCATTGAATGTTTCATCTTTCATGCTATAAAGAGAACAGTCTTGAAAACTTACAAAGCCAAGTGGTGATGTTAGTGTGGTACTTACATATTATTGTGTGACTGATTTCTAAGATGTAACAACTGGCCAACAAAACCTAGTGCTGATGTTAGTGTGGTACTTACATATTATTGTGTGACTGATTTCTAAGATGTAACAACTGGCCAACAAAACCTAGTGCTGATGTTAGTGTGGTACTTACATATTATTATGTGACTGATTTCTAAGATGTAACAACTGGCCAACAAAACCTAGTGGTGAAGTTGATGTGGTACTTACATATTATTGTGTGACCGATTTCTAAGATGTAACAACCGGCCAACAAAGCCAAGTGGTGATGTTGAATTGGTGACATGAGGACTTGTTACATGATTATTATTCTGTATGTCTACATTTTCAGGTACTTCTATGGTTAAACCTGAAATTAGAAAAGAAAGGCTGATTTCATCAAGTGCTTTTTTTGTTGTCCATTTTCTGCAAGATTGTTCTGTATCAATTAGCCGTGACAGTATTAATGCCTGTCACAGTTGCACATCAACCATGAGTGACAATATCAATATCGGTCACAGCGACACATTTTTTCTGTCTGTTTCAAGCAAACGATAAATTGTATGTGACATTACTTTCTCAATATCACACCTGTATCAGCCCAAAATAATATCATATTAGTCGAGGGCTGATAAAGGTGTGATATTAAAGAAATCATGTATTATTTTTAGAGGTAAATTGATCTCATCGTTTAAACAAACTGATTCTGATACTGAAAATGATCGGCCAGTCAGGGACATTAACATACAACTCATGATAGCGTACAGATAAAACCAATAACATCAGTTTTGATGGTCTTGAAATAGTCAACAATATTTGTATTTCTTAAGTATCGAAACTTGTCCTATCAGACTCTCTGTGATACTAGTGATAATGTCTGTCTCAACCTTCAAAACTGACGTTATTCTATAAATATCATTGTATGTATTTGTGGAGAAAAAAAAATAGATTTACATTCAGAAAGTCAATGATCAAACTATTTAGTTGGTAAAATTCTACCAAATGTACCCAACCAACCAGACAGAAGAGTTTAACTCACAATTCTTACTTACATATTGATACGGATAGCAGAGGTCGGAGGTCGATACAAAACCTCTACAACTACGTTAAAGATGATACTTTTAACATCACAAAAAAACATTTTCGTGATAAAGGGACATTTTTAATAACAAGTGGTGTTTTTTCTCGCCATTTTAAAGAGCAAATTAATTGCCAAATGTAATTTTCCAAAGACACAGGAGTCTAAAGATGTTATTTGTTCTATAATAATTACATCTAGTTAATGAATGAATCTACTAAATTATCTTTTATCAATGGTGTACAATAGTCAATACTGTATTACAGCAGACCGTGGATTGTATATGAACTACATTTTGTATTACGCAATCCCAAAGTTTCGATTTAATAAAATGAATCGATTACCAGTAAGATTTCCTTTTGGTGTTATGTAATTATCTTTTCTTAATCTTAGAAGCAATATCTAGCTAGCAGATAATTTCAAATTATGACAAAATAATTAGAGGGGAAAAAATGAACAACCATAATAGTTTGGTGATTATGTGGTTACATAGTTAACAATGCAGCAATACCATACTACAACCATTACATAATAGTGGTAAATATTATATACTATCATAATTCTTATAGTCACAGCCTTTACCAAAACAGTAATCAAAATTATACCGTCACTTTACCAAAACAGTGGTCAAAATTATACCATCACTTTACCAAAACAGTGGTCAAAATTATACCATCACTTTACAAAAACAGTGGTCAAAATTATACCATCACTTTACCAAAACAGTGGTCAAAATTATACCATCACTTTACCAAAACAGTGGTCAAAATTATACCATCACTTTACAAAAACAGTGGTCAAAATTATACCATCACTTTACCAAAACAGTGGTCAAAATTATACCATCACTTTACCAAAACAGTGGTCAAAATTATACCATCACTTTACCAAAACAGTGGTCAAAATTATACCATCACTTTACCAAAACAGTGATCAAAATTATACCATCACTTTACCAAAACAGTGATCAAAATTATACCATCACTTTACCAAAACAGTGGTCAAAATTATACCATCACTTTACAAAAACAGTGGTCAAAATTATACCATCACTTTACCAAAACAGTGGTCAAAATTATACCATCACTTTACCAAAACAGTGGTCAAAATTATACCATCACTTTACCAAAACAGTGGTCAAAATTATACCATCACTTTACAAAAACAGTGGTCAAAATTATACCGTCACTTTACCAAAACAGTGGTCAAAATTATACCATCACTTTACCAAAACAGTGGTCAAAATTATACCATCACTTTACAAAAACAGTGGTCAAAATTATACCATCACTTTACCAAAACAGTGGTCAAAATTATACCATCACTTTACCAAAACAGTGGTCAAAATTATACCATCACTTTACAAAAACAGTGGTCAAAATTATACCATCACTTTACCAAAACAGTGGTCAAAATTATACCATCACTTTACCAAAACAGTGGTCAAAATTATACCATCACTTTACCAAAACAGTGGTCAAAATTATACCATCACTTTACCAAAACAGTGATCAAAATTATACCATCACTTTACCAAAACAGTGATCAAAATTATACCATCACTTTACCAAAACAGTGGTCAAAATTATACCATCACTTTACAAAAACAGTGGTCAAAATTATACCATCACTTTACCAAAACAGTGGTCAAAATTATACCATCACTTTACCAAAACAGTGGTCAAAATTATACCATCACTTTACAAAAACAGTGGTCAAAATTATACCATCACTTTACCAAAACAGTGGTCAAAATTATACCATCACTTTACCAAAACAGTGGTCAAAATTATACCATCACTTTACCAAAACAGTGGTCAAAATTATACCATCACTTTACAAAAACAGTGGTCAAAATTATACCATCACTTTACCAAAACAGTGGTCAAAATTATACCATCACTTTACCAAAACAGTGGTCAAAATTATACCATCACTTTACCAAAACAGTGGTCAAAATTATACCATCACTTTACCAAAACAGTGATCAAAATTATACCATCACTTTACCAAAACAGTGATCAAAATTATACCATCACTTTACCAAAACAGTGGTCAAAATTATACCATCACTTTACAAAAACAGTGGTCAAAATTATACCATCACTTTACCAAAACAGTGGTCAAAATTATACCATCACTTTACCAAAACAGTGGTCAAAATTATACCATCACTTTACCAAAACAGTGGTCAAAATTATACCATCACTTTACAAAAACAGTGGTCAAAATTATACCGTCACTTTACCAAAACAGTGGTCAAAATTATACCATCACTTTACCAAAACAGTGGTCAAAATTATACCATCACTTTACCAAAACAGTGATCAAAATTATACCATCACTTTACCAAAACAGTGGTCAAAATTATACCATCACTTTACAAAAACAGTGGTCAAAATTATACCATCACTTTACCAAAACAGTGATCAAAATTATACCATCACTTTACCAAAACAGTGGTCAAAATTATACCATCACTTTACCAAAACAGTGGTCAAAATTATACCATCACTTTACCAAAACAGTGGTCAAAATTATACCATCACTTTACAAAAACAGTGGTCAAAATTATACCATCACTTTACCAAAACAGTGGTCAAAATTATACCATCACTTTACCAAAACAGTGGTCAAAATTATACCATCACTTTACCAAAACAGTGGTCAAAATTATACCATCAGTGTCACAACTTTTCTCATACAGAAACCATTGTGTCTACAGACAGATGATGTTATTCTTCCAAAAGATATATTTTTGCAACACATATTCTGATTGGTTGCAGCCATCATTGGCTGCATCCAGTTAAAACTGTCAGAATGTGAACACGAAATTCCCACTAACACGGTCAAGAGTAAAGAAGACGGGAGGTGGATCATAACCTTTGGTTAGCAAAGATGATAGGCACTGATACATAGGTAACTTACATATAGATATAAATCTAACTACATGTACCATAGGATCATATCACCACTAATGACTTCTCAATGGACCAGTAATTAAAAAATAACAATGTATATGAATTACAATGTCAAATGTACCAGAAGCTTAAATATCTTCCCGCCATTCTTGTTGACAATTTTTATTTATCAATATCATAAAAACAAAATGTAGTTCGTTATAACTATAGTCAAACCTGTATATAAAGGACACTAATGAGAAACCTGGAAATGTGTCCTTTATATACAGGTTAAAAGTATATCACTAATTCTATTTATTATTAATGGGTAAAATGAGGCTACCCTAATAGACAGTGATTTGCTATATAGAGGTGCCCTTTAAGGCAGGCTTGACTGTACTTACAAAGTACATTACAGCAAATAATTTCAAAATTTACACATGCAATTTCTAAGAAATATGAAAAAAAAAATCGTTAATTTATTAAGGTGAGTGAGACACATGGCTAAGTACTTACATGTACATTTGTACCTTACAATGTAACAAGAAACTCAACACAGATGTTTACAACTCATAGATGTGAAATGAATAGGTTAACAATCGTCATGCAATCGTCAGCAATGTTCTTTGATTGACAATGAAATTTGAAAACCAGCCAATGATTGGACTACACTAATATGAATATTCATGTATTCTAGTCACATTACGTTTTTGGTTAATGTCTATAAAAGAGACTGAACTTAGGCTAAGAGAAATATCTCAATACAACCTTTTTGAAGGAGCCGTTGATTCAAAAAATTGGCTTCATAAAAACGTAGATATCTAATTTAGTGTGCACAACATGTTCCTGGAACAAACTTGATCAGGTGACGCTCAAAATCAAAAGATTGGAAAGATAAATAATTCAAATGTCTTTGGGAGCAAGACAACTAAGTGGTCTACATTTTTAAAGAGAATAGCCAAAATGAGTTAAGGTCACCTATGACTGATGGAGAAAAACCTTAGTTTTATTAATAAATACATGTAAAATGCTGATACTATTAATCAAATTCCAGTTTTTTTATTGTGTCTAATGTTATGATACATGTACATGTATTTTAGTAAATCAATTACATGTAAGTCTGAATGACTAAGAAACATACTTATCATCATCAATTGGCCTTAAGACCCAGTGACTCACATAATAAAAACTTAATTTTCGTCTGACCTACAATTTTCCATTTTTATTTTTTTGGGTCATTAATTGATAATTATGTATAGATGCATTACAATTCCTGATCTACTTTGTACTCATGTTACACCAACTAATTAATTAAAAAAAGATTAAATTTAATATTATGTCTGGAATCTGTTAAAAAAAACTCACTGACATTATGAAATAATTAAAAATCTCAGAAAATTTGTCAATAGATACACCATGACTGGAATATATAAAAAAAATATTTCTGACATCATGGAATGATTAGTAATTTCAGAGAATATTGATGTCAATTGATGCACTATATCCTTCCTGGTTTCATTCATAATCTGTCAATTTAGATTCATATAAGATATTGGTTGATCTTTATTGTAAATATTTATAAGACATAGCTGTATATATATAGATGTCTGAGGTTTCCATCAATATAATAGATGTATATATATATATATATATATATATATACAATGTACATTATAAACTCTGCAGACAATTTGATGTTCAATCTACATTCTCTTTATGTCTTGTACTCTTTAAAAGGGGGAAGTAAATTCAAGAATCCTGTCCAAATATTTTAATCATCTCGTCTCCCTATAATTTTTATTTATTTTACAGTACTTATATAGTGCATTATATAATAAATATAAATTACTGTAAGTGCTTTACAAACAAATATTAAATAAAAAAAAAAAAAAAAAACATTTTTTTTTATACACAGTAGAAGAGTAAAAGTAAAAAAAATTCACAACTGACCTGTGTAAATACCACAAATCATAAATTAAAATAGTAATAATCGATAATAAAAACACACACAGATGAATTATGATTACACATTCACAAAAGTATTTATAAAATAAATAAAATAAACTTTTCGGGAAAAAAAAATTAATAAAATATTATATCAATAAATTAAAAACGTAAAATAATACACTGCCACTGGATCAGGTCTTAAAGAACAAGATAAATCTCTGCTACAATAGTCCCCCTTTTATAAGGCTATCACTACAATAGTCCCCCTTTTATAAGGCTATCACTACAATAGCCCCCCTTTTATAAGGCTATCACTTCTGAAAAGAAAAAGTGACCTTAATAAGATGCTTGAGGGGGATGATAGTTTAGTAGTATTATACCCTCTCACTACATCTGAAATCTGGTCTGATAAGAAGGGTAGGTGGCCTTATAACAGGTAGATCTCTCTTGAGGGGGATAGTTTAGTAGTATTTCACAATTTCAGTACATCTGAAATCTGACCTGATAAGAAGATTAGGTGGTCTTATTAGAAGGTAGATCTCTCTTGAGGGGGATAGTTTAGTAGTATTTCACAATTTCAGTACATCTGAAATCTGACCTGACAAGAAGGGTAGGTGGCCTTATTAGAAGGTAGATCTCTCTTGAGGGGGATAGTTTAGTAGTATTTCACAATTTCAGTACATCTGAAATCTGACCTGACAAGAAGGGTAGGTGGCCTTATAAGAAGGTAGATCTCTCTTGAGGGGGATAGTTTAGTAGTATTTCACAATTTCAGTACATCTGAAATCTGACATGATAAGAAGGGTAGGTGGCCTTATTAGAAGGTAGATCTCTCTTGAGGGGGATAGTTTAGTAGTATTTCACAATTTCAGTACATCTGAAATCTGACCTGATAAGAAGGGTAGGTGGCCTTATTAGAAGGTAGATCTCTCTTGAGGGGGATAGTTTAGTAGTATTTCACAATTTCAGTACATCTGAAATCTGACCTGATAAGAAGGGTAGGTGGCCTTATTAGAAGGTAGATCTCTCTTGAGGGGGATAGTTTAGTAGTGTTTCACAATTTCAGTACATCTGAAATCTGACCTGATAAGAAGGGTAGGTGGCCTTATAACAGGGGTGGATAGCCTTATAAGAGGGGTGGGTGGCCTTATAACAGGAGTGGATAGCCTTATAAGAGGGGTGGGTGGCCTGATAACAGGGGTGGATAGCCTTATAAAAGGGGTGGGTCTGATAAGAGGTGGGTGGCCTCATAAGAGGGGCGAGTCTGATAAGAGAGGTGGGTCTGATAAGAGAGGTGGGTGGCCTCATAAGAGGGGTGAGTCTGATAAGAGAGGTGGGTCTGATAAGAGAGGTGGGTGGCCTGATAAGAGGGGTGGGTCTGATAAGAGAGGTGGGTGGCCTGATAAGAGGGGAATTACTGTGCTGTGATTGATTGTTGTGTTTATTGTAAAGTAATCAATATATCAGCTATATCCACATGGACAAGATCAAGTTTACAAACACAATATTTACATAGCTTAGTAGTTAGAGGTAGAATTATATTCAGTATAAACTTTTCTACATCATATTGTATCTTTACATATTTTTTTTATTGAAACACAAAAGGAACTTTGGTCTGAAATCTTTTGCTGTGGGGATCATGGATGAAGGTCTGAAATCTTTTGGGGTGGGGATCATGGATGAAGGTCTGAAATCTTTTGGGGTGGGGATCATGGATGAAGGTCTGAAATCTTTTGGGGTGGGGATCATGGATGAAGGTCTGAAATCTTTTGGGGTGGGGATCATGGATGAAGGTCTGAAATCTTTTGGGGTGGGGATCATGGATAAAGGTATGAAATCTTTTGGGGTGGGGATCATGGATGAATAAAGAATCTGTTAACTATTTTTTTCCAGTTTTACTAAACAAGTTTAAATGTACCTCTGCACATACTAGTCTATTACACTAAAATTTGTATTTAAACCCAAACCTAGATGTTCACTCACCTAGTAAACAGGACATGAAGATTTAACAACAAGCCTCCCCCCAATAAATAAAATGAAACTTACTCATTTGTCCTAGTGACATTTTAGGAATACTGATAGTACTACCATGCACTCATTATTTCGTATTTCTCACAAAACAAAAATGTCAATACAGTACTAATACAGGATTATGGCCTCCACGTTATCAAAGAAAACGTTTTATTAAGAGCTGTTATTTCATCACGGACGTTCCCTTTACCTAAATCAATAAAAATATTTTTCTGTCCCTAAACTTTCTTATGACACAAGTAAAACACCTATAACAAGGATAGAATGAAGCGTGTTGTATCCATCCACAAACAATAAACGCTGAAAAAAATTGTCATGTTTTAACTTCATATGAAAAATCTTTATAAGAAGATAGAATTAGCAGAAGAATTGTACATACAAGGTATATCCTGAATGGTATGAGATATATATATCTACTGTCTATTGTAATGAGAGATCTTATTGCATCCCGAGTTGATCGTCTCCTATATATATATACATTACAGTACTATATTTCAACAAACAAAAAATAATCCTCACATCTGAATGCAATCTGTAATGAAGAGGGCAGCTGGTCTAAAGTTCAGGTCAACCCATTATGAAATATATAGACGCTATACTGTTTATTTTGGTGTGAGAAATTATTGTACAAGTTAGGTTTTCTCTATATTACTACCGGGTATATTAAAATTTCAATAGGAAAAATTTCCTTATATCCAATCTACAATGATGAGGGAAGTTGTTCTATTCTGTATGAAATCTATGAAAAATAGACTGTACATGTCACACTCTATTGTGAAGACCAGTTTTTGGCACAGTAGACCTTCTCCTTTCACTATATTAAAATTTCAATAGGAAAAATATCCTCATATCCAATAAGGGCAGCTAGTCAACCCATTATGAAATATAAAATTCAAATTCAAATTGTTTATTGGATAAAGCACAGAAGATATTGGCATAATCCAAGCAATACACAAAAGACAAAATAGATATAATACTAGATACCAATAAAAACATATATATTCAATATCTTATAGGTGACCTTTAATATCATATACCTATATCTAAGTAGGTCCAGTATAGTATATGAGAAATAGACTCCACACAGTCTATTTTGTTGAGAGAAATATTTGTCTCCTTATACAGTACCATATCTCAAGTGGAAAAATTTCTTCATATCAAATTATCTCAAGTAAGGGCTGCTGATCAACCCTTTACAAAAATATGAAAAATAGACTCTACACTATTTTGATGGGAGAAATTATAGTGGAGTACAACATCTCCTTATACTACATATATTTTTGCACAGGAAAAAAATCATCCAATATGGTCAACCATTTATTATGAAATATATGTGAAATAGACTATAGCAAGCAATACACAAATCTTACATGAAATAGACTATAGCAAGCAATACACAAATCTTAGTGAAATAGACTTTAGCAGGCAATACACAAATCTATCACATCAAATTTTGACAGCATTAGAAATCAATGGTTATCTTTGAGTGGTGTAAACTGTCCAGGACATGAAATACCAATCAAGAAATATCCATCAGTGGCAACTTGACCCCTGAATAAAGTGAATGTCCAACTAACTGTTTTCAATTAAATAGTGCTTATCAAAAATAACGAATCAAGCTAATCGCCTCTAAACGACTTATCATTGAGGAGAGATTGAGAGTTAATACATATTCTCCCAAAACCTCAATGTACAGTTAAGCAATGTCCAACTAACTGTTTTCAATTAGATAGTGATTATCAAAAATATTGAATCAAGTCTACTCACCTCTTGACAACACATTATTGAGGTGAGACTGAGAGTTAATACATATTCTTCAAACTATTACCTCCCAAAACTTCAATGTGCCATTTTAAACAATGTAACAGTTTTCATCTAGATAGTGCTTATCAAAAATATTGAATTAAACTAATCACCTCTTAACACATTATTGAAGTGAGACTGAGAGTTAATACATACATGTATTCTCCTAACTAGTATTATGTCCTAAACCTGCAATTTACAGTTTTAACAGTTTTCATTTACCATAGAAAGTATTGAATTTAATATAATCACCTCCTAACATTTCACTGTGATAGACTGAGAGCCAATACAAATTCTCCCAACTACAGTCAAACCAATATATAAAGGTCACTCAAGGGAACCTAAAAATGTGGCATTTATGAGCAGTTAAACCCTTTATATACAGGTTAAGATTATATGCACTATTCATTAATGGGAAAAATGATACTGCCCATTATAGACAGTAATTTGTTATATAGAGGTGTCCTTTAAGGCAGGTTTGACAGTATTATCTCACAAACTTCAATGCACAATTTAAAATTTACATAAATTAAGATCACTTATAGTTTATATATACATGTACATAAAATCAGATCCTAACACATCACTGAGAGTTACATATACAGGGATCATAAATTGCATATGGGTTTGGTGGTCCTAGTGAAAATGTCAGTCCTTATTAATTTTCCATTGCAAATACCAAGCTTGTGTCAATCCTTAGCAAAATCTGCCCAAATTTTGCTGGTCATGTCTGACAGAACTGACAAATTTCATGATTTCTAGAGTTAATACATATTCTCCCAACTCTGAGTCAATACATATTCTCCCAACTCTTTCAAAGCTCACTATAATGTAGAGTTTTATCTATCAAGTAATGATCACTTATTGTTTATACATGTACATATAGGAAGTGATTCAAGTTGTTATAAAGCACCTTGAGGCAAGCACACAATTCTTGTAATCATGTGTAAAAATATACACCAGTTATCAAATTACATATTATTTTTTTTCATTATTAAGAGATTTATGTAAGGTTACACGAATGTCTTGATCTATATAGCCTACAGATAGATACATGTACATGTATAATCATTCATTAACAATCATGTATATAATTTGATAAATTCTTTATACATGGCTAAATGAATGGAATGAAGACTGTTATTATAAAAAAAAAACTAGAGGCTCCCTGGTGCCTGTAATCGCTCACCTGGTTTTCAATTTAACATTTAAAGTTGATAGAAAATGGGGGTGTTACACATAATTTTGAAAGTGGGCCACCCAAAGATCATTTCAAACTAAAATTTCTGAGCAAAAGATTTTGATGTGATTTTTATCTCATAATATTCCTAAACGGAATAAATTGGCTGAAAAAATCTCACAGAAAAACCCAGCATATATGTTAAACTACTCATTGCCATGTAGCTGCAGTTAAAATTTGAGTTCATTTTGATTTGTATTAAAGCAGAAATTGACAACTAAAGAAATTTCTATTTTTAGTAACAGCAGCCATTTTGAATGGAGAGCGGGGCTGTCGGACACAATATTGAAAGGGTCATCCAGCCAAATTTGCTTCAATTTGGTTCAGCGGTTTCAGAGGAAAAGATTTAAATGTGATCTTTTATCAAAATATGCCTAATTTGCATAATCGGTATAAATCGGCTGAAAGAAAAATTTCACAGAAAAACTTGGAATATATGTTAAACTACTCATTTCCATGTAGCTGCAGTAAAAATTTAAGCTCATTTAGATTGATAATAAAGCAGCAATGGACAATTGAAGAAATTTCTATTTTTAGTAACAGCAGCCATCTTGAATAGAGGGCAGGTCTGTCGGACACAATTTTGAAATGGACCCACCCAAGGACCATCCCTGCGAGGTTTGGTTTAATTTGGTTCTGGAGTATATTTAAATGTGAAAGTTTACGACGTATGACGGAGACGGACGACGACAGATGCCAAGTGATGGCTTAAAAGCTCACATGGCCTTTGGCCAGGTGAGCTAAAAAAGGATTTATTTCTTTATTTAATAACAGTCAATTCCTTCTGTAAAATTTATTGCAATTCATTTTTTTTATGCAATATTTTTTCAGAGGCAATTGAAGGTGGTTTTTTAAGAGAATGTACAATATACATGTAGTAGTCCCCCCTCTTCTACTGTCACTCCCACCAAAAGTCACCCCTCTTATCAGGCCAGATTTCACATGCACTGAAATAGTAAAATTATGCTAAATTGTCCCCTCAAGAGAGGGCACCCCTCTTATAAGGCCACTTTCATTGCACAAGGAATGGCTTTATAAGAGGGGGATTACTGTCTTCATATCTGTATATTATAAGTACAGAGAAACTCTTGGAATCAATTTCCATACGTCTTGCTACTTATCAAATTTTCAATAATAATTACACGTTAAAAATATAACTCTAAAGCAGGGTACACAAGTTCAACAGAGATACCCTGTAAATTAAAGTGTCCAGCATGAAGTTTGAAAATAAAAAAAAAAGTCCTAGGTCGGTGCTGACTAATATGGGATAGAACGCACCTTTTGTAATTGAAAACAAAACATCACTCCTTTTTGAATATCCTACATCCATATAAACTTTTTCTTCTATAATGCATCTAGATAAAATCCTTGGAAATTTTTGCTATAAATAAATCTAGTGGATTCACAAAAAGACAACATGACTAGTCCTTTTTCTAAAAACTAATTAACTACATTTTGTATAATCTTATGCTGTTCACAATGACATCATGTGGTATAAATACCACGATCAATGATTAATCAGATTAATCACACCTTGTAATCAATAAAATCCTAAAAATAACAGTGGTATTTTTTGTTTATTAAACAAATCCTAAAAATAAGAATATAGCCATCATATGTGTATACAGTCAATCAAGTGTTAAAGGAAAAGGCCATGGTCTTAACAAGTTAGCGTGAACATTTAAATGACAGTAAATAAAAGACATGTGTGTTAATGAATGTTAAAAATAGTATACCATAAGGTAGAATTTGGTCATTGAAGTTGCATGTCGCACCAAATAATGGGGATCACCATTTTTCAGAACTCTTCAATATGAGGAGACAAAAGGCATAATCCATTCTTGGATTATACCTGCAATTAAAGCTCTTCCGAAAGAGCCATGACGTTACGGTGTCGGTATCGTCTATTATATCAGCATTGATAAGGTGCAATTTTATCATTAAAAATTATGTAAATCGTAAAATAACGTTGCATATTTATCTTTTGATATTTACAAAATCATTATGACTTCATGTCAAACATTTTATTGCACTAACGAAAAGGGAAAATGTGAGAAGAATTGTTTTTTTTTGTAATTACCGATCAAGACATCAACCAGTGACCATGAAAAACATGGGAAAGTACGACAGCATTGGCCACAAAAAAGAAAAAAAAAACATGTATGCATAAAACGAGTTAAAAGTGACAGTTATTTAACCTACGGACAATCATGTAAAACATACGGAATGATACGTAGATACCCCCCCTTCCAATAAACTCATTTGTTTTATGAAAATGTAACATGGGATGGGAATACTAAGAAAAAAATTAGGACAATATACAAATTGTTAACATTGTATTGCAGTTGATCTGATATTAAAAAATAACCAAAAGAGCTCGATGTTGGGAAGAGTCAGATACATTATTTATTCAACTAACAAGATCTATCTCCTTGACGTCACATGAAGAGGTGTTATGGCTGCTTACACTACGACAGGAAATTCCAAATATTCATATTTCTAATTGGGTATATTAATGTTAATAAAGGTGTTTTTTTTTGCTTAATAATTAGTTATTTACGAATAAAAAGTTACAATCTCCGTGACGTCACATGAAGAGGTGTTATGGCCGCTTACACGACAGGAAATTCCAAATATTCACATTTCTAATTGGGTATATTAATGTTAATAAAGGTGTTTTTTTTGCTTAATAATTAGTTATTTAAGAATAAAAAGTTACAATGTATTGAATTATAACAATTGTTCATGAACTGGAGTTTTCCTTTAAGAGGTCAACTTTGAGACAAAGAAAAAGTAGCCTTATAAGACTGGTGACCTCTTCAAAGAGGTTCAATTTACTTATAAAGACGAAGGCCTCTTAAAAGAGGTTCAATTTACTTATAAAGACAGACGACCTCTTAAAAGAGGTTAAATTTACTTATAAAGACAGACGACCTCTTAAAAGAGGTTAAATTTACTTATAAAGACAGACGACCTCTTAAAAGAGGATCAATTTACTTAGTATATGAAATTGTCTATGGCAGGACAAGAAAAAGGTGACCTTTTAATACAGGTGACTACTTAACAGAGGTGACAGCATGTACAGGTGACTACTTAACAGAGGTGACCACATGTACAGGTGACTACTTATCAGAGGTGACAACATGTACAGGTGACTACTTAACAGAGGTGACCACATGTACAGGTGACTACTTAACAGAGGTGACAACATGTACAGGTGACTACTTAACAGAGGTGACAACATGTACAGGTGACTACTTAACAGAGGTGACCACATGTACAGGTGACTACTTAACAGAGGTGACCACATGTACAGGTGACTACTTAACAGAGGTGACAACATGTACAGGTGACTACTTATCAGAGGTGACAGCATGTACAGGTGACTACTTAACAGAGGTGACCACATGTACAGGTGACTACTTATCAGAGGTGACAACATGTACAGGTGACTACTTAACAGAGGTGACCACATGTACAGGTGACTACTTATCAGAGGTGACAACATGTACAGGTGACTACTTAACAGAGGTGACCACATGTACAGGTGACTACTTATCAGAGGTGACAACATGTACAGGTGACTACTTATCAGAGATGACCACATGTACAGGTGACTACTTAACAGAGGTGACAGCATGTACAGGTGACTACTTAACAGAGGTGACCACATGTACAGGTGACTACTTAACAGAGGTGACAACATGTACAGGTGACTACTTAACAGAGGTGACCACATGTACAGGTGACTACTTAACAGAGGTGACCACATGTACAGGTGACTACTTAACAGAGGTGACAGCATGTACAGGTGACTACTTAACAGAGGTGACAGCATGTACAGGTGACTACTTAACAGAGGTGACAACATGTACAGGTGACTACTTAACAGAGGTGACAGCATGTACAGGTTTGATTATATCAGACTTCTCATTTCATTGTTAAACAACCAAGTGTGTGAAACTAGATTTTATTGTATCATAGACCAATCTCTATTTTACATAGACCTCACTGTACATTATCAAATCAAATCAAATCAAATAATTTTATTGATGAATTAACCACATGTTGGTGTACATCAAACAGTAATAAGACAATGTACTAACAATATGACATAAGACAGAGATGTATAAATTTGTACAGAACATATATGAAAGTAACAAATTATTAACCTGTATTTATATCTTCGTTGCGAATAGAAATTTGCTTCTTTTAAGAATCTGCAAATGAGTTTAGTATATTATTGATATTACTGGGATTTAGAATGCCCTTAATGAGATCTGCATCAACCCTTGAAGTGGGAAATATTTCTTTATAATCGCTAGTAAGTCGCAAATTGTCAAACCTGGAACAATATAATATGAAATGATATTCATTTTCCACAGATGTTGGGCAGTGCTAGCAAAAACGTTGCTCTTTAGGAGTGTTATTGTAGCGACCTGTTTCTATTGCGAGGGAATGAGCACTAATCCTTAGTTTTGTCAAAAGAGAATTTAGAAAATTTGACACCGACAAGCTTGATTTTACAGAGACATTGTCGATAGGACTGCTAATTTCATTTCGCACACATACAGAAATCTTGACACCCATCTATATTAATCTTGATTAAAACCACTGGATGGTCAATCTGACCCCCATTTTATCTTTCCTCCATTTGATAAAAAAAAAAATTTCAAGGTTGTTGACTTGGTACTAAGCCATAATTAATTATCCTGATTACCAGCTATTTAACAATACTTATGGTGCAAGTTAATGATGAAGTAGTTACAAGGTTTATAGTGTATACAGAAATTATCTCATGTACAGTTTGAAGACCTGCATCTTTTAATGAAGTTGTTAATTAATGATGGATCAACTTGTTAATAACTGAAGCTATCATGGCTTGGGAGAATGCCATTTTATCTTGTGAATGAAAAACATCAAGGTTTATACGAGGGTCTACAGGAGAGAGTGAAAATGTAATAGTTAATGATCTGAGGTTTATACGAGGGTCTACAGGAGAGAGTGAAAATGTAATAGTTAATGATCTGAGGTTTATATGAGGGTCTACAGGAGAGAGTGAAAATGTAATAGTTAATGATCTGAGGTTTATATGGGGGTCTACAGGAGAGAGTGAAAATGTAATAGTTAATGATCTGAGGTTTATACGAGGGTCTACAGGAGAGAGTGAAAATGTAATAGTTAATGATCTGAGGTTTATACGAGGGTCTACAGGAGAGAGTGAAAATGTAATAGTTAATGATCTGAGGTTTATATGAGGGTCTACAGGAGAGAGTGAAAATGTAATAGTTAATGATCTGAGGTTTATATGGGGGTCTACAGGAGAGAGTGAAAATGTAATAGTCAATGATCTGAGGTTTATACGAGGGTCTACAGGAGAGAGTGAAAATATAAGTTAATGATCTGAGGTTTACACGAGGGTCTACAGGAGAGAGTGAAAATGTAATAGTTAATGATCTGAGGTTTTATTATAGAGGCCGTGATATCAACAACAAGATTGAAAAAAAAAAAAACATTTGTTTACAAAAGGATCATCTACAGATATGTGGAATATTGCAACATGTTCTTACTAATGACAAGTTAAAAATACACAGATGTATTATAGATCTGACATTCTGAGGACAGTGAACATAACAACATTGGTTGGTTTTATGGTGCCTAACGCCACTTTCAACAATATTTCAGTTATATAGTCATTAGTGGCGATCAGTTTTATTGTCAATTTGGTGGTGGAAACCTGAATAGGCGGAGAAAACCACAGACCTGTCGCAAGTAACTGACAAACTTTATCACATAATGTTGTATCGAGTACACCTCACCTGAGAGGTATAACTAATTTCCTTTAAAGTGATTTCTCCTTAATGCTGTCTACTTATTGGAAAATCAACGAATACTAATTTATAGTCTTTGGTTTGGCACGACCGGGACTTGAACCAACGATCTACCGCACTCGAAGTGAGCATGCTAGCCCTTACACCACAGATGTGGTTTTATCTGATAAGAAGGGGAGACCACTGTAATACCTTTTTAAAGATTTGACATACATGAATTTCTTTAGTCTTTTTTTTTCACATACTTTGTCCTCCCACACAATTTTATCCAAAAATATTCAGAAACAGTAGTACAAATTTATTTATATTATTTATTTGACATTTGCATCAAAAGAATATTAATACATACACAAGTTATACTATTGAGCTAAAAATAAATCATGTCGTTCTGAATATAAATTTAGGGATTACTTCTGCATTTTACGTCTTCGGTGATGCTGTTTGACAAATTTTTCTCTCGTGATCTCACATTTTGTTATGAATTGAGATATTAAATGTTCCTTATATAGGTAATTTAGTCTACTTAACATGACAAAACTATTCTAATCCTCTTTTATTTGACATATTATAACTAGGGTGTATTGTGCCTTTATTCCATCGAATATGTCAAATATAAAGAACTAGAGGCTCAGTGGACTGAGCCTGTGTCGCTCACCTTTCATTCTGCTTTGAGGAAACTTAATACAGAACCTCCCATAGGTGCTTCCCACCAAGTTTTGGTCATTTGGCTAAGCAGTTACAGAGAAGAAGATATTTAGAAGTTGACCAATCAGAAACAAGAATGGCCTGTGGCGGCCATGTTTATTAACGGATCGGAACTAAATGAGCAATCTTTATAGATGACCTTCCAAGGATGCTTCCAACCAAGTTTCAATTCATTTGGCAAAGTGGTTTCAGAGAAGAATTTTTTTTAGAAATCAACCAATCAGAAATAAGAATTGCCTTTGGTGGCCATGTTTGTTAACGGATCAGAACTAAATGGGCAATCTTTATAAAGGCCCTTCCAAGGATGCTTCCTACCAAGTTTCGATCCATTTGGCAAATCGATTTCAGAGAAGACGATTTTTTAGAAATCAACCAATCAGAAACAAGAATTGCCTGTGGCGGCCATGTTTGTTAACGGATCGGAACTAAATGAGCAATCTTTATAGAGGACCTTCCAAGGATGCTTCCTACCAAGTTTCAATTCATTTGGCCAAGTGGTTTCAGAGGAGAAGATTTAAAAAAATCGACCAATCAGAAACAAGAATTGCCTATGGTGGCCATGTTTGTTAATGGATCAGGACAAAATGAAGAGAAGGTACATTGTACATAAAATATATATGTGTACAGCTTTCAGAAGAGAAGTTACATTGTACATAAAATATATATGTGTACAGCTTTCAGAAGAGAAGTTACATTGTACATAAAATATATATGTGTACAGCTTTCAGAAGAGAAGTTACATTGTACATAAAATATATATGTGTACAGCTTTCAGAAGAGAAGTTACATTGTACATAAAATATATATGTGTACAGCTTTCAGAAGAGAAGTTACATTGTACATAAAATATATATGTGTACAGCTTTCAGAAGAGAAGTTACATTGTACATAAAATATATATGTGTACAGCTTTCAGAAGAGAAGTTACATTGTACATAAAATATATATGTGTACAGCTTTCAGAAGAGAAGTTACATTGTACATAAAATATATATGTGTACAGCTTTCAGAAGAGAGTTACATTGTACATACCTAGCCTAGATTTCTCTAGAACAAAAAGTCTCGAGTTTCAAGTCCAAGTTTTTCACTAAATAAATCAACCAAAACAAATTAATTTGAACTTTGTTATAAGAAAGTCATGACTGGTCAACAATAAACTAAGAACACCACAATATCCAAAAAAACCTGAAGATATCTAATCTAGTGTGCACAATGCATTTTTGGAATAACTTTCATCAGGGTCGCTAATAGTAAAAAGATTGGGAAGCCAAATACTTTATCTTTATTTTCATGGGTGAGAGGAACCCTAATGGTCTAAAAATTTTAAAGAGATCTTACAAATGACCAGGTCATGGGCCTTTAATTTAATGGTTCAACTACCCCTGGATTATTCTTGTTGTCGTACACTGACCGCTACTTAAGACTTTACAATCTTCATGTTAAATATCACTGTCAATCTTGACAGAATCTATTTCATTTGACATCATTGATACGATTACTATGCATTCTACAGTAAAACCTACACAACAGAGTGGAAAACAAGCTGCAGTCAAATCTGCCTGTGTTGTCATTTCTATTAAGCAGTAACCTGTATTAAAAGTTCACTACTGAAATTTCATATGAATTGAATTTCTTCAGTGTTTTAAAGGTCATGACCTCTTAGATTTAATACAAGTTTGGCTTAATGTTATTTCAGGAAATTTGTTTTTTTAGATACAACTTGAAACAGCAGTTAAAATACAAAAGTTGAAGTTTAAAAATATATATACAAAATGTATATATAATTACCAAATGACAACAACAGGATGAAATTAATGGAAAGAAAATATGATAGATATTTCATATTACATGATTAATTATACATTGTACATTCACAAAGTTGTATCATTAGAAGCTACTGCTGTCACAGAAGTCTCCTACAATCTGGACCATGGTACGATTGGATCACTACATTAACTCCTCATGGCTTCCTTCCTATAAAGATTTATTAACTGAGCATCAAAGACACAGCTGTAAGGAGAGCATGGTAGACTTCAAATTATGGCTAAAAATAATAAATTTTTAGTACCTAATAAAAAATCCAAAGATTAATCCATGGATGACCAAAGTCAAATACCTGATGGATACAATTTTATCAAAATTATGTCACCATGGTAACAAAATACACACCCAAATTCAAAGGGGACCAAATCAATTTTGTTTAATGCTATCCCCAAAAGTGAAACAAAGTGCTAGCCACAAAGGATCAGTAAAAGTTTGTTTATTTTAATACACCAAATTCCCAACAATTACTGAATCATACAAAAATGGCATTATGTACCAGTCCATCTTATACCCTAGCTACATACACTGGGCCCACTCTGCAAACTACATTGTACATGAAAGAAATTGATTAAATCAACTCTGGAAATTAGCACCTTTAGATAGATAGACATTTTGAAAAAAAACAACAGACAACAGTGAGTATGAAATAACGAAAATCAACGAAAGCTTTCAAATTTTTACCTGAATTCTAGATAGATTTACTTTGGTCTCCCTTAAATTTAATTCCATTCTTAATCAATGTAAATGTATGATTCAACAATATTCACTATTTATAAGTCTGATTTCACTGTATCTCAGAACAAACATTATTCATTCAATGAGACAAACGTCACTGTCACTCACAGTCTGATTTCACTGTATCTCAGAACCAACAATATTCGTTGAATGAAACAAACGTCACTGTCACTCACAGTCTGATTTCACTGTATTTTAGAACGAAAAATATTCGTTGAATGAAACAACGTCACTGTCACTCACAGTCTGATTTCACTGTATCTCAGAACAAACAATATTCATTCAATGAAGCAAACCTCACTGTCACTCACAAATCTATTTCAATAATGGTGCATTACAGTATAGCTGTATATTTCAGTATAGAGAATGTCCGTGGTATGATATAATCATTATGAGCAGTACCGATCATAATCAGATCATTTTAACGCTGACAGTCCACTCGGAGATCTGATTATTGAAGTGATAATTAGATTTACATCACGGTTAGGCATTCTATAAAAGATTTACATCGCAGTAACACATTCTATCAAAGGATAAACATTTTACATGAAATATATAAGACTTAGGAGGAAAGTAAAATCTCAAAAGTGGAAATATGGTATGATGTTTTCTATGTTTAAAGGATAGACCTTTTACCAGAAATATATAAGACTTAGGAGAAAAGTAAAATCTCAAAAGTGGAAATAGGGTATGATGTTTTCTGTGTTTGAAGTAGATCAACCGTGAAGATTGTATTAAGGGACCAGTCATTTAACTTTTAGGAGGAGGACTATGCTTTTTTTCCCTGGAGCCAGAAAATTTATTTCATACGAAGCAAAAATCAAGGTTTTTTTTTTACATGGAAGTATTGCCATTTTTTCTTCTTCAAAATTACCGAAAATTTCTCATTGAAAATGGCAGGGTCAGATTATTTATTTTTGGCATCTTTCAGGACAATTATTTTTTTTCTACATATATAAAATGTCGTGACAGGAAATTAACAAAACAAATTTTTAAAAACACACAAAATACAGTCCCCTTTATAAAGGTTGTTTCCTAATATATGTAAATTCACTTGTTTCTATTAAATATCTAAATTATATTATGGAAATATCTGCCTCGGAGCCTTCCCCTGGATAAAGGATTTTGACGTCACTTCTCAATTTAATTTACAATATAAATCCTTAAATTTCAATCAGAAAATCAAACCCAAGATTAAATACCAGTATACACTGCATTTAAACACTAAATATGCCATTTAGTAAGAAAGGTTATGAAAAGAAAGTATAAACAGTGATGGTCAACAATTCCATCAATATCAACAAAAGGAACAATCATCTCTCACCTCAAATCATTGGATATAGATGTTAATGTACATGAGAGACTACAATCCATTTATAATTAGCCACTAGACCTATGTCCTAGACTAATAAATGTCACTGACAGCAGGTCAAAGGTTACCAATGTCAAAAATAACATAATCTTTCTCTGGTAATATGTCTCAGGTCAAGTCAATAAAAATGTCTAATCATGTTTTTCAACACCAATGCCAACAATCTTTCAATTATATCATGGTGGTCAGTATATTATTGATGGAGGAAATCGGGGGATAAACTTGGAAAAAAACCCACCAACCTAGCACAATACACTGACAAACTTTGTCACAAAAAGATATATCAAATACACCTCACTATCCGTGGAAAGTCAAATTCAATTAGTGGTAGACGGCAGATATAGAAGGTGCCCCCTCGATGGGGACAGGTTATAATATGAAATGTCTGTGTCTGATCATGAACCATTGTAGGTGACATGTTTGGAGAGTGTCATGCTCCCTGCATAATAAATACCTCTTCTGAAGATTTGAAAAAAAGATTTGAAAAAAAGAGTTGTAGCATTGAAGCCTCTACAAGGAACAAATTTTGCTGTCCTTATCTGCCTCTCCACACTTTTTCACATGGCAATCAGAAGTTGTTGCCTCTGTTGTCCCATTCCTCCCTACTTTCTGGATAGAATTATAATATTGTTTAACTAGGCGCACTACGCTTGAGCGCATTTTCAATTTTAGGTATGTTACGTTTGAGCACAAATCTTTCCTACGTTTGAGCACATTTTACCTGTGGTTTACCTGGGGAATTTAATATCTAACTAGAGGCTCCCAGGAGCCTGTATAGCTCACCTGGGTATAATAACAACATCAGTCAATAAAACTTGATAACTTCGGCAAAAAAAATTAACAAATGTAGCCTTCGTCATTGCAGACCCCTTCTACAAAAAAATGTGGGCAGGGGTTCCCCCTTTAATGTAAGTTATCAAAATTGCTGTAAAAAAACATATATGTCAATGATTCTCAAAATTTAGCCTTTTCCTACTTCACATTTTGTAATAGAGTTGCTTCCCTTTGATTATTTGAGTAACCAAAAGCAGTGAGTCAACAAAAAAATGCATTTCAAGAGGAATAACTCTTCACAGTTGTCGCATATTTTTAACAGTGGGACATTTTTTGTAGATCTTGACATGCTGAACATTTTTGCAGTGTAAACTTTCCCTCTATCTCTAATAGTTTTTGAGATACAAGATGATAGTATTAAAATTGAGAACATTTTGATGAAAAAAGGGCAATAACTCCAAAATGGATAGTGGGATTTACTTCAAAATTGCAAGGTAGGAAGATCTTGACATGCTGCAAATTTTTGCAATTTAAACTTAACCTTTATCTCTTATAGTTTTTGAAATATAAGATGAAAAGTATTTTTTTTTTTTTATAAATTTAAATTAAGTTCGACTGTGGCGGCCATCTTGGTCGGTGTTCTGAAATGCCGGACACAATTTTGGAAGAGGACCACCCAAGGATCATTTCAGCAAAGTTTGGTTGAGATTAGCACAGTAGTTTCAGAGGAGAAGATTTTTTTTTAATTTCATCCCCCCTTTTTTCTAATTTGCATAATCGGTCAAAATAGGCAAAAGTTCAAAGTTCATAAAAAATCCCGTAATATATGTTAAAAAGCTCATCATTATGCTTATACAGTTCAAATTTGGGCACTTTCTGGCTTAAAATAGAGCAGTTTTGGCCATTCGCAGAACTTTCTATTTTTAGTCATGGCGGCCATCTTGGATACAGGACGGCGGTGATGGACACACTTTTGAAAAGGGACCACCCAAGGATCATTTCAGCAAAGTTCGGTTGAGATTGGCACAGTAGTTTCAGAGGAGAAGATTTTTTTTAATTTCATCCCCCCTTTTTTCTAATTTGCATAATCGGTCAAAATAGGCAAAAGTTCAAAGTTCATAAAAAATCCCGTAATATATGTTAAAAAGCTCATCATTATGCTTATACAGTTCAAATTTGGGCACTTTCTGGCTTAAAATAGAGCAGTTTTGGCCATTTGAAAAAAATTCTATTTTTAGTAATGGCGGCCATCTTGGATACAGGACGGTGCTGATGGACACAATTTTGAAAGGGGACCACCTAAGGATCATTTCAGCAAAGTTTGGCTGAGATTGGCACAGTAGTTTCAGAGGAGAAGATTTTTTTTTAATTTCATCCCCCCTTTTTTCTAATTTGCATAATCGGTCAAAATGGGTAATGGGATTTACTTCAAAATTGCAGGGTAGGTAGATCTTGACATGCTGCACATTTTTGCAATTTAAACTTAACATCTATCTCTAAATAGTTTTTGAAATATAAGACGAAAAGTATTAAAATTAAAAAAACAATTGATGAAAAAAGGGCAATAACTCCAAGATCGGTAATCAAATTTACTTCAAAATTGCAGGGTAGGTAGATCTTGACATGCTGAACATGTTTGCTGCTTCAACTTACCACCTGTCTCTTATAGTTTTTGAAATAAAGGACGAAAAGTATTAAAATTTAGAAAATTTGATGAAAAAAGGGAAATAACTCCAAAATGGGTAATGGGATTTACTTCAAAATTGCAGGGTGGGTAGATCTTGATATGCCGCACATTTTTGCAATTTAAAGTTAACCTTTATCTCTTATAGTTTTTGAAATATAAGACGAAAAGTATTAAAATTTTACAAATTTGATGAAAAAAGGGCAATAACTCCAAGATGGGCAATCAGATTTACTTCAAAATTGCAGGGTAGGTAGATCTTAATATGCTGATCATTTTTACCCCATGTCAGATTTTTGATATTATTAACGGTTTTTGAGTTATTACCCAAAACCTGCAATTTTACCATATGTTCTATTTTTAGTAACAGCGGCCATGTTGGTTGGTGTACGGCATCACCGGACACAATTTTGAAACTAGACACCCTAGTGATGATTCAGACCAAGTTTGGTTTCCATTGGTTTAGTACTTTCAGAGGAGAAGATTTTTGAAAAAGTTTACGACATACGACGGACGCCAAGTGATGGCAATAGCTCACATGATCCTTTGGGTCAGGTGAGCTAAAAATGTGAAAAATAGAAATAAAAACATATACACTTTATTATAAAAGATTACAGCACTAAAAACACATCATAAAAACATCATATGATTTATTTTAAATGTTTTATGAAATAGATTTTAGAATGTTTAAAAATGTCTATAAAAGTAGCACTAAAATCTTACAAATCGGTTCTTGCGGAAAATTTCAACCCCATCGACTTCATGTAAGTTGCTCTAGAAATTTCTCCTGTCTGAAGTGACTGTGAAAGGACTCCGGCCATTGTTAGTGCGTTTAGCTGTACTGCAAGGTTTAGAAGCCCACATTGTAGGATATTTAGAGTTTTCGTCCACATAGGTTTCTAATAAAGAGAACTTAGAACATCGTTCATTTGTGGGCGCCTCTGGTATCATCTCCTCTATAAAACTGTCTACGGTTTCATCAGGAGGCAGAAAGGGAAGTCCAAAAAATTGGGATAGCCATTTACCAATTTCATTAGATTTATCTTTATAGTCCTGTGCAAGACCATAAAAATGAATTTTTCTATACCATGCTTGACCAAGATGAAACCTACAACCATTAATTTTGACTTCCCTGAATTCTTCTCTTAGAAGGTTAACTATTCCAAGTTCAAAATCAAGATTTATTGTCTTCGGCTCAAATTTTAATCATCACAAAGTTTAAAAACTACATTCCAAAATGTACGGTACACAGCCTTTTCTTTTGAAGGTAATAAGACAAACAGTAAAGGTACATAGTTCCCATTCTTGCAACCATGAATAGAATAAAGTTGATGAAAATGTTTCCGATATGAAAAACTCCATTTTTTTTCCATACATATACAAGTAGTAAACAGTATAAATCATTAACAGTACTCACAAATGAAAGGAATTAAATAGTGAACACAACCATCATACCGTGAAAAACCGTATGTAAACAAAATCTTTAAATTATTTTTTCATTATCAAAATCATTTTTAAAAAAATTTTAAAGATCATTTTTATAATAATTTCTTAAAAGTTTTATAATTTTAATTTTTTTCTCTCAGGTAAATAGCTAAAGTAAAATGCGCTCAATCGTAAGAATTTTTTGCATTCAAACATCGTGCAACGTTTAACTTGCACAGTCTTTGCCTTAATGTTTTTCCACCTACTTGCCCGAAGGCCAAATTTAGAAATTTTTCCTATTTATTCAAACAAATTCTTTCATAATTTTCACCTGTCTGAATCCAGTTTAACTCGTCCCGGGCTTCGGGCAAGCAGATTAACGTGAAAACTGCTTATTGGTTATACTCAACCTGAATATGAATGAAATATTTACCGCTGGACATTCAGCAACAAACAAACAAACATACACTGTTTGAACACAAAACACAAAATATGAGTGTAGATAAAAATCCATCTACGATCAAGACCACATAATTGTCTTTCTTATGTTTTGTTTGTTATTTTTCATCCAGACATATCAGATATTTTCAATTATTCAAGACTTTAACAAAAAAAATGCTTCTGCATTATTCAGTACTGGCCTTAATTCCAAGGACTAATCTTGTAAATAAAACTTCCTGCCTTCAAAGCTAAAGATTGATCAATAAGAACAATAAAGATTTGATATCAAATCATTGTTCTACAGCTTAGAAAAAACAAATGACTGATCTCACTACCATACTGACAACACAACATCTAAATCCAATATGAAGAACACAAGACATTTATACCAACTTCTAATAATTCAAGACACTGTTAACAAAAATCTTTCAAAAAGAAAAAAAAATATTAAATTTTCTAGTAAATTTATATATATAGATATTGTCTGTTTAATTCAGAATCCAGGCTTTCCACCAAATTGTTTCCAAAATGTCTTACAAAAATCAGTCTTACCCTACCTGGGACAGGTACAAGTCCTATACATTCCACCGTACATCATGCAATACACACATTTTACTATTGACCAAAGTCACATGTTTTACAATTCAACCACCTTGTACATGCATAAGAGGTATTAAGTTTCTCTTCAATGAACAAACTGAAAAGCATTTGGAGTTTACTAATGAAAAATACTATAATCATATACTATAACGATAAATTGACATAATTTTTTTTAATTTGATTTTTGGTGTTTAAACGCCATTTTCAGCAATATTTCAGCTATATCATGGCGACCAGTTTTAGTGGTGGAAGAAGCCGGAGTGCCCGGAGAGAACCACCGACCATGGGCAAGCAACTGGTAAACTTTATCACTTGCGGCTGCAAGTCGAGTCTGATAAATTGAAGATGTTCTATAAAAAGTATATGGAAATTATGGATACCAAATTTCCTTGCTCGATTCATTTTAGAAGGCCATCCCCCCCCCCTTTTTTTTTAAATAATTCTTTTCTGTAGCAAGACTTAAATCTACAATTGTGGTACAATTAACTTTTTTCTTCTTATTTGACTAAAAAAATAATGGATGACCTCATCCATAGGTAAACTTGAATTCCAAGAAATTTCCAGGTCATTCAGTGTATGTCTATTAAGATTTCCCATTTTCTTCGATTGAAGCAACAACAACAAAATTAATGCACAGACAATTGATCCTGTTGATAATACCTTAACAAAACAATAATTGATTTTCTAATGTTGATGTCCAAGAAAAAAACAAAATACCAATTAATAAACAGAGCAACAGAACAATCTACGATAGTGATAAAGAAAGACTACACCCGATTGAAACATTAGTCACAAACTCACCAATAATTTTTTTTATTATTTAACAATAAAATATGTTTAAAAAAAAATTAAAACAGGAGAGAGATATGGTCTTGCGGTCAAAAAACTAAAGTACGATTTTTGTATTAGTACTCAAAATCGTCCAATGAAAACACTGTATTTGTTGGGTATAGCATTGGTTCTGATTGAACAATTTTGGAGTACGATTATGAAACGCGTACTTGAAAATTTTGACTGAGTGTGAGGCCTGATTGGCCATTTTCGAGAATGAGTACACAAATCACACTCGGAAGTTTAATGTTTGTCAGGCCACACTTTGCGATAATAAAACTTTCAAGTATAATTTTTTTGTACTCTTACTTGAAAAAGGGCCAACAATAAAACTCTATTCAGTATATACAGTTTTCTGATTGGATCGTTCGAGTCAAAATTGTACTGAAAAGTGTAAGGCCACTTGTTTGGAGTGATATACATCTAAACTTGTCTCATATGCATTATTCCACGTGAGAAAAATGTTTTTCAACTTTTTGTTGTTTTACTTTGTTTTATATCACATCACTTCATTCACACCAAGTTTTATAAATCATTACCATAAATTGAGACCGTACATGAAAAATATCGGTAGATCTTATTAACACTATCTCCATAAACTTACAATGCCTGGCATATAAAGGCAATAATAATTCTTCTAAAAGTGAAGAAATCTTGAACTAATATGGTCAGAAATATACAGCTGTTATAAATGATAGAGTGCATACTATATATAAACATTAGAGAATACCGAAGGGACAATAAAAAATTGACAATCCTGAGAAACTGGCAATATAGCCTTAGGGTACATAAGACGAAGAAAAACATAACAATACTATTATACGAAAATAGAATAAACAAATTTGAAATTCAAATTTAACAATCTTTAAGTTATGGTTTTGAACTATGGTAACAGGTGTTAGACTTGGAATGCACCTCTTGTCCCCAACTACCAAGGAATGATTCACACATAGATTTGACAAACATGATCATTGAGACAAACCCACTACCGCAAGGCCAGATCTATTAATTGTTAAACGTGTTAAAGACAAGAGTTAAATTTGATTGTTCGTTTCTATCAGGTGATTTCCTACAAGTGTTCACCTTGTAGGTAAATAGCGTGATTAAAACGACTTGATCTATAGTAGTTACAAATGTAAGTAAATTAAAGAAGAAATCCAAGATAATACATATGGATCAATACAGATTTGCTAGGTTTTAAGGTGTGACATCATCAATTACATGCACAAACCTTTGATCAACAAAGATCAAAGAAATTAATACCTTTAAGTTGAAGTAAGCAAAATAGATTTATGAGAATTAATGGAATTAAAATATTAGAAGTTTGTTGGATCTATTTTTTTATTTTTTATTATAAATTGTTTTTATTGGTGATGGATTAACTATCTAACCACCTACAACCACATCGGTGATGTAATGGCTCGAGTGCTCATAACGAGTGTGGTATATCGTGCGGTCAAGCCCCGGTCGGATCAAACTAAAAGCTATGAAATCGGTATTTGTTGCTCCTCTGCTAACATAAGCATGCAGCACAGATGAGCACAAGTAAAGAATGTCTGGCAGGCTCGAAATCAGAATAATGTGTCATAGTGGAGCGACATGTCTACCCACAGGACTGTTGTTTCAGTGAGCTAGCACTAAAAAAATTACAACACTGCAGCGTGTTGGTCTAGTACAAAGCAGACATCATCAGTGCGACATGTCTACCCACAGGACTGTTGTTTCAGTGAGCTAGCACTAAAAAAATTTACAACACTGCAGCGTGTTGGTCTAGTACAAAGCAGACATCATCAGTGCGACATGTCTACCCACAGGACTGTTGTTTCAGTGAGCTAGCACTAAAAAAATTTACAACACTGCAGCATGTTGGTCTAGTACAAAGCAGACATCATCAGTGCGACATGTCTATCCACAGGACTGTTGTTTCAGTGAATTAGTACTAAAAAAAATTACAACACTGCAGCGTGTTGGTCTAGTACAAAGCAGACATCATCAGTGCGACATGTCTACCTACAGGACTGTTGTTTCAGTGAATTAGTACTAAAAAAATTACAACACTGCAGCGTGTTGGTCTAGTACAAAGCAGACATCATCAGTGCGACATGTCTACCCACAGGACTGTTGTTTCAGTGAATTAGTACTAAAAAAATTACAACACTCCAGCGTGTTGGTCTAGTACAAAGCAGACATTATCATCATCAAAATGTTACTTGTTCTCGCCAAGATATAGCTGAAAAATTGCTCATCTGATGTTAATAATCACTGACTCACTGGAAACCAACATTTCACTGTCTCATTCATTGATTGTTGTATTGATATTGATAAAAGAAAATTGATGGTTGATGGTTATGGTATTTAACGATATTTGAGTTATATTGTGGCAGCCAGTTTTATTGGTGGAGGAAACCGCCCAACTGTCACAAGTCACTAACAAACTTTATATCGCATAATGTTGTATCAAGCACACCTCACCATGAACAGGGTCTGAACTCACAACTTTAATGGTGATAGACAGCTTGCACAGATAGTTGTAAATCCAACTACCATACGATCATGACCACCACGGCCCCTGCCATGATATAACTGAAAAATTGCTCATCTAATGTTAATAAGCACTCACTCACTGGAAACCATTATTTCATTGATTGTTGAATTGATATTGATAAAAGACAATAGAATATGATGAGGCAGCAAATCTTGATTGTAGAATTGAATCAAATAATAGTATGTATATATATATATAGCTATCTGTATAAATTGTAGATGTATTGACGTCATATGTAGATCTACATGTATATAAGTATAGATTGAAGCTTAATAAAGAATCAGGACTATAATTATTTGTGTATAATGACAGATGTCTTCAAGTTTTATTGTGTTTATTTAAGGAAAATGTTTTATATTCACAGATCAATTTAATACATGAAACGGAAGAATGGTAGTGTAATGGTTCTAACTTCTAGACATTTTTGGATAATTTTGGGGCATTTTACAGTACTGTATATATATCATCACACTATACATTACCCCCCCACCCCCCATGTTCATGGTTAGGGTTAGGGTTAGGCGGTTTTAACGCCACTTTCAACTATTTTTCAGCTATATTGTGCCGGTCAGTTTTTTCATTGACAAACTTTATCATATAATGGTGGATTGAGTCGGGACATTTACTGTACTATAAGTATATCATCATACCAGTATACATATTATACTGTTCTCCAAAAACACAGCAGGTGTATCAATGTGAAAACATCCAATAATCTAAAGGATTCCTCTGGGAAAATATTTCCATGACAACAAATGTTAAATTTACATTATGCAATAACACACAAGGAAATGAAAAAAATATTTAAAAAAAAAATAGGGAAGTCTTAAAGATTTTAAAGGACAAATACATTTTTTTGTATTTCGTATTTGTAATCTTTTGTAGAACTACCTACATTTTTAGATACTTGCAAAAGTTTATTTTTTTACAAACTGTAACATAAAGAAACTTAAAGAAACTTTAATATTTCTATAGTGATGGCAGAACAATGGTTTGTAAAGTTTCCTTAATTCTTTACTATTCCATTGTAATAAGGACATACTTAATTGATGATTTTGTAAACAAGGGGAGCTGAACTAAGATAAACAAATAAACTGGTCGTTGTGCTAATAAATACAAAAGAAAGGCTACTTCTTCTACTTCTACCAAAATACAGTTTCAACATGCTAGGGGTTAGGGTTATGGTGTTTAACGCCACTTTCAACAATATTTCAGCTATATCACTGAGAAAACCACCTGCCACAAGTCACTGAGAAACTTTATCACATAATGTTGTATTGAGTACACCTCGCCATGAGTCACTGAGAAACTTTATCACATAATGTTGTATTGAGTACACCTCGCCATGAGCGGAATTCGAACTTGCAACATTAGAGGTGATATGCACTGATTGCATATATAGGTACAGGTACAGGTACATGTAGTTGTAAATCCTACTACCATACGATCACCACGACGACGACCCCCTCACTATCACTATATTAGATATCTATCTTTTTATTCTACCAAATACTGACCACCTTCAACAAGCTGAAGATTACGTCAGTGTTAATTTTGGATGAGAACCGTGACACGAGTGTTAATAATTACTCAGCGAGATAAATCCCGCATTAAAAATCTGAGTCAATATTAATAAATAGCAGAATTTAAATAATCAGAATTCAGATTAATTAAGAGAATATATGGCAACATTCTTTGTATAAATAATCAACTTACGTATAATATTCAACGTAATTCTCACTTAAGTTAACTGGATCATACGATATTAACTATATATATATATATATATATCATTGATTTTTCTTCATATGGTGAGATGCCATTCGTTCTAAATTTTTTAAGCTTAAAGCACCATTAGGAGTAATCAAATAAGAATTTTCCATCTTTGAAAAGGAAGGCTGTAAATGGTTTTTATCTTCAATCATTGAATACATTTTCAATAGATATTATTGAACAGGACAGAACTAGAACTAGAACTATACTACAACTATCTGTTCCGGTCAGAATTAAAATTCCCGAAAGTTATTTAAAGTAAATATTTTTAAAGCTTTGGTGTCATTAACCCATAATGTTTATAAAGTAATTTATACATTGACAAAATGTAGTCCTGTATAAATAAAACCAATTATCGTAAAAATTTGTTCGCCTATAACATTTAGTTGGTACATTAAGCATATATCATATATACAGGTATGTCCAAAGAAAAATCGCACCGTGATTTTGATAAAAGGACAGACAAATTAAAAATGACTACAAGTGATCACATGCCAGTGAAAACGAAATACCGTCAGACCGACGGACAAGTCCGGTAAAATGACCGCCGGTCCAATAAAAACCCTTGGATTTCAGGACCGATTGTCCAGTATTGCTCTGTCAATTGATTTCGTCAATTTTGTAAAAAAATAATTTGTTCGAGATTTTCCCTCGCGTCCATGTCTCGTTTCCGGTCACTTCGGAGAAGTTCTGTTATTTCATTGACCATTTAAAGGGATTCTCTCAGACAGTATTTTTTCTGACATCCGATTTCGGCTATTACGATTGATTTGTCAGTTTCCGGCATAGGATTTCATAAAAATGTTCCAGTTAAAATGGGACAAAAACGCTGTTCCTGGCAAACCACTAAATTACCGATTTTCTTTCGGTCTAGTAAAAGTTGATTCGGCCTGGTGAATCATCTTGGTTCACCAGACCGAATGTCCTGTTTAACTTTGAATACATGTATATAAAAAAAAAATTGTCAAAAAGGCACAAACTTAAATGTAATACATATAATTTGATGAAGAATACAAAAATATTGGGAAAACTCCTCTCACAAGTAAGATTTCCTATGTCAGCAAGGCACAGTCCTTTCATTAAGGGGTGGTAACCGGTACTTTAACCTACCTAAAATGGTTTTTGGTACCTCCTGATTTTAAAGAGTGTTGTATAAGATATTCATGACAATTGTTCAAACTTAATTTTTTTTAAAGTACCACCTGTGAATAGTGAAGTACTGATACACTTAAAAATATTGAAAGTTCTGAGCTGAAGGCACAAAAAAAAGAGTACATGGTACAAGGGGAAATTTAGTCTACTGAACATTTTCTAGAAATCCAGTTGTTAAGATAATCCCATTAGAGTCTTGATATCTCTACTATACCCGATGTATATAAATTACATATTTCATACGTAAATTACTTGAATGTGGACATGTATATAAACAGGTATCTTATTAAATCTATATATCATGTACATTGTATATTATTAAATCTATGTCGTCTTTCTAAAGAATCAGGCAGTTGTTAAAATAAAATAAAAACCCCAATATCTGTCTGATTTTAAGTTTTAAGTTTAAAATTAAAATTTATTTTTCAAAATTCAGTGATTTGTCATATAAAACTGGATGATCAAAGAAATAAATTACATTTTTTTCTTAGAATATAATGGCTACAATAAAATAAAGGGAGATAATTCTATTTTATGATTCAATTGACAGCGTTTTATTAGATGCCTTATTAGTATTTTTATTGATCAAATGTTGTATGGCGTCAAATGAGCAGTATTTCGGCTGTATTCAAGTTTACATAAATTAAATAAAGGTATAAAGGTGGCACTGGTATGGGTCTAAGATAGATGTTCTGATTGCCACAAGATGGCACTGGTATGGGTCTAAGATAGATGTTCTGATTGCCACAATATGGCACTGGTATGGGTCTAAGATAGATGTTCTGATTGCCACAAGATGGCACTGGTATGGGTCTAAGATAGATGTTCTGATTGCCACAAGATGGCACTGGTATGGGTCTAAGATAGATGTTCTGATTGCCACATGATGGCACTGGTATGGGTCTAAGATAGATGTTCTGATTGCCACAAGATGGCACTGGTATGGGTCTAAGATAGATGTTCTGATTGCCACAAGATGGCACTGGTATGGGTCTAAGATAGATGTTCTGATTGCCACAAGATGGCACTGGTATGGGTCTAAGATAGATGTTCTGATTGCGACAAGATGGCGCTGGGATAGTCCTGTAACAGATATTCTGATTGTCAGTTAGTTAAAGGGGAAAATCATGGATTAGATATGAAAATTTTGCTTGGGCCACATGCCACTAACAAACTATTTTTCCTGGTGAGCTGTTGCCATAGATCTCAATAAAAAATTGTGGTATTCTTTCCATAACATATTCCTTTTATGTAAAACATTAAAAATACATACATGAACATGTAAAGATTTCCTAGGATGTTTTTTTTCTTTTCTAGACAATGTTTGACTATAGGAGTCCTCTGCTGATTGACAAGCCGATTCTTAGCCAAACATACACTTAACCGACCACTTGAGGTACACATACAGGTACGAAACGGTAGTAAACAACAACAATTGTCACACTATTTACTCCCATCAGATACTATAATGATCAACAATAAATACTTTATAAAGATTATCATTAAACTAGAGATTTTAAGTCTATTTTTATGATGTAGGTCATTTAAACGTCTGTAAGGGATAGTAAAAGAGGAATTTTCACAATAACATTCGTGAGAAGACGTTTAGTTCAAGAATTAAAACTACTCGGACATTTAGTTCTGCGACATCTAAATAGATATCATTGTGACATTTAAAATATACAGTAAACAGGCGAAAGATTTTTGGTGATGGACATTAACGGATAGTTGTGACATCTAAATTGTTATCATCCTAACATTTTAAAGACACTGTAAACAGACCAAGATTTTTATATAAGAATAACTTGATAATGGCTACAATCATTAAACAATGCTTAAAAGCAATTTCATTTAACTAAAATACTCAAAATAGTATCATTATACTATCATAATGAAAATATGGATGAATTTACATTTGTTTTTGTTTTTTTCAAAGATATTTGTTTGCTAAACGACATGTGTGCACTAAATTATCTTCATTTTCATTATTTAATAATTTGTTTCAGATGAAAAAAACATAAAATAATAATACAAAATTAACTTCTGCAATGATACATTGATCTAAAATGGTTGAAAGAATCTCTCTCTCTGAAATCCGGAATAATATTAATATTGATGATTCCTAAATTAAATTTCGTAACTCTGAGATATATACATATATCATATATTTAGATTAAAATACAGGTGTTTTGTATATGCATTATCAATGATTGTCCCAAGCCTATATCGTTTACCCTAGACCTATATCGCATACCCTATATCGTATGAGTGTCTTCTTCAAAGGCCGCGTTATATTGATCGTTTTTCTGAAGTACATCTCCTTCTTAATGAAGCTAATAATGTCCTGTAATATTTAAAAATATTTCATTTACACAAAGGGGAGTGCTAACCTTCTCTCCTTTCTTACAACACAACTACAATGAGTGCTCAACAATATATACAATGTACCTCTTTAAATTTTAAAAGGGTTACTGTAGGTAAGATTTGGTTACAAAAAATTCAAATTAACCATAAAAATTCAAATTTTACAATAGATTTTTCAGATTTTTGGAATTGCTATGGATGTATATAAATAATAGAATTGGACCAAAACTTACAAATATAACAATTTGAATACATATGAAAGAAATTTAAAAAATGATAAATTTGAAAGGGGAAGTAACTCTATTCAGATAAAAATATAGTGAATATCTAAATACATGTATTATCAAAGGCATGGTTGAAATATATGATATAATGAACATTACATGTCGAAATCTGTATCACATGCCGTATCAACCCTCGACCTCTCGGGTTGATACGGCATGTGATACAGATTTTGACATGTAATATTCAGTATATATATACAATGTATATCTGTCATATGTTACATGTATTATTAGAAACACATGTTTAAATAATCCATAAAATTAATCACCAACCAAATAAAATCAGAAAAAGTCACTGTCAATCATCAAGATGGATTTACTTTGTCAGTATAATAATGAAAGCCATAAAAAAAAAAAAACCTCAAGGTCAAATTAATTTAACCTGTATTACTGAACATAGATCAATATGGTAAACAAATCTCTGATCCAGATTGTTTTTGTCTCATAAATAAATGGTCCATTAAGGTAAAACAAATATTAGGTCAGATAAGTGTTTTAATTATTGTCAATGAATGCAAACTATGCAAGAGTCAATAAGATAAAATACACTGTAGAATGCTTATGCATACTATACACAGGCTATTAAGGTAAAACAAATCTTAGGTCAGAAAAGTGCTTTAAGCATTGTCAATGAATGCAAACTAAACAAGAGCCAATAAGATAAAATACAATGCAGAATGCATACTATACACAGGTTATTAAGGTAAAACAAATCTTAGGTCAGATAAGTGTTTTAATTATTGTCAATGAATGCAAACTATGCAAGAGTCAATAAGATAAAATGCACTGTAGAATGCTATTAAGGTAAAACAAATCTTAGGTCAGATAAGTGTTTTAATCATTGTCATTGATTGTAAGCTATACAAGAGCCAATATAATAAGATAAAGCAGATCTCATGGGTAGATCAGACAAATGTTTTAATCTCTGTCAAAACTGCTGTAGTGTAGCAACCACCTCTATTAAGCAATAACTTGTATCGTGTGACCTTAATTTAAATTCCCCCTCACAGTGTACCGATATTTCATCTTTGATAATCCTGTATTTAGTTACCACCTGTCTTATGTGACCCTATTTCAATATTCCCTTGTGTCACATAAGAAAGATTTGACTGTACAGTCACAGATATAAAACTTAACAGGGACCTTTTAGCTCAAGACCACTCAAATTTGGCCTGGGCACCTGAATTTTTCCGACAATATCCCAGCTGGCTACCGAAATTTTAACATTTCATATGCAAACTTAGTTGTTGGGTCCCAAAAAAAGCAAAGTTTTGTCCCTGTTGTATATAATGGTAAAACAAATCATCCTCATAATGGTGATGTATACTCATTTTACTTTAAAAACATACCTAATCTGTTATGGTGTGGACTTGACCTTGCTTTGACCTTTGAACTGTCTGCTCTATTAAAATTCCGATTGTGATCTGTTAATGTAAAATAAATGTAAATGAAATGAAAATGACAAGCCTCAATAAAAAAAATTTTGGTCACAAGTGAAATGTTTAGCTTTGTTATAGGTTTGTTTGCTTGGAGGAATTCAACACTCTGTACATCAACAGCTGTAACCTGTATCCAGGTACACATATACATACACGTTTTTTTTGCTTAGCTTTGCTCCAACCAAAAATATGTAATGTGTTGTATGCCACGATATACTAGTAGCTGAAATACTGCTCAAGCTGGGTTAGGGTTATAGTGTTGAACTCCACATTCAACAATATTTCAGCTATATCGTGGCAGTCAGTTTTATTAGTGGAGGAAACTAGAGCGATAACACCAATCAATCAATCAATCAATGCAACACATGTTTTGCCACAAGAAAACACCAATAACCCTAGCTAAGTTAAGATTTGTAGATTGCAGCAATTTTAAATTATAAGGATGGACAAATTGTCGTAAATAAATCTTGGAAAACCGGGGAAGGTCTATACACTATAAAGTAGAGTTAAAATTGTCTGAACCTTCATTTGTTTTCAAAACAGAAATCACAGCCATATTGAAGAGATCACTCTAGCATCTCCCATTAATACAATTCTAAAATGGATTCCATAAAACTGTTTTGTATGCAGAATTTATAATAGAATAGCAATTTATTTTCCCCCAAGGCTAGATACAAAATGATTGTTCAAACTCTTTTCAATTAAATGATGACTCCTAATCATTTCATCACAATACAGAAGATCACGTAAACAACATCTATATTAAAACGCATACACGAGACCGATTTATCATGTTTTGCTACAAATCTTTACGATTAATACGTCCCTTGTATTGAGTCATTATCATGGTCAAATCACGAGACGAAATAGTGAGATATTAACAAAAATCAGACTGAATCAAGACACTCCCAGGGGCCTGTGATCAACTGATCATTCATCTTAATTACACTTTAAGTTTAAAATTGGCCAATAGGGTTCAAAGACGATTTTATTACAGTCAATAATTTGAATAATAATCATGTAAATTTTATTCAACTCTGATCAAAACTATACAAAATTTTTTGTCGAAATAGTATACAATTCTAATTTACTTACATAATCTCCAAAATTTCGGTAAATTTCAAGTTAAAATACTAAGGGTCACAGAAAAAATAGGGTATGAAGTAACTGGTTAAATATGACATTGCTGTCAAAACTCAGATCAAAATACATAAATTGAGGAACAGAGCTTATTTTTTTTTTCTCCATCTTAATCACAGCTGTGAAGTCTTTAATGGCTGTAACTCACACATGTACATGCAGGGCCTGTGCTACCCTTAGGCCAACTTATCAGTCGTCTGAGGTGCATACCTCAGGGGGGTGCATATTGGTGCTGTTGACATCTTACTTTACTTCATTTTCTTGCAATTTAAGATAAATTTAGCAGTGGAAATTTTTGTGTTTTTCATTTTTTATCTTTTCCACAAATCTGTTTTTAAAAATTGAAGTTCAGTGGCAATTATTTCTTTTGAGTGGTTATACAAGTAGCTGGCTCTTGCCTTTGGTGCAAAATAGCTAGGCTCTAATTCTGCCCATGCATAAATCTATCTTAATTACATGTGTCAGCTGTTATCATCTTCCACACAAAAAAACAGAGCACTAAAAAGGACAATAGGTTATGTTCTGTGAAAGTGGTGTGGGTACTGTACATACATATACATTTGTAGCTATTCAAAATTCAAATCGTCAAATATCAATCACTTTTTCCAATTCAATCTTTGATAAGTGTTATCTCGTTTTACACTTGTAATATTCCTAATTACTGGATATAGATATTTTATTATCAATAAATCAGGATAAACACGATAAATAAATACTTATTATTTGTATATATTTCTATACTAAGCAAATATACAAAGTGTCAATTTAAACTTTTCTCCACGATCTTCATTGATCACGATATTAAAAAATCGATAATTTAAAATCTATGTGCAGAACCCCTTAAGGTATTAGATCCAATTAATGTTTGTCAAATTAATAAACTACAAGATCAATGGCCGAGTGTCAATACACAATACTCTTATAAGCTATCTTATGTCAATACACAAAAACAACAAAAAGGTACGATAAATCTTCACTAAGCCTCTTAAAACTACCTAATTCAAGAAAGCAACACAAACAAGAATATGATTAATATCAACATACAAACAAATAATAAACTTCAATAAACTGTACTCTATATATTTACACTACAAATTGAATGATGATTTCGAGAGGAAAGTGAACCCTCCTACATGTACATGTTTTTTTGTATTATATATTACTTGCAATGAGTTCTCGAAATGACCACTTCCTGTTCGTAATCTCTTCCTCAGAGAGTATCAATGTTAAAGCCCACTTGTCTATAGAGTGTTGATCACGTTTGGTTGCTTAATACATGTACATGTACAGTCAAACCTGTCTATGCAGTCACCTGTATTAAAAGGTCACCTTTTTCTTCTCCTGCCACAAAAAATTTCATATGAATTGAACCTCTTTTAAGAGGTCACCTGTCTTACAAGGCCACTTTTTCTTTGTCCCAAATGTGACCTCTTAATACAGGTTTGATAGTACTTACAACAAGTTCTCTTAATGAACACTTCTTGTTCTAAATCCCTTCCTGGTAAAGTTTCAATGTTAACGCCCACTTGCCTATAGTGTCGATCATGATTAATACATGTATATAAATATATCCCATTGCATATTAATTAACACAATAATCAATAAAGGTGTGTAGACGTTCAATTACCACTTATTCATTAAAGATACCGGTGCATGCACTTGAGCAATAATAATAATCGATTAAAAATCTAGTATTGTGCAAAAATAATGCATTCATATATATAATTAAAGGCTGACAAAGACTTGAAAGAGATCAGACAGAAGTTGACCTCAATTCTGCAAGAGCTCCCAAGCAACATGCAAACAATAACAAAAAAATACAAAAGTTTTGTTTTTTACAAAAAGAAAAGGAAGGACAGGTTTAAATCTTATTGGAATTTTAATCCTTGGGGGTGACGAAGCTTTACAGTTGCCAAATGTAAAACTAAAAAGTGCTTAATCACGGAAACTTAACTTGATAACATGAACATACTATATTTAGTTCCTTTAAGGCTTCTTACTACATGTACAATACATGTATACAGTGAGTGATTGGTGTTTAATGCCCAGTGAGAAATTTTTCAGCTACTAAGTATATCATGATGAGAACAAGTAAAATTTTGATGATGATATTCGCTTTGATCTAGACCAACACGCTTTGGTGAATTTTTATAGTGGTAGCTCAAGTATATTGAAACAACAGTATGCAGTTAGACATGTCCTTCCACTCTTGACGCATTATCCACGGGTAGACTTGTCGCTCCACTGGGACACATTATCCACGGGTAGATTTGCCGCTCCACTGGGACACATTATCCATGGGTAGACTTGTCGCTCCACTGGGACACATTATCCACGGGTAGACTTGTCGCTCCACTGGGACACATTATCCACGGGTAGACTTGCCGCTCCACTGGGACACATTATCCATGGGTAGACTTGTCGCTCCACTGGGACACATTATCCACGGGTAGACTTGTCGCTCCACTGGGACACATTATCCACGGTTAGACTTGTCACTCCACTGGGACACATTATCCACGGGTAGACTTGTCGCTCCACTGGGACACATTATCCACGGGTAGACTTGTCGCTCCACTGGGACACATTATCCACGGTTAGACTTGTCACTCCACTGGGACACATTATCCACGGGTAGACTTGTCGCTCCACTGGGACACATTATCCACGGGTAGACTTGTCGCTCCACTGGGACACATTATCCACGGGTAGACTTGCCGCTCCACTGGGACACATTATCCATGGGTAGACTTGTCGCTCCACTGGGACACATTATCCACGGGTAGACTTGTCGCTCCACTGGGACACATTATCCACGGGTAGACTTGTCGCTCCACTGGGACACATTATCCACGGGTAGACTTGTCGCTCCACTGGGACACATTATCCACGGTTAGACTTGTCGCTCCACTGGGACACATTATCCACGGGTAGACTTGTCGCTCCACTGGGACACATTATCCACGGGTAGACTTGTCGCTCCACTGGGACACATTATCCACGGGTAGACTTGTCACTCCACTGGGACACATTATCCACGGTTAGACTTGTCACTCCACTGGGACACATTATCCACGGGTAGACTTGTCGCTCCACTGGGACACATTATCCACGGGTAGACTTGTCGCTCCACTGGGACACATTATCCACGGGTAGACTTGCCGCTCCACTGGGACACATTATCCATGGGTAGACTTGTCGCTCCACTGGGACACATTATCCACGGGTAGACTTGTCGCTCCACTGGGACACATTATCCACGGTTAGACTTGTCGCTCCACTGGGACACATTATCCACGGGTAGACTTGCCGCTCCACTGGGACACATTATCCATGGGTAGACTTGTCGCTCCACTGGGACACATTATCCACGGGTAGACTTGTCGCTCCACTGGGACACATTATCCACGGGTAGACTTGTCGCTCCACTGGGACACATTATCCACGGGTAGACTTGTCGCTCCACTGGGACACATTATCCACGGTTAGACTTGTCGCTCCACTGGGACACATTATCCACGGGTAGACTTGTCGCTCCACTGGGACACATTATCCACGGGTAGACTTGTCGCTCCACTGGGACACATTATCCACGGGTAGACTTGTCACTCCACTGGGACACATTATCCACGGTTAGACTTGTCACTCCACTGGGACACATTATCCACGGGTAGACTTGTCGCTCCACTGGGACACATTATCCACGGGTAGACTTGCCGCTCCACTGGGACACATTATCCATGGGTAGACTTGTCGCTCCACTGGGACACATTATCCACGGGTAGACTTGTCGCTCCACTGGGACACATTATCCACGGTTAGACTTGTCGCTCCACTGGGACACATTATCCACGGGTAGACTTGTCGCTCCACTGGGACACATTATCCATGGGTAGACTTGTCGCTCCACTGGGACACATTATCCACGGGTAGATACATGTATAGATCATCTGGTTTACTTTATCTACATTTACTATAGAAAAGCCTTTAAGGGCAATTGTCTTAAATTAGTCCTGCCAATTTAACTTGTTCTTATTTATCAAATGGAACAATCAAACTAAGATGGTCTTGGTCTAAAGTACCCGTAATATTCACATATCATTCCTATTCTGATTATGATATAATTAAGATAATATGAATTATTATGAATTTTTCCACATGCAATTCTATGCAAATTTAGTTTCAATTAAAAAAACATGATACATCATACGTACATATCCTTTTATTTAAGGGAACAACCATTTAATTTTAAAGGGGGTTGGGCAATGTTTTTTTTTTCAATTCTCCATCTCCAAATTTTACAGAAAACTATATTATTTTGTCCCAAAAGTTGCAAACAATAAATAATGTGACCTTGCAGTTTCCAACAAGAATTTTGGTAATACTGGAAGAATAATTTAAATGGTCGGGCCCTTAGATAGTTGGACAATTTAAATTTTGAGTCATGCAGAATCTCTGTTTTTAAAAGATATGCTTAATGATCTTGATCCTGCAAGTGTTTTTCACAGTACAGTGTTTACCTAAATGTTATAAACATCTTTCTGATCTGCTTGTCATCAAAAATCGATCAATATTCTTCAAGGAAATATAACATAAGACAGAACAATAGGTATTTAAGAACAAATATTTTAAATGTCCTTGGACAAATCGTGGCAGTATCATCAGGTTCACCCATAGGTCATGATCAATGCTGTTAATTTACGATCATTACTTCATCAGGTCTTCCAAAGGGGGGTTTAAAGAGTTCAACCAATTCTATACAAATTTGAACTATTAAATACTAATAGTGTGTCAATAAGCTGTTTAGTCCAATTCTTTTACAAAAGTTGATCTAATTACATAGATGCAGATTAGCCTGGTTTATATTATACAAAATGTATTGAAATATATATGTTATGTATATATGATAAGGTGATCAAAACTTTCAATGTTATATGTATATGATCATGATCAGGACTTTTCAATGTTATATGTATATGATCATGATCAGGACTTTTCAATGTTATATGTATATGATCATGATCAGGACTTTTCAATGTTATATGTATATGATCATGATCAGGACTTTTCAATGTTATATGTATATGATCATGATCAGGACTTTTCAATGTTATATGTATATGATCATGATCAAAACTTTTCAATGTTATATGTATATGATCATGATCAGGACTTTTCAATGTTATATGTATATGATCATGATCAGGACTTTTCAATGTTATATGTATATGATCATGATCAGGACTTTTCAATGTTATATGTATATGATCATGATCAGGACTTTTCAATCATAATTTCTAGCACAAACACAGCATACAATTACCTTTATTCTGAATTGTAAGGCCAATAAAAAAAACTGTGTTTCCGCCTATACCTCATACCGACCCTCATTTATAGTGCCCACAAAATGTTTTTTATTTCCTTTTTAGGACAAGTACTGTTAAAGTCAGAACCTTGTCACAATATATATAATATAATGTAGGTAAAATTATACAAAAAAATGCCTATCTTATTTTTGTAAGAATATTAGCAGAAGCACAGGTATTTTTTCCTTGGTCTAATGAGAATTGAATGTCCATTTCTGTTCTGGATCAATATATGCCTTTCAAAAGTTGTACTAAATTTATACAGTTATAATCAACTTGAGCAACATGCCAGTATGGTGCTCAACGGTTGATGACATGGTGCTCGACAGTTGATGACAGTCTCTATGGGAGAAGGAAATTAATAACATCACTGTGGTCAATTTCTAGTTCTAGATAGTAATAAGTAATTAATTCAATTTGGACTTGAGGGCACAGTAACCCTGATAACGTTAACATAATCTTATTTCATACTCAATTACACGTATATCACCAATGAAATGGCAATTCTTAGTTGACTTAGAGTATGTGACATTTTAAGAAGCTTTCTTTGAGGTCATTTCATCTTTAACACCAACCTACTATTTCTGTAGTAATGACCGATCGGTAAATAACTTGAAGACACAATTATTTCAACTTAGAAATCACTTAGAACTTCCCGGTTTCCATATAAAACTTAATAATTGTAGGCAGCCATGTATTATCTGTAGAATTTACCCTAAAAAGGGATATTTGACTGTGGGGGGAAATTAACTTGAAGCTGCAATTATTTCAACTTTGAAATCACTTAAAAGTTCTGGTTCTACAGTATAAAAAACTGTATTGTATCATCCACAGAAATGTATCCTTATCGTAAACAGCCATGTATCATACACAGAAATTTAATTTCCCCCCCCCACAGGATTTTCAGGGATGTGGGACAGATTATACACTACTGTGTCTGTAGGTCCAGGGGAACTTGTTCCCAGGAGGTCGATGCACGTCATGATATTGACTGGGGGAAGCTTGAGTTGATATCCAATCTGTTGTTATTGTTATACATGTATGATATAAATGTATTCTTCAATAAAATAATGTAAATCACTAAATGTCAATAAATATCTTTAATTCATCCATATTAATAAAAGCAGTCTGTGACCAAAACATTTTTACAAACTAGCACAAACAGCATGTTATTTTCTAATTGATTAAGCAAATTTTATGCAATTTTTACTAAACCTGGGCATAGGGCTTGTGGTTTTTGGCCCAGACTGTATAAGTATACTTATTTACCAGACCAAATGTCTAATCTGATACCGGTAATTTTATAGATTCATAGTGACAAAAGTCCAGTAAAATAATGTTTCAGTCCGGCAGGAGAAAAGGTTTACAAACTATAAATTATGTAGGTAAAATGTGGTGCTGGGATGGGTCTATCGATGGATGGCTTAGTTGCCAGAAGGAAAAGGGGAGCTAACTACAGCCACAGGCAAACCTGTTCTTAAAGGGCACCTCTATACAACTAATCCCTTGTCTATCAACTTAAAAGACAGACTAATTTTTTCCTATTCAAGAATAATTTATATAATTTGAACCTGTACCTGTATATACAGGTTTGACTACTTCTAACCATTCTTTTCTCATTATAATTAGTAGCTGCAAGTCATCCTTTTAATGCAATGTAAGCTGCATTCTCCACAAGACAAAGAAAATGTCAGATGGATGAATGATTGTTTGCATGTCCCTGCAGTCACTTACATGTACGTCCATTTCCTTGAGCTATGTGTGTAATTCGTTTCCTATAACCAGTTGAACTTGACACCCCTTTTGACGAGATTGTTCCCAGCATTAGAGAGAATTAGTCTCTTTATTTGTGTGTGTATTTCTATCATCCAGGGTATTCCCTCATACATACATGTAGGTCCAACATTTATAGGATTTCATGCCAAGACAGCTAATTGTAAAATATTTAATCCTTCAAAATCTACATACATTCGCCAATTTTTGTTATTTACTAAAGGAGTTGCAAAATTACAAGTTATTACAAAACTGCTAGCCATTTTAAATTTGATATCACATAAAAAATAATGTCAGCAATACATGTAATTAAATGGTATGGGGAAAAATAAGTTTTCGCAACTTTCTTTTTTTAATTCCAAATTTGAAGGACCATACATTATCTTATATCATCAATATAATTTTTACATATTCAAATACTTATTACTGAATGTATGCCTTGCACATGTTAAAAGGAGAGAGCTTTCATAGACACAGCCAGCTGTTGCTCATTCCCATTCATTTACAGTTGTGGTGAATAAGATATGTTCAAAACAAAAAATACTTCAAAATAATTGCCACAAAAAAAAACAACAAAAAACAAAATCAAAATTTAAAATCCTCCTTATATATTGTTACATATAATTATCTGGTAAGTACAAGTACTGTATTTATAAATAACTCTGTATACAAAATAAATCCTTTACCTTTAGGGAGCAGTGATTTCTCATGTTGATTTTCCGTGTAGGGATCTCTCTCTATCCTCATGACGGTACCTAACATCTTGTCTACACAGCTAACGTTTATGTTTTAGAGTTACACGTATTGATCTTTCGGCATCCCAATATACAATTGTATTGACGCACGTCTTATGCCAAATATAGTCCGAAATGTAACAAAATTTGATCGTAAATTTCTAATCAAATGAATCTGTTCCTATATATATTTAACCGTCCAATATATTGTTCAATCTTTGCTAATAAATAAACTGTAAATATAATGTAAGTATTATCTATTCCTTACTTTAATAGGAATATATGTGTGATAATCAACATTTTCTGCTTGAAGTTGACATGCTTCATTAAAGACATAGAAAAATATGAGCGAATTCGACTATAATTCTAATGTGATCAAGATACACAAAGACAGATTAATTTCAAAATGTTTATATCCTCAAAGAAATGAACGCAGACGTAAACAATCTTAGTAATATGGTGATCACGGTGATCGGCATCAAATTCCATACATGTAGACACGAGATTGGTTTCACGTTATTGATGCTGACTTCCTTTGAAGTTTATAAAGTCTGCAGTTATTGATCAGTAGTGTCATTCACCAGATAGAAAATAATTCCCGTTTAAATTAATTATTGTTTCAATTAGCTCTTCATTTTCTCAAGATTTTATTAATTTTAGCTTGAATTTTAAAAATCCCTTGCGTTGACTTTCAAGGTATTACACCATTTGTTTAAATAATGTACCATTGAATTACAGTTTATTTCATCAAATATACATTTTTTGTATACTACTACTAGAGATGAAAACGTAACATGTACACACATCACTGTCAATTCCTTAAATGTACAAAGACAAAATGTATTTGATCAAGTCATTTTATAACCCAATGAAAAATCTGCATCTTTTTTGAACATTCAATATTTAAAAGCAAAACTATCAAAATAAACACAAGTATTCACATTAATCCTCATAAAGTCAACACTATCCTAACTTTCAGATTTATATAGGTACCTGTATGTCCAGATTGTTCATTTAAAAGTAACAAATAAACAAAAATCGTATGTCCAGATAGTCCATTTAAAAGTCACAAATAAACAAACAGGTAAAAATCCCAACCTATATATAGAGTAAAATTTCCAATCAAATAAACATACTATATGTATACGGTATGTAAAGTCTAAATTTACTATCACAATGTGATTTCTAAATGATGCAATTTTTTTCAATTCCTTTTCAAAGAAAAAAAGATCAGATGATAAATATTCAATATATATCCAGGTAAGTAATTAAAGGTACACATGTATGTAAAAACAACAGGTGCAAATTTAAAGAGTACCGTAAGACGATCCAGAGTTGTCAACAATACCCGTTTAGTTGTTATGATATGTTGTTCTATTTATAGTTCTAGGTCTACGATTGGTGATTCAAATATCTTCCGATATTTAATACAAAAAATTTAAATTGCATGTCTTGCATAAATGGATTAACGTCCGGCTTAAGAATAGTACTTACAGGTACTTATGTATATTGTCAAAAAAATGGATCAAAGTACTATTTGTAAAAATGGTTAAAATATAAAACATGGATAAAGCTATCACTCGTGCATGACGAACTTTCTTTTTTAAAGTTCAATAAGAAGTATCTAAGCATAATTAAATGCATCAAAGTTTCTAATTTCTAATCTAAATTCTTATTTATTTTTATTATTCTTATTTCAATTTTTATTTAATTTTACATAATATTTGTTAAATAAACAAACAAACTTTCTATCTACATGGATTTTACTAGAAAAGACTTGATTAGATAAATCCGAAGTTGTACAAAAAAGAAATTCAAAAAAAAAAAAAAAAAACCTGATCATGATACCACCATAATCTGAATGACTTTCAATATCTACATATTAGGGTTATGGTTGTGGTGTTTAGTGCCACTTTCAAGTTTCAACAATATTTCAGTTATATTATAATGGTGAGTTTAATTTATTGATAGAGGAAAGTGGAGTGCCAGGAGAAAACCACTGACCTGACACAAGTCACTGACCAACTTTATCACATTATATTGCATCAAATACACTTTGCCTCATGAGCAGGATTCATACTCGCAACTTTAGTAGTCTCAGTGCCTGAAATGGACGGTCGCCCAGTCGCCAAATGCAACTAATATCTTATTCGGGCGACCAAAAGCTGCTCCAAATTAGGTAGTCACTGGCCCAACAAAAAACGTTTGGGCGATTGCCTAAAAGACCGTTAAAAATTGTTGTTTTACCGAAACCGGACATAAACATTCAACGGTAGATAACTCTTCTGTTCTAGTCGAAAACGGTTTGTTACGAGCACAGCGATTGGTCCAAATACATTTTTGTAGCCAATGAATACACAGCTAATGTAATTTACTGTTCTCCCCAATTATGTATTTTCATCGAGCCAATCAATACACGTTTCCTACACGTTTTCATGCAATACACAAGTATTCACTAAATATTAGAAAAGAAACGTGTTTTTTTTGTTTCTTTATGATCTAATTATTAAAATTGTTAAAAATCACAGACGAAGTGGAAAGTTGTGAACAATAAAGAGAATTCTGTCAACTTATAATGTTTGCGATCTGGTATCCTCCACGGTTCGGAAATTTATTCATTCAATCTCTGCTGCAAAATGTACTAGTCCTAAAAGCGCATTTCAAAAAAAAAAAAAATCAGCATGAAAACGTTAAAATTAGACTTTATAAATGCGAAGTCATATATTATAGGACTACAAAATGTACATGTACGAATTCCATTTTACAGAAAACGGAAACCTTTTTGTGTCAATCCTTAGGTAATCATTGAAAAACTTTTCCCCAACAACGGAAAGAAAATTGTTGACAGTAATGTCAAACTACGGAAACGATCTGGCCTGTCACTTCTTTTAAACTTTTCATAGTTCATGTACACGGCTACATTTTAATGACAATTGGGAGTGGCTTTCTTTTTTGGAACCAGAACTTTTGTTTACAAATTAAAAAATAACAGGAAAAGTTAACAGTTGTTTATATAACAGAAAATGACAGCACCGTTTGTTATTTCAACATGATACTTATTTGAAATGAATAACCACCTGACTACCCCGAATTGAGAGGTTATTTTACTTTAAAATCACTTCTTCATAGTGGATTGAAACAAGTGATGTCACTCTTCACTCTGGGGAGTGCAAGAGCGGTCCTTGTAGTGGCATTAGTCTACTCTTTTCCGGATGTCTTTAATGTGATCATGGCATTGATCTCCCCTTACACAAGCCAATGGCATCAAGGTTGTCAAAAAGGTTATAATAAGTAAATTCAGGTTTCATTTGATAGCAATATATGCATTGAGGTGTTTTCGCAATTTCAGCTGCACACCTGTACTTACCAAAATTACCTTGAAGAGCCCAACCCCTGTGAGACTAGTGAAAGAATGAATTTTAATGTTATTGATAAAAAAACAATTAATCTGACAACTGTTTATATATTGATATCTGAATGTCTTTTTTTCATAAAAAAAAATGTCACAAAATGTTTGGGCCACCATTATGCCATTTGGACCAGTGACTAAATTTTTACTAGCCCAAAAAAATTTGTTCGGGCCAGCCAAAGGCTGACCCTCATTTCAAGCACTGAGTAGTGATAGGCACTGATTGCATAGGTAGTTGCAAATCCAACTACCATACGATCATGATCACAAGGGGTGAACCACGCAAAAAAAAAATGGTATAAAAACTGTCAGAATTATGTACATGCCGGTATGGCATAACTGAATAAAAATGTAGATTTCTAATTTAGTGTGCGAAAGCGCTTCTGGTACATTGTATAGCATTCATCTGGTACGCTTTGAGCTAAACTTTCGGAAAGGCAAATAATTTAAAGGTCTTTTGAAGTAAGAAAACCAAAGGATATAAACAGGTTGGGATAACCAAAATTGGCTATTAAGGAAGTAAGGTTACCTAAAACATTTATTTTTAGTTAATATATTATTGTGAGATTAGGAGTACCAGGTAATCAAAAAAATATTCATTCAACTACCTAGGTTTCAAAAGAATTTCCTGTAACAGTGACGTGACATTGTATATTTCAGTGATTTATAGAAGCGATTATTGTTTTAAGAAATACCAAAATAATACATGTATTTGATACAAGTATCAATTACAGTATTATCTTGAGGGTCATGTTTATCTTTGTTTAAAAGCATGACACAGATCAAGTCTTTTCACTTCCTTATTGGTAAAAAATCAATTTCGACGTCAATTCAAAATTGTGCTTTTCTGAAGCATAATAATACCAGTCAATATCTATCATACATGTTGCAAAAGGGTCATCATAGATACAGGCTGTCAAGCAACTTTTGATGAAAAAAATATAGGAAAGTTGAAAAAATATAGGAATTTCTGTTTTCAAATATACATGTAGGAGAAATAAAGGAGAAATACAATGTATTTGCATGTAAAATGATCTAGTAAAGCTTTTTTTATGACTAGGTAACTTCAAAAGTTAAGAAATATAATATAATTAGCTCAAAATATGGTACTCGGTGTTTTCCGTTGTAGTTACCACACACTACCACACTACCATATTTTAATTACATAATGTAGTAAAGATTTTTTATGACTATTTAACTTCAAAAGCTAAGAAATATAATATAACAAGGGCAACGCAAAGCGTGGCGTATCCCCTCGCCTAAAAATTTGACCAGGTGACCTTGACCTTTGACCTTGAAAATCAATAGGGTTCCAGATTCTCTTAAGGACTAAGTATGTACCAAGTTTGGTCAAAATCCATTGAAGGATGTTGATTCTAGAGTGGTCACAAGGATTTTACGGAAGGACGGACGGAAGGAAGGACAGACGGTAGCATTATTATATCCCTTCGCAACTTCGTTGGCGAAGGGATGATTAGCTAAAAATATGGTGCTCAATGTTTTCCGTTGTAGCTACCACACACTTCATGTAACTTGTTGCTACAACGTTTTATTTTAATTATTTGCTTGTAAAATGATGTAGTAAAGCTTTTTTATGACTTTAACTTCAAAAGTAGAATGAGAGAACATTGTGGCATTGATGATTTACCTACCAAATGAAAAATCTGTCTAACAAAATAGATTCTAGTATAATGTTGTACTTTTCATGGATAATACTTTGACATACATCACGTAAAGACCGACACATTAACAATAACTATATATTTTTTTTTTTAGGGAACGATACTCAATTTTAATAGATGTTTGTAATATGTTGTAACCATGATAATGAATCTGTATGTCAAACAAAATTTACGTCAAAATATAGCTATAAATAATAGGAAAAGATTTTATACATGCTTTGTGATTTACAACAGATGTACAAGCAGAAATCATACACGATTTTAAACAGAATAATTTGGAAATTCTCCATCAAAAATGGTACAAGAAACTCAATAGTGTCATGACCAAAGGGAAGGAAGACAATGCTACATTTGCACTACATGGAGATATAATGCGTCATTGTGGAGAAATTTTAGGAATAAGCATCGCAGAACGAACAGGTGGAGCTGATGGCTACAATTTGCTTTTAGGTTATGTGAAATCATCGCTTCCATTTGCCTTCTTAAACGGAGCAACATCATATGCTTCTTTTTGTGTAGATTTACACATGTACCGTACTTCATGTGCACTATACATATGTACAGTACATCAGGATTTTTTCACAAGAATTTATTTACAACTCCTCAGCTTTGAAATGAGAAATATATATTTTTTTTTTACATTCACTTAGTATTCGCAAATTGCCTGTTCCTCAAACGTTCATAAATTTCTCCTTGCATCGGTCCTTCAGCAAAAAGCAATAAAATAACTGACATGGGTATTGCGACCCATTGTGTCAAAAAAGGCAATAAATTAATTTCCACAGGTATTACAATTTCTAGTCCGAGATTTCTCTGCCGTCCGACGGCAGAGAGCTCTGCATACGGAAAACAGCGGATTTGCCACTGCAACTCTGCATCGACACATTTCCACGTTTCGTGGCTATCAGATTTTATTTTCTATCTGAAACCCTTATATAAATCGCTTTGCCAATCATTTTTCTATTGATTCATAACCATCTTACCCTCAGAAAGTGGTGTTACACTCGATTTTCCCTTAGACCCTATGATTTCGTCATTTCATATCCATTTTGGAACATTTGTCACGTAACTTCGAGAAAATTACAATTACCGCAATGTATCATGCCTCATGGGAAATGATTTGCATATAAACAAACAAACAAATATTTTTATTGCCAATCATAGGTGCCTGTTAAGGCAGAACAATTAACATAAAATTTAATAGTTGATTACATTAATTGGTAATGATTTTAACAGCAATAGTGAATTACAGATAACCATAAGAAAAAAAAATGTGATCTTACCTTGTCCAAAAAGGGGGGATGTAACACATGCTCTTTCCGAAGCCCGTGGGTAACACTGCCATTGAATCTTTTCTTTCCAACACATTTTGTATTATTTCCTTCTGCTCTGATTTGAGCTGTAGATGGAACTGTTTGTCCTGCAGAATACGCTTTATATCTATGTTGTTGTTTACGTATGCAAATAATTTGGCACGCTACATTAAGTAGCTCCCATCATGCAATGCTGTCATCATTCAGTTAGTATCGCGAGATCACGTTTGTAGGTTCGAAAATGAAAGTCAACATGGCAAAATAATGGTCTAAGGCAAAATCGTGCTGTAATGGAGTGTAACACCACTTTCTGAGGGTAAGATGGTTATGAATGAATATAAAAATGATTGGTGAAGCGATTTATATAAGGGTTTCGGATAGAAAATAAAATCTGATAGCCACGAAACGTGGAATTGTGTCGACGCAGAGTTGCAGCAGCAAATCCGATGTTTTCCGTATTTAGAGCTCTCTGACTCTGATGTCCCACGGCTCCAGCAAGTCGGGAAAAAAAGTTGTCGGACGGCAGAGGAATCTCAGACTATACAATTTCCTGATGATAACGATATTTGTGGCAACATAGTAATAAAAGTGTGTACTTAAGTATTGCATTCCTATTGCTTCAATAGACGAAAAGGTGTGAAATAAGAAATAAGTTGTCAGGGTGGGCAAAATGTAGTTTCTGACAAATAAAACAGTAGCTTTACCGATATTTTCTTGATTTCTTTGACATTAGAATGAAAATTATAAGTATTTACACTAGAAAACATCATATTTTGAGTAAAATAATGCTTAAAAGTTGATAAAACGTTAAAAACATGAAAAGTGTGTGGTAAATCGTGCCGGTGCGGCCGGTTCAATGTTTTCAGGCAATCATAAAATTCATATTATTAATAATAATTATAAAAATAGTATCAATTCAAACATGAAAATAACGTGTGCTTTCCTTAATAAAAACATGCAGTACTATCCTCATTTGAGATTGTGCTTGCTTTTTGTATTAGCATGTGTTACATTACATAAATTTGAATTTGTGATTTCATATTCAAATGCAACGCAACGGATCAAGTCGTGCATCGATCGAAACAACACAATTTACTGTGATTCTGTAGTGTCGTGTCTGATTAAGTATTTTATATCTCACCTTTACATTCACAACGAATGCAAAATTAGTTATCTGGGATGCAGACAGTGATGATTTTCCTATTAATCACAAACCATCCCGACACTTCGATCAGCCATGTCATATCGGAAGTGATTTAAGAAAAAAAAAGTACCAACCAAAACTCGGACCAAAGAAAACTCGGACCAAGACGCCTCGGACCCGATAGAACTCGGACCAAGACAACCCAAACGAACTCTGAATCAACTCGGACCCGTTTTCAGACGACAACTAGCAACTCAGACCACTTTACTATGGTTTAACACTGTTATATCATTGATTTTGTGTCTATACATAGTTAATAAGCCATATACAAAAAACAAATGCTACGATCGAAATTTGAGAAATACAAAACAAATAAAACCTGGGAAGCATACAGAAAACAAAGAAATCTTGTTACCAAAATAAAAAGAAAATCTATTAACACATATTTTCAAGAAAGATGTACTGGTGGACAAAAATCTAAACATTTTTACACCACAGTCAAACCATTTCTATCAAAAAAATCTACAGGTAGTCAACAGAAAATTGTACTAGTAGAAAATGATAAGATTGTGAACAACACTAAAGATATATGTGATACCTTTAACACCTTTTTTGTAAATGTTGCAAATGACATTGGCAAAGATGTTATTTTTGATGGAAATAGTCACCCTAGTATATTGAAAATTAAGAACAATACACAACATAATACACTGTTTGATTTTAAACCTACAGATGTTGACACTATAAACAAACTGGTTAGCAAAATAAACATCAAGAAAGCTACTGGTGTAGATCAGATCTCATCTAAACTTTTACGTGCTGGTGCACCTGTACTTAACAAGCATATAACAACACTTGTTAATAACACTATCAAGACCAGTGTTTTTCCAACCAGGTTAAAAGAAGCTCAGGTTGTTCCACTACATAAAAAAAATGACCCTTTAGACAAAAAGAACTACCGACCAGTTAGCATCTTACCCACAATTTCTAAAGTTTATGAAATGGTTTTATCTGACCAACTAACTGATTTATTTGAAAATATTTTTCATACTTTTTTATGCGCTTTTAGAAAGGGTCATGGTTGTCAGACAACTTTGCTGAGACTCCTTGAAGATTGGAAAACAGCTCTAGATAAAAATCAATATGTGGCAGCAATTCTTATGGATCTTTCGAAGGCTTTTGACTGTCTGCCACATGACATTCTCCTTTGTAAGCTGTCTGCATACGGCCTATCTCCAAAATCTGTGGAATTACTTAGAAATTATTTAACTGGTCGTAAACAACAAATCAAACTTCAGGGAGATCTCAGCAGTTGGGCTGATATACAAAAAGGGGTACCTCAAGGCTCTATACTTGGCCCCTTGTTATTTAATATTTTTATTAACGACATCTTTTATTTTATTGAATATGGTACATTGTATAATTATGCTGATGATAACACCTTGTCTTATGTAAATGATAATTATGAGAAATTAATTGATATACTTGAAAAAGAAAGCTCAGTATTGATAGACTGGTTCAAATTCAATTGTATGCAGGCTAATCCAGATAAGTTTCAAGCCATTGCAGTTGGCAATAAGACACATGCCAAGACACCAGTATTTAAAATAGATTCAGCTGAAATTACTTGTGATGAAGTGGTAAAATTACTAGGAATAGATATTGATTACCAACTTAATTTCAATTATCATATTAAAAATATATGTCGTAAAGCTTCTCAACAGTTGAATGTTTTAAAACGCATTGGTTGTTTTTTTTCAAAATTAAATAAATTAACAATTTTTCATACTTTCATTTTGTCTAATTTTAATTTTTGTCCTTTGGCGTGGCATTTTTGCAATAAAAGTAATACCTCTAAATTAGAAAAAATCCAGGCGAGGGCTTTACGATTTATATACGAGGACTATGAGAGCACATATGATGAGTTATTAGAAAAAGCTAAAGTTCCTTCTCTAAAAGTTAGAAGAATGCGTACCATGGCTATTGAATGTTTTAAGATTTTAAACAAACTTTCACCATCTTGTCTGCATGATTTAGTTGTTTTTAAAGATTGTAAATATAATTTTAGATATTCCAATATTGTAGATATACCTAGGGTGCGAACATCTACCTACGGTAAGAATAGTTTTAAATATGCAGCAGCTGTTTTATGGAATGACCTACCTGATGATTTTAGAAAAATTTCCAATTTTAATCAGTTTAAGAATATTTTAAAATCTTGGAATGGAAATGTATGTAAATGTTCAGTTTGTGCTGACTTTTAAATTTGTTTAAATTTCTACCATCTAGGTCATATCCAGTTTTTATTTATTGTGCTTATAAAATTGTTATGCTCTGCTCATAATATCAGCTTTTAGTTGTTCATAGTTTGCTACATTAGCTCTTTGTATGCTTAGCTTATAACATCAGCTTTTAATCTGCTTTTTTGCTTATCTTGTAACTGTTATTATTTTACATGTAGTGCTTACTTAGTCTTGTATTTTAGCTGTATGTTGCATGCTTGTTATTTGTTATTTATTCTGTGTCTGTGTATGTCGGTTAAAAGCTCAACAGAGCTTATGTTGTATGTTGTTTTAACCATGCCGACTCTAAATAAAGCTTATTTATTTATTATTATTATTATTATACATGTATATGCAATATGACATAGTAACGTCAACCATTTTCGACGGTCATCTGTTTTCGACGGTTTGTTTCACGTGATAAAATCTCACGTTATTTTGATCGGTTCATATGTCAGAGGCTATGCCTATGGTATTATGCTGAAATAATGTAGCGTTGAACTACTATGATTAACATAAAAAGTGTCCCGAATGGCGGAATTGTCCCGGGGTTGTCCTGTTTCCGAGGGAATTAACTATGTTATTATTTGTTCTTTCAAACATTTTAACATAAGAATCGGTTGCATTGGGGTACAATTTTTAGCTCACCTGAGCCTCGCCCAGTTGAGTTTTTCTGATCGAAAAATGTTCCGGCGTCCTCCTGTCCGTCGGCTATATTTTCAGATAGAATAAATTATAAATTCATTTTAATATTCTAATAATTCAACTGAACAAAGAAAGATAACTCTAATTTTACTAAACTTGAACTTGAACTTGAACTAAGAATATCCAACTTTATATTTTGAAACACATTAAAGGTAAAGGCTTTTTTTTATTGCTGTTCCATATCACAGTCACAGTAGGGTATCTTAGTGTATATTTAAATATTTACTGAGGAATAAATTCAGTCTGTTTCTGACTTTTATCACTGTAAATAAAACCAGAAATCACTGTTAAAAATAGTTTATAATGACGTTACGCACGATATTGCGTCAATGGTGAACAATCTTATATATCTCACTGAATATAAAGTTTCTATTTAAATATGTTGACACAAAACATGCATTTTTTTTTGTATTTTAAACTTGTGTCAACCTACTCCGCCTACGAATTGATAGAATTTTGTCATAATTATCCGAAATATTTAATAAAACGACACGCATTATACTAAGCTAAAACGTCAACAAACTATATATGTGTATATGCATTTTACTAATAGAAAAGTCAGTTGCGCTCTTGCAGAAAGCGTGAAACGTGCGAAATTTTGCACGACAATTTTACGTCATGTTTTCTTTATGATGTTATGTGAAAAAATACACCGTGTTGAAGAAAAAGATGATATCTTCGAAAATTCCGAATTCACTTGCTTCTGTAAGATTCTAAGGAGTGGTCAATTTCTTCAAGTTAGACTTATATAATTATAAAATGAGAAAACATTCGATTCTGATATCTGACCAAATAAAAGTACTAAGAATCGTGTATAAAATACCAAATTTTCACAACTTTGGACCAACGCATAAAAGAGTCACGTCTGTTTTCGGATGTCTTTCAAAAATGTCCAACGTCAAAGTTTTACGATTCCAAGTAACGAAACAGTCATAGTAAGACCTCATATTGTAAGATAAATGTTTAAATTGTGAGAAAATGGTGGTTTATTACAAAAGTAAATATACTGAATGAGAAATAGAGCAATTTTTGTTTAAAGTAAGCGTTTACTTGCATGGTTTAAAAACCATCTCATTGAAAGACAACAATATGTAGTCTTCAAATAATCGTCTTGGCCATTGTCGAATGTTTCGCAATGCCCTTTGCTAGCGATTCTTTTTGTTCTGCATCTATCTCCATGATATTGATGAAAAATCTTTCCTCATTTATGACTTGTCAACGAATTTGTAACAAGAGTAACACGACGGATGTCACGTGTAGGGCACGAACTGCTTACCTTTCCGGAGCATTTGAGTACACCCCGTTTGGTTTTTTTTTTGGGGGGGAAGGGGGTCGGATCGTAGTGCTCGATCTTTGGTTTTCTGTGTGGTATTTTGTAAGAAGAGTTTGAAGATACAAAAGAAGTAGTCAGAATCCGTAATTCGCGAAGGAGAGACTACAACACAATTTTATGCTAACCTTTTTATTGTCGATCCTTCTATTTACGCCTTCTGTGATAGTATTCTCTTTTCTCACTCACATACATATAAACAAATGTCACAAGCACTTGTAAGTTAATACAATGTTGTTGAGATTATCTTCTTATCTGGTGCTATTAATGGTTACCTGTTATTGCAGGCTTGGTTTTTGCATGATGTGAATAAGCTGTTAATATATATATTCCTGGCTATATCTAATATCAGAGAGAGAGAGAGAGATTTCTCTTCCGGAGTATCTGAGTTCACCTCCAGTTGTTAGTAGGGTCCGTGTTGCTCACTCTTTTCGACTGCCACATTTAAATATAACTATCAGGCGAAGTGGGGAAGGGGAAAGGGTAGATGTTTACCTTTAAGTAAGGAAGAGGAGGGGGCATATATTCTTGGAATGAAACAAGTGACTATGAAAATGTTGAAAAATAAAATAAAAAGGTATTAAATTCTGATATCATTACACAGGTACTGGTTTCATTAAAAAAATATATGCCCCCTCCTCTTCCTTACTTCAAGGTAAACTTCTACCCTTTTCCCCTTCCCACTTCGCCTGCATATTTTTCGCTTATTTGTGATCCTTTCGCTGACCCTATTATATCGTTACACTCTTGAGATATTTCTCTTTTCGACTGCCACATTTAAATATAACTACCGGGCCCCCCTCAGACGAATTGGACAAGAATAGTCAGCGAACGGAGTGTAACGATATAATTGGGTCAGCGAAAGGATCACAAATAAGCGAAATATATTGAGGCGAAGTGGGGAAGGGGAAAATGGTAGATGTTTACCTTGAAGTAAGGAAGAGGAGGGGGCATACATTTTTTGACATTGCGACGAATGAAAATATATTATTATATCACTCAGTGAGGTCACTCACAGTTCTAGTTTTAAATTAGGAAAATAAAATTCAAATTTTCCATTGGAATCTAGGTAAAATCTAGAGGATTCCTGCTGACCTCACCCCAATGAATTATTAAATACCCGAATGTTCGGATACGAGAATCCGCAACAATGTCATTGTAGCGTCTGTTCTTCTTCTTCCTCCATTTAATGGCCACCGTAAACTGGTTGACTATTCTGCCACTTTTTGGGTGTGTGCATAAAAACTTGAACATACTTAGACGCAATAAAGTGAAATTTATATACAGTGCAAGTAAAAACAGTGTCATTTAAGTTTAATGATGGAGCTGAGCCTTGAAGGATTCAGGACTCAGCCTGAGGCTCAGGGCAGAGACAGTACAGTTAGGCAAGGTGTTCCATTCCTTGATCGTTCTAGGATAGAACGAATCCTTCCATACTGTGGTCTTGCATGATGGAATGCGCAATGCCTGCTCGTTGTTGTTTCTGGAGGGTCGTTCATTTGGTATAAGCTTGCTTCTTCTTTGGCTGATGCAACAACTCGTACGATGTTGTTCTTCAGCTTATACATCATCAGTAATCGACTATGTTTTCTTCGTTCCTGTAAGGTAGTCCATTCTAGTTGTTCAATCATGCTACTAACCGATGAGGTGTTGTGGTATCGGTTAGTAACATATCGTTTAGCCCTTCTTTGAACCATCTCCAATCGATGGATGTCATTTTGTTGGTATGGGTCCCATATAATCCCTTTTGGGATTCGAAGCCAGAGTTGTTTTCTGATATTGCCTGCCTCCGATTCCCTTATCAACCATGCATAGTTATATTCGGAAATTGTTTTTCAGGTACCCCCGCATCGAACCGGCGTAAATTACGCCTGCACCTCAAGGCTCAATGTCGTGCCAACCGGCGCTGGAGTATTCAAAAGTAGACATATTTTGCTGCATAAATAGGTAAATAGAATTATGATCATCTACCTATGACGCCAGATACAGCTCATCATTCCCAGAACGTCCATAGAGAAAAAAAAATTATCCGGATAAAAAATAATGATGTTACAATTTCACTATACACCGTTGGAAAGGTAAACAAAGGATAAATTTGTGTTTACACATCGTCTGCAATAATGGAAGTCACTCATGGTAAAACTATCTAGAAGTGGAGTTAGAGGGAACATGTGGAATTGGATAAATGCATTCCTTAGCCATCGAGAGGCGAGATGCATAGTGAATGATCACACATGAGTCAAATCGGCCCCAAGTTAAATCGGCCTCAAAATGAAAGTCAAATCGGCCCCAAAAAATAAAAATAAAAAAAGAATAAATAAATAAAAATTAACTTCTTCTGTACACCGAAATAGAAATAAACCCTTTTATATTTACAAGCGGCTAATTCAATGACAGAAGGCAAATCCAGCGTCCTCCCCATGACCAATGTACTCGTACATGCATGAGAGCAATGCCATTCATATACAGGTGACAGGGGTTAGGTGCGTCCAAAAAAAAAAAAAAAATACTATATAATACTACATACTAGTAGTATTATATAGTATATTTTTTTTTTTGACGCACTTAGCCCCTGTGTTCATATACAGAGGTCATTAAGGGCCGGTGCCTAAAGGACATTTAGACTGGAAATGATTAAACAAAATGAAACTAGTTAAAGTCCTCCTCATGGCCAATGTACATGGAGGAAATTTGCATCATATATATGCACTGGGAGACCCTGAAATTTTATTGGCAAGATAATTGATTATTTTAAGCATGGCTAGATGAATTAGTACCAGATTGCCGAATACCATATTGCCGATTCCATTTTGTCGAATCCCATATTGCCGACTTGTTAAAAATGATAAAATTTCATCATTTAAAAAAAAATATTGATGATGCATACATATTTTATTGAAAGCAGTAATTTTTCGCGCAATTTTAATTAGAAAAACCATAATCAAATGCATACTGATTGTTGAATAGGAGATGCCGATACTCATTACTCAAACAATTGAAGAACAATGGAAAAAAACTACAAATAAGTAAATGTTTTTACTAAGTAAGAAAGAAAAACAATTATCGTTAAATAGCAAATTATTTAGAACTGATTGATGATTTCGGTAATCTAAAAATGAACTAGTACTATACCCACAATATCCAAGCTAGGTGATTATGGTAGATTTTAATAAAGGCACAGGCTACGAATACGACGGAAATGTATTCGTAGCCTGGGTTCTACAAGTACGACGGGCGGAAGTTGTGACTAAATGATCAACCGGCTTCCGGACATGGACACCTATTTTACAGAAATTAATCACGTATTGCTAGCATCTAGAGGCTACGAATACGAAGGATTTCTCGATTTTCTTAATTCTATTGTTTTTATTTCATTAAATGACAATTTATGAAATTTTTATATAATTTTCTGTTTCTAGTTTATTTTTATTCCAATAAAATCTGATGCATTGAAAAACTAGTCTTACATGGATTTCACTGGTATGAGTACTTCACAGAGTACAACTCTCACTTCCCAACACTAATTATTTTCAAAATGGACGACGATGGTAGTGCGCTCCGTGTTGGAGCAAAGTATAAATCTTTTACAGATTTAGAGTGTGCCCTAAAAAAATTCCAGCAGGATAACTACATCCAACTTTATAAGCGTAGCTCAAGAAAGCTTGGTACGGGGTCCAAATATAAAAACATGGAAGTTGCAGAAAGTGCAGCGGGTCTTTTAATTTATAAGGAGTTGGATTATTCCTGTATTCGTGTAGGGAAAACATTTAGTTCCATTTCCAACGGTCAACGCCCAAACACAAGGTAAATCCACATATAATATACCTTAAATAAGTAAATGATCATCACTTTGATTGCAGTTCTTCATATAGAATTCGCAGCGATGTCTTCAATCATGTTCTGTATAGCAGCAAATACATGTTTCTAGAATTTTTAAGTCGTTACAATACTGTCGTAACTTTATAGTATCACAGTAATAAATGTCTAAAAACAGTATATTTAAGAAAACAAAAATCCGTCGTATTCATAGCCTCTAGATGCTAGCAATACGTGATTAATTCCCGTAAAATAGGTGTCCATGTCCGGAAACGGGTTGATCATTTAGTCACAACTTCCGCCCGTCGTACTTGTAGAACCCAGGCTACGAATACGTTTCCGTCGTATTCGTAGCCTGTGCCTTTAATAAATGATCGGCAATCAATTAACTCCAAACAAATTTGGGGCGTATTTACAAAACAAAAAATGTGTATTTATTTAATTATTTACAATTTTCCTTCATAAATAAGAAGCATTATTCTATTTGCAATAACAATATTTTTCATATGTCGGCAATTTGGGAATCGGCTAATTGGACTCGGCAATTTGGGATTCGGCAAACTGGGAATCGGCAATTTGGGATGCTACCGGCTAGATATAGTCTGATGTTTATATTTAGTTTATTTTCGTATCAATGGTAAACATTTACTGGTACAAAACACAACTGTACTTACTAGACAGTTTTAATTCTTCAATAATTTTGACTTGGGGCCGATTTGACTTGGGGCCGATTTGACTGGGGCCGATTTGACCTGCTTCCAGTATGGTTCCAGACTAGTATTGGCCTTCCACAAGGTTCAGTTATTTCTCTTTAACATTTTCATCAAAGATATATTCAATAACATTACTGCAGACCACTGTAAATTTGTAGATGATGCTACTATATGGCACACAGAGGAAAACAGACAGTTAATGGAATCCAAACTACAAGAAGATCTGAATCAAATAAATACATGGAGCAGTCAATGGAGAATGAAACTCAGCAGTGAGAAAACAGAATACTGCATTTTTTCTAGAGATAAGAAAGAAAAAGAAGTCATCAATCTAAAACTAGGAAACCATCAGTTAAAATACAACAAAACTAGGAAACCATCAGTTAAAATACAACAAAACTAGGAAACCATAAGCTAAAATACAACAAAACTAGGAAACCATCAGTTAAAATACAACAAAACTAGGAAACCATCAGTTAAAATACAACAAAACTAGGAAACCATCAGTTAAAATACAACAAAACTAGGAAACCATCAGTTAAAATACAACAAAACTAGGAAACCATCAGTTAAAATACAACAAAACTAGGAAACCATCAGTTAAAATACAACAAAACTAGGAAACCATAAGCTAAAATACAACAAAACTAGGAAACCATCAGTTAAAATACAACAAAACTAGGAAACCATCAGTTAAAATACAACAAAACTAGGAAACCATCAGTTAAAATACAACAAAACTAGGAAACCATAAGCTAAAATACAACAAAACTAGGAAACCATCAGTTAAAATACAACAAAACTAGGAAACCATCAGTTAAAATACAACAAAACTAGGAAACCATCAGTTAAAATACAACAAAACTAGGAAACCATCAGTTAAAATACAACAAAATTAGGAAACCATAAGCTAAAATACAACAAAACTAGGAAACCATCAGTTAAAATACAACAAAACTAGGAAACCATCAGTTAAAATACAACAAAACTAGGAAACCATCAGTTAAAATACAACAAAACTAGGAAACCATCAGTTAAAATACAACAAAACTAGGAAACCATCAGTTAAAATACAACAAAACTAGGAAACCATCAGTTAAAATACAACAAAACTAGGAAACCATAAGCTAAAATACAACAAAACTAGGAAACCATCAGTTAAAATACAACAAAACTAGGAAACCATAAGCTAAAATACAACAAAACTAGGAAACCATCAGTTAAAATACAACAAAACTAGGAAACCATCAGTTAAAATACAACAAAACTAGGAAACCATCAGTTAAAATACAACAAAACTAGGAAACCATCAGTTAAAATACAACAAAACTAGGAAACCATCAGTTAAAATACAACAAAACTAGGAAACCATCAGTTAAAATACAACAAAACTAGGAAACCATCAGTTAAAATACAACAAAACTAGGAAACCATCAGTTAAAATACAACAAAACTAGGAAACCATAAGCTAAAATACAACAAAACTAGGAAACCATCAGTTAAAATACAACAAAACTAGGAAACCATAAGCTAAAATACAACAAAACTAGGAAACCATCAGTTAAAATACAACAAAACTAGGAAACCATCAGTTAAAATACAACAAAACTAGGAAACCATCAGTTAAAATACAACAAAACTAGGAAACCATCAGTTAAAATACAACAAAACTAGGAAACCATCAGTTAAAATACAACAAAACTAGGAAACCATCAGTTAAAATACAACAAAACTAGGAAACCATCAGTTAAAATACAACAAAACTAGGAAACCATAAGCTAAAATACAACAAAACTAGGAAACCATCAGTTAAAATACAACAAAACTAGGAAACCATCAGTTAAAATACAACAAAACTAGGAAACCATCAGTTAAAATACAACAAAACTAGGAAACCATCAGTTAAAATACAACAAAACTAGGAAACCATCAGTTAAAATACAACAAAACTAGGAAACCATCAGTTAAAATACAACAAAACTAGGAAACCATCAGTTAAAATACAACAAAACTAGGAAACCATCAGTTAAAATACAACAAAACTAGGAAACCATCAGTTAAAATACAACAAAACTAGGAAACCATCAGTTAAAATACAACAAAACTAGGAAACCATCAGTTAAAATACAACAAAACTAGGAAACCATCAGTTAAAATACAACAAAACTAGGAAACCATCAGTTAAAATACAACAAAACTAGGAAACCATCAGTTAAAATACAACAAAACTAGGAAACCATCAGTTAAAATACAACAAAACTAGGAAACCATAAGCTAAAATACAACAAAACTAGGAAACCATCAGTTAAAATACAACAAAACTAGGAAACCATAAGCTAAAATACAACAAAACTAGGAAACCATCAGTTAAAATACAACAAAACTAGGAAACCATCAGTTAAAATACAACAAAACTAGGAAACCATCAGTTAAAATACAACAAAACTAGGAAACCATCAGTTAAAATACAACAAAACTAGGAAACCATCAGTTAAAATACAACAAAACTAGGAAACCATCAGTTAAAATACAACAAAACTAGGAAACCATCAGTTAAAATACAACAAAACTAGGAAACCATCAGTTAAAATACAACAAAACTAGGAAACCATCAGTTAAAATACAACAAAACTAGGAAACCATCAGTTAAAATACAACAAAACTAGGAAACCATAAGCTAAAATACAACAAAACTAGGAAACCATCAGTTAAAATACAACAAAACTAGGAAACCATAAGCTAAAATACAACAAAACTAGGAAACCATCAGTTAAAATACAACAAAACTAGGAAACCATCAGTTAAAATACAACAAAACTAGGAAACCATCAGTTAAAATACAACAAAACTAGGAAACCATCAGTTAAAATACAACAAAACTAGGAAACCATCAGTTAAAATACAACAAAACTAGGAAACCATCAGTTAAAATACAACAAAACTAGGAAACCATCAGTTAAAATACAACAAAACTAGGAAACCATCAGTTAAAATACAACAAAACTAGGAAACCATCAGTTAAAATACAACAAAACTAGGAAACCATAAGCTAAAATACAACAAAACTAGGAAACCATCAGTTAAAATACAACAAAACTAGGAAACCATAAGCTAAAATACAACAAAACTAGGAAACCATCAGTTAAAATACAACAAAACTAGGAAACCATCAGTTAAAATACAACAAAACTAGGAAACCATCAGTTAAAATACAACAAAACTAGGAAACCATCAGTTAAAATACAACAAAACTAGGAAACCATAAGCTAAAATACAACAAAAACCCCAAAATACTGGGCTTGATTCTTGATGAGCAGTTGAACTTCAACAACCATATCGAATATATCATAAAAAGAGCCAACAAATCTCTAGGTATCGTCAGAGAGATAAAACTTGTACTTGACTACTTCATCAACTACAAGGACCAGGAACTACACAACATCACCATCTTTACAGACAGTCAATCAGCTCTTGGTATTCTTACTTTAAATTGGAAAAGTGAAAATTACTTCCAGTCAATAAATGAAATTAAAAGTCAAATAAATTATCTCAAAGAGCAAGGAGTAATGGTCAGTTTCAATTGGACACCAGGCTAGTATTAAAGGAAGTGAAATTGCAGACCAACTTGCAAAAGAAGCAGCAAAAGAAGCTGAAGCATTGGAATTAAATACACAGGTTTTCACAAAGCAAGATATCAGAAAAGCTGCAAGGGATGTAGTTACGAAAAAATGGCAAGTAAGATGGGACAGCAGCAACAGTGGGAGGCACTACTATAGATTTCACAAAGTAGTAAAAGACAAAGTGAAAAAAGATTTGCCAAACAAGAGACTATACACTGTTATTGTCTAAGAACTATATACTCCAAATTAAACGCTTACCAATTCCACCTAAACCAACATCTTAAAAACGACAAATGCGAACACTGCAACCAATGGGAAGATGTCGAACATTATTTGTTAAATTGCAGAAAATATGAAAATGAACGAGAAAGACTCGTCCAGAACTCTATTTCATCAGAGGAAACATTAAATTGGATTTGGATATCCTACTTGAAGTGAACTCGCCAGATATGGAAAATATTTTTCCAACTCTGGTGGATTTCATCGAGGAGACCGATAAATTTTAAGATCAGAATCGCTTTATTTATTTATTTATTTTTTTTTTTTTTCGCCATTAATTCTTTTCTTTTTCTACCTTTAATAATTTCTAGCGCCACCTACAAATTAACATTGGTGTAAATACAAGGGAGATAATTATGTACATGCACGATGAAGATACAGCACATTTGTGATTACACTGTCATTACGACAAAGATTGAAGATAGAAGTCACCGGGAAAGAAATATCGAGTGAGATGAAACAAAAGATTGTCAATTTAAGCCAGGATGGTCATAGTGCCTGTAAAATTGCTAAGATACTGTCTATGAATCGGAGAACAGTTGCAAAAATTATCAAGCGTTATCGAGAACGCGGATCAATAGAAAATCTTCCGCGAAGTGGTAGGAAAAAAAAGACGAACATAAGAACGGATCGCCTTTTGTTTTGGATGGTACAAAACAACCGACGGTAGACTTTAGGAGACTTGACAGCTAGATTTAATAATTCAACACCTTATAAAATTTCCAAAAGGACTGTCCAGAGGCGATTACATGGTGCTGGTTTTAAACGGCGAGTCATTGCAAAGCCTATTACGATCCGATCTGTCAACCGCCGAACCGGGCTAAGAGAAGAGCGTTTTGTCGGTCAAAATATCATTGGAATGTCCGAGGACATTGGTCTAGGATAATTTTTTCAGATGAGACACAAATTGTGATTGGGAAAAATAAGAAAATTTATGTTTGGAGGCGTTCACAGGAAACTTTTATGCCTCAGTGTTTGGGCCAGTATGGTGACCGAGACTGTCAATCCATACTGTCAGTCATGTGTTGGGGATGCATTACATACAAAGGAGTGGGTGAACTGGTGTCAGTGCAAGGAAATATGAACTCTGAAAAATATATTAACGTTTTAGATCAGTGTTTGTGGCCAGTTGTAGCGAAACACTTTCCTACACACCCTTGGACTTTGCAAGAAGACAAATGCACCATGTCATGTCTCTGCCAGGACCACTCAGTGGAAAAGGGACAATCAAATTCCAACACTATCATGGCCAGCACAAAGCCCAGACCTGAACATAATTGAAAATATCTGGCATACTTTGAAAATTTGTTTACAGAGACAGCTTCACACAATCAAAACAAAGGATGACCTCATAGCTTCTGTGAAAAACATTTGGTATAACCTTCCTTTGCACTATATTCAAAGCTTATATGACAGCATTCCAAGGCGTACAAGAGTTGTAATGAGGGGAAAGGGCCAAATAACAAAATACTAAACACTGAGGTATGTAACTCTTTTTATTAAGTAGTTATTTTTATTTTAATACCACACTTCTTTCTTCTGTGTGTGTGTGACGTCGCCATTTTGGGAACAGATATAGAGAGGTCTAGCAGATATAGAGATGATCTAAATGTGAAATATTAAGGATGACAACGATCAGACGAATGACTGTTGCTTGGGAGTTCTCCTTGTTGTCATGGTAACTTCACGATACTATATATGTGTATCATCATATGGTAATTTTTATTCAAATACATGTATGATATTTAAAACAAACCAGATTTGTTTCTAAAGATATGCTTAAAATAAGATTATAAATACTGATTGTACTTTACAGTGCTATAGAACTGAAGGAGTTACCTCCCCTTAGGCTTAAGGAAAAGGGTAACATGGAGTTACCTCCCCTTAATGAAAAAAAAAGTGACATATTTGTAGAATCACAATTGTAGAGCTCTTCAAAGCATGGCGACCCCAACTTTTTATTGAACTAAAAGAACTAAAGAGGGGTATTGTGTCCTGTCATATTTTTTTGATAGTAGGAATTGAGACTTGTAGAGTTTTCCATGCATGGTGTTGTTGTTTTTGGGGGTAAAAAGCTGAAAAACAGTCAGGTCTTCAGTTGGAAATTTGGAAAAAAGTAGCATAGTGACCATATATTTTAAGTTTTTTTTTCGAAATACCATAATATAAGGATGATTCTTTTCAAATCTTACCAAAATTTCTTGTTGAAAACTGCTGGGTCAGATTTTGTTTTCATCTTACAGGTCAAGATATTTTTCTTAAAATAAAATTTGAGGACAGATTAAAAAAACATCAACTTACAATCCCCCTCCCCCACTCTTAAAGTTTAATGGTTGTTGAATATTCTGTAAGTAAAACTGATGTGAATAGTAATATTGTATTTTTTCAAGAGGCTGATCAACTATTAGTCATCAAGTTATACACAAATTTAATGAATAATAGACATTTGTTTGACCCCTTAGTAATTAAAAAAAAATAAAAAAAAAGTAACTGATTACTGTACAACAAGCTTCTATAGTACAAGGTAGTACATTTCAATAATATTGAAAAGACGTCAGTTCAAATCTGACTGGAAGCCTAATAATCTGTGGGTTTATTTTTTAATTAATATGTGCTTGACCATGTTGACTGAATTAGATAACTTGGGCACAAGTCCCTAGCTTAATGAAAGGTTAGATGAACTTCTTTTTAGTCTGATTTTTATATGACTGGATGTTGACATAAAGTATATTGTAGCCCAAACAGAAATTCCTAAAGCGGAAAAAAGGCATATCTGTTTTTTTGTAGAGGGAGAGTTTTTTATGCTCATCTCATTTTGATATAAAAAGGGGAAATTTCAAAATTTATGCAAACGCAAAATATGTGTGCCCATAATATATTATGGCACTGTAGATGTTGTCGTTCTTCTGTAGACACAATGGTTTCTGGGCGATGACGTATGTTGTAGTTGACGGACTCTTCTGAAATTGCCGTGTGGGTCCTCGGTTACTACGAATAGGCCCACAGCACCCTCTTGCTTGTCGTAGAAGGCTGACTAAATGAGGCAACACGCTTGCCGTGCGTTACGACCTGTGATGGTGGAGGACAGGATCCTGGTGGTTGAAACACACCTCTTTGGCCCTTACTTCACCTAGATGGTAGGTCGAATGGACCCAATGTGATCAATCGGCTGGTCAGGATGTTGTTGATATAATGCTAAGGTTGGCATTAAGCACTAATCAATCAATTAATCTACCTTCTGAATTTTGCATAATGTTATTATGTAACTATATTACTTTGTTTGTCATAAAAGAGGCACAAAAGAGGGAAATTTCAAATTTTTACCTTTTTTATTTGACATGTCTGGCTGACATAGGAAATTTGATGCTTGATAGTTATATGGATTGTCATCATTATTCTTATCTTCACATCTTAATCAAATGAAGGTCAGTTTATTTACATTTCTGACTATTCATCATTTTAACAGTCAACTTTTATTCAATATTTATAGAATGCAAGAGTTTTGAATGAAAGATATAAAATGCATAAAATGATTCAAGAAATAAACATTATATATCAAATGAATATAAAATAATTATAAATTAGGCATTGGAAAGTTTACAGGTAAAACCAGTTTAATTAAATAAATTAATTATATAATTATTTTTACTCAATTGCAATGTTAAAGTTTAAGAGACTTTAAATACATAAAATAGTAACTGTTACTTTTAATATACCTTTATCTTGTCATGAAACACACGACTTAAAATTTTAATTTTGTTACACAGGTTTTCAACTGAGTTACCCAGATTTGCATTATCCTATATATTTATACAAAGACCTACATGTATACACCTCATCTGAGGTAAGATATTGTGTTGTTTTTATAATTCTACTAATTGTATTTTTTCTTATTGTTTTTAATATGTTTATCCTTACTTAATTTGCTTTGCTTATATATATTATGTTATTTTGAAGATGTCATGTAAATATCAAGTTTTACATATAGATGTGTATATAGTAAGTAACTGACAAGCTTATAAGTAATGTACACCTTGCATTATTTTCCAAAATAAGTATTTCATGATTTAATGAAATACAAGACAATTATATTGTTTGGGTCAAATTTTTTATATTTTTATCAACACAGTACAACTATTTTTGACATGTTCAATTTGAGTTATTTTTCTTTGTGCCATTACTTATGTTATTTTTAATTTATTTATTTGCAGGTCTAAACTAATTGTATCGAAATCATTATTACTGTTGATTGTTGAATAACGAACCACAAATAAAATCTACAATCCGAGACGGAATTATTAATTTATTTATCCACTCAACAAAAACACCAAGACTACACAGGTATTAATCAAGAAAGGCATGAAAGAAGGGAGACAACTAAGGCAAGCACAGCAATTGTATGAGAAGCAGGTTAAGCAAAAGTGAGTTCAAGTCATTAAAAAACTTTAGGATCAAAAAGAACAGAAAAACGTATTGAACTGGCTAAAAATACAGCTACTGTTGACAGTCACGGAGGACTTTGTACTTCGGAAGCACATATCAATCATCTGATCCAGCAATGTCAAAATATTGCAGCGAAGAAAACTGCTTTGTGAAACCAAATAATGTACATGTATTATAAACTTGTTTCAAACACCACTGGCTGTGAACAGCAGTGGTTTTGTCTGTCGTTGCATGGCAAACCTTGCTTCATTGAACAATTACGATTCAAATTATTGAACATCATAGTGTGGAATGCAGAGCAATGATAACAATGAGACCAGTCTAGTTTTCACACATTCACACAGACATCAATTTTATTCAGAAGTTAAATGATCAACAATTATTCTATCACTTGATTCTAACTTCCATTGCCTGGCGTTCATTTTGAAGTAAGTAAAAAATTGCAGGATATATTGTGCTTTTGAATTGTTAAACATAATTCAAGAAATGATGTTGTTACATTAATTATCCCCTCAGCGCCCAGATGTGAAGAGGATAAATTAACGAATATGCACGTCTGTGTGTCCGTTTGTTCGTACCAATCTTGTGGACACTAAAGACTACACATCCCTTGATGGATCTTGACCAAAGTCAAAGGTCAAAATTAAACTTAGAAATGTTAGCAATGATGACCCCTTATTGATAACCCTTGAATGATTTTAACTGAACTTGGTACACTGGCAGTTAAAGGACAGGTCTAGAAGCCTATTTATTTCCAAGGTCGTAGGTTGAAATTGGACTTAGAAGTTTTAGTCATGACATCAAAAGGTCTTTCACACAAAGACAACAAATTCTGTTTATTTTATCTAGTTAATACTTGACAATTTTGCATTAGAAATTGCATTTAAATAACAGATAGGTACACTATAGATTTAAGAATGAACATGACAGGTTTCACATCCAAAACCTCAAATTTTTGAAGGGCCCGGCTGGCTCAATGAGTTAGGTAGTTGAATTACCTAACAACTCATACAAGCCCGGTTTTGTAAATTACAAAAAGGGTGCACTCGACTCGCATCCGCAAGTGATAAAGTTTACCAGTTGCTTGCCCATGGTCGGTGGCTCTCTCCAGGTATTTCGGCTTCTTCCACCCTAAAACTGGTCACCATGATATAGCTGAGATATTTTTGAAAGTGGCATTAAACACAATAAATCAAATCAAATCAAATGTTTGACAATAGTGGGCTATACCTGTTAACATAGCAACCATAAATATCAATAAACAATATTGCAATTAACCACATAAAAATAACACAATCATTCAGACTGCTATCAGTGCTCGGTTTTCACTTAATTTATAAATCACTGTCAATTAGAATATCTTTCCACATCTTTGTACTGTACATACTTAGAAATGGAACACAGCCCAAAATACATGAAACTTGCAATTTTCACTAAACCTTTTTCGGTGCTTTGCCTTACATATGTCATGAAGGCTGTGTTATACAAGGAGCCTCCTGATATGAAACTTAGATATGAGCATAACAAAGGCTTTCATGATACATGCCTTGTTTATTTGGGAAATGATCAAAAGCGCGATTTTTTCCGAGATTTTCATAAGCGCGACAAATTGCGTATTAAAAGCGCGACTTTTTATCCGGTGATACGAATAACCGAAATAACCTGTTAATAACCAAAATAACCCTAAATGGCACCGAAATAACTTTTTTATAGATTTGTTTTTGTATGAAATGATAAAATATCAACTTAATATAACTTTATATGAAAAAATAAGTTTGTATAATTCCATACGCTTCGATATTTCGTTGAATCAGGCTTGTTGCCCCGGAATTACCGAAATGCCATTCAAAGTTACCGAAATGTCCAATGGAAAAATGTCCCGGAATTAGGTGTGTTATATTACTACAAACATTATTAAAAGTATTAAAAGAAAGAATACAATACAAAGAAAATGTCGTCTTTAAGTTGTAATTAAGAAAATGAGATTGCTATGAATTTTATCTATGTCAAATGCGCGACATTTACCTGTACTAATTATAATGTACCCGGTACCTCTTTCGTTAGCCAGATTATTATTTGAATTGGCTTTCAATTCTCTGATACCCAATGCAAATAATAATCTGTTACCCCTGCTCACCACGGAGAGGTGGAAGTAGGATTTCCAGCAGGATATATTAATTCATATTTAATTGATAAGTATACATAAAACTGACATTAAAATCTAAAAATCAATTTAAATTCAGGATACATGCACATGCAGTCATTGTCAAGTCCACAGAGTTCAAAGATTAGAAGTTTGTCTGTCAAACTGTCTTGCTCGAATTGTGAATCAGTTCTGAATACTTTTCTTACATTTGACATTTGTCACATGATGTCCGCTAGTGAATACTGTTATGTAAGAAGTATTCACCATTCGTCGGGCATTCAACCCGTTATTTTTTTTATAATTTGTGTTGTCGCGCTTTTGATACACTTTTATTAATCATGTCTTTTAAAGGATGTCGCGCTTTTAATACAGGCAAAAGTCGCGCTTTTGATATAGCCCCGTTTATTTACCACAATGCTAAAATAGGTGGAAAATGTCCTTTTTGCTGGTTTTCAATTTTCATAAACAAATATTGGTATTAATAAACGAAAACTATGAGCCAGCAAATTTTTTTCTTATGAACACTGTATTAGAAAAACTGCTGTAAAAATGTTATTTTTGTCCATGTACATGTATTAACTGACATAAATATATAGTAACTGAAAGTTTGTTTTTACCTTTGGCATACCTGCATATATAATTGAGTCAATTTTGTTCCTATCACAATTTCCATATAGACGGCAACCCCCACTTTCATGGACTCTCTTAAAAATAAACGTTATAGAATACCGAAGGGGCAATCAAAAATGGACAATCTAGAGAAACTGGCAACAAGACGAAATAAAGCTGTAATTTCTTCATTATTATTGAATTCTTCAATAAACATATATTTTTTCTAAAACCGCGGCACAGTTTTGAGGACAAGCAGATTGGCAATCTTTTTCTTCAGATGATCTGATCTTGTTGAGACTTTCGTACAGTTGATTACTGTCAACGCAGAAGTAGAAGGACTACTCTGGTCGACAGGAAACACTTGGTTCTTTCAAAATCTGTTCAATTGTAATATTGTAGTAGAGTTGGATTTGGTTTTCATTTACCTTTAGGAGTTTTTGGTTAGAAACTGTTATACATATTTCTAATCTTATTATGCTATAAACACATTGCACGTTCGTATTTCGGTATTGCAAGTTTGGTTGAAGAGAATTTTCTCATTATTCCCCCCCCCCCCCCCTCCCCCCCAGCTGGTCACGCTCATCCCCTACAGAAATATAACAGTTCTACTGCTACAATAATCTTGAATATTTACAGCACATTGCGTTTTTCCCGTCCATCTTTTTCTTACGCAAAAACCTTTTCCGCAAGTAACGTCCATTTGAATAATCTAAGAATAATATAAAAATTAATTCACAGAAAATAAATGAGTCAGTACAGTTGCGCTTGTACGGTCCCAAAATGAAAGTGAAATCCCATTCGTCAAGTTATTAACAATGAATGGGTCATTCTTTTATTTCGTGTAAAATAAATACCGGTAATAATATTCAAGCAATTTTTTCTCAATAATTTACATTCCCAGTATAATGAAAAACTGAAGACAAAGGCTAAGTTTATATGTATACTGTATGTGCTATTTTAGTATTACATGTACGTTTACAGTTTGATTTATGTAATATTATTCTTTTAATATGTAGCCTTTAACCCTTATATACATGTGTGTAATTTGCGTTAACATGCCTAAATATATTGTAGCATTACTCCAACAGACAGTCTTTGACGTCACGAAGAATAAATATATATGTTTTATATTTTGTATAAAGATCAAGATCAAGATTAGTAAATGACGTTCTGGTGACGCGCTTATATTTGAAAATCAGGACGTTGTGGCGCGAGGTGTTTGATTTGACTGCATCATTTGACTGTGAGAGGGGATGTTTGGGTCCATAGCTTATCGGATTTTAAAACTTTCGGACGGTGTGGTATTTGTGTTTACTTTATTACATTAATTAATATGAGGCAGGTGCAACCTGAACAGTAATTTTTCTTCCTGTTTACAAAATATCCTCTCCAGCGTAATATTACCAGTTGTAAAGGTACAGTAGTCTGGGGACTTTTTACATCACACGTAACTTTCAATGACATACTTATGCTAGTTAATGTATTTTTAAGCTTAAAAATAACACTATCTAAAACTGAAAAGCTGAAAACTGGATTTCTTGCAGACGATCACAATGAATGAGAATGCCCAGTGGCAAATGATTAAAGATTCGGTGTTGTTCGCTTTGAGCTCGGGATTTTCCGTTTCATTGTTTCATTTTTATTTGAAAAAAAATAATCGACTAGAGATGTATTGTTCTGTATTTCTTCTTTTTTCTCGTTGCATCGATCACTTTATTTGCTACTTGCGTATTGTTTATATTGGAGATAGTTTAGGTCACGTTACCAATCATACGCTAGTTGCGGATTATTTAAATAAATAAATGACAATACTCCATAAAGCAAGCAAAGAAATTTCACATGCCTGGAAAAAGAAAGTCAAGTGCAATGAGTATTGAAATTTATTTTTGTACCATTTTTTTTTATAAATTTTGCGTGTGTACATCTATGATCTTGTAGTTTGTCTTTTAATTTATGTCCGGTTGGCAGCCATGTTGTTGAACATTTTGAAGTGCATTAGTACGTAATCTATTCATACTTCTACCATTCGGGAGCGTATGACCGGTCAATTTCAGTCATATTTATTAAAATAAATTCCGTGTCCAAAAAAGGCGAACACTGACTTCCGCAGGACGTTTCGGGTTGATGATGCACCATGGGCACTATGAGTCCACCAGTACATTACACACACAATGTAACTTGAATAATACTGCGCCCTCTATCGGCACTTTCGCTGGACGAGGGCTTGAACGCTCTTAGTGGTAAAAATCCGTCAGGCTGCTGGCTGGTACAGCCGACCAATCAAATGTCAGATATTAGCGCGTATGCGCATTATTGATTCCCTTTACTTCCGTTTGTAAATATTGACAAAACAAACAGGAAGAATGAGCGAGTTTTTATGTTTTAATCTAAATTTGCTAAAATGTCACAATACAGATCTAACATGTATTTTTGTAATGTATGTGGGACAATAAAAGTGAATTTATTGTGGATAATAGGGTCGATACACGTAACTTGCCGTTAACACAAGATTGTATAAATATGGCTATGCACAAGTTAAATTTAGGAAGATGGGATGAAATAATAAAGAAATTTTATTGAAAATAAATATGTAAACAGAAAGTTGATTATTTCATAAATTAAAATGATTTTTAATACAATTTATAAAGAAATACCCATCACAATATCGTTATTTAGGTAAATACTTATTAGACTGATTTTTTTAAACCCAATTTTGTCTTTAATTGATAACTGACCCAAGTTAGCCTAAATAAATGAAATGTGACTTAATGTGTTAATTATATAAATCTTTGCCTTCTATCAATTTAAATTTCTTATCTAATTCTTATTCTTATTATGTAACAATATGGCCAGGTTGTTATTTTCATTGAATGGCATCTCAAAATAGATGACTTCACAGTAGGGGCTCTTCCTGTATATTACAACTGACAGCTAATGCATGACAAACAATTTTAATCAGCCATCAGTATCATAAAATACATTTTTTTTTAAATCTTTATTTCAAATGAAATTAAAAAATCATTATAAGAGTGAATTCAATTCAAGCTTTTATTTACTTTCCAACTTTGAAATAAAAATCATTATGTTTTCATATTTAAAAAATAGTAATTATTCATTTATGTTTTATTTCATGTTTGGTTGTATTTATCCGGATATGTGTATTGCATACAACATTACATCATCTGATCGCTCCATTGGACATTATTTACAAACACTTTAGCTCCTCCTATTTTATGTCGTAATACCCATAAGTCATAGCAATTTACTATTTCCGGTTTGACGGATTTTTTCAATGAATGCATCCTAACTTGAATAATACTGCGCCCTCTATCGGCACCTTCGCTGGATGAGGTTAATGCAGCGACTAGCGGGAGAGTAATATAACGACTGGATTATTCGGGTTAAATGCATCCAGGCGTTAATGCAGCGACTAGCGGGAGAGTAATATAACGACTGGATTATTCGGGTTACATACAATGGAGAACATTCACCCAAATTTACTCAACAGGTGTCGCTCGAGTACTAACGGTGGTTAGCGGAGCGTTTTATTATCGCTTAGACGTTTGAAACCAATGTAAACTATATAGAAAATGGCGTACAATATATGGACAGTGCCGAAACTAAAGACAGAACTGGTTACAAGAGGTGTTGTAACAACAGGAAGAAAAGCAGATTTGGTTGATAGCTAATAACTAAACCCCTCTGGGGTTTTTTAAGCAAAAACATTTCCCATGTCCGCCCATTTGCCGAATCGCACAGAAAACACGATACAACATTAATAATGTCATCATAATGATTATGTGACAGGTCGGTGGTTTTCTGGTACCGTACTCCGTTTCCCTCCACCAATAAAACTGACTGCCATGATATTATTGTTGAAAGTGGTGTTAAACAGCATAAACCAACCAACCACGTGTTGTAAAATGCAAATTGTACAGCAATGACGGCCCACTTTTATGACTGAGAATATTGTCAACACTAATGTTCAGGCCAGTGATATTTTTTAATAATTCACTCAAAATTCGACATTTATTTTAGAATAATTACATGATAACAAATCTCTAATCCATGGCTGATTTGTTTGTTTGTTTTTTGTATATTTTGAGGTCATTTTGACATGGGCCAGGTTAAACTTGTTCTGGGTTCGTTCGCCCTAATACATGTTTGCCTAGGGTCTGTTCGCCCTAAAAGGCATCGGTGGTATACTGGCTAGCGTGCTCGCCTCGAGTGTAGTAAATCATGGGTTCGAACTCCGGTCTGATCAAACCAAAGACTATAACATTAGTATTTGTTGCTTCACCGTTAAACACACAGCATTAAGGAGTAAGACCAAAGACTGGTTGGCTCGGAATCAGAAAAAAATTGTCCTAGTGTAACGAACTGTCTACCCGCGGACTATTGTTTCAGTGAGCTAGCACTATGAAAATCCAACTTGGCGTGTTGGTCTAGAACAAAGCGGACCTCATCATCATCTGATTGAAAATTAACTTTTTCTCGTCATGATATAGCTGAAAAATTGCTGAGTTGGAAGTAAACAACTCACTCACTCACCAAATGTGGGAAAGGCAAAGGCTTTTGGATTTTTCCCAACTATATACGAAGAATATAACAAAAAACAAGTAGACAGTAATTATTTTATTTATTGAGATCAGTCAGTTCAACAGTTATTATTTTACATATATATATATACCGCACGAAGGTTTAATTCCATTTTCATATACATGTACAATTTTTCTAAGCAAACCTATGGTCTGCATTTTTATTTCCAACATGCCTTTGGTCTGATTATTTATTTTCATCTCTAAGAAGAACCAAATATTTATTTTCAAAATCCTCCTGGTCTCTCCAAGATATCAAATGGTTTTCCCATTATCTCTTCTTTCAGACAGGACAGGAGCATAAAATCTGTCTCTCTTCTGAACTGTAACCACGCATGTACAAAAAATATTTGTAATGCGAGCCCCCTCTTTTTTTCTGCTCGCACCTATTTAATTCGGCTTTTTGACACGAAAATCATGTATTCAATAAGGGTAATAACAAAAGTACCGAACTCCGAACAATCTTACAAAGGGAAAGTCAAAACTCATAATTATATAAACAGACAAAATCAGTCAACAACCGGAAAACTGAAAACCGTAATGACCCTGACTTGGTACAGGCATTTCTAAAGAAATGGTGGGTTGAATCAGATTTTAAGGCGCCAAACCTCCCGCTCTCATTACGGTTCAAAGGTTCCGGCTGTCACTATAACAGTATTTAAATACAAGAACAAAATAGGTAAAATAGTTGTCAAAGCAGTACCATATTCGGTGACGTAAATGTCAAAAATTTCTTTACGTCACACATTGACAAAAAAAATATCCTTGACATTTTTTGACTTCTTTATCTTTACACATTTTCACTATATGAAAATGCATCGCTTATAAATTTTTTTGCAGAAAACTTGTTTGAAGGAAATAAAAGAAGAAATATTTCTACTTTTTTTCCCCCTGAAATTTACCTAATAGAGTGTTTTTATAATCACTTGCAATGCAATGCTGGTAACACACCACATCGTTTGGTCCTGGCTTCCAAAGGTCCTTCTTTTCATCCGACCTTTTGATGGCAACTCTACATTTCATGTGTAAATCTACATCTTTAGGAAATTTGTGCCCACCACTGGTGGCACAACCCGGTACACAGCATCTCGTCAGCATTTTCAGATCGGTAATGACATTGCCATTTTGATTACATTGGTTACAAGCGTTTATCGGAAAACAAACGTTTTCCAACCACCGTTGGTACAGCGACGCCACCTGGGGGAAAATGGGTGAATCCATTGACAAGTTCGACTACAACAAAATGTTTGAAAAGTAAAAAAGTTGTAAGAATTTTTTTAAAATTTAAATTCCAACGTGCTCTCAATGTTATATTCGTCATTATCAATCATTCGGAACCGCATAAAAAGACCTAAAGCAGCAAAAGGAGTAAAGACACGGCCACCATACCATATGATATTATCAGGGGAAGTTCTCACCGGTAATAACTGTTTAAACTGGCGTAATGGTTAGCGTGCTGGCCTCCAGTACGGTAGATCGTGGGTTCGAGCCCAGGTCTGTTCAAACCAGACTATAAAATTGGTATTTGTTGCTTCTCCGCTAAGGAGAGCAAAGGGTGGTAGGCTCGGAATCCGAATAGTGAGGCGACATGCCTATCCATGGACTGTTGTTTCAGTGATCTAGCAAGAGGAAGATCCAATTCAGCGTGTTGGTCTAGTACAAAGCGGACCTCATCTCATTGAAAAATTAACTTATTCTCGTGATATACTAAAATATCGCTGAGTTAAACGGCACTCACTCGATCATTCGGTTACACAGGGTCTCCAGGGTTGATAACGCTAGGTCGTTGAATGGGAACGAGCATGACCAACCGTAGGTTAATGACTACTAAGTATATCAATAATCAACTAGGTTTCATTTTCGAAAGTGACAAGTACCCTCTTGGACATTTAAGAAAACAATTGAGCAAATCGTGTTGGGTGTAGTCGTTTTTAGCTGTTACAGGGTAAAACGTCTCGAACATGTACAATATATTGTAGCGGGCTAGTTGATGAAATAAACCACAAGTTATTTTCTAATCCTTTGATAGAATCCTTAAATATACCAAGATATAACTGATATAAGATATTGACAAAGTGATTCTATATGTTACTATATCTGTACTGGTAAAGCAATACTATGTCTCGTGTACAGTGTCACTATACATGTACTGGTAAAGCAGTACTATGTCTCGCGTACAGTACTAACTTTTAGTACCGTGTCATTTAAACTGCACGAAGGCGAACGGAAAACATGGCAAAATTAATGGAAAATATGTTCAGTTATCAATAGTTTATTTTTATACTATATATGACAATCCAATATTCATCAATAAATTAATTATCCGGATACCGAGACCTTACAGGATATGTGGATAAATACGAATTAACAAAATATATGTCTCCAGATACACTTATTATACAAAAACATGAATTCATGTCTCAATATTATGAACTTATGTGTTTATGTAAATCTTGAGATTGAGACCTGGACGTTGTTGGTTCTGATGATGCCCGATTTTAGTTATTATAATGGTTCTGCCTTTCAAATGAGTAAAATCTATTACAATTGATAGTGTTTACTGACTAAACACTAATACAGATAGTATGCAATATGCGTTTAATAGTATACACCTATTTACTGGTTATGAGGACAATAAACTTGTTCGAATAGCCAGTAAATAAGTGTTTTATTATACCAAAGGCAATCTAGGAAATCTGAGAAAATATGGCTATTAAAAAGACAAATATAAGAAAAGATATCAACAATAAACATGTTTTAACAACAATTCTAACCAGTTTAAAGTTTCAGCAGATGCCATTTTATCGTCTGGTAAACAAATAATCGTATCTCTCGGGCATGTAGGTGCATGTACGTTAAAACACGAAAGATCCGAACCATAAAAGCGCGGGAAAACGTATGTTGTTTGAACTGAACTATTTCCCTAGGGATAATAGTCATGATCAGTCATCAAAACTATTTAAAACAAAATCAGCAATTGGATTTTTATGTGCAAAATAGTAATTTTATCTGCATTTAATTTTATATAGAAAATATATATTGAGGTATAATAATTAATCATATATGTATTGATCATCATATACTATTGATCTCAACATTTATTCAGCACAAAATGATACTCTAATAATTAATATTCTAATAAATCTTATATATCTTTATCAAATTTTAGCAAGACAGGTACTAACAACCTCGCTAGTAATGTATGTCTTGGATTTCTAATGAATTGAATATTCACATAGGTTAACAAGACATGTACTAACAACCTCGCTGGTAATGTATGTCTTGGCTTGTTTAAAGTTTATATCTATTTACATTTGGACAAGACAGGTACTAACAACCTCGCTAGTAATGTATGTCTTGAATTAATAAAAGTTTATTTCTATTTAAATTTGGACAAGACAGGTACTAACAACCTCGCTAGTAATGTATGTCTTGAATTATTAAAAGTTTATAACTATTTAAATTTGGACAAGACGGGTACCAACAACCTCGCTAGTAATGTATGTCTTGAATGTCTAAATATTGACTTAGATTTTTGTATAACTGGAGATCAGTGACAAAAATAATTACTCATAACCAATATAATTTCATTACCTCATATAGACAAAATTCTGGCTAAAATATTAACCTAAAACACTTAATTTATGAACTGAATTGGTTTTTCAATGCAAAATAAAAATTTAACTAATTTGGTCAAGTCTGAGCTTTTCATTAAAATAACAAAGAACTTGAACAATTTCTATTTTTGCAAAAAATTAGCAACGAATTATTCCCCAAAAAAAAGGAATTTCCTTCTGCCAAAAAAAAATATTAAATAAATAAATTTAAACCTTAAATTTACTATTGCCATTCAAGAAAATATCCTACTTTAAATATTCCAGAAAATTTAACACGTCTGCTATTGAAAATAAATGAACGTGACGTTTGCTTTTGAAAATAAATAAATGTGAAGTGACATCAGGTTCAGCATTACGTCGCTTTTTATGGTTGCACTAAAATTCCTTTGCAGTGCACCAAAAATCGGGTGCAGGCTTGCGCATTGAATATAAATTTATTAATCAATCAAAACAGCGTATCGAAAAATCTTTGATCAATCAGAAAATAAGTGTACCAAAAATCTGGTGCAGGCTTGCGCATTGAAGCCCAAGTCAATTCAATCAAAACAACGTATCTAATAATCTCGAACCAATCGGAAAATCGATGCAACTTGTTATTTAACAAATACTTCATTGTAACAATATATGATTAATTATAAAAAAAAAAACCCAATAAATTATGTCCATTTTACATAAATACACAATTCTTCAAAACAAATTTCATCAATAACAATTATGTAACCTCTGAGGTCAAATGTCAATAATGGCCGACGACGAGAAAGTGGAAGTGTTAGCCAACACAGATCGAAAAATTAACACGTTTAACTAAATACTATCGACTTCAGAATATGATTCTAGGAACAAATATGACCCAAAGAAATAAGAAATATTTGCAAGTTAATATGTCATGCCTTAATAAATGACAAATTTTATGAAACATGTGCGAACTCTGTATCGCTACAAAAAGGGAACATCTCAAAATACAAAATAACCATAATATTGTCAACATAATTATCAACGGTAAACTTTATCAATGAATTAATTCTGAATTCGAATGAAACACTATTTCTGATCACTATTCAGAAATGAATATCAACACTGTTTTTTAACACAAAAATATACAATTTAAAAAAAACTTACCCCCTTCCCCCAAATTGGACTCAAATGGCAGATATCACAATATATACCCTTGTTTTCTTGTGGCCATTTTTTAACCTACAAGGTGCAATGTCTATCAATATGATTTGATCATGACTATAGGGGCGCAGCTGAAATACTTATTCATCATATGATGCTATTAAACAAACATTGAATAATGGATATAAAAGAATATATATTTAGACAGTTTTGGTGGTGTAATGGTCGCCTCAGTAGATCGTTGGCTGTCCGGTCCAGGGCTCGAACCAGATCGATGAATACTTGTTCATCTAATTCTTGTTGGCGCTTCATCCAGTTGGTTAAGTAATTATTACCAGGGACAACTTCCCCTGATCATATTATATGGCATGGTGGCAGTGTCTTGACTCCTTTTGCTGCCTTGGGTCTTTGTAATTCCAGATCTTTGGAGTTGGGTCAGCTAAAAGAATATCCATATCTTTATCCAATTGAATACAAGGCAAAGCAATGTTGCTTTGAGGTTTCCGTTTACCTCTTTCAGCATTTAGGAGTAGACGGCTAGCCCTGGTTTCTTGTATTCTGCTGGATCCTGTAACTTCTTCAGTGTATTTTTCAATACACATATCCGGATCTGCGACACAGCGCAATGCAGACTGACAGTCTTTTTCTTCAGCTGTCCGGGTCATCAGATAATCTGATCTTGTTGAGACTTTCGTACAACTGATGACTGTCGACACAAGGACTAATTTGACTGGCAGAAAACACTTTATTCTTTCTAAACCTTCCGCCAAATTTCCCGCAAGTAGCATCCATTTGAATATTAAAGAAAAATTGTACGTTACCGAAATGCAAGAGGGAATTCCCTTTGTGACATCACAGTTAAATTTATAGAATATGTATATTTAAGTAGTTTTTAAAGCAACAGAAAATATAAAAACAAAAACTTAAACACAAATATTGAAAAAAAAATTGTTATAGTAATTGTTCATCTAATTATTGTTGGCGCTTCATCCAGGTGGTTAAACAATTATTGTCAGGGACATCTTCCCTTGGCAATACTATATAATGACATTTCGCACGATATTGCGTCGTGCAGCGTAACAAGTTAACTTGCTGACGTTATGCAAATGGCAATGATATAAAAAAAAAGTGTGACGTTTTTGCCATATTGGACATTTTGGCTAGACATGGAAAAGTCGGGCAAAAAAACTAATGATCAAGCAAACCTTGCACATTCTACATGTATATTTTAACCAGGTATGGGAACTTTCTTCCATAATATATAGTTTGTTATTTCTCTTTTGTATTTTATTTATAGTGTCTACTCAAATAGCGGCATCTCGTCGAAAAAATCTAAAAAGAGACGTTTGGACATTGTGGCTAGACATAGCAATTTGGTTACTGTCGCAAAAAGGAAAACTTGATTTTAGCATTTTACCTATAGATGTTATCTGTTTTATGGGTACTTTCTTGTAGTAAAAAAGAAATAATATTTATGTGTCTGTTTTTGTTTAAATACTTGCATAATGAGGGTTGTCTTACCTGTTTATGAGTTCGGACAGATGTCGAGACTGGATTTTTCTTGTCCGATTTCATCAAAATTTCAACCGACAACCAACCGGATATGACGTCACAATAAACACATTATATAGAGTTGGCATGTCAAATTGCGCGCATTTCGGAGTCGAGTTTACCGAAAAACCAATTTTCTGAACTTCAAACTGTTACGTCGGACAGCAAAATATTAGCGTAAGATACAACTTTGAACACTGAAATAATTAGAATAAATTATCAGGAACTTAGGAATAATAGCCAGACAGAAGCGCGTTGTTTTAAGCTTTATTTAGATATACGCATATTTGAATTTTGCTTTACAACACTGAAATCCTGGACTTTTTTATCAAGACATTGACACAATTTTTCACTGGACGCAATATCGTGCGAAACGTCATAAACAATCATTACCAGGGAGAACTTCTCCTGGTAATAAAATATAATATGGTGTCGGTCGTCTCTACTCCCCTATCTGCCTTTGGTCTCTGGAATTCCAGATCTTTGGAGTTGGGGTCAGCTAAAAGAATATCAATGTCATTATTCAACAAGACCAAACAACATTGCTTTGAGGTTGCCGTCTACCTCTTGCAGCGGTTGGTCGTACAAGGCTAGCTCTGGTGCCTGGTATTCCGCTGGAAGCTGCAACTTCTGTATATTCTGCAATGCACATGTCCAAGTCTTCGGCACAGCAAATAACACTGACATTTTTTTACAATAATAGTTCATCTGTCTAATTCTTGTATTTGATTAAACAGTTATTACCAGGGAGAGTTTCCCCTGGTAATATCATATGGTATGGTGGTCGTGTCTACTCATTTTGCTGCCGTTGGAGTTGAGATTCTTTAGTAGAACAGAAATATCTGTATTCAATTTGATATACCTCATTGCAATCTGGCTTTGAGATTGTCGTCTACAACTTGCAGCATTTGGACGTATACGGCTATCCTCCGCTTTCATGGACTCTAGTTGAAGATGTAATATCATCATTCTGGTCGAGTTCTTCTGCTTTTTCCTCAGCTGTACAGGACATCAGAATATCTGATCTTGTTGTGATCCTCGTACAGCCGAAGACTAGACACAGAAGTAGAAAGATTACTCTGGTCTACAGGAAACACTTTGTTCTTTCTAAGTCAAGCCCTCGTGCCGATATCGGTCTTTCGGAATAATAACAGTCCTGATATGGAATGCATTTATCTATTTATCACATATTTCAACATTGAATTAAAAAGAACAAAATTAACTTCCCATACAGACACCAAGCTTATGGATATGAGTGATCGATATCGGTTGAGGAATGAAAACAGTCAACAAATCTTTCCTCGCTGGAAGCCGACATTTTCCAAACGACAATTGATAGTTAGGCGGAAGTGACGGCATTAGGCTCAAGAGAGGCTTGATATCGTGTTAACAGAGTTTTGCCGCGATATCCGCCCATGGGCAGATATCGCTAGGGCACTTCCGTTGTTAACGTATTGGCAAAATTGACGTTATTAGTTATAAATATATGATAAAACGTTATTATGTCGTCCTATTTCGGCGAAACTGTTTACATAGATATGCTATCGTATTTAGTATTATGCTTAAAATTATTTCTTTGTTTGATTTATAAGTCAGTTTTCTATACTGGGCATTCTGTCATTGCTATATTAAAAATGAAAATCTATCTTCCATTTTGTATTTATTGATGTAACAAGGGTTGCAATATAATTGTAATAGCATCAAGGACATTTTTCCAGACAAAAACTTACATTAATGAAAAATTCAAAAATTTGCTTGAAAAAAAGAAATTTTTGTGACATTTTATAACACAGTTACAGAAAGTACTATAGTGTTCATATTATCACTCCAAATTTTAATGGAAACAGTATAAAGTATTTCGAGGTATTAGTAGTTTGGTTCATGCCAGAAAGCCGCAAAAGGTTTGCTCAACTAATAGCTAGTGTTGTCGATAAAGCATTACCTCGAGAGAGAAAAAAAGCTGCTCTTCAAGAAAAAAGTATAAGATCATGATTGATTGATTGATTGATTGGTGTTTACCGCCAACTTTAGCAGTATTTCAGCTATATCGTGTCGTGAACAAATTTTATATTAATTTAAGACACCTACATAACCCTTAGAAATAAAACGTACTTCTCTATAAAACAAACTGGTTATATGTACAAATAAAAGACGTATTAAAAAGATAAACCCATATATTTAGAACATATTGTCACACCACTGGGGTGGTAACGATATAAATATAACTGGTTTTATAGTCATGCTGGTAGTGGGTTATTTCTATTACCGGTAGCGTAATCTGCCTAAGCTTAAGGCATTGGTAAAACTCAATGTTTTATACTTGTACAACAAATAACAAAGACACTGGAATACATTTCCATTGAAATTTATTATTATAACGATTGATAATTTAACAAATACAATATAAAATCCTACTGAGCGCTATAAAAATACCGGGACCCCACTTTTGGAGAAATGTCAATATTAACGTAAACTCGTACGGACGTAATAAAAATATATAGGTCACGGGTCGGAATATTCTATCCTTATAACATAAGGGGAACGTACGAATCTAAATAACAGAGACAGTACTGGGAAAATAAGTGGTATTTATATCGTAGCTGGTAGCGTTGAGGTTTCTTCCAAGGTGCTTTAAGGTGTAACTGCCCTAGTCTCGGGTCTAAAGTGTCTCCTCAGTTGCAGGCCTTTATAAACACCGCTGATTGGAAAGTTACTACGGAAGTTCCCACAGTAATAATACCGTTAGCAGGGTGACACGAGTGTGAGCGATAACATGTGCACTATAAATTACACACAGGAAATGGTGGAAAGTATAAATTAACGTAATCTGTCATGTCAAGACGAAGAGAAAATGGGCATAATAAAACTTACCCTTATGGAAAACAAGCCCAAGTACAATGTATAAACCTAGCGTGAATGAATGAAATAGGTAAGAAAATGTGACGCAATGTTTATAAGGAGAACTAAAGCTGGGAACTTGTCGTAGACCCCCTTTTGGACAAACAATGAGGACGAACTTTATCCTAGCCATGCACACTTTCCCATATAAAATAACAATATACATACAATAAAAATTCGAGATCACGATGCCTGAAATATAAATAATTCTCTATTCATACACACATACGCGCAGTGCTACTCGGACGGCTGTACACGCTTTACGAATGAAATAACAACTGAACAAGAAAAAGTAAATGAGTATCCCTAACTCCTATTTGTAACACTACCCACCACCATGGGAAAAAGAGTTCGTCCTCGAACTAAAAAGAAGAGAACCTACCTAACAAACAAATCACTACCCACTTCTTACTCCTCGGTCGCGTCTTTACTATCCATTGTCCAGGTATTCATCAATTCGATCATACTACCATCAGGAAGGTAGCAACGTGCTTCCTTCATAATTGTCTTGATCCCTAATGGTACTAACCTTCTCTGGTATCGAGATTTTGGCCAGTGGGTGATCTAAATATCTCGACGCTGCTCCAGCAAAGAATAGACGTGGACATGCACTTATCACCAACGTCAATTCTCATGGATACCAAACACCAGTAGAATGTACAATCTATCACAGGAGTCTGAACCTCGGTTGGTATCAGCTGTTTGTGATGGTTGACCGTCAGATCCAGGGGCTCTTGTTGCTGAGGCAAAAACTCGCTACCATGGTTAGAGAGGTCATAGGCCTCTTCAGTTGGCGGCACAGGAGTGGCAGACTGGTTCTACTGATGAGGTCTCTCTGGTAGCAAGAGATTCTGGTTCAATATCCATAGGAAAACTACTATGGCTGAGGAGGTCATTGGCCTCTTCAGTTGATGGTACTGGTGTGACAGGCTCTGGTTCTGCCGGTAGGGTCTCTCTGGTGGCGAGATACTCTGGCTCTGTACCCGTAACAGAGATGGTAACCACTCTGTCAGATATCAATGGTGGATCTGATGGTGAGTATCCTCCTTCAGCAGTATGTGATTCTGAGGTCAGATACTTGCTGAAGAGTTGATCAGAGGGTATACTTGCAAGATCAGATGGAATTGAACGTTCAGGAGAGTCTTCATCCCTCAGCCGTCTCAGTAGGGATGGTGTTGCTGGCCCCCTGAACAACTCTGCAAAGTCTGCCATTTCCTGGTCCAATTCCATCAGAGCATGCCTGGTACTCTCATTCAACTTCCAGTTTGGAGTAAATGGTGGTGTCGATACAGGTGTACTGATATTGGTATGCACCCTTGGTATAGACACGACTTAAGGCATGGACTGGAGTGGTCTAGGCGTTGCCATGGATACGAACCTACGGCTACTATTGCGGTCCATATCATGCCTCCGCAGTCGGTAGACATCTTGCATTTGTGATGAACAGTTCCAGCTGCAGCCCTGAAACTGGCAGTGAATGTGATGTGGTTCTGTGTTTCCTTAGCTTGACGTCAGAGGGATACCTCCTCCCACAGTCTTCGCACTGGTCTGTCCAGATAGGTCTATCCATTGTCTGTTAATATAAAAAAAAACATTAACGGCCAAGTTCAATATTTCTGAAGTGCCTGGTAACTTTTGGTGGAGTCATCTATGGTATCTAAAAATATATTTCATTGGTAACATATATGTTATATAACTATATTTCTGTATATAAATCAATATCTTTTAAAAATTTCAAAATTGTGTCGCCTGCGACATTTGTAAATAAATCGTATAAATTATTGATGTTGTAGAAGTTCTGACGAATGTCAGAAACATCCACGCAGTAGATCAAAACATGTTTCAATGAATAGTTGCAATTACACGGAATACATTCCGGTCGTTCCTCATTATTTAAAAAAATAACTGAGTAAGTCTACTATGATCTATACAACATCTGGTCAGGACTACTTGTTCTTTCCGATTTTTACCGTAAGAACAAGGAGTCTTGCGAACTAGGGAATGTATTTCGTGCAATTTGTTATAAATTTGCTGGTCCCAACAATCTTGCCAGCATTTTAAAATATATTTCATAATAAAATGCTTAAAATCTGAATAAGGAATAAAACAATTGAATACAGGATCATCCAAAGTGTTCTTGCCTTCCTGGTTCCTTGGATACCTATATGACTAGGAATCTATGTGAAAATAACATGTTTACCAATAGCAACAAGACTTTTATAAGTTTCAATTCTTTTTCAAATGAAAGGATAGCTGAAATATTGCTAATGTTGGAGTAAAACACCAATCAATCAATCAAATGAAAGGGTTTGAGCTTTGCAACTCTCAATTGCCAGCAGACAAGAAAGAGAATCTGAACAGATCATGAATTTACTCTCATCAGAAGAGGCAACGAACTTATTCAAAGCAAGCAGTATTGCATTAACCTCTGGACTGGCAGATGGTAGTCGAAGAGAATCGACCTGCTGTCCGAAAACAGCTACCAATGCTACCCTATCACCATCATTAGGACCGTCAGTATAAATTGCAGAGTATTCAGATGTTACCGATGTAATTTCAGCAAAATGTTACTGAAATAGTAAAGGGTTTGCTTCAGATTTTTTATATTGTGTAAGTTCAAAATGAAAGAAGTGTGATTTTATTCGGAGTTCAAAAGGTTGAATTGTATTGGATTGTTTATCGTAAACATTTTCATATAAAGGATTAAAATCACAGTCGTATGCAGGATGTGAAGGATAAACCTTCAATTTGGTTGCATACCAAGTTTGATACGTCTGTTTTCAAGGGAAGATTCGTTTGCTTCAACATAGAAACTCTCAACTGGAGACGTTCTGACTGCTCCAAGTGAGAGTCACAATCCTTGATGATGGACTGTATCAAGCAACTTGATATAAAATGGACGGGCGGAACCGTAAACGATACATCCGTAATCCAATTTTGATCGAATCAATTGAATATATATAGTATAACTAATCGTAACATGTTCCGCCCACGAGTTTAATCATTAATGCGTATTCGGTCATGAGTGGTCTTATTTTGATATTCAAAATGTATGATTTAGTTATACTGTTTATTTCTAGACTTTCAAAATTTCTTATATATTATTTTTTTATTTGTATATTTCATTCCACTCGTAAGAATCTACGAGCAATGCTACTACGGGGTTCAGCTGGAAGGATCTGCCATCTTGAAAATGTGAAATCCTACATGTCATGCTTACCTTGAAAACTTATTTTAGTTAAATTTGATCAAAATTGAAGCGTACACGAAGCCAAATAACGTCTAATCTTTACGTTTCAAACTGGAAGTCTTCATATGACGTCATGTTGGTTATGTGCCAAAGTCGTCAATAACATTTCGCGGTATTTTTTCAGTTAACAATCGAATGTGTATTCACTGTAACACAACAAGGGACGTAACCACCACACTAATAGTTGTGTAGAAGTAGTTCCGGCGGGAAAAAACTGATATCTCACATGTGAGATACCGGAATTTATTTCACGGATAAATGCCCATAATTCACACCTATCTATATAATAAGATAGAATAACCAGAAAAGATGTATTTTCAGAACAAAAGAAAGAAAATGCTAAAAGTTTTTTTTAATCAGAGAAGTGCAGAATCAAGAGAAATACCAATCAAAATAACAGCAAATAAAGACAACATCATATTTTATTTATCTATTTGCAGTTACACCCATATGGGTCAAAGCAAAATACATACATTCATACAAAATAAGTGAAAGAAAACAAGCAGACAAACGCATAACTACAAGTATATTGGTACTACTGAAATTCAGATTAGAACTTTGACCGATGTGGACCTACTTTCGCAATTCCAATGACTGCTTTATAAAGTCGCAAACCGTTGGCAAAAGCTGAAATTGAGGATTTAGAATATGCTGAATTTTTTTAAACTAGTGATTACTTTATGAAAGGCCTCGATTAAATTATTTCTTAATATTTTGTTCGAATTACAGTGTAGAAAGAAATGATGCTCATTGTCAATTACTTTACAGTTATCACATAACCTTTGTTCCTTCGGAATATTTCTGTATCTACCTATTTCTATTTTGAAACTGATCACTTATGCGAAATTTTGTGAGAAGTTGTTTATTTTTAATGAGACGTTGTTTATTTTTAAAGCTGGTTTCTTTTAGCAAATATTCTTCCAATTTTATTGGAGTTTTCAACTGACTATACAAAGAGAGTTTAGAATCATTGTTCATATTTGATAACTTTTGTAATGTTCTGCTAATATATTTTTCCGACACAGTTTTTCTAAATTTAAATTTTAAAGATTAATTTTATTAAAAGGTCTCAAGATTTTCATATTCACCTGAATCCATTTCATACTCGTCAAAGATTTTTTAAAGCAACTGTATACCATGTAGGTATACCTTCATTATTTAATTATGTATTAACATTATAGGCCTCTTTCAGTAAAGGATTTAGTTTACAAAAATACATCAAAATTTGAGTTTTTATGAAAGAATCGATTGGGAATCTCCCAAGTTCCGATTTGGCCGCAATATTGCATGCACTTTTTTTAATACCTAATATAGCTTTGCAGTACTTATTATGGACTTTTTTATATGACTTTTTTTCTTCAAAAGACAATAAATCGCATATAGTTCCATTTCTATTTGCTCTATCTGTAGCTCTTAATACAGGTAAGTATTCTTCAGGAAACCAAACCTCACAGTTGTATAGTAGGACTGGTCGGATCAAAATATCAAAAAATTTACCGGTAATGTTTGAAAGTTGGAAAAACGACTTTTAAGGGCAAATAAAGCTTTTAGTCCTTTTTTTTGTTAGTTCTTGTATACTTGTCTTAAAACTTCCTTTAAAATTTATAATTTTCCTGAAAAAGTTATATTCAAGTAATAATTGGTTATTATAAAAAAGTGAAGAAGTAGGAGAATATGTATTCTGAAGTCATCACTTGTCTTTTTAATGTTGACTGTTAACTGACAGTCAAAGCAGTATGTTTCTAGTTTATTTAATGCATTTGAAGTCCTTTATGTGTACTTGATAATATAACAAGATCTTCCGCAAAGCTTAAGCTTGAGACCTTTGATTCTTCTAATACAAGGGGGTCACAAGTAAAATAAAAAAATTCATGTAAATCATTTATAAAATAGTTAAAGAGTGTAGGGTTCAAACACTCTCCGTGTTTTACCCCTCTAGCTAAAATAAAAAAAATCTGAATATTCATTATTAATTTTGACAGCTGATTTGCAGCAAATATAGTAGTATATCGGTACGGTTCAAGTCATATTTCAAGGGGGGGGGGGGGATCGGACCATTGCGCATCCGTGACTGGAAATATGTTCTGTGCATGCCCGGAAGTGAGTTTTCCCGCGCTTTTTTCTTACTATAGTAGTAACGGAAAACAAGTAACGTTGCGGCATGATTTTATTTGTCAGTGTGTGCGAACTATAAGAAGGACTATACCCGATTCACTTAAATGCATGCAAGCTTCAATCAGCAGATATCTTAGTGAAAAAAGAAATATAAACATTATGAAAGATAAGAAATTTCAGCACTCAAAGAGATGTTCTGGCAGCAAAGAGGAAAGAGCTAAAAGGATTAGGATATAAAAAGAGACCAGCAGATCCCTTCACAGCTGACGAAATTGAAAGTCTGTACAGCCATAATTTGCAGCGAACTAGTAATTTTTTTTTCAGTTTATTGTTTTACTATTCAAAGTATTTTACTCTGCTCTCGGCCCCCAGTCACCAATAAATATACGATACAACATCATATAATAAAGTTTGTCAGTGACTTGCGACAGGTTGATGGTTTTCCCTGGTAGTCCGGTTTCTCCCACCAAAAAAAAAACCTGATCCCCACGATATAACTGAAATATTGTTGAAAGTGGCATTAAACACTATAACCCTAACCCCAGTAAATTTATACGGAATAGTTCATACAATTATACATACATATGCGACACAATAAAAATACATATATTAATAAATAAATCACAAGCTAAAACCGCCAGTGCAGTAAACCTAACCATACAGCATTAAAGTAATGGGAAGGGCAGAATTATCGGACTGGTGGTTTTACCATGTAAGTTCGTTATAATCAATCATTCGGTTACACATGGTTAATAACTCTTAGTCGTCGAGGAGGAACGAGCATGATCAACCGTACGTTTACACTATATCAATAATCAACTAGATTCATCTTCGAAAGTGATAAGTGCACATTAATGAAAACTTAGCAATTTATATTCAGCAAAATCTTGTTGGGTCGTTTGTAGCCGTTGCCCGGGCAAAATGTCTCGACCTTATTCACTATATTTTCTTGTGGCCAACTTTTATCTACAAGATGCAATGTCTATGAATATGATTGATTATGAATACAGGGGCACAGTTGAAGTTATTAAATAAACTTTGAATAATTGAAATAACAATTTTATGTTTAGACAACGTCGGTGGTGTAATGTTCCCGTGCTCGCCTCGAGGGTGGCAGATCGTCGGTTGAGTCCAGATCGGGTCAAACTAAAGTCTAAAATAGGAATTTGTTGTGTCTGTTTGATGTCTTCGATATGGCGATTTGTTTCTCTCGCCCGTATACAACGAAACGCGTGATCTTTTATATTTTAATACCAGCGTGAGCGCAGTTCCGTACCGTTTAAAAAAATGCAGTGAATATTTGGTACGATGGAGAACAATTATTTTTCACAAACCCGCCACGCCATCCCCAATTTCTGCATTTTGCAAATATTAAAAACAATATTTAATTCGCCGACCTGCATCCAAGCAATGTTGTTACGTTACCACCGAACAATGCAACATACCCATTCACGTACTGCAGTACATGTTTCACGTACTAAAACTATCGTGCACGTATAATTTTTAAGGCCATTACCAGCCTGCACGTACAAATGACAACTGGAAACATACATGTAAGAAATGTAAGCGTTGATCATGTACCTGTTACGTGTGAATACATATGTACTTCGCTGATATTCCGAATATCAGTTTACATACAAAGTATGTTTCCAATGATACCGATGTTTTCATTGGTCGTTACTTACACCATCGTTCAATCGGAGAAAGCATTCTTTAATCGTTAAGTTGTGTCCTTAGCAATTTTGATTATTGTGTAGAACCTGTGAAATGCAGTGATCTATAAATAATTTCTTCACTGGCAAATTGACCGAGAAAGGGAGGCACAATGAAACGGAGTCAACTATCGAAGATAAAGATGGTGACAATATTGATATTTCGTCAGATTTTTAATAATAACGAAACGTGTACCTTATATAAACAAATAATCTTTAATACTTCCAGGGGAATGGCCGCCTGAAACATACAGTGTTTTAAACAATGTTTTAAAAGACAATAATATAAAGAGCCATACATTTCTGTTCAGATTCAGCGATATGGTTGAGGCAATAGCATATGTCCCACTTTCCATATACCAATATTATTGTATCCCCAACAGAAATCTTTGAGGGTACAGTTCCTGTACCCTCAGAATATTCCATGTTTCCTCAAATAAAAAATAATGTGGGCATGTGCTGCAATGGAAAGGGAGAGAATTGTTTTATCCCGCAAGGGTATCCTAATGTTACTGATCATGAAACAATTGCAATTTCGAGTAAAATATTACTGACGATAAAGTAAATTAAAACTTGTCAATAAGGAGTAAGCGTAAAGACTGATTGAATCGGAATACAAATAATGTGCTCCGAGTGGCGCAACATATTTACGCAGCGACTGTTGTTTCAATGAGCTAGCACTATGAAAAATATAAGTAGGCGTGTTGTTCTGGTACAAAGCGGACATCTTCAAGAAATCTTCGTAATGTACCTTGTTCTCCCCATGATATAACTGAAAAGTGCTCACTTTGCTTGCGTTAAGCAACAATTACTCACTCGCTATATATTTAGATGAATATACGTAAGACAGAAAAAAAATTGGATGAAAATTAGAGTTTATTTTTTTAATTAAAGGTATGAAATCAATCTGACCAAGATCTTCCACTTCCCAAACACAACAAATAGGCTGTCGTTTTTCAATAGTTTTACCATAGCTACGTTTACAATACCTGTAGGATATCTTTCATCTGACTGAAGAAACGCCAAGACAGAACACAATTCGAGTTTTCCACTTGTTCATGCAACAACATTCTGTTGTCTTAACTGAAGTGTACCATATCTTTTGCTATATACATAAAAACCCTTATGCATATTGATTCTTTCAAAACATTTAACAGATGTATTCCTAATACCACATTTGTATGCTTATTCTAAATGGTCCTGACTAATAACAGACACAGAAGCAGGACCCAGTGGGGCGCACACCATCCTCTATTTCACTTTTAAATTTGTGTTTTCCACTGACACTCAGTAAGTTCATTTTATAGCGCAATTGCCTCAAGATCATGAGTTTTTCAAAAACTTATTGAACATCAATGGGAGGGAACTTTTGGCCATTGTGTTGTCTGTTCTTCGATATACGGATTCTTTTATCTTCAAACTCTTCTTAACATAGAAATGTCTACTGGTATGGCATGAGACCTAAGAGTTGGTCTGCACAGTTGTGGCTCTATCAGATTGGTTATGAATTGAACATTTTCAATTGAAAATATAAATATTTTCCGGAATTCTCTCCTCAAAATCCAACTCAATATATGTTGATACACTGTTTCTTTTTTTGCTGGCGTCTGATATCAAACATTAATCGTCTTGCCATTTTAAACCAATGGTTATATATTTATCCGGCCAAAATTGAGGGGTTAACTTTATCCACTGGATAGGTAATTTTATTTAGTGGATAAAATTTCAGCAGCAAAAATTAACCGGTGGTTAAAATGTTAACCAGTGGACATCACTAACGACACGTTTTAAGGAACCCAATCTTGGAAGCTCCGGGCCTGGTCTTTCAGGGTGAATGCAGATATGCCTTCGTGTTCAAAATTGAATAAAATAAAATCTGAGACTGGCAACATCTTTTACAAGACGAAGATTGAAAATTTACTTAATGGCAAACAAGAGTTTGCATATTCAAGGTATTTTTAAACCATTTGAAAATTATAGCCCCAAGTCACACATTTTGCCCCAGTATAGAAACTGACTTATTTACTTTTGTAGCCGTTGACTCTCCGTGGATGTAATTTGTGATTAATAAAGATTATAGTATTACTACACAAACAATCCTTACGTCACGATGAACAACTATACTTTTTATATTTTGTATAAAGTTCAGGATTTAAAACGGCGGTCTGCTCACGTCCTTCTATTTGAACGTCAGGAAATAAGGGTAATAACAAAATTACCGAACTCCGAACAATCTAACAAAGGGAAAGTAAAAACTCATAAGTATATAAACAGACAAAATCAGTCAACAACCGGAAAACTGTGAAAACCGTAATGCATCATTTCACTAAAAAGAAAAGGTTTTGGTCTATAGGTATTTTCTTGTTGGGTTTTAGAACTTTCTGACGGTGTGGTATTTTTTTGCTTACTTTATTACAATATTCAAAAAATGTAAATTTCAATCCTATTATAGATATGTCGGTCCCGATAAAAGGTACTGCAGGACGGTTGATGCACCATGGGTACTATTAGTAATTTTGTTATTACCCTTATTTATTATCCACCAGCAGACGTTACACACACAATTGACAAGCCTAGGTATACAATTGTTTTGACAAGTGAACAAGTGGTGAGATTAAAAAAAAAAAATTCCTTCGTGCTCTCTCAATGTTACATTCGTCACCATCAATCACTCGGTTACCCTGGGTTGACAACTTGAAATCGTCGAGGAGGTAGCATGATCAATCGTAGGTTATCAACTATATCAATAATCAAATATATTGATTTTCAAGTGACCATCTTTAACCTACAAGGTGCAATGTCTATAAATATGATTTGATGATGAATATAAGTACCCAGCTGAAATACTTATTGATGATGTTGTTAAACGAACCTTAAATAATTGATATAAAAGCTATATATCTAGACAGCGTCGGTGGTGTAATGGTTCCTGTACTAGCCTCGAGTCCGGTAGATCGTTGGTTGGCGGGTCAAACCAAAGATTCTTAAATTGGTATTGGTTGTTTCTGATTGATATCATTATCTTCGATATTCCAATTTTTCCCCGTAAGCAACGAAACACATGATATTGTATATTTCAATAAAAGCGTGAGCGCAGTTCCGTACTGTTTAAATAAAGTAGTGAATATTTGGTACGATGGAAAACCATTGTTTTTCATATACCCGCCATGCATCCCCCAATTTCTGCATTTGTAAATAAAAAAAAATTCATTCAGCGACCTGCATTCAATCAATGCTGTTACGTTACCACCGAACAATGCAGCATGCCTAGTCACGTAAAAAAAAAACATCGTGCATGTAGAATTGCTAAGACCATTACAAGCGTGCATGTACAAATGATGGAACTGGAAACATTCATGTAAGAAATATAAACGTTGATCATGTTACTATTTAATAGTTCATGTGGAATGGCCGCCTGAAACATACAGTGTTTTAAGCAATGTTTTATTAGACAATAATATAAAGAGCCTCACAGTTCTGTTCAGATTCAGTGATATGGTTGAGGCAATAGCACATGTTCCATTTTCCATGCACCAATATTATTGTACCTCCTAACAGAAATCTTCGAGGATACAACTGTATCCTAACCATTGAATATATTGTATCTTCAATTGACGGATTTTTCAAAAATTACACTGAATTTTTTTAATCATTTTGACCCCTCCCTTGTCTTCCAACTTTATTTGAGCAGTCTGTGCAATGACTTTGATCCGTTTTCTATATACAAAAAAATAGTAAAAGCCTCGTTATTTATTGAAATCCAAAGCTGTATGATTTTATTCGTATAGAAGTATGTGAAATGTCTTGTCAAACAGTAAAAGAAGAATATTTTTACAATCCGAAATGAAATCGTTTAGACGTTTCGCACGTTATTTCGTCGTGCAGCGAAACAAGTTAACTTGCTGACGTTATGCAAATGGCAATGATATAAAAAAAAGTGTGACGTTTTTGCCATATTGGACATCTTGGCTAGACATGGAAAAGTCGGGCAAAAAAACTAATGAACAAGCAAACCTTGCACATTCTACATGTATATTTTAACCAGGTATGGGAACTTTCTTCCATAATATATAGTTTGTTATTTCTCTTTTGTATTTTATTTAGTGTCTACTCAAATAGCGGCATCTCGTCGAAAAAATCTAAAAAGCGACGTTTGGACATTGTGGCTAGACATAGCAATTTGGTCACTCTCCCGAAAAGGAAAACTCGATTTTAGCAATTTACCTATAGATGTTATCTGTTTTATGGGTACTCTCTTGTAGTAAAAAAGAAATAATATTTATATGTGTCTGTTTTTGTTTAAATACTTGCATAATGAGGTTTGCCTTACCTGTTTATGAGTTCGGACAGATGTCGAGACTGGATTTGTCTTGTCCGATTTCATCAAAATTGCAACCGGCAACCAAACGGATATGACGTCACAATAAACACATTACATAGAGTTGGTATGTTAAATTGCGCGCATTTCGGAGTTGAGTTTACCGAGAAACCAACGAAAAACCAATTTTCTGAACTTCAAACTGTTACGTCGGACAGCAAAATATTAGCGTAAGAGTACAAATTTGAACACTGAAATAATTAGAATAAATTATCAGGAACTTAGGAATAATAGCCAGACAGAAGCGCGTTGTTTTAGGCTTTATTTAGATATACGCAAATTTGAATTTTGCTTTACAACACTGAAATCCTGGACTTTTTTATCAAGACATTGACACCATTTTCCATTCAAGTCAGCTGTACATATACGTCATAAATAGGACACGTACACATTGAATAGTTGATAATTTTATATATTCAGATAAATGAAAAAAAAAATACCTATAATTTTGTATCTTTTGTAGGAGCAAACGAATTTACGTCTCTTATCCAATGGATATTTCAAGAGTTAGCAAACCTCTGTCAATCTGGCATATATAACGTTAACCTTACGGTGCCATATATTACGGATTTAGTTTGTTGCACACATTGTCATGGGTTCTTCAACCATAAATGTCTGCATATATTCGGGAAACAGACGGAGTATATATTTTAATCTCTCCAAAAACAATAACAACACGGCCGACAATAATAGAAACAATTACGCTTCACTGAATCAATAGCATAATACGGAATAATAAATTTATTTTTACCAAATTAAATGCTGTTTTTATACTCAAACCGATGGCATGAACAAACCACAATATTACAACAGTTAATTCCACCACAAACACCTGATCCATTCAGCAAACTCCTATGTTCCACGGCTGTACCTTAACAAAAGTGAGCATCATAATAAACAAGTAAATATGTGTTAAACTTTCGAATGCACGTCAAGGTTTGTTTACATGTTAACTTTTAAATTATTGAAATTGAGACACCTCGTACATAAAATATAAGGTGACGTCATCGTAGAAAGAATGTCAGAGGTACGAAAGGGACATTTAGAAATATGAAAAATGAAAATAAAAGACACAAAATATATAGATTTTTTTCTAATATGGTTTACCATATCAATTGGGACTATGTAAATGGTAAACAACAAAATGGAAAATAAAAAACTAACAAACAAGAAGGTAAAAAAAACCAATAAAAATCCATGATGATTTTTTATACGACAGTTGGATTCTGTGTTTAAAAGAAATAATGGTTAAATCTGTAATATTTTTGTTATTCAGCTACCAGACAGGGTATATAATGTGACATTGCATACCCTGTCTGATACATGAATAAAATATCATTCCCGGGTGTTGCTAGGCCATTTTACCGGATGTAACTAGCCATTTAACCAATCAAATGTTGTTATAATTTTCAAAACGAGGATAATATTACTGTCAAAGCTCGCGACGTTACGTCACAAGATCAATTTAGTTAATTTTGGCTATATATTAAATATAAAGCTGTTAATTTGATCGACTTGTAGGGTTCTACCAAATGTAGTACCTTACACCGGGTAAAAAGCACTCGACACTTTCATATTTTTTACTTATTCTTTCCAAAATCAAAGAAAACGTCACTTAAACGTAGCCAGCCGGGATCCAAAATTGCTTATTTTTTTACTGTAACCGGGGATAAATTCGTTATTTACGTTGCTATCCGTATCTAGGGATAGGAACGTAAATAACTTATAATATTCGAGAACGTAACAATACAAATAATAGATTGTATCTAACAGTATGTACGTTTTCCTTGAAAATTAAAGAAAGTCGCCTGTCTGATACAATATGTTGTATCACCACACTGAGATATTCTTTGCCGAACTACTTTGCCATGATGTCATATCATTGGAATTCGAGGAAAACGCATCAACCTAAACAACGTGGCTGTTTAATGTTCATTCATTCATATATTGTATCGCGAATTCACGTTCATATTCTCATTTCCAATGACATAGTTTGAATATTTCGACATCTGTACGGTCAACATTTCTTCAATAGAAGCGTTGACGAACGATTACAGTGACACTGAAAGTGATTAAACGGTAACGTGATGAATGAACGGCAACAAATAACGTGATGTCATGTACAAAATATAGTCTTCAGAGTACATGTATTGTATAAATTTGTTACTTTTTTCTATCCTTTTTATTTGTTTAAAGCTTTAGAAATGCCTGTACCAAGTCAGGGTCATTACGGTTTTCACAGTTTTCCGGTTGTTGACTGATTTTGTCTGTTTATATAATTATGAGTTTTGACTTTCCCTTTGTAAGATTGTTCGGAGTTCGGTAATTTTGTTATTACCCTTATTTCTTGAGATATTAGATAAACTAATTAAATACATAGTATGTTGGTACAAGACTTTGTATCTGGTCTCGCCATCAAACAATAAATCTGACCAAGGTCTTCCACTTCCCGAACACAACCAATAGGCTGTCGTTTTTTTTAATAGTGTATTCCACTAATTACATTTGTATACACGTAACAACATTCTGTTATCTTTTCTGAAGTCATCCATATCTTTTGCTATATACATAAAAAAAACTTTTTGTACATAGTGTTTCTTTCAAAACATTTAACCGATGTATTCTTAATACCACATTTTAATGCTAATTCTAATTGGTCCTTACTAATAAGACATAGATGCAGGACCAATGTGGCGCACTCCATTCTCTTTTTCGCTTTTAAATTTGTGTCTTCCATTTACAGTCAGTAAGTTCATTATATAGCACAATTGCCTCAAGATCATCAGTTTTTCAAAAACTTATTGAACATCAATCTTTTAGCATGGAAATTATTTTTGTGATTTGGGTATCTACACCTTGGGTGCCATGAATGTGCTTGATAATCAACCCATTTATATATTCAAAAATAAAACAATTATTAACATACAAATGTTCTGTGTGCCTAACGCTCTCTGCTAAGTGAATTTGATGGACATGCAATAAAATATTTACGGCTATACAAATCTGCATATAGTTCAACAAACAAAAACAATGTAGTTTCTACTCTTTGTATTTCGCCTCAGTAACGCCTTCCTTTGATAAAATAAATATCGAAACATTTTGAACAATGGATCCTATAACTTCGTGTGTATATTCTTCTATATACATATCCAAGTCTTCGGCACAGCGGAATACAGACTGGTAATCTTTTTCTTCAGCTGTCCGGTCATAAGCTAAAGTGATTTTGTTGAACCTTTCGTACAACTGATGACTGTCGACACAAAAGTAATTTCACTAGCAGGAAGCACATTATTCTTTCTAACCCTTCCACAAAGAGAACCCATTTGAATGATATGAAAATAAAAACGTTGCAGAGAAAATAAACTAGTCGGCACAGTTGAAATTAAGTTCTTCATATTCTTTTCTCGTTTTTCTGTGATTTACTAGTTCTAGTTACCTCTTTGATGTCTTCAAACTTTTCTTTAACTAGTTTGAAAAATAAAATAAAACGTTTTCCTTTCGGATTGAATTATATCTTTGGTATCTTCAAAACTGTTCTTAATATTAAAAATAAGTTGTGTTTATCTCAATATGATAAAACGTCAACAAGGTGGATTTGATAGAACATGTTAGTATTATATACAATCGGAGAGCAGACTCGCAATTTAATTACTTTTCCGCCCGTGGAATATTTAAAAATCCAAGGGAGATAATCGTAAATATTTTCCGCTAGATGGCGCTCCACAAACCCAAACAATTATACGTACTTGGAAAAGTACGTTTTTCTTCTATTAACTCAATGAACATTGAAATATGATTAAAAATCACATTTATATTTATTAATGGTCATGATTTTCAGTCTGGTATAAAAATCGGTCTGCGATGAATGTAAAAATAACGTTTTTCTCTTTACCTCGGAAAATCGTAATTTTTTCTTGTCGCGTATGTTTACACTTTTTGCATCTGACAGAATAAAGTTCTAGTGTAGGAAAAAATTAAAAAACTGGTTCCTTGGACAGAATAATATCTACACTTCATTGGGTAAAAGGGAATTTACATCGCTCGTAACAGTTTAAGAAAAATAGTCCATATTCCAGCATCACCCAAACAAAGTCAAGGTTGAACAATTTGCTCCTCCCATTTTGCTCGTACAATGAATATTTACACATGTAAACAATGGAATAACGGTAGGCATGTGAGGTAAAACACACTGCTTTGATGTACAATGCAAATTGTCTAGAAATTCGATGCATTTATCCCATTCTGTCAATCGCGTGGATTCACAACTACAACCCGAACTTGGTTATATGCACCCCCCTTTTTCTGAAATATGCCACCAAAGTCAAACTGTCAAACTGTCAACGGGTGCAGGCTTTTAAGTAAGGGACGGTACCAGGTACCCACTTAAAATGGTAATTGAAAAAGACGGAATCTGAAGACTTTCACAGCACCAAAAGTGACTGTGTTCAAACAGAAAAAAGAAATTAAACCGGAGAACCAAACAGTCATATCATGTCTTCGGAAACAAATTGCCTTTTCAAAGCTGACTCAGAAACCTGTGACTGACTTAGACCAGTTTAGTACCCCCCCCCCCCCCCCCCCCCCTTTGAGGTCTAGGAACTGCTCCACTCTTGTCTGCCCTTCTGTTGATCTGCAATGTTTATGGGTACTTGGATTTTGTAATCTGTAATTGAAAAGGGGGGCGGGGGGGGGGTAGACATATGGTTTTTCTCAAAACAAACTAATTTTTAATTGCAGATTCACATTTTCTGCTGTCATACTTGTATTTGTGTTTTACCCAATCTGGCTTTTGGATATTGTTTTTCTCAGGTGTATGTTGAAAGGCAGGAGCAAAACTCTGTGGTTGTTATACAGTTTTTCATCTAAATATTCATGCTTCCCAAATCCTTCTATTTGTTATCAATCTTTTAAAAAAAATTATCTGATAGATTTTTTATTTTTTGTGCTGAAAATTAAAATCATGCGGCATTAAAAAAAATGTCCATGAAAACAAAATCTTCCTATTTAATACATTTCGGCTTGCATTCTCCCTCAGTTCTCTATTCTGGTACATGTATGTCATTATCATTTCACCGTTTCATCTGTCTACACATTATTATGGTCATGGTAATGTTACATCATACTTCAGGGAGCAATCATTTGATTTTTATGGGGGAGGGGGCCATGGATTTAAAAAAAAAAAATAATAATTCGCTAATTAATGAGGTTGAGGTATCCTATTCTAGTTTCATTGGAATTCATTGTGTATTCTTAATACAAATGTAAACAATAAACATTAGAAAGACCATTTAATTTAAGGGAAAGGATCTTCTAGAAAGAATAAGGTTAATTTTAAATTCTGATACATTTGTGTATGCAAATTTTCTATGGTAATGGCATCAGCATATTCAATTAGAATTTTAAATTAGAGCCTCAGCCGGTTTTCTCCTATTATTCACATGTTTTATTATTCTTAATAAAAAAAATTAGTTGAAGTTTTTGTGAATTTTATTTTGTAAAAAGTAATTAAATAAATGATCTTAGTACAGTATGATCTGCTTTTGTTTAAAAAAAAAAAGGTTGAAAACATTACACCCCTCACCCATTTTTTTTTAAGAAACATCTATAAAATAGTAAATATTGGCTAACACGAGTTCTGCTCAAGAATTATTACGAGGATGTACTATGCATGTTATAATATTTTATATTTTTTTCAATATCATCATTTTCATTCGTCTTTTATAACGTCATTTACATTGAAAAAAGTATCACTTGTATCAAGTACATTGACATCAACATGCTCGTGGTGGGTCGCTAGGGGGTGCTATGCATGATTTGTATGGTGAATCCACCAATAAAACCAGTGGACGTGTTTGAATAGCCTTATATGTTAAAAAACAGTTGAAAGTAATTTTTAATATTCCAAGATTTACTATTGCATATGAAAATATGACTTTTTTTTTTTCAAGTTCATTCGATAGATTTAGTAGACCATTACATTTGATTCTTGTTTTGTCATACCTTCATGGAACAACAAATTTACATGTATTTCGACCGAAAAGTCAACTTGAGAGGATTACTTTTACGGGTAATTACTAATGTAATTGTTCCATAAAATCTTTTCCAGTTATCTCAAATTTGGACTCATCTGTTAGATTATATTTGGTCAATTTAATAGCTGTAGATATAATAGACAATTATTCTGACTAATTTCAACATTTTTAATACAAAATAATATTTGTTTTATTAAGAAAACATGTGTTTACACTCGTTCTATAAATAGAAGGTTAAAAAATCCTGAGTATGTGATGATTCTAGTTACCTCCCTTTGAATCCAACCAAAATGTGACACGATCCATCTGACAGAAAAAAGTTCTATTGCATGTTTAATTACAGAAAATGATTCTTTGAAATACCAATATAGAAATCTATGGAACTATATATATGATTTTTCATCACCCTTTCGGCAAATATTTTAATTTTTCGTGTTTTTTTAAACAATTGCCGCCATTTCCGTGTCGTTTTAATTTCTGCAATACTCCTTTGTTTCAAGAAGTTCAAGCACCGGGCCTCAAATTTATATGAAAGAAACAATTTTCTATGTTTTTCTCGCTTTCTCGGTTATATTTGAGACTCACAACGATAAAAACGAGTGAATTTTCAACACTTGGTCGATGTTTTCTAAAACGTGTCCGACTCCGGTATGTGACAAATCATTTGAAAAGACGCCATTATCGAGTCTGCTCTCCGGCTGTATATGTGGTTACAAAGTAGTATTTGCGGTGGTGCTACCGGAAGTGTGCGCATGCGCGTATTTTCCCCGCGTTTTTTTCTTACTATAGTAGTAGTACAAAATGTTGAACCCTTGGGTGCGCGCATGCGCAACCGGGTTTCCCGCCTTTTTTCGGGTGTTTGCGGGTATGAAGTTACCCGTCAAAAAAAGGACGAGAAAATGTTTTATAACGTCATATACTAGGAAAATAAGTCACTGATATTTCAAACGTTGTGGTTTGAAAAAATAAGGGGAAATGTATTGTTTTATAACGTCATATACTCGGAAAACAAATAACGAAAGTATTTAAAACGTTGTGGTTTGTGTAATTTTAAATACTATTTTTTCAATGTCGGATAATTATTTGAGAAAAATTATTAATAGTTATACACTGTTTTTAAAGCTCTTTTTTAAGAATATTTGTATGATCTTAAAAGGTATTTAAAATGTTTATGTATTGACACTGCATTGAAAGCTCTTGTTTTAAATATTTGTGTGGCCCTTAAAAGGGCCGTTTTCAATATACGGAATTTCATGAAGAATCCCACCCAACATCTTCTGGTTGCAGAAATCTATGGGGTATAATAGCACAGGGGAATGCTGTGATGACTAGATGCTTCCAACAGTCATACACAATCAAAACCCCCGTAACTACTATTCTTTTTGATCCCATAGATAAGCCAACTGGTGATGACTGTGGTATCTTCAGTATAGCTCTTCTCTGTTGAGCATCGAAGGACTGTTCTCCACCTCTTGCTAAATTCTTTGGTGTCATTATTATATATATCCACAGTTTCCTCAATGGTTGTCCATAGCCAGTCTATCCCACCATCTTTTTCCTTGAAAACTATTCCAGCAAAATGATCTTTCTGGTTGAAAAGACGGACTAAAATGTGTACTTTTCTAATTTTCAACATAATGGTCGCTGTATATTTTTTGTATTTTTTTGCACTGACTTATATAGGAAAAAGTTCGTTATTACAATTGGTTAATATTGGTTCATTTCTTGCAATCTGATTAGTTCAATTTGAAAATAAGTCACTGATATTTCAAACGTTGTGGTTTGAAAAAATAAAGGAAAATGTATTGTTTTTTAACGTCATATACTCGGAAAACAAGTAACGAAAGTATTTAATCCGTTGTGGTTTGTGTAATTTTAAATACGATTTTTTCAATGTCGGATAATTATTTTAGAAAAATTATTAATAGTTATACACTGTTTTTAAAGCTCTCTTTTTCTAAAAAATATTTGTGTGATCATAAAAGGTCTTTAAAATGTTTATGTATTGACACTACATTGAAAGCTCTTGTTTTAAATATGTGTATGGCCCTTAAAAGGGCCGTTTTTATATGCGGAATTTCACGAAGAATCCAACCCATCATCTTCTGGTTGCAGAAATCTATGGGCATTCCTTAGTTGGCAAGACTCCTTGTTCTTACGGTCAAAATCGGAAGGAACAGGGAGTCTTGACCAGATGTCGTATAGGTCATAGTAGACTTACTCATAGCTATTTGTTAAATAACGAGGAACGACCGGAATGTATTCCGTGTAATTCTAATTTTCATTAAAACATGTCTTGATTGATTGTGTGGATGTTGCCGATGTTCGGCAGACATTCTACAATCTAATTTATTTACAAATGCCGCAGGCGACACAATTTTGCAATTTTTAAAAGAAATTGATTTAGATACAACAATATAGTTATATAACATGTTCTAGATGTATGGTTTTTATCTTTTTAATGTTTCTTTTATTTGTACAACCCCCCTCATAGAGGGTGTGCCGGGGGTAGAATAGGCACCAGGTTTCTCCGCCCTAGAGACACTAGTCCTCTAAAAGGGGTCAACCCCGGGGTATAGAAATGGGACCGAGAGCTTCTTCGACTTGAAGGGGCGTCCGTCGGTTGTACGGGATTCATAAATTCACAATCAACCCGTCCTGCGGATGAGACGTAAATAAAACCGAGGTCCCGTGTTGAGAGATTGCCACCCTCTCCGCACGTTAAAGAACCCAGTGTAACAGCTCATGATGAGTGGTCCATAAGAGACCTGTTGCACTGGCAAAATTATCCGTCAATACCCATCACCTTTCCTTGTTTCGAGTCCCGTGGCATTTAAATTTTTAAACATTCTCGTCCTGAATATAGCTGAAAAATTGATCGCTGGACGTTAAACACCAACCAATCAATCAAGCAAGAACCATGTGTTTTAAGTTACACGTATTTATTATGGTACTGATGTGTAACCCCCAAAATGATAATTTTGATTGGATAAAAATGAAAGGTCAACTAAGACTTGTATTAAGGATAGAACATTGCTCTATACTTAATACAGTATCATAAGACACTATTTAGACTACACACGATAAGATTTTGTATTTTAATGCAAGTCTTATGATACAAATCTTATCGTGTGTACCGGCCTTAACACTTAAAATCCGCGCTTTTGTAAAATGCCATACTTATTGACACAGTAAATAAAATTAATTAATTCGTACAAAGAGTGTCACTTTTCAAAGGAATATGTTACATAGTTCATGATAATCTATTAGCGTGACAGATTAATTAATAATTTGAAGAATAAATTCTGAATTATGTAAAACTTTTTATATATTTAGTAAAGAAATACGTAAATTTGTTAAATCTGAAAATAAGAAATTGCCTAATTTTATCACTGTCATTTCACTAATTACGTTCATGTGAGTTTCTCCCATGATAAACTATCTTGGTTTCTCTTTGACTGGTTTTATTAATGTATTGTAATGTATTATTAATCCAATAACTACAAACACATGCTACTGTCTTATCTCCCAGTTTTTTTTATATACTCGGGTCTGTTTGATCAGTTACCTTTAATTCAAAATTGTTATTGTCATTAAACAATACAGTTTGTGACAATTATGGTATTCCATTGTAGCATTCTGCTTTATTGCTACATTTATTGTTTCATGTTAAATTTTTAGCGAAATTGTGTAATAATAATACATATCATATTGTATGTATATGGAGAAGACAATATTAAATTGACCAACTTTTGTCATTATTTAGACAATAAAATATGGTTAAATTGTAGTTTTAAAATGGCGATGAAAGTAGTCAGTTTGGGTGGTTTTTTGTTTTTTTTAATAGATAACAAAGATTATTTAATTTAAATACTGGAATTATACGAATAAGGGTAGGGAGGACAAACGTAGTCGTCGATAGCGTTATTATTTTCTGTCAGAGTAGAAAAACCCGAATTTTCACCTTTTTCATTTCATTAGAAAAACACCTAAAATTTATTATTTCGTGATAAAAAATATATCAGATAAAACTTGAAAACTAGAACTTTATTAATTTGGTAGTTATAAGCATTAAAAATATGATTGGGTACTACTACTGAACGTCCAAAGTGAAGTCGTTGCGAGAAAATCGGACGCCATCTTGATTTATGTGTCAACGAACAGCTCATTTTATAAAATAATTCCGGGAGCTATCCCTGGACCAATATTCTTCATGGATGACTTAAAATTTGCAGAAAGTCTTCAATTTTAACAATCCGACTGTTAAGAATTTTTTAAAAGTCAAAATCGTAACGTAAAATATAAAAGTTTACAAAACAGTGTTTTAAACTCGCTTACCGCTTTTCCGCAAAAAGTTAACAGTCAGATATCAATAATCTGGACCTTCCTCTAAAGATATGTCGCCAAGATTTCAATGGATAAGCAGTAATAGCTCCCGGAATCATTGGATGTTCGGTCCATATTCCCTGACTTTGCAATCAGATTTGAGCGGGAAGAGTTATCGGACGTTGTGTGGCGCATGACCGGGATGTATGTCTTCCGCCATCTTGGCCAGGACAATATCAGAGTTGTACCAAAGAAAAATGGAATTTACCGACGTATTGTTCTACCAATTGATACAATAATTATCTAGCATTGATGTATTCAGACCACGGAATCATGCACGGTAAGTAACAAAACTTCTTCTAAAATATAGTTTTATTCTCAAAAGAAATATCGTTTTCAACCGGATCAAATGGGGGTTAATTTTGAAAACAAACGATCCACAAAAATCGCACAGAAACTTTACACGAACTGCATAAATATATATCTTTACTTCGATAAATGAAAAAGAGATGAGATTTAATTCACGATTTTATTATTTTACTCGAAAAATGGCGAAAACGGCAAGCATCAATATAAAGTTGTCAAATTCTCCCAATCTATAAATAACTTTATCCAAGCAGAGCATTGGTGACGTAATCATGGCTGTTCGGAAACTATCGGGATTTATTAATACATCTATATAAAGGAGTTGTTCCGGTATTCTTTGATATATTTAGAAAAGGGGGGATCATTTGTGAAATGTTCAAGATTTTTTATTTTTTGGTTTTAAATGAAATTTGTCTACATGAAAACTTTTTATGCATTTCTCATTAAGTTCCTAGTGTATATTGTAGCAATACATAGGACAATTGTTTTAAATAGTAACATGAATTTCTATGCAACATTTTTGAAACAATTTATTTAAATTGTTATAAAACATAATTATTATGTTTCGGTGCTATTAGGGAAGCTTTATGAAATATATGCTTAATGCATACATTACAGTATGTGAATGTATTAACATTCTGGCTATATACAATGTAATCAGTGGCAGTGCATGTGATATGCTAAGTTTAATCAATTACATTTTTTTCATTACACCATTACTGTGTGCAAACTTGTTTGGTATGATAGAACATTTATGATGCATGCAGCAAACATTTCTGGAATAATGCTATTTTTCATATAGAATCTATTTGCCACCAAGCATATATGCCTAAAGATAATTTTTAGTCGAAGAGTGCATTGTATTAAAGCTTTTTTCATTTGTACATGTATAATAAACTATTTCTGGAAAAGATAAATTATTTTTAGTTCTTTATTTTTATTCTGTATAACATATTTTAAATGTTTATTTTTATTTTACAGGTGTGATCGTGGCATCTCAGTAGATCATTAAGAGTTTTAAATCATTAAAATGACACTTCTGAAAGTTGATGCTGTTGATTATGATTCAGTTAATCAAATATGCATAGGATATGTATAGGATCACAAAACACACAATTTAAAGAATTCACAAAGATTTCATTTGGAATAAATTGGTCATGAACTGGGACACAGCACTATTTGTAGTCGTCAAATGTAAAATTATAGTATACAAAGGAAAAGAGAGTGATATTGAAGACTGTTATGAATTAAGATTATAATTAATAGTAGAAGATAACAGTTTATTGATTTGTGACAATAAAAATGATAACTTTGAACATTTGGGACTTTTTAATCGCATGAACTGTTCGCTTAAATCAGCTAAAATTGTCAAATTTGAGGTTTTTCCCAGACAAAAAAAATGAAAATCATGTATAAAATGTGCTAATTAAATGTTTAAAAGATAAAATAATTTCAAGGCTGGCTTATAAATTGTACAGAGAACATATCTGATAATCCAAATAAGACTTTTCATGGAATACGAGGCCATAATTGAAATATTATTTTTACCAAATTTCCAGGTAGAGGGCTAATGAACCAGGACATAGTTCATACCAGTGTCAGAATTGGGGTTGCTGATAGTTTTCTCCTTGTAGTATACAGTTTTAGGATCAAAATAATACCAAACACTTGAACATTTAATATTATAATATTCGACAATTATTGAAATTGTATCAATTTCGGGAATTATCTGAAATTTTGATCGAACAAAGAAAATTGACCTTTTCAATGGAAAAAATGGCAGTTTTTACACAAACTGTAATAATAACTTCATTGATGTATGGATATTGAGGTTGTTTACCATACAAATATCAATTTGAACATAAAAAATATAATTAATTCCCTAAAATAACTTATTTTTACACTTTACGGAGCTCAAAATATTAAGCTGCGGAGTTTATTATTCTGGCGCTACAGACTTTGAGATTTTTTTTTGCTGATAAATATAGGTGTTCCCTGTTAAAGGGATCTTTTCCCTACCAAAATCAGTATTCAGAAAAATTCTAGTACTTTTTTCACATTTTTTATGACCAAAAACTTGATTTTTCGAATGAAATTTGACGTTAAAATTATGGAGGCCTGCGCAAAGGAAATAATATTAAAAAAATATATATATTAATTGAATAAATGATATTCTTGATATTTTTACCTAGAGACTGGTCACTTTGTGGACAGTGCTGCAAGTTTCAGCCTTGCAAGTTAAAGGTTTTTGAAGATATTTGACCACAAACCTGGTAGTTTGAACAAACAGAGGGCCGACACAAATTAAAAAAACTAAGTCCAAAGGCTATTTTCAGTGTTTAAAATTCTGTGACATTTTTTTCATATAACACCTACAGGTGTGTATAATACCTCTTTTTGAAGCATAAGGAGGATACATTACTATAGAAGAAAGCATGATAACCTATTAGGTAGTGAAAATAATATATTTTGGTCCAAAAATGCCATTTTTTTTACATTTTTCCAAAAAACAGAAAATCGACCACTTTTGGCTCACCGAAAAGGCCATAACTTTTGAACAGCTCAACCGATTTTAATAATTTTTGTACCAAAATTTCCCATTTTGTATGTACTGTCATATTAAACTATAATTGGATGATTTATTAGCATTTCAATTTTTGGCTTGACCACCCTAATAAGGGTAATAACAAAATTACCGAACTCCGAGCAATCTTACAAAGGGAAAGTCAAAACTCATAAGTATATAAACAGACAAAATCAGTCAACAACCGGAAAACTGAAAACCGTAATGACCCTGACTTGGTACAGGCATATCTAAAGAAATGGTGGGTTGAATCAGATTTTAAAGCGCCAAAGCTCCCCCTTTCCTTACGGCTCAAAGTTTTCGGCTGTCACTATAACAGTATTTATAACAATACTTGAACAAAACAGGTAAAACAGTTGGCATAACAGCACCAAACTCAGTGAAGTGACACATTGATAAAAAAATATTTTTGAAATTTTTGTTTTTGACCACTTATCTTTATACATTTTCACTATATGAAAATCCATCGTTTATAATCTTTTCTGCAGAGACGTGATATTATTATATAAAAATTATAAAATGTGATTTACTTAGTTAATAATGATAAAATAAATTTCGTATATTACAAAAAGCATTGAAATATTAACGGAATTATGTATGAAGAAACAATATATGAGTGAAAATTGAGTTTTTTCATTGCAGAACGTTTTACACAAGAATAAATTAAAATTAAAATTTTTAAGATTTAGACCTTATTTCTAAGTCATTGTCTTGTTTTCTTCCTTTCTTTGTTTATTTTTCAACAATACTCTACAATGTCTGTCAATTTCATTGTTGATTTCTTTTAAATTCAAAGAAACATTCTAAACAATGTAAAATCAAAAATTTTGAAGTTCGTACTAATATTTGTACTATCTAAATCAAACAATATTGTACAATGCATAATTTGTAGATCACAAATGATTAGTCATTTTACATATTACGATCAACCAACATTGTATTATATATATTTTGACATGCTTTATCAAAAGATGAAAATGACTATTCTTTAGCAATTTCTTTCCCTTTAATTCACTGGTTCTTATTAAAATATACTACAATGGTTACTTACCTAAACGTCTCTTTTGATAAAACACCACAGTCAAAAGGAATATTGTATTAAATGTGTTGGGGTGCAAATTATGACGGAAACTAAACAAATATTATGTTGAAATAATTATTGGCTATTTCTATAAAGAATCAAATGACCCAAATTCAGGTTAAAGAATTTTGCACGAAATTTTTATAAATAAAAACAAGACCTCGGCAAATGTTGCAAGGAAAATTGTTAAAAATATGAATTTTTATTTGGAAATTGTTGTATATTTCTTGTTATTTCCATCACATGTAGTCGGTAAGTATAATAATTTGTGCAAAAATATTTAAAAAAGTTATATTTGTATTTTTAATTTAGAATAAGATTTGTTTCCCCAAGGGCCTTTTTTGTATCATATTATATTATGTACGTTTTATTCTACTTTTTGGGTTTTTATTTTCTGTTTCAATATTGAGAGGGAAAAAACTATTTTTTTTTAGCTTGGAAAAAAAAAGAAATATATATATATATATACAATAAAAACTTTACATTTTATGCCGGGCGCTTCGGCTGAAAAAATGACAATTGTGATGGAAACACATAACAGTAGAATTGCGTTACAATATAAATGACGTCGTAATGTATGGCGCGTTATAGTAAATGGGTATTTGCAAACATTTAAGTCAATAGTGTAAAAAAAAAAGCGGGGGGAGTTGAATATTTGAAACGGTAGATTTATTGTAGGTCTATTTGGCGATTTTTTAGTCCATCGGGAGATACAGTTTTTAGTTTCTTTATCCAGAAGGATTCATTGACCTTCCTGTAGGTTTCATCTCCGTAAATTTGTCAATGCCTATAACTGAAAAGTCTTGAACAGAATGTCCATTTAAATAAAAATGTTCTGCTATTGTGTCAGATTATTTTGTCCTGATCATTGAAAAGTTCAGAAGCATACGCTGATTAAATGTATCACCTGGTTGTCCTACGTATAATACCTTTGAACATCTTTTGCAATAAACGGAATAAATCACACTGGCGGATTTACAGTTGATATAGCCTTTGATTTTGTATTCAGCATTATGTGTCATAAAATTTATTGCCCGTCATTATATGCTTACAGAGTGTAGTTTTTACCACAGGGTTCACATTTGTTGGGTTTATTGTAAAATATATATATATTTTTTTTTAACTAATATGTCTGAAGTTTTTGTCCCTACGAAATGCAACAATCGGTGGCTGCGAAAAAACCTGCTTCATTTCTTCTGAATTGTACAAAGTGTCCACATGTTTACGAAGGATAGTGTGAATATTCGGAAGGGCGTCTGTGTATGTTAAAACTAAAGATACTCTGTCGGACTGTTTTGGTTGGTTATACTTGAGAAAGTCTTCACGCTCCAGTTCATCTACCCTTTGACATTGTTTGTCAATAAGATTTGAGCTGTATCCGCGCTTTTTGACGTTTCCTTTTAGATCACGTTTTCTTTTCTGGTAATCATTTTGGTCGGAACAAATCCGTTTGACACGTAGTCCTAGTCCATAGGGGATAGATTCCTTTACTGTTTTAGGATGGTTTGAGCTAATCGGTGTCTTTCGTAAATAAATCTGTTTTCAAGTAATCATTAACGAATGAAGTGCGGACGTCCAGAAATTCAAGAGTCGGGAGAATATCGAAGTTCTAATTTAATTCTTGGGTATATACTATTTGCAACTCTTACAAAGTTGTGTAAGCTATTCTCACCGTGAAACCACAAACCCCAGACATCGTCGACGTATCGCCAGTAGCTCCAACAGAATAATCATTCGGAAGCGGATACGAAAACTGTCCGGAGTTTGCATAGATACGTAAATCAAATTAAATTATTGAGATTTATCATGAATATAAATTAATATATACGAAATATGTTTTATGGCATTAGTATATATAGTTTTTTGTCAGGTCTCGGCCTCAAACGATGAGCTACATAAAGGTCGATATTTTCAACAATTTGCAGTGTTTCACTGACAAATCTTTTCACCAAATGTTCTGTTTCCTCTGGAGATTCATACACATCTATTTTTAGGAATGTTCGTGAAAATAAGGTTATCACGCATTGAGCTTGATTGAACATCCAATAAAGTTTCTTTCAGATCAATGTTTTCATTTTAAAGTTGTTAATTTTAGATTTCAGCCCGCTCCACAATATGTGCTAGTTCATTTGTACGCTGATCACTGCTGGAAATTCTCTCTGAGTGGTAGTGTAGTTCGTTTTTTATGCCAACAATTTCAGACTGAATTCCATGAACTCTGTTTTCGAGGGACAACAGTCTATCGTTAATAACAGGGATCATGTCTAACTTGGACGAAACAGTATATAACGTTTCTAACTTTCCATACATTTCATGGAAAATACTCATGGGTGGTGGTTGGGAAAAATTTGGTGAAGATCTTTGATCAATGAATGACATATATCGGGCTTGTTGATCAGGATTATGTTGCGTATTGTACGGGACGTTTTGAAAATTTGGAGTGTTGAAGTGCTCCACTGAAGTCATTACTGCGGATGCGTTTGCTTGACCGTATAACACATTGTTAGCTCTGTTCAAGTGATTAGATACAGGGGTGTATGAGTGATTATTCTCTTTGTTTACCTCGTCAGCCATTGCTGGTGAATATTCAACACAGTCACTTGAAAGCACGATTTCCTATTTTATTCAACGTGTTTTCCATTAAAATCACCAAATATTCCTCAGTTATTCAATAATAAGTCTTTCAAAGCAAAAGTGTCACAAAATGTCAACTAAAACAACTCAAAATTGAAATTTTCTAGAGCTCACATTTTCATTGCTCCCGCCCTGTCCTCCATTCACCTGTATATAGAAAAGTAGGAAAACAATTGGAAATTTGAAAAAAAAAGTTAAATTAAATTATTGAGATTTATCATAAATATAAATTGATATTTACGAAATATTATTAAAACTTTAGTATATTCTGACTCTATTCCGACACGAAAGCAAACACATAATTTCCTCAATGTGAATAAAAAAATATTCTCTCGTATATGTTGAGAAAATGTAAACTAATATGTGACTTTAATTACTTTCACGAACTGTTATCCAACCAGTAGAAGTTGCACTCCATCAGGAATGTGCATCTAACATGTCAGCAACAGCAGATGTAATTGTCTTTTAAATGTCTTCGTGGAATATTCCACCACCAATCATTTCATCTTCTCATGAAGAATCATACAATTCATCAATTCCGCCATCATCAGACTTATAGTCATCATTTATATCGTGTAATTCATTATCATTTTGCAACCCGGAAATCTCAATACCATTGGCCGCCATGATTTTGCGATTTCTCTTTGTGAGACGTTGTCGCAAGGTGTATAATTGTATATGCTTGTCGCTTTGTGGTGTTGACAATGATGACGATCGGCTTTGGTGCATGTTTTTTTTTAAAAACAGATCACGGCTGATCCCATTTTTAAAAAGGGCAATTACTCCTTCAAACATGTTCTGGTCAAGCTCCCGTTATATTATGCAACTCTGTATATGGTAATAATCAAACGTGCAAAGTTGGTTTAAGCAATATATATTCAAGAAAAGCATAAATGATACATAATATACAATGATTACAGAATGTGGATTCGGAAATAAGCTACAAGTTTATGTTAATCTATCTCCAAGAATACTTATATAATTATCACATTGTATTAATATAGAATGCTGAATAATAATATTAATAAATTTATTGCAAAAATAAAGTCAATGTTTTAATTAATTAAGTAAAGAAGAGGAGTGCACAAACAAAAGACTGAAAAGTGTCCTGAAATCTTTTCCCCATGATTTTTAATATAATATATTATATTTAATTTTGATTTGAAAATGGTTTGGTTTTTACGATGTAGCTTTGAACTGCTAGAAATATTGCTATGTTTATTTTATTATCTAACTCGCTCTTACAAAAATAGGAACCGTCTTCTCGTGATGGTATAGTAGTGGGATTTACAATGGAATCAGGGCCCGGGTGGTTCAATGCGTTAGGTAGTTGGGTTACCTAACAACTCAAACAAGCCTATTACCAACACGGCGTGGGTTCGCGCCGGCTTGTTAAATTACAAAAAAAGGTGCACTCGTGATAGTTAACCAATTGCTTGCCCATTGTCGGGTACTCCAGCTTCTTCCACCACTAAAACTAGTCGCCATGATATAGTTGAATTATTGCTGAAAGTGGCGTTAAACACAATAAATCAATCAACAAGGAAATCAATTGAAATTGATACAAAAGGTCAGGAATCATTATGACAATGCATAGTTCAATTTGGACTTTACATGTACCACCTTTTCCGTTCTGGAATAATGTCCCTGCTGCTTACTTTAGCTTGAGGAGATGGTATGCGTATTCTTTAGACACAGTCTTTCATTTTTAACATCTACCATAAATACTCATCAACTGAGGTAGCTAAATATGATTGGCTAATTAAACTAATCAAAATTGGAGAGTAAAAATACATTTAAACCCCTATGATCAACAATACATGTCTTATATGGAGAGGTTTATGCCATTTTGTTTTAATAAAAACACACAAGGCTTGCTACTGATGTTACATATTAAGCCAGTCTGTGTGAAGGAAGAAGAGTTTGAAGATACCAAAGGGGTAATCAGAATCCGTAAATCGAAGAACAGACAACAGAATGGCCAAAAGGAAAAAGTACAAAAGGACTATTCTAATATGACGTTTAAAAACCCCCGATTTATTATGACTTACACGCGCTGATGATCATGACGTATTTAGCTGTTCTATTATACCCTTTTGTTTACAAAGCCAAAACAGCACGTCATAGAAATAATATATGGAAGGGGTAAGTTTGTAGGCGATTTTAATATGGGAAGGGGTAAGTTTGTTGGAGATTTTAATATGGGAAGGGGTAAGTTTGTTGGAGATTTTAATATGGTTACACTATAAAGGAATGTGGAATAAAAAATTACCGTATATGTCCTATTAGAATAGAAATAATTTATGGAAGGGGTAAGTTTGTTGGAGATTTTAATATGGGTAACATTATCTGCGTATAATTTTTACCCCGAGCGAAGAATTCATTACCCTATACAATATATTAAAAATTGTTGAGTTAGATTGCTGTCAAATTATAATATTGAGTATATATGTACCATCTACACACGCTTAATATTATAATTTGACAGCAATCTAACTCAGCAATTTTTAATATATTGTATAGAATATAATTTGACAGCAATCTAACTCAGCAATTTTTAATATATTGTATAGGATTCCTCTATCCTATACAATATATTAAAAATTGCGGAGTTAGATTGCTGTCAAATTATAATATTAAGTATATATGTACCATCTACACACGCTTATACACATGTCTTATGTCTATCTCTAGATTTGCATTACGAGACAAGGTAACACTACGATTATTGAAGCTCCTTTTATAAGGAGCGGATGTGATCGAGTGGTCTAGGGCGCTGGACGTAAGGCTAAGCGAATGGTGCTGCAGTGTATCAATGGTGTGAGTTAAAATCCCGTCGAGTGAAGAACAAAACTTTGACAGCTCAAAAATCTAATTCTAACACTGTTTGGTTTAATTTTCAGAGGTATATCTAATATTTAGTATTAACCTAGTATCACAAGTAACTTTGAGATCCAGCGGGACAGATATATTGTATGATTGTCACTTGCTTAGACGCTTATATATATAGCCTTAAAACATATGTACATGTAAAAACCACTGTGTATGGTTAGGAGTATGGTGTTTAACACCACTTTCAACAATATTTCAGTTACATCGTGGCGGTCAGTTTTATTGGAGGAGTCGATTGTGTGTGTATAACGGTGATCTAGATGAAGCATTTGTCTATAAAGTTATATATCGGTTCTTGCCATATTGTTATAGTCATTTGGCAATATCTTTAACTGTATGCTTGTTGTACTGATAAATGGCATATCCAGTCCTATCCATCTAATATTTGTGAGATGGCACTCTGTGTGAAAACCAGATGACTCGAAAAGGTGGGTATATTGTGGATTGCCACAGAGGTTATGGTGGTCTGGGGTATATTACCTTGCAACGGGAATCCAACGGCCATTCCCAACAAGTGCTGATTAAGGGTTGCTGAAAAATGTGTTTAACCTACAAGAAAGGTCACTCGTTATCAATCTTTTCTGGGGATAATTTGTGTTGCAACATGATGGTATTAAATGCACCATTGAACGTATATACAAATTAACGAATATGGTGGTTTGAAGTTGAGATCACGGGCAACAACACTCAGTATACTGACACATTTATCACAAAGGACGATATAATTGTACGTGGAGGTAGTGTCAAAAGTTAAACAGTAAATAAACGACATATTGTACATACTATATAGAACAAATATTTGATCAGAAAACTACAAAATAAAGATCTCCCATTGAAATCAATAATAGGTAGAAATCATATTCAATACAAAAATGTAATAAATAAACATTTCGGATTTTTAACAAAGGCAACTCTGGCTGTTGGCCCGATTAAATGCTCTTTTCACCAGTATATTTAATTTTCGAAGGTATAGTTGATAATTATATATCTTAATATAGAGGTCAGGAGAACATCTTTACAAAAAATATATGTCATTAATTATAAACAGTTGAAACGATTGATCTTCAACAATTCGAATGTGAAAAAAAGTCTGAAATTTTCTTTTTAAAACATATTATATATTAAACCTTAAGAAACATTACGTCATAAGAAATGAAACTTAATGGTTTTGAGCTGGACTTTTAGCATCGTGGGGAATAGATATTAATTATTAGGATTTTTTTTCGCAAGACAAGGATTATCATCACATGACCTTTTTTTTTTAATAATAATAATTTTTTTATCGGTAATTTCAAAATTTTACCACAACTTTGTGATTTTGTTGCTGTGTTTTGACCTTTTTTTTTAATGAAATGTTTAGTGACGTCACGTTAGACCGCGCATGACAAATGACCAACAGCTGATGTTGTTGTGTTTTGCCCTTTTTTTTTAATGAAATGTTTAGTGACGTCACGTTAGACCGCGCATGACAAATGACCAACAGCTGATAATTTATAGTATCTCAAGTCGGTGGTCAACTGAACATTGTTACTAAATTTATCGGGTAGTAAAGATCAAAGGAAACTGTAGCAAATTACCGATAAAAGTAATTATATATTATGACAGTCTTTGAAAAAAATACTTAAGGGATTTGACCTGGATTTACAGCATAAAAATGTAGGTGGGGTGAAATTGTAAAAGTATAGTAGATTGTGGTGGATACATAACTGATGGAAGAAAACTATTTACATATAATTCAGTACATGAATGATAAAGAACACACGAATAGAATAACTATTAATCTGAGATAAATATATATATCGACGTTATTTTAGTTTAATTGAGTGAATGATATGACCTTTCTCGTCTACGGATACAGAAAAAATATTATGGAATCGGAAACTGGTCTTCCTGAAATATCATGGTCAGAGGCATTAAGTTGGTTCCTGATGTCATCATGGTTAGTTTTAGTTTAAACATATTTTTATTTGCTAAATATAACAAATAGGGATCGGACACAAGTTTTTCCAACTTATGAAATCTTCTCCCGAATACAATTATTTACAATATGTATTAGATGCGCAATGAAATGATATAATATACATAGAGATAAATAAACATAGAATGATTATATACAATACATAAGTAGAGACAATATACGAAAGAAAAAAAAAGGAGAATAAATACTTTTGGAGATGTGTGTTGGTTCTTTACATCATTTAGATGTGTGTTGGTTCTTTACATCTTTTCTCTGCAGAAAAGATTATAAACGATAGATTTTCATATAGTGAACATGTATAAAGATAAGGTTTCAACAAAAATGTAAAAAATATTTTTTTTATCAATGTGTGACGTAAAAGTGTTTTTGACATTTACTTCACTGAGTTTGGCGCTGATTTGACAACTGTTTTACCTGTTTTGTTCAAGTATTGTTGTAAATACTGTTATAGTGACAGCCGGAAACTTTGAGCCGTAAGGAAAGGGGGAGGTTTGGCGCTTTAAAATCTGATTCAACCCACCATTTCTTTAGAAATGACTGTACCAAGTCAGGGTCATTACGGTTTTCACAGTTTTCCGGTTGTTGACTGATTTTGTCTGTTTATATACTTATGAGTTTTGACTTTCCCTTTGTTAGATTGTTCGGAGTTCGGTAATTTTGTTATTACCCTTTTTAGACAATTGCAAATCTTTTGGAGTCTTTAATATATTTAAGAGCATGTTTAAAAATAGTTGTATTTTCTTGATATGTTAGGAAATCACATCCTTTTGTCAGTAGCTTTACATCAATATTAATGTTAGAAGGTAGCCAATTAAGACTATTAAATAATATTCCCCTATTATCTGTATATTTATCACAATCAAAAAAGAAATGGTGAGAATTTTCACATGGTGCGCCACATTTACAGGAAGCATTTGATATAATATTAACTTTACATAAATCGTAATTCAAAGGACCGTAAGAATAGTGTCTCGGAATTAGCATTGAGATTGAAATGCGGATTGCATTTTTAAATTTAGATAATGTGTCAAGATTACGCACTGAAATATTAAGGCTGTTCCATTCCCTTTCTGTAGCTGGGACGAAAGAATCTCTGGTTAAAGAAAGCCTACAGAATGGAACAATAATATCGTTGTCATTTCTAAGGGGATAAATAGTGGTACTTTGGATGGTTGGGGGAATAAGATCAAGTAAATAAGAGGGTGTGCTACCGTTTTGGATAAGGGTAATAACAAAATTACCGAACTCCGAACAATCTTACAAAGGAAAGGCAAAACTCATAAGTATATAAACAGACAAAATCAGTCAACAACCGGAAAACTGTGAAAATCGTAATGACCCTGGCTTGGTACAGGCATTTCTAAAGAAAAAGGGGGATGAATAAGATTTTAAAGCGCCAACCCCCCCCCCCCCCCCCCCCCCTTTCATTACGGCTCAAAGGTTTTGGATATTATAGAATAATTTGAGCTTTCTCCTAGTTCTTCTTTCTTCAATCTCTCCCAGCCAGTTTCTCTATATAGATATTTGTGTTGGTAAAGATTGGACGTCCGGTGATAATTCTAGATGTCTCCAACTGTAATCTCTCCAATTTGCACGAATTAGAGACACCACAGTTGTCCCAGACCTCGTTGGACAGGCATGACACAGTCAGATAGCCGCCCTCTATAAGCATCTAAGATGTTACCCATTTGGTTTTTAAAAAACATGGCTGTATCATTTGCTTCTTGGCTATGCAGATGTTTCGCCGATCCAGAATCAAACACATCTTGTGTATTTATAAAAATATCAGAAAATTAAACACTTGTGATCTAGAAAAAAAGTAAGATCACATACAGAAATACTACATATAAACAGTTTGGAAAATGTACATGTGATTGAAATGTCATTGAATGAAAAAAATTCGAGAAAAGAAAATGGGAATGTTACATAATAGTCATAATTAAATCTATCTGACATTCTTTATGTCGAGAATGAATCTATCTCCTCACATCATGGGTGACTTATGTGTCGCCGTATATATGAGACGGTAAATTCACTTGAGAAAAAAAATATGTCACTACATGTCTTATCGGTAATTAATTTAAAAGAATTAATTTTGAATTAGAAGTTTATCCATATTGAAAAACATAATATTTGTTGAAAACTAAAGTTACCATACTAATAATATCAAATTCGAACTTAAACTACCGACAAAACATTGTATAAACTAAAAATTTCATAACAGGCTATTAAATACACAAACAATCAATTGTTTACAACATACATAAGTGAATGATAAATTTGCTAGTTTCCGTCCAAATGTGTGAGGAAACAAACACACCGATAACGTCAGTACAGTTTTGGAAAACATAAAGAAGGGTACATCATATTACAATAAAACAGTCTTTGAAATTAGATTGGCTATTTATAACCTTATATACCAAGCTGTTATAAATATACGACACATACTAAGTAATTATATTAACAACCAGTGTATCTTATCACAAATAGTGAATGATAATTTACTTAATATTTTGAACATTTCCGTAGTCAGTTTTATTCCTAAATTAAATTTAATAATCAGTGTCATGAATATAGTGTATTGGATGATAGCCAAGCTTGTCATGTTTGGTGTGTAGAAATTTCTTTACATCTATAAACAAATATCTTTTGAATGTATACATAGCATAATTTGTACTTTGAGACTTACCCTCTATTTAACAATCAAATGTTACGTTCACAAGGTCCCCACCATTCTCTATCCAGAGTTGTCGTTCCTGCTACGCTCCACTCTATCTCTGTCAACGCTCATTTTACAAGATTTTTGTAAAATTTAGAAACAGTGAAAAAACAAACCTACTTAAAATTGTTTTAATTATTGTAAATATTAATAAAAATGAAAATAAATCACTCATTTCAGATCAATTCTCTCTTAAAAATGATTTTCCCCCCATTTCTTGGAGAACTATTTTGCGGAGGTAAAAATTAAAAAGTTAAAAAGACCACAAATCATTTTTAAGAGAGAATTGATTTGAAATGAGTGCTTTATTTTCATCTTTATTGATATTTACAATAATTAAAACAATTTTAAGTACATTTTTTTACTGTTTCCAAATTTTACAAAAATATTGGAAAATGGGCGTTGACAGAGATGGAGTGTAGCGTAGCAGGAACAACAACCCTGGATAGGGAATGGGTCCCCACAGGTAGGGGAAAAACAGTAACATTGAAAACATTCGGGTGATAGTGAATGATATCTTAAGTACACGTCGGTACAGTATTGGAAAATATGAAAAAAGGCAAATCGTATAACAATAAAACATACATTAAATTTAAATTGACTATTTATATCCTAATATACCAAGCTGTTAGAAATATAGGGAACACAAAGATAGAAAAAAACCCAGTAACATTAAAAACATTCGGGTGAAAGTGAATGATATCATGGTGCATGTCGGTACAATATTGGAAAACATGTAAAAAAGGCACATCGTATAACAATAAAACATACTTTGAATTCAAATTGGCTATTTATAATCTTACATACTGTTAGAAATATAAGGCATATACTAAGTAATTATGATGATTTGATTGTTGGTGTTTAGCGCCACTTTAAGCAATATTTCAGCTATACCATGGCGACCAGTTTTAGTGGTGGAAGAAGCCGGAGAACCACCGACCACGGGCAAATAACTGGTAAACTTTATCACTTGCGGCTGCGAGTCGTGTGCACCCTTTTTGTAATTTACAAAGCCGGGCGCGAACCCACGCCGTATTGGTGATAGGCTTGTATGAGTTGTTAGGTAATCCGACTACCTAACTCATTGAGCCACCCGGGCCCTCTAAGTAATTATATTGCTAATATAATTACATAAAAAATATAAAAACTAAGTAATAATATTAGCACCCACTGAATCATATCACAAATAGTAATAGTGAATGATAAATTAAACAAATTACAACAAAACTATTTTTTTTTCACCATTTCCGTAATTCAATTTTATTCCTAAATTAAATTTAATAATCAGTGTCATGAGTAGAGTGAATTGGATGATAGTCAAGTTTGACATGTTTGGTGCGTGGAAAATTCTTTCAATTAATAAACAAATAACTTTTGAATGTATACATTTTCTTAGTATAATTTGTACCTTGATACATACCCTCCATACTATTTAACAATCAAATGTTACAATACACAGAGGTCTCTAAAGGTAGGAAAATAATAACATTAAAACAAAGGTGGAAAGTGTGTGCGTGTGTGTGTGTGTGTGTGTGGGGGGGGGGGGGGGGGGGGGGCGTGATAGTAAATGTTATCATGGTACTGGACTCACAGTAATATATTTATATTTGGTTTATTTTGTGATTTAACGTACATTGTGTATAGAGTTATACTTAAAAAGAAAACCAAATATTTACTGAATTTGAGATAAATGACGGAAATAGTATTATTAACAATGGAGATAATTCGAGCAAACCTAGAAAAAAAGAAAAAAAATATTGTGTGCAATGAAGAAAATATATTAAAGTCAAAAGTTTATTCAAAACGAACAGGTGTTGTGATGTTGTAGATGTCTAAGTGGATGTGTCATGTTCAGTGCTGTGGATCCAGTATATCATCACGGTTGTTTATCAGTAGTTTACGGCTTGTTGTGTTCTGCTTAATGAATATACGACCATCAGATGTTCAGTATGTGTATAGTAGGCCATTATATTTTAGTTCTGCAAGCTGATTTACAAGTTCGGTTCTGTATTTGGTAAGGTTTTCAGTGATGAAGATTTTGTCTGGGTTGTTTTTCAAGCACTTTTTATTACTATACACTTTGTTGCGTTTTCTGTATGAAATAAATTTCATCATGGTTCCGTATGAGCGTTCGTCTGTTACTTTCGTTAAGATTTGATTAAATACGGCCTTCCATTGTCCAGTAGGTATTAATATTTTGATTGTACTTTAGATGAGCCAGAGCTTTAACCAGGTTAATCCTTGTTTTGGTCAAGTTTTCTGTGATGAAGATTTTGTCTGCATCATTTTTAAGATTTCTTTTGGAGTTGTACACTTTTTCAGGACATCTGTATGATAAAAATCTAACAATGACTTGCAATTTTCCGAATCGAACTTTACCAATAACATGCGACCGGCTAATGTCATTGGTGTTGATGTCTAACTTAAGTTTATTGTTACAAATATCTACTATGATGTCATCTGCATTTATTGGGTGAAAGATATGACCTCTCTCGTCTACGGGTACATCAATGCAATGGAATCGGAGACTGGTCCTCCTGGAATATTGTTCCTGATATTCTAGAGGACTTCTAAATTGTTGATAATGCCATATAAAGAGTAATTCCTAGCCCTTTTCCTTTAATGAGGACTTTAAATGTGGTTCTTCTTGTATACGTTGGACTACAAGGTGTGTCTGCTTAGATATCATTTCTTTCTGTTCGTCGATTCTCTTTTGTTGTTCTTTTAATGTTGTTTTATAAGATAATATGTTCATCCAACTATGTCTTGATATGTGTTATTGACTAACTGGTTTTGTCAGAAAAGATGGGGATAATTTTACCAAGAACTTCTGGGCTAGTTAGTTCCTCAATTACTTGTACAGTGTTAGGTTTTTTTTTGTGCACTGGAGTTTTTGTTTTCAGTACAAACTAATGCGCTACGACCCTTTTCACCCACTGATGTGCTACGGTGCCTCGCTTGTCGTGTTTGTTGTTTTGAAGTTGCTGGCAGCTCTTGTGGACTTTCAAGTGTTGGTCTTTTATTAAGTGTGCCTGGTGTTTCTAGTGTAATTGTGGATGGTAATTCAGAGTGTTTTATGTCGATTAATACTTTTGCTGATAAATGCCGATAATTTTGTTGCGACATGATTTGCAAGGTGACATTTATTTGCAGTTTATTTTATTTAAAGGGATATTAAAGCTCGTTTTAACATATATTTTTTTCAACTCGTGACGAAGGTTGTTTCTTTTCAATTTAATTGTAAAAACAATCCAAAAATACTCTGCACGCCCATATAATCCCTAATATCGTTAAAATATCACTTAAAAGGGTCGAAATGAATTTTTGTCCAGGAAGCAAAAATTCAATTAATGGAAAAACCGCAAGATATGACAGAATTATTAACGAATTATGTCACTTTTGCAGTTTCATTGATAAAAACCGGGTTAATGTTTCATAAATATCATTTATTGAACTAATTGCAAGTTTTCATGAGATACAAAAAATTACCAAAATGAACTTTAATATCCCTTTAAATCCCATTATCTAGCCAGCCACTGTTTATAGTTGTACAGAGCCAGGAAAGTAAGGGATATCGATTGTGTCTCTGTTTCTATTATTGTTCTATTTGATTTTAGAGCAGTTCCGAAAGCATCGTCATTTTTTGTCTTTCATTTTTATTCCCATCTTTAATAGGATTGGTTGTCACGTTTGATGGGCCAAGTACAACCACACTCTCTGAGGATGCCACGGACGAATACCAGCTAACTCTGATTACACTTACAGGGATAACTACTGGTCAAACAGCAACATGTGACATCAATCCACCCCAGACGGAATTCTGGGTAAAACTTGATCCATCATCTGGAAGTAAGTAAACTAAATAAATGGTCAGGAAAGGGGGTTATGGTGTTTAGTGCCACTTTCAACAATATTTTTTTTATATCGTGGCGGGATAAATGGTCAGATGATAAGTTTCAATTAATTTTGTTAATGTTTAAGTAAAATTTGCAATGCATGCAGCATGTTACATTATACATTATCAGTCTCGAGATGTTTTATATCCCATATTAAAGGGCAGTGGTTTTGCTAAACGGTGAGGCGTCAGCTTATTCGCTTAGCAAAACCACTGCCCTTTAAAACGGGATATATAAGATCTCCAGACTGATAACATTTTTATCTGAATGTTCTAACATTAATAAGTATGTCCTTATTATAGGAAAAACATAAATACATGTATCTTTGGAAATAGGTCACAGAGAGCGATTATTGATTTATTGTGCGTATGAAATACACAGAACAGGCAATAGGTGAGAGCGATTATTGATTTTCTGTGCCGTATGCAATACATAGCACGGCTTCCATAAAGTGTTAGAAGTACATTTTTAGCCAATCAAAATTCTACTTGCTACAAGAAAATCAGATAAGTTCCTGTATGTGACCAGTACGTTGAACTGATATAAAAAAAGTTTTCTAATACATTGTAATGGCTTCCAAAATTTTTCTAAAATAAGTTTAGAAATTCACATCTGATATATTTATTTATTATTTCCGGGAAAGTTGGTATTCCACCCTTCTTAAATTTTCCAGACTTTTCCTTGATATTTGTGTGGTTATGGTGTTCAACTCGACTCTAAGATTATTGATGGAGGAAACTGGAGATTGATATTTCTGTGCCAAAGCATTAACAACACACATCAAGTAGAGATAGTTCGAGACTCTTTATGAAATTAAAATGTGACGGATGTGAACTGTAGAACACAACACTTGAATGCATACATAGTTTAATGATGTCATTACCTGAGCAGTCACGTGTGTTAGGGGAGACGATTTTGTCTTTTTCTACGATTTTGATATTTGAATTTGGAATTATTCCGACAGTGTGTTATTTTTTTGTATTTTTTCATTATATTCCCATATCAACATCCTTATGTCATGTATGTAAAATAGAGGGACCGTATTATAAAACACTTCCGGATTGAAAGGTTAAATCTAGTTGTTTTCACTATTCTTTAGAACAAATAATAAATCTTGTTTTTTTTTCGTTATGTAGAGTATGGGGTTTATCAGAAGGCTATGCCTGGATTTAGTTTTGCAACAACTCCTAGTTATACCCTAACAGTGGAATGTACAGATAGTGTGAGCACATTAACAAAGACGTATACAGTTAATATTGACAAGAATGATTCTCCAACGATATCAAATCTACATAGTAAGTGGAATAATGTTAGTACATAAACTAAAGCTGGTTTCCTGTGAATATCAAATCTACACAGTAAGTGGAATAATGTTAATACATAAACTAAAGCTGGTTTCCTGTGAATATCAAACTACACAGTAAGTGGAATAATGTTAATACATAAACTAAAGCTGGTTTCCTGTGAATATCAAATCTACACAGTAAGTGGAATAATGTTAATACATAAACTAAAGCTGGTTTCCTGTGAATATCAAACTACACAGTAAGTGGAATAATGTTAATACATAAACTAAAGCTGGTTTCCTGTGAATATCAAACTACATAGTAAGTGGAATACATTTTAGGCGTTAGTAAAAAAGTGGAACTCTATCGACGAAAAATTTACGTACAGTTTTAAATCTGCAAAATGTTTCCTATCAAAGCCAAATTCAGACAGAAATTAAAATTATATTCAAAAATGCTTCACTTTAGAATGTAGAAACAAACAGGAAGTGGAAAGAACAGGCGATAAATCTGCAAGCTATATATAGATTCCGATGAGTTTTTCCTTGGAAAACAAGATATTCCGATCTTATTCTTGATCTTGATTTTTACTCTGGAAACCAGATATCCATTCCTACACCGATCCCAGTGTGATAAATGTTGGTCAGTGACTTGCGGCAGGTCAATGATTTTCCTTGGGTACTCCGAAAACTGACCGCCCCGATATAACTGAAATATTGTTGAAAGTGGCATTAAACACCATAAACATCCCCTCCCTAACCCGCCTGACACATTGTACATACATGTACATGCTTTATTGAATCAACCAGTTCTTGCTATTACACCTGTTTACTGAGCGGATCGTTTGTGGAAAAGCAGCAACCACCAATTTTATTGTCTTTGGCTTGACTCGTCCAAAGATCGAACACTTGACATTTCGTACTCGAAGTGGAAATGTTAATTCTTACAGGACCAAGATGGTTTATATAACAATATAAACTGATTATTAGGTAAATACATAATAAAACGATATTTTGATATTTATCCATTCCTAATCTTTACAATAATGAAATTTCAACAATAACTTCAACGATTCAATACTATTGCAATTTTAAAATGATATTGTTCGCTACGAAGCTGTAGTGTGTTGTTTTTTGTAGACTATACCACTTTATCTGCTGTCTCAACACCCACTGGTACTTTAGTATTTTCTGTTTTATCCACTGACCCAGAGAATGATACGTTATCGTATCGTTTAGACTGTTATGTGCTCAGTGTTTTAGCAACTTGTCCGTTCGAAATATATGGTTGTAAGTATAATTAACACATGATAGGTACTATTATGAATGTCACGTACGATTACCCCAGTATATCAGGCACAATTTAGCAAAGGACCGATTATTTAACTTTTAGGGGAGAGTGGGTGTGGTGGCTATGAATTTTCCCCCCGGACCGAAATTGTTTTTCATCCGAAATAACAAATCAGTATTTTTTAACGTTACCAAAATTGATCGTTTTAAAACAGCAAGGCCAGATTATCTATTTGTTGCATCTTTCATGTCAATTTATATTATTCTATATGCAATTTTGAAATAGAAATTTAAAAGAAAGCATGCCCCTCTCCCAAAAGTTAAATGGTCGTTCCTTAGCACAGAAAAGGTAGCTATTAAGATTTGTTTGGCAAAAACAATGGAGTTCATCAGGGTATATTAAAATAAAAAGTCATAACGGCCGTACAAGGTGAACAAAATGACGCTTTCCATCATTATAAGTCAGACATTCAATTTACTATGATAATATCCAAGTGTTATTAATAAATATAATCTTAATGTACAATTGAAGATGTAAATGCAAATAATAGAAAGTAAACATGTTGGTAAAGTTTGAAATATACAGTCGTGTACATATTTGTTTCCATTCCTGAGCGTTTCTCGACTATTACTCAAATAGATGAGTAATACGAATTAAAAGACAAAAAATATGAAGGAACAAAGCAATGCATGGTGGTTTGTTTTATATGGTCAACTTCATTACTGTCGGAATTTAATATGTAAGTATAGACGATGACGAAAGGTACAATAGACGTTAGAGAAAACTGAAGGGCCAATCAAGAATGCTCAATCCAGAGACACTGGCAACATTAGGCACACAACACAAGGGACGAAGACAAAGAAAGCACAGAAATGATGAGCAACATGAACCCCACCAATATCGGGGATGAACCCAGTCGCTCGACAGATAACACACACAATCGAATCTTAATATGTCGAACTCGGATAAGCCATTTTGGGTAACTTGACGTTAAATAGAAATCTAAGTTTTTTTTTCTGTCAAATTGAAAGTTATGATTCCTCATACTATTTGCCATAATCTATGTTTCGTGCTGATTATGTATTCTGGCATCATCAGTTTTCGACCGTCGACCGTCCAACATGCAAATATTGCGACCAGAATTGAAGCTTATCCTATATTACGCGAAAAACTTATCCTTTGTGTCTGATTTACTTAACTGAAAAATATTTAAGTTATTTCAGCATCATAGCAATAACTTCTAGGACATTCAAAGCAATCATAAAGAAATCGTCGAAAATTGGTGCCGTTATTTAGGACAATATAAACAAGTAGTTATAACGGTATGGCGTAAATAAACGTTCACGTCTACTTTTTTTTCAGCGGGAGAAATAGTTACCACCAGTGATCTAGTAACAACCACAGTGACAAGTTATGATCTAAGAATTACAGTTACTGACAGTCATAACAACCAAATAGGTCCACAATCATTGGTAATGACTGTCAACGGTAATTATACAACCAAATAGGTCCACAATCATTGGTAGTGACTGTCAACGGTAATTATACAACCAAATAGGTCCACAATCATTGGTAGTGACTGTCAACGGTAATAATACAACTAAATAGGTCCACAATCATTGGTAGTGGCTGTCAATGGTAATTATACAACCAAATAGGTCCACAATCATTGTTAGTGACTGTCAACGGTAATTATACAACCAAATAGGTCCACAATCATTGGTAGTGACTGTCAACGGTAATTATACAACCAAATAGGTCCACAATCATTGGTAATGACTGTCAACGGTAATTATACAACCAAATAGGTCCACAATCATTGGTAGTGACTGTCAACGGTAATTATACAACCAAATAGGTCCACAATCATTGGTAGTGACTGTCAACGGTAATTATACAACCAAATAGGTCCACAATCATTGGTAATGACTGTCAACGGTAATTATACAACCAAATAGGTCCACAATCATTGGTAGTGACTGTCAACGGTAATTATACAACCAAATAGGTCCACAATCATTGGTAGTGACTGTCAACGGTAATTATACAACTAAATAGGTTCACAATCATTGGTAGTGGCTGTCAATGGTAATTATACAACCAAATAGGTCCACAATCATTGGTAGTGACTGTCAACGGTAATTATACAACCAAATAGATCCACAATCATTGGTAATGACTGTCAACGGTAATTATACAACCAAATAGGTCCACAATCATTGGTAGTGACTGTCAACGGTAATTATACAACCAAATAGGTCCACAATCATTGTTAGTTACTGTCAACGGTAATTATACAACCAAATAGGTCCACAATCATTGTTAGTGACTGTCAACGGTAATTATACAACCAAATAGGTCCACAATCATTGGTAGTGACTGTCAACGGTAATTATACAACCAAATAGGTCCACAATCATTGGTAGTGACTGTCAACGGTAATTATACAACTAAATAGGTCCACAATCATTGGTAGTGACTGTCAACGGTAATTATACAACCAAATAGGTCCACAATCATTGGTAGTGACTGTCAACGGTAATTATACAACTAAATAGGTCCACAATCATTGGTAGTGGCTGTCAATGGTAATTATACAACCAAATAGGTCCACAATCATTGGTAGTGACTGTCAACGGTAATAATACAACCAAATAGGTCCACAATCATTGGTAGTGACTGTCAACGGTAATTATACAACCAAATAGGTCCACAATCATTGGTAGTGACTGTCAACGGTAATTATACAACTAAATAGGTCCACAATCATTGGTAGTGGCTGTCAATGGTAATTATACAACCAAATAGGTCCACAATCATTGTTAGTGACTGTCAACGGTAATTATACAACCAAATAGGTCCACAATCATTGGTAGTGACTCAACGGTAATTATACAACCAAATAGGTCCACAATCATTGGTAGTGACTGTCAACGGTAATTATACAACCAAATAGGTCCACAATCATTGGTAGTGACTGTCAATGGTAATTATACAACCAAATAGGTCCACAATCATTGGTAGTGACTGTCAACGGTAATTATACAACTAAATAGGTTCAGAATCATTGGTAGTGGCTGTCAATGGTAATTATACAACCAAATAGGTCCACAATCATTGGTGGTGACTGTCAACGGTAATTATACAACCAAATAGGTCCACAATCATTGGTAGTGACTGTCAACGGTAATTATACAACTAAATAGGTCCACAATCATTGGTAGTGGCTGTCAATGGTAATTATATAACCAAATAGGTCCACAATCATTGTTAGTGACTGTCAACGGTAATTATACAACCAAATAGGTCCACAATCATTGGTAGTGACTGTCAACGGTAATTATATAACCAAATAGGTCCACAATCATTGGTAGTGACTGTCAACGGTAATTATACAACCAAATAGGTCCACAATCATTGGTAATGACTGTCAACGGTAATTATACAACCAAATAGGTCCACAATCATTGGTAGTGACTGTCAACGGTAATTATACAACCAAATAGGTCCACAATCATTGGTAGTGACTGTCAACGGTAATTATACAACCAAATAGGTCCACAATGATTGGTAGTGACTGTCAACGGTAATTATACAACTAAATAGGTCCACAATCATTGGTAGTGACTGTCAACGGTAATTATACAACCAAATAGGTCCACAATCATTGGTAGTTACTGTCAACGGTAATTATATAACCAAATAGGTCCACAATCATTGATAGTGACTGTCAACGGTAATTATACAACCAAATAGGTCCACAATCATTGGTAGTGACTGTCAACGGTAATTATACAACTAAATAGGTTCACAATCATTGGTAGTGGCTGTCAATGGTAATTATACAACCAAATAGGTCCACAATCATTGGTAGTGACTGTCAACGGTAATTATACAACCAAATAGATCCACAATCATTGGTAATGACTGTCAACGGTAATTATACAACCAAATAGGTCCCCAATCATTGGTAGTGACTGTCAACGGTAATTATACAACCAAATAGGTCCACAATCATTGGTAGTTACTGTCAACGGTAATTATACAACCAAATAGGTCCACAATCATTGTTAGTGACTGTCAACGGTAATTATACAACCAAATAGGTCCACAATCATTGGTAGTGACTGTCAACGGTAATTATACAACCAAATAGGTCCACAATCATTGGTAGTGACTGTCAACGGTAATTATACAACTAAATAGGTCCACAATCATTGGTAGTGACTGTCAACGGTAATTATACAACCAAATAGGTCCACAATCATTGGTAGTGACTGTCAACGGTAATTATACAACTAAATAGGTCCACAATCATTGGTAGTGGCTGTCAATGGTAATTATACAACCAAATAGGTCCACAATCATTGGTAGTGACTGTCAACGGTAATTATACAACCAAATAGGTCCACAATCATTGGTAGTGACTGTCAACGGTAATTATACAACCAAATAGGTCCACAATCATTGGTAATGACTGTCAACGGTAATTATACAACCAAATAGGTCCACAATCATTGGTAGTGACTGTCAACGGTAATAATACAACCAAATAGGTCCACAATCATTGGTAGTGACTGTCAACGGTAATTATACAACCAAATAGGTCCACAATCATTGGTAGTGACTGTCAACGGTAATTATACAACTAAATAGGTCCACAATCATTGGTAGTGGCTGTCAATGGTAATTATACAACCAAATAGGTCCACAATCATTGTTAGTGACTGTCAACGGTAATTATACAACCAAATAGGTCCACAATCATTGGTAGTGACTGTCAACGGTAATTATACAACCAAATAGGTCCACAATCATTGGTAATGACTGTCAACGGTAATTATACAACCAAATAGGTCCACAATCATTGGTAGTGACTGTCAACGGTAATTATACAACCAAATAGGTCCACAATCATTGATAGTGACTGTCAACGGTAATTATACAACTAAATAGGTCCACAATCATTGGTAGTGGCTGTCAATGGTAATTATACAACCAAATAGGTCCACAATCATTGTTAGTGACTGTCAACGGTAATTATACAACCAAATAGGTCCACAATCATTGGTAGTGACTGTCAACGGTAATTATACAACCAAATAGGTCCACAATCATTGGTAGTGACTGTCAACGGTAATTATACAACCAAATAGGTCCACAATCATTGGTAGTGACTCAACGGTAATTATACAACCAAATAGGTCCACAATCATTGGTAGTGACTGTCAACGGTAATTATACAACCAAATAGGTCCACAATCATTGGTAGTGACTGTCAATGGTAATTATACAACCAAATAGGTCCACAATCATTGGTAGTGACTGTCAACGGTAATTATACAACTAAATAGGTTCAGAATCATTGGTAGTGGCTGTCAATGGTAATTATACAACCAAATAGGTCCACAATCATTGGTGGTGACTGTCAACGGTAATTATACAACCAAATAGGTCCACAATCATTGGTAGTGACTGTCAACGGTAATTATACAACTAAATAGGTCCACAATCATTGGTAGTGGCTGTCAATGGTAATTATATAACCAAATAGGTCCACAATCATTGTTAGTGACTGTCAACGGTAATTATACAACCAAATAGGTCCACAATCATTGGTAGTGACTGTCAACGGTAATTATATAACCAAATAGGTCCACAATCATTGGTAGTGACTGTCAACGGTAATTATACAACCAAATAGGTCCACAATCATTGGTAATGACTGTCAACGGTAATTATACAACCAAATAGGTCCACAATCATTGGTAGTGACTGTCAACGGTAATTATACAACCAAATAGGTCCACAATCATTGGTAGTGACTGTCAACGGTAATTATACAACCAAATAGGTCCACAATGATTGGTAGTGACTGTCAACGGTAATTATACAACTAAATAGGTCCACAATCATTGGTAGTGACTGTCAACGGTAATTATACAACCAAATAGGTCCACAATCATTGGTAGTTACTGTCAACGGTAATTATACAACCAAATAGGTCCACAATCATTGGTAGTGACTGTCAACGGTAATTATACAACCAAATAGGTCCACAATCATTGGTAGTGACTGTCAACGGTAATTATACAACCAAATAGGTCCACAATCATTGGTAGTGACTGTCAACGGTAATTATACAACCAAATAGGTCCACAATCATTGGTAGTGACTGTCAACGGTAATTATACAACCAAATAGGTCCACAATCATTGGTAGTGACTGTCAACGGTAATTATACAACCAAATAGGTCCACAATCATTGGTAGTGACTGTCAACGGTAATTATACAACCAAATAGGTCCACAATCATTGGTAGTGACTGTCAACGGTAATTATACAACCAAATAGGTCCACAATCATTGGTAGTGACTGTCAACGGTAATTATACAACCAAATAGGTCCACAATCATTGGTAGTGGCTGTCAATGGTAATTATACAACCAAATAGGTCCACAATCATTGTTAGTGACTGTCAACGGTAATTATACAACCAAATAGGTCCACAATCATTGGTAGTGACTGTCAACGGTAATTATACAACCAAATAGGTCCACAATCATTGGTAGTGACTGTCAACGGTAATTATACAACTAAATAGGTCCACAATCATTGGTAGTGGCTGTCAATGGTAATTATACAACCAAATAGGTCCACAATCATTGTTAGTGACTGTCAACGGTAATTATACAACTAAATAGGTCCACAATCATTGGTAGTGACTGTCAACGGTATTTATACAACCAAATAGGTCCACAATCATTGGTAGTGACTGTCAACGGTAATTATACAACCAAATAGGTCCACAATCATTGGTAGTGACTGTCAATGGTAATTATACAAAACTAGTATCAGTACTATATACTAAGTTGTAATCAAAATCATAGAAATTATACAAAGGTCCATTTATAATTCTAGTTGTCGTCATCAACTCCCGAAATTTGATGAAAGAGAATTAGATCACAAAATGACCAACGTAGAAACAAATATCTTATTTTAGTAAGAAACAAATCTTATTTTAGTAAGAAACACATCTTATTTTGATCCTAACATCAAAATATCTTAAACTGACACCACAAAATTATTTACTATGTGTAGTGAACGTGTTTATCAGCAAACAGTGAGCATTCCTATGGATACCAACTGTGTTCCTCTTCTCGCCAACTTGTTCCTTTTTCACATGAAGCAGAATTCACTTAAATCAAGGCAACCCTGAACTTTAATTTCACGTTACTCTATACAGATTACCTCCTTTCACCAATTATTTAAAAAAATGGTGATTGTTTTTATCGGATCTCTCCCATTTAATATGAAATGAAGAATACCACGATAAGTTATATCAATGCTACATACATTGACCTACCCATAGACAAGTGAATATATGTTAATAACACAACTACAAATTCTGAACTTTCCAGTTATATGTAACAATATTCCTGCAGCATCTGTATATATCGGTTGGAACAATATCTTATAACTTGTGTTGCGTATCAGGATTTCTTTATGACATGGTTGCTTGGTTACAAGTAAGATACCAAATCAATGATTCCTAGTGGTAAGGACACTTTATTAATATATACACAATAACTTAAATATACAAAAATGTATACTGTTATTTCAGACATAAATACAGTACCAGTTATCAACAGTAACAATTTACCTTACACGACGGTTGTGCTAGAGAATTCTCCGCTAGGATCGTCTGTGTATCAAGTGGAGATAACTGACCCAGATGCTGGAGACATACATACCTACACGGCAAGCTTTACTCCCGCCATGGCATCGAACTATTTCGTAGTGGATTCGACAAGTAAGAACGTTTTGTGTGTTATTTTTCAAATTATTATTGTATCGCATACATAGTTGAAGGTTGGTATATAATTTGGAAAATATATCTCTGGGTTGGTATTGAAACTAAACTAAAAAAATGTACCGAAGGGTGTATTTTTTAACCATTATCTGACAAACGCACAGATGATTCTCCTAGAATGGGCTTACAAATTTACAATTTGTTTCGATATAACGACAAATAATATTTAAATCCAGGCAAAGGTGGGGACAAAGCGATCAAGCAAGAAACACTTGATACAATTACAAATAATTTAATTTGATTTGAATATTTCAATCTGATTGGCTAATCCGCCTGGAGAAAATTTTGGTTACACTCGATAACCTGGGTTGGTATTGTGACGTCACCAACGTGTTCATCCGCCAACGATAAATTCAAATAGTCACATGAAATAATCGCAATTAAAATCGAGGAATCATTAAATTTTGTTGTAAAAATTAAATTATAAGGAATATTTGAAATTGTTGAACAGGTTATACTTGCATAACCTGGTTTGGGTCAGTTATTAAGCGTAAACTGACCCAAACCAGGTTATATCGTATAACCTGTTCAACAATTTCAAATATTCTTTAATGAAACATGATGCAAACAATGGAGCAATAAAACGTAATATGCAAAAAAAAAAAATAATATTAAAGGAAATGGAATAATACGTCAATATTACATAGGTAAGACTAGTAACTAATGTTAGTCAGTATTTTGAAAAAAAAGTCCGAAGATACCAAAAGGTAAACCATTGTTCTTTATGTTGTATTGTGTATTACGATTACATGAATAATGGAAGTTGAAAAAAAAAAAACAATACTGCAATTTATCACCCAAACATAACTTTAACTCATATAAAATTTGTTTCTGTTTTAGCTGGCTTAATAAGTACATCAACAGTGAGCAACATTGATTACGACACTCTGTCAGCTACGTTTACGTCATGTACTTTAGCTATCACTGTATCAGATAACTATGGATCGGACACGGATACACTTACCATAAATATAGCCGACGTCAACGAAGCACCAGTATTCGCCAAGACACTTTATACATTAAGTGGAAATGAATCAGGGGTGAGTACACTTTATGTATGATCATGTTGATTTTAGAATAAAATTATTGACGTACTTTGTATGATAGCCTCACAGAACTACATGAGTTAAATGAAAAGCACCAAATATCACAACGCCGAGAACAGTTCCAAAGTCTAATAGAATACTAGTAGAAAGAGACAAAGTCGATACCGCTAGCGCACAACTATACGACTGCTCACATTCCAAGCTTGGTACAGACATTTCAATGAGAAACAAAGTGGCTGAGATAAACTAGTTTTATGGACCTAAGTAATAAGAAAATAATGATATGTAAAATACCAGTACATTACGTCACAATGAAAGATGGTGTAGAGCTTAACATATTTCCAAGCCATTTAGTCAATGATTGTTTTGGTTGAAGGTTCAAAATACAACATTAGTGCCTAATATGCAAATATATAGTATATGGTGAGGCACTAAAGCGAGGTTTATCGAGCCTTCCCTCATTTTCGCGTAGAATACACATATTCATTGTATTTAAAGACACTGGAATCATTTTGTATTTGTTCTGTAGCAAAATCGAATTAACCCATAGACGGCTACAGTAAACATAGTATTAGATAAGAAAATTAGACAAGTATGCCTTGTGTGCTCATTTTGATATTTTATGTCAACTGGAAGTAAACTGTTTTATAACGGGTTTACTAAAATTTCACTCGTAAAACTTATGGAAGGGTACAAGATATTTCTTTATATTTTTATATCATTTCATAAGAACTATAAATACTGGTGTATTTCCTCCAGGCTCTTAATCCTGTGTAACCTCTCTCCTTAGCTTGTATATATATTGTAAATAGTTGTTATTTTGATTTTATTGTTATATCTCTGTACCATTGATATACATTGACTTTTACCGGTTGTTGACTGATTTTGTCTGTTTATATACTTATGAGTTTTGACTTTCCCTTTGTAAGATTGTTCGGAGTTCGGTAATTTTGATATTACCCTTATTTATGAAAATAAAGATACAGTAATAGAGATATGTATTAGGTCAATGACGAAACTAACACTGATGTTTAATTCCTTTTATTAGTACCCAAATGTACACTATTACATCATAAAACAAATATTGTTATAGTAATATTTCACAATTTTAGGCTGGTACTAGTTTTGGAACACCGTCCTATGGTGTGACAGATCCAGACGGTGACACAACGACATTTGGTATAGATTGTGTAACATTCAACATTGACACGTCATCTGGTGAAATAACGTTATCTATCGACTATGATCGTGATGACCCGTCTATTGCGTCATCAGTCACATGCGGGGTTAGTGTATCTGACGGCGTCCTTTCGTCTACTGCCACTCTTCAAGTCTACATCAACACTAAGAACGACAACTCTCCACAATTCAGTCAAAATAGCTACTCTTTCCACGTGTCTCCTTATGCCCAAGTTGGAACAATTGTTGATTCCGTCACAGCAACAGACGCTGATCTCGGATCTGATGGCAAGTATATTTAAGAAAAGTTTTAAGATACCAAAGAGGTAATCAGAATCCATTAATCGAAGAAGGGCAGACAAAACAATGGCAAAATGAAAAGGGACAAATGAACAAACAATGATCTACAAAACATTACACATAAAACTAAAGATCGAGTAATACGAACCCCATTAAAAACTTTAGTTTATTTACCTTCTATGTGGTTTACATATCTGTACATTAATATCATGCGCTTACGCTATTTTACACTATAATTTATCCCGAAATATAAGGTTTTTCTAACATTTTATCGTGGGTCTTTGTTTTTGGGATGGAGGAAATCGGAGCACGCAGATAAAACAACCGACCTGTCGTATATCATTATGAATTATCGCATAAAGCCCTATGAGAACACATCGGGTGCCCTACTTCTTGGACAGTTCATATCAACCTATGATTATTTGGTCGTTAGCTCGGAGCCAGAATAGTGTGTACAGGTGGGACGTCATATTGCCTCAGTGGACAAGCGCTATTAAAACCCAACGTGGTTGTATAATACAAAGCACTAGTATTAAGAACATTACTTGGTTTCGCCATCATACATGTCTTAAAATTTCTTCATCTGGCATTAACCAACAATCACTTGCTTACTTGACAGTAATAATTTGTTTATGTGTGAAAAGAAAAATATATTGGGCAAATGAGTATGTAGCCTGTAGTTATTATGTTTATTTATTATATATTCTTGTGTTTTTTTGTTTTTTCAAGGAATCGTTTCCTACGAAGTACGAAATGGTAATTATTCTGACACGTTTGGGGTCGATACTTCCGGTAGCATGTATGTACTGCAACCAATCCACGACACCGTTGCTGGGACAACAGTAACAGTAACTGTGAAAGCTTATGACATTGGATATAACTGGGTTGACGTGGTAGTTTCGTTTGTGGTACAGTCTACCACCACAACGGTAACAACAACGACAACGGACAGAAATATAACTTTCTTTGAATCTCCGGCAAATGTGGCATGGTTTGCTGCATTGATGATGATATTGGCAGCCTTGGCAGTTTTCCTCATGGTTGAAGCGTACAGATCAAAGCTCATCTTCAAAATTTGTTCATCCTGTAGCGAGTGTCGTCTCCCGAAATGGAAGAGGTAATCTGAGTATACACTCGTTCAGAGTTAGATATTTAAATACAATTGGCGACAAGACAAGTATAGTCATATTTGTTGAAATTACTGTTTTAAAAACAATATTTGAGAGTGTACCCAAAACCCACAAGAAGTATTTCAGAATGTTTAAGGATAGTTTGAAGATGCCAAAAGGGTAATCAGAATCCGTAAATTGAAGGACAGACAGCACAATATGGTCAAAAGAAAAAGGATTAACAATGATCTACAAAACATACACATCAAACTAATGATCGAGTAACACGAACCCCACTCAAGTCACTCTGAAATACTCGAAAAGACGTGCTAATCTAAAAAAAAGCACCCAGTCACTAGTTATCAAAATGTGTTTTTTAATTAATGTTTTGCAATTCAAGATCATATATGCATAAAAGTGTAAATTATAAATATAATACTGTCATTTTTTTGTTATTGCAAAGATTTCACACGTGTAAATGACGCTGAGCATATTCGTTTCTATATTCTTTATCTTTGAAATTTCTGGCATCCACCTTCAGGGTTGACACATGTGTTAAATTAGTGTCATATACTAAATACATATATATATTTATAATTTAAGGAAGTTTGAACCTGACAATAAGTTCAGCGACGACGGTGAGTAATGGAATTGATAGTATTCGATTCTTGGGCATTACATACTTAAATAATTACATTACTTCCGTTTTTCAATGAAATATTACAATATGATTGGTTAGGAAGTGATCACATGATTATAAAAGAGATGTTTTACATCCCAATAAAACTCAAACCCGAACTTGCACGTGCCTCCATGACGACGTCAGATTTAATCAATTAATGGCGTAGTCATTTCCAACAGCAAATATTCTAACAAAAAATAAAATTCACAACGAAAAATTCAACTATATTAAACTTTGGTGTGATTTAAATGTAATTATAAGAATCGAATCAATTTTTTGTAGTTTTATAGGCGTGTAAAAGCGTGGACCGAAGCACATTTTATACAAAATGTGCTTCGGTCCACGCTTTTACACGCCAATAAAACTACAAAAAAATGCATTCAATTCTTAATTAAATTTTATACTGTTGAAATATGATTTGTAGAGATGTATATTTCTACAGTAATACACGGTGATTATATACTTGTATACACCCATGTCGTAATATTTAGCGAACATTCGTGAATTCAGGTGTTGTTCTGTTAGTCATGATATATTTACGATATTTTGAATGCAAGAGTACTTTCTAAAATATGTGTTTGCTTCCTATTCAATATTTTGAGCAAAAATCTTCAAGATATATTTTACAAACTTATTTTTTTCTTTCGCAATATTTATAAGATACATACATATAAGTGAATATGAAATCTGTAATATTTTTTCATAGTTTCAATTTAATGCAAAACATTATCTAAATAAGATCGGCAATCCCCACAATTGGTACTTGTGAGTAATTGCAATTTTTTTTTGATTTTAGATAGCCGACATACTACCATCTCCACTGGTTTATTAGAATTGGTTAATATATCTATAATTCATTTCCATCTATTTATTGCTTGTAAGAATTGAGGTTAAGGGAAGGAAAGGGTATGGTGTTTAACGCCACTTATATTTCAGGTTAGTTCTATTGGTGGAGGAAACTGGAGCACCCAGAGAAAACCACCAACCTGTCCCAAGTCACTGACAAACTTTATCGCCTAATGTTGCTTCGAGTACACCTAGACACGAGCAGGACTCGAACTCACAACATTAGTGGTGATAGGCACTGATTGGACATGTAGTTGTAAATGCAACTACCATACTGGAAAGACCGCAAACATATTTCTACTATTTATACTGGCATTATCCACGCAAACATCTTAACATATTTTTAAAGTTTTTAGAATTAAACTTAGATTTGACTATAGCAGTATAGCTCTGTTGCTATGGACATATGGCAATATATGAATATATCTTTGCCTATGAAACTTGCTCATCCAAATATATGTGAGGTTTAGCATTTTACTGACATGTGGAACACACTTGTATGAGTGGGCAGTTTATTGTAGTTAATTATAACGTCACTTTCAACAATATTTTAGTTATATCGTGACGGTCAATTTTATTGGTGGAGGAAACCGGAGTACCCGGAGAGAACTAACCCCATGTCACTGACAAACGTTTATCGCTTGTATGATCGCATCGTTTTCTTAAGAGGGGATGCAAGGGCTCTTAAAAAGGGTTTAATCCCGTCCCTTTATATCAATCCAGGAAAGTTAGGGGCATCAATTTTGCTTCTATTTCCACGATTGTTCGTTTAAATGTGTTCCCACGGTGTGTTATTTTTGGTGTTTCCTTTTATTTCTTTTACGACAGATTTTGAGGATGATACACCAATACCTCCACCCATTACACCAGTCAGCTCTGATAGGTTACATCTTGGATGGTCACCATGGAACAGCGCTGATAAACCAGACACTGCAGGGTAATATACAAATAAAGAAACAATAGATTTGGTTTATGGTGTTTAACGCCACTTTCAACAATTTTTCAGTTATATCGTGGCGGTCAGTTTTATTGGTGGAGGAAACCGGAGAAAACCACCGACATGTTGCAAGTCACTGTTGTATCGAGTACATCTCGCCATTAAAAGGGGTTCGAACTCACAAAGTTAGTGGTGATAGACACCGGTTGCATAGGTATCAACATTCTTAAAAATCTTGCCCTTCATCAAAGGAAAGTTTGAAGATACCAAAGGGGTAAATAGAAGCTGTAATTCGTAGAACAGACAAGTAAATGACCAACAGAAAAGTGATAAGAAGACAATCATATACAAAACACTACACAGGAAACTAGAGATTGAGCGGGGTGACATCAGGTGCTCTGGAATTGTAAGAAATGCTCTAAAAAGAAATCATGTCAATAATTGAACACAGATATCATATATGTTTTGTAGATAATTGCTTATCAGCATAAATATTTGGATTTTTTTTTCTTCACAGGTTTTTCTGAGTGTAAAGAAGAAAATGGAATGATATTGTGTCAAAAATCATTTGTTTCTAAGATATTGATAAATACATATCTGGAACCACATATGCTTTTCTATTACAAGCAATATTTATATGATAATTTTTTATGTGCTATTTAAATGTTCAATAAATGTTCCATTTACAAATAAATGTTCACCTAAAAAATGTATTGAATTTGTTACAACTTACACATGCTTTTGTCATTTACTAATATATAATCATATGCAAATAAACTAAAAAAGAACAAAAATTACAATCATGATAGACATAAACAAGCGATTCGTTATCACGAAGTGATACAAAAACAGACGTGAGGCTGGATTTTCTGAAGGTGCCAAGGTAATGGCGTGGATATGGTATTTTTAAGAGGTAATATCATTGTAGCGATTTGATTGTTTTTAGCGCCATTTTCTTGTCTCTTAATGCTGCGTGTTCAGCGGAGGTGCAGGAAATGACAATTTTAAGTCTTTGGTCTGACCCGACCGGAATTCGAACCCATGACCTACCGCACTGGTGGAGAGCACGCTAACCTTTACACAAATGAAAACAGTCCAATGGAAATAAGAAGATAAATTGATATAATAAATTAGTAGAAGACTCATTGAATCACGTAGCTATATTATTACAAACCAACACGTTATAACTAGATCGACTCATAGAGGGCAGATGTTGCCTTTTATGGACATAATAATAATCTTTCCCAGTTAAATGTAATTATTACTGAACATTAACCTCTATTTGTTAGGTCTCTACTAATCCCCGGCAAACAATACAACGTATATTTGAATCTCTCCATTGATATGATGAGGGTCTGAAGGGAAGGATACATTGTATTAAATCAAATAATATCATTAGTATTTAGTAGTCAACCAGAATCAACAGGATATATTTAACGTCGAACTGCTTACCCTTCGCGAACACCTGGGTTTACACCCGGTTTTTGGTGGGGTCCGTGTTGCACATCTCTTGAATGTTCTGTGTTGTGTTTTTGTATTTAGCTTGTCGTCGTCTTGTGTGCCCAGTATCTCTGGGTTGTCCATTCTTGTTCGCCCCTTCGGTATTCTAACTTATTTACGCCTGAAGTCTTTATGGACAGTGGGGCACAAACGACAAGTATAAAGAGGTTCGCAGATGGATTCCATGTAATTATCATATACTATTAACATACAAGGACGTTATTTGTAATCAAAAGACGATGAAACGCGGGGTGGGGTGGGGTGGGGTGAGTTGAGGAAACCGTAAAGAAACACCATTTGTCCTAAAGCTATGCAAATATATTCAATGTCTATGAAAAGCAAACGATAATGATCGACAATATACATGTAAACCAAACAAAACCATATCAACAGCATCCATACCCAATCTCCAAAATGATTCAATTATTGTATATTAAATACAACATTATTTTAGCATTCAATTTAAAAGAATCCCCGATGAAACCCAGAGGTGTAGATGTACGAAATAGTTGTGCTGGACAAATACGCAACTTCCCATTAAGATGGGTTATAAACGAGTTCCTCGTACACAGAGAGTTTCCAAACTCCTTGTACGTAAAATATAACTTGCAACAGCACCTAATAAGCACCAGTTTGTTCGCTGTTGTTGTTTATGGATCATTGCAAGCAAAATTGTCCGACCTTATTCATAATCTGCTCTTGTCTGCGTGGCAATCTAAATATGTCCAAAGAGCCACTTTTATCTCTCAGTGTTTCCTTTCGTTTCTCCAAATTCTTCATATCTATTTGATTTATTGTTTGTAAAGCTTGTTTTTGAATGAAGTCATCAAACCAGAAAGCACAAATCGAAGAAGGATAGAGAATGCAAGCAAAAAAAGGACAAAATGACAAACAGTATTCCACAAAGTACCCACAGAAAACTAAAGATTGAGCAACAAGTGGAAATATGTGATCAAACTCATCATCTATAATATCATTCCATATAGACCCTCAGTTATATGTTACATCCCACTAAAACAATTGTTAAACGCACATGCTACTGTGACTTGTAAATAAATCAATATATAGTGGATGAATTCACTTTACATACTTTAATCGGATACTGAAAACGTTTCTCTAAAAAAAACCAGTAAGTATCGCAAACTGTAGTTCATTGTAGGGCGTATTATCTTTGTATATAGCCATTATAAGGATCATGGAACCAACAAATAGTGTTATCAGTGTTTTGTTAATTTACATGAGCGGTGGTGTTAAATTGCAAGGCACAAGAAAAAAAAATAAGAAGAAAGATTACGATTACTATAATATTGACTAATTGTGGCAAAAATGTAATGTATGCAAATTAATATGTTAGTAATTTTGCTGATTTTTTTTCCGGAGCACTTGAGTTCACCCCCGGTTTTTAGCGGTGTTCGTGTTGTTCTATCTTTTACTTTTCTCTGTAATGTTTTGTATATCGTTGTTTGTCATTTTGTCCGATTGAACATGTTGAATGTCTTCAGGATATCTTTAAAAGACAAAAAGTATTTAAAGTTGTTTTTATTTTTTTTATTTTCTGTCAGGCTGAACATGCTTTCTCGTTTCCCAAAAATATCAATTTTGCATCCTGTGCACCATCTTGAATAGTGTATTGCCATGGTTACCCAAGAACATTATTTGACCCTACTGTTGTACTGTCCATGTTTGTGTTGCAATTCTTTTTTTCATAGTATGTGTTCTTATACGAGTGGAAGCGAACCTATGCATTTTTTTTGTTTGTTTATATATAAATTGCCGTGTTGTCAACAGGGATGTTTGAGATTCCGTTAACCTGTTTAACACGCCATGTTTTGTGCCTGTCCCTAGCCAGGACACGTATTTCCAAAATTAGACATATGTCGTTATCTTTTGTTTTGTGTCCAGTGAGTGAAGGTGACCGATTGATTGTTCGTATTGTTAATTTTGGTGGAATTGTTGACAATCACTGTTTGATCTTTATTTCATAATTTCAAATAGATGCCTTGTTGCCATCAGTTCCATTTTCTTTATGATGATATTTTTTTCAGTACTAGCGGGACTATCACACATCACAAAATAAGATTGTATGTAAGTTGTGGGTATCTGCACATCAGGAGTGTCATAAAAGAAAGGCGAGAAGGAAACAGTTTCCAAGAATGGTCACGATTCCGCAATTCCCAAAGAAGGTAGCTGCTGGACGCTAAACTAAAATAAAAACCGAAAAAAAACAGCAATACAAAACAAAAGACCAAGCCAAAAAATAAAAAACAAACAAACAAAAAGACAAACAAAACAAAACGTAAAAAGAAACCGTCAATCAGGATCAAGCAATAGACCAAGCTCTCGCATAGATGTCACAAACCATACAGGTGGGTTTGCAAATTTAAACGTCACATATTCCCCGTCAACGTCACATATTCCCCGTACCGCAGCAGCAAATGTCTAAATTCAAACAGCGATTTAAGTATTAATATAACAGATCATTCTACTATATCAGTAGAATCTAACATTAAGGAGAGAAGAAAAATGGTTGATCCGGAATCAGGATAATCTGTCCGCGTGGATCGACATGTCCACTCGTGGATTGTTGTTTCGGTGAACTAATACTATGAATATGCGTGTTTGTCTAGTACAAGCAAACTACATCATCATCACATCGACGGTCACGTGATCTTGTCATTATATAGGCGACAAAGTGCTCATTTGGCGTGAGAGAACAATCACCATGAAAAGCTGCTACATGTATGACTGAACAACGTTGACGACTATTATTATTATTAATGTCAAAACAATCCTATATTTGGTACATTACATATAACAGCTGACATGTTCAATGCTGTTATTATTGAAATGTGTGTGATATCTGCATCTGCTTATTTGACGCATGTTTACATTATAGTTTTCAAATAAAATAAAATAATAATGTTTTAACCTTGTAACACCTGGCCTCGTTCCCATATTTGTTTTATAGGAGTTTTTGTTGTACTATTATTTATTATTTTCTATTGTGTTTCAATTGTAATTGTAAGAAGAGTTTGAAGATACCAAAGGGGCAATCAGAAACCGTATATCGAAGAACAAACAACACAATGGCGAAAAGAAAAAAGTACAAAAGGACAAACAATGATCGACAAAACATACATATAAAACTAAAGATCGAGTAACACGAATCCCAGTACAAACCGAGGGTGAACTCATGTGCTCCGGAAGGGCAGCAGTCCCTGCTCCACTATGCGATTTTAATTTGTCTTGATATGATTTTCCTTGCTATAATAAAAACGTATGTATCCTATTTAGGGCTCAAGACGTGTTTCTGGAATAATCTTCATAATTTTTAATGCTCAAACCCAAAGTATTTGAAAGACAAACAATTATAAAATAAACAAAACAAGATAGACACAATAGGCTAATGTCACCTTTGCCTGAGGGAGGAGTACATTAATTTTAATAATAATCATATGATTTCGGAACTGTAAATTTCAATAAAAAAATATAAATAGTTTTGAAAGATACCCTTCTCTTTAAACACAGCTGATTTGACCATGCCAGGTTTTTACTGGGGTTAACTAAGCTACATACCCTTTAGGAGCCGCGAGGTCATCCCGGTTTTAAGTGGGGTTTGTGTTGCGCAATCCGTTGTTTTTGTGTGTAGTGTATTGGGGATCATTTTATGTCCTTTTTTGTTGTCCATTGTATTGTCTGTCCTTCAAACTGTTTCGTTGTCCATTGCATTGTCTGTCCTTCAAACTGTTTCGTTGTCCATTGCATTGTCTGTCCTTCAAACTGTTTCGTTGGCCATTGTATTGTCTGTCCTTCAAACTGTTTCGTTGTCCATTGTATTGTCTGTCCTTCAAACTGTTTCGTTGTCCATTGTATTGTCTGTCCTTCAAACTGTTTCGTTGGCCATTGTATTGTCTGTCCTTCAAACTCTTTCGTTGGCCATTGTATTGTCTGTCCCTCAAACTATTTCGTTGTCCATTGTATTGTCTGTCCTTCAAACTGTTTCGTTGTCCTTTGCATTGTCTGTCCTTCAAACTGTTTCGTTGGCCATTGTATTGTCTGTCCTTTAAACTGTTTCGTTGTCCATTGTATTGTCTGTCCTTCAAACTGCTTCGTTGTCCATTGTATTGTCTGTCCTTCAAACTGTTTCGTTGGCCATTGTATTGTCTGTCCTTCAAACTGTTTCGTTGTCCATTGTATTGTCTGTTCTTCAAACCGTTTCGTTGGCCATTGTATTGTCTGTCCTTCAAACTGTTTCGTTGTCCATTGTATTGTCTGTCCTTCAAACTGTTTCGTTGGCCATTGTATTGTCTGTCCTTCAAACTGTTTCGTTGTCCATTGTATTGTCTGTCCTTCAAACTGTTTCGTTGGCTATTGCATTGTCTGTCTTTCAAACTGTTTCGTTGACCATTGTTTTTTCTGTCCTTCAAACTGTTTCGTTGTCCATTGTATTGTCTGTCCTTCAAACTGTTTCGTTGGCCATTGTATTGTCTGTCCTTCAAACTGTTTCGTTGTCCATTGTATTGTCTGTCCTTCAAACTGTTTCGTTGGCCATTGCATTGTCTGTCCTTCAAACTGTTTCGTTGTCCATTGTATTGTCTGTCCTTCAAACTGTTTCGTTGTCCATTGTATTGTCTGTTCTTCAAACTGTTTCGTTGTCCATTGTATTGTCTGTTCTTCAAACTGTTTCGTTGTCCATTGTATTGTCTGTCCTTCAAACTGTTTCGTTGACCATTGTATTGTCTGTCCTTCAAACTGTTTCGTTGGCCATTGTATTGTCTGTCCCTCAAACTGTTTCGTTGTCCATTGTATTGTCTGTCCTCCAAACTTTCGTTGGCCATTGCATTGTCTGTCCTTCAAACTGTTTCGTTGTCCATTGCATTGTCTGTCCTTCAAACTGTTTCGTTGTCCATTGCATTGTCTGTCCTTCAAACTGTTTCGTTGGCCATTGTATTGTCTGTCCTTCAAACTGTTTCGTTGTCCATTGTATTGTCTGTCCTTCAAACTGTTTCGTTGTCCATTGTATTGTCTGTCCTTCAAACTGTTTCGTTGGCCATTGTATTGTCTGTCCTTCAAACTCTTTCGTTGGCCATTGTATTGTCTGTCCCTCAAACTATTTCGTTGTCCATTGTATTGTCTGTCCTTCAAACTGTTTCGTTGTCCTTTGCATTGTCTGTCCTTCAAACTGTTTCGTTGGCCATTGTATTGTCTGTCCTTTAAACTGTTTCGTTGTCCATTGTATTGTCTGTCCTTCAAACTGCTTCGTTGTCCATTGTATTGTCTGTCCTTCAAACTGTTTCGTTGGCCATTGTATTGTCTGTCCTTCAAACTGTTTCGTTGTCCATCGTATTGTCTGTTCTTCAAACCGTTTCGTTGGCCATTGTATTGTCTGTCCTTCAAACTGTTTCGTTGTCCATTGTATTGTCTGTCCTTCAAACTGTTTCGTTGGCCATTGTATTGTCTGTCCTTCAAACTGTTTCGTTGTCCATTGTATTGTCTGTCCTTCAAACTGTTTCGTTGGCTATTGCATTGTCTGTCTTTCAAACTGTTTCGTTGACCATTGTTTTTTCTGTCCTTCAAACTGTTTCGTTGTCCATTGTATTGTCTGTCCTTCAAACTGTTTCGTTGGCCATTGTATTGTCTGTCCTTCAAACTGTTTCGTTGTCCATTGTATTGTCTGTCCTTCAAACTGTTTCGTTGGCCATTGCATTGTCTATCCTTCAAACTGTTTCGTTGTCCATTGTATTGTCTGTCCTTCAAACTGTTTCGTTGTCCATTGTATTGTCTGTTCTTCAAACTGTTTCGTTGTCCATTGTATTGTCTGTTCTTCAAACTGTTTCGTTGTCCATTGTATTGTCTGTCCTTCAAACTGTTTCGTTGACCATTGTATTGTCTGTCCTTCAAACTGTTTCGTTGGCCATTGTATTGTCTGTCCCTCAAACTGTTTCGTTGTCCATTGTATTGTCTGTCCTCCAAACTTTCGTTGGCCATTGCATTGTCTGTCCTTCAAACTGTTTCGTTGTCCATTGTATTGTCTGTCCTTCAAACTGTTTCGTTGGCCATTGTATTGTCTGTCCTTCAAACTGTTTCGTTGTCCATTGTATTGTCTGTCCTTCAAACTGTTTCGTTGGCCATTGTATTGTCTGTCCTTCAAACTGTTTCGTTGTCCATTGTATTGTCTGTCCTTCAAACTGTTTCGTTGTCCATTGTATTGTCTGTCCTTCAAACTGTTTCGTTGGCCATTGCATTGTCTGTCCTTCAAACTGTTTCGTTGTCCATTGTATTGTCTGTCCTTCAAACTGTTTCGTTGGCCATTGTATTGTCTGTCCTTCAAACTGTTTCGTTGTCCATTGTATTGTCTATCCTTCAAACTGTTTCGTTGTCCATTGTATTGTCTGTCCTTCAAACTGTTTCGTTGTCCATTGTATTGTCTGTCCTTCAAACTGTTTCGTTGCCCTTTGTATTGTCTGTCCTTCAAACCGTTTCGTTGGCCATTGTATTGTCTGTCCTTCAAACTGTTTCGTTGTTCATTGTATTGTCTGTCCTTCAAACTGTTTCGTTGGCCATTGTATTGTCTGTCCTTCAAACTGTTTCGTTGTCCATTGTATTGTCTGTCCTTCAAACTGTTTCGTTGGCCATTGCATTGTCTGTCTTTCAAACTGTTTCATTGACTATTGTTTTTTCTGTCCTTCAAACTGTTTCGTTGTCCATTGTATTGTCTGTCCTTCAAACTGGTTCGTTGTCCATTGCATTGTCTGTTCTTCAAACTGTTTCGTTGTCCATTGTATTGTCTGTCCTTCAAACTTTCGTTGGCCATTGCATTGTCTGTCCTTCAAACTGTTTCGTTGTCCATTGCATTGTCTGTCCTTCAAACTGTTTCGTTGGCCATTGTATTGTCTGTCCTTCAAACTGTTTCGTTGTCCATTGTATTGTCTGTCCTTCAAACTGTTTCGTTGGCCATTGTATTGTCTGTCCTTCAAACTGTTTCGTTGTCCATTGTATTGTCTGTCCTTCAAACTGTTTCGTTGTCCATTGTATTGTCTGTCCTTCAAACTGTTTCGTTGGCCATTGCATTGTCTGTCCTTCAAACTGTTTCGTTGTCCATTGTATTGTCTGTCCTTCAAACTGTTTCGTTGGCCATTGTATTGTCTGTCCTTCAAACTGTTTCGTTGGCCATTGTATTGTCTGTCCTTCAAGCTGTTTCGTTGGCCATTGTATTGTCTGTCCTTCAAACTTTTCTTAATACTGCATGGAAATAATGTTTAAAGAGTAATAGTCAACAATTCCACTAATATAAAAAAGAACTATTTTTCTCCTCAAATCAAACGTTCACAGGTTCACCCCCTACATTTGTCATTAGTATTACATGATTTAAGAACTGGAAATTTCAATAATCAATATATCTAATAAACCATGTCAGTGTCGAAATATAGGATAAACTCATCTATAATATTTTCCTATTTTCAGAAGTACACCATGTATTCTAAAAGTAAGAACTGGATCTTTGTTTTTCTACTGACAATAAATTTGTGCATTCAGGTGTATGCTGACAGTGAGTATAAATAAACATCTGCAATCAGCGTGGCTATATATTTTGAATACAAATGTTCTAAAGATTCCAAATGTTGTTTCTGTCTGATTTAGCTTCATCTTCATGTTGAGCCGAATCCTGGTCGACGTTTTAATTTTTTGTCTTATTAACGTTGACTATTACATATTTACCATAAGAAGATAATAACAATTTGTGATCGACAAATAACGGATGGTAGAAGTATCGTAGCAAAAAAGGCAAACAGTTGTGATGGAGAAGCAGACTACTAAGAACAATAACCTTAGAAATGTAGCTAAGAAATGATAACAATATGATTATAATCTAGGTTTTGCCATTAGGTGAGGGGGTGATTGTTCCCTGGAACAATGTGAGCCCTTCTACAGGTATCTCAAACTATTGTTTGTAAAGAGATGATAATGATGCTGTCTGTATTGTACTTAACAGAGAGAAATTAATGTTCTGTGCTGTAAACTATGATGTACCGAACATGAGACGGGAAGACTAAGATTTGAATCACTTATATATAATTTTGTTGCAATTGGACAGTCAAAAAAATAATGTGGTCAGTCAACTAAATAGCATGCCAGTGGTGTTAATCCATCCACCAATAAAGCAATGATATAAATGGAATATTGTTGAAAGAGGTATTAAAAACCATAAATTAACGTACCGATTTATAATATCATGGCTGCAAGCGTTAAAAAAACGTTATGTTGGTAGTTTCATATTAAAGATTAATCTTTATTCATGTACTGAACTAAATTCAAACCACAGATACCACGAATATGTTGAATAAAGATTGTCTCGTGTGTAGTGCAATTTGTTTACACCTAAATCTAAATAAACTGCTATCCAGAACTTCATAATAAAACAAAACTGTTTATATTAGGCAGGTTAGACTGTACATTGTTTACTGGTATGTTTCTATTACAGAGCGATACTGTCATCTAATAGCAGACAAATCACATTACCGGAAGTACTGTTACATCATAAATACATACAATGATTGTAAAACAACATGTCAGAATGCTGTCATTGATCAACAACATAAGGATCAAGGTTTGTTCTTATTGAATAAAGTAGTAAAATGCCTCAGTAAAATCACAGTGTTCATCAACTTCCGCTAAGGAAAGATAACTCTTGTCATTTGAAGGTAAATAAGTCAATAGCGGATCACAGTGTTGATCAACTTCCGCTAAGGAAAGATTACTCTTCCCATCCTTTACCACGTGAGTGTAAGTCAATAACACACTTAATTTGTATGATTGATTTAGGCTTAGAAAATATAATTATTACCAATGAAACTGAAATTAGAAACACGAATATTTTTATGCCCTTCATCTTTACCTTAAAATAGTAAAACTAAAACATGTGGATTCCATTGGTACTAAGAACAGTTAAAGAAAAAAAAACACGCTGGTGAACCGTTGGTGTTTAAGCAATATTTCGAGGTTAGTTTTGTTAGTGGAGGTAACGGATCGCCAGAGAGGAATTTTGAAAAATAAAAAAATAAAAATTATCTTGTCTTGCGTGTGCTGGTTGCATTATTTGATTTTCTCCAAATAATATATGGTATCAATTATCTGTTTCAGATTGTCCCTGGGGAGATGCTCCAAACGCTGGTGGCTGTAACCAAATCAACAACTTGACTTCCGGGTTTTACTGTACTAGACATCATATTGCCAGCCCAAACTTCAGATTAATCAATCAAGTTACAGGAATGAACTGCTGTGGTTCATGTATGGAGACAACACGACGAACTGCACCAAATAAATCTAACACCTGGAGGAACCAGTATCCTGGATTGTACTGATGAAATTTATACTACTGAAATTTCTGTATTTTGCCAGTTTTTACGTTTCTTTTTAAATTCTGGTATTCCCGTATTTACTTTAAAAAGTATTGGTTGTAGACTTTTAAAACATTTTTTTTCTTCTCGTGTGTGTAAGTTATTGTTGTTTATAGTCAATAAAGTTATTATTTAACGTCAAGTGATGCATTTTTCAGCTAATTGATGACGAGAACAAGTTACCTTTCGATCAGAAGATGAGAATCTTTGCTTTGTTTTGAATCAACATGCTTAGCTGAATTTGTTTAGTGGTAACTCACTGAAGCAACAGTCCGTGCGTAGACATACCGCTCTACTCGGGCACAACAGTCCGTGTGTAGACATACCGCTCTACTCGGGCACAACAGTCCGTGTGTAGACATACCGCTCTACTCGGGCACAACAGTCCGTGTGTAGACATACCGCTCTACTCCGGCACAACAGTACGTGTGTAGACATACATGTACCGCTCTACTCGGGCACAACAGTCCGTGTGTAGACATACCGCTCTACTCGGGCACAACAGTCCGTGTGTAGACATACCGCTCTACTCGGGCACAACAGTCCGTGTGTAGACATACCGCTCTACTCGGGCACAACAGTCCGTATGTAGACATACCGCTCTACTCGGGCACAACAGTCCGTGTGTAGACATACCGCTCTACTCGGGCACAACAGTACGTGTGTAGACATACCGTTCTACTCTGGCACAACAGTCCGTGTGTAGACATACCGCTCTACTCAGGCACAACAGTCCGTGTGTAGACATACCGCTCTACTCAGGCACAACAGTCCGTGTGTAGACATACCGCTCTACTCGGGCACAACAGTCCGTGTGTAGACATACCGCTCTACTCAGGCACAACAGTCCGTGTGTAGACATACAGCTCTACTCGGGTACAACAGTCTGTGTGTAGACATACAGCTCTACTCGGGCACAACAGTTCGTGTGTAGACATACCGCTCTACTCGGGCACAACAGTCCGTGTGTAGACATACCGCTCTACTCGGGCACAACAGTCGTGTGTAGACATACCGCTCTACTCAGGCACAACAGTCCGTGTGTAGACATACCGCTCTACTCGGGTACAACAGTCCGTGTGTAGACATACCGCTCTACTCGGGCACAACAGTCCGTGTGTAGACATACAGCTCTACTCGGGTACAACAGTCCGTGTGTAGACATACCGCTCTACTCGGGCACAACAGTCCGTGTGTAGACATACAGCTCTACTCAGGCACAACAGTCCGTGTGTAGACATACCGCTCTACTCGGGTACAACAGTCCGTGTGTAGACATACAGCTCTACTCGGGTACAACAGTCCGTGTGTAGACATACCGCTCTACTCAGGCACAACAGTCCGTGTGTAGACATACCGCTCTACTCAGGCACAACAGTCCGTGTGTAGACATACCGCTCTACTCAGGCACAACAGTCCGTGTGTAGACATACCACTCTACTCAGACACAACAGTCTATGTGTAGACATACCGCTCTACTCAGGTACAACAGACCGTGTGTAGACATACCGCTCTACTCAGGTACAACAGTCCGTGTGTAGACATACCGCTCTACTCAGGTACAACAGTCCGTGTGTAGACATACCTCTCTACTCAGGCACAACAGTCCATGTGTAGACATACCTCTCTACTCAGGTACAACAGTCCGTGTGTAGACATACCGCTCTACTCGGGCACAACAGTCCGTGTGTAGACATACCGCTCTACTCAGGCACAACAGTCCGTGTGTAGACATACAGCTCTACTCGGGCACAACAGTCCGTGTGTAGACATACGCTCTACTCAGGCACAACAGTACGTGTGTAGACATACCGCTCTACTCAGGCACAACAGTCCGTGTGTAGACATACCGCTATACTCGGGTACAACAGTCCATGTGTAGACATACCGCTCTACTCGGGCACATTTTCCTGCTTCTTTGCTCTTGCTTTTTAAGCAGAAAAGCAGCAAGTGCCAATTTATAGTCTTTGGCTTGACACGACGGGGGTTAAACCCACAGTCTCCCCCATCCGAGACGAGCACACTAACCATTACATCACCAATGCTGTTCTCATGATTTTACAATCTCTACCTTTGTAACAAACTTGAACTGATGCGCGTCTGATTGTGCTTTTATCAGAATAATATCTCACAAAATAATTAATTTAATAAGTTGATCACAGTTTAAGCGTGCTGGAGACAATTACTTATTTAATCATCAGATATAGAATTGTATACCCGACACCAGTAATGCTATTAATGTTTGTTATATAACGCTATACGTGATTTCCATGCTGATGTCACTAAACGTATGTATTTCATGTCTCAAGATTCTATTGATAATTCTTTATATGAAAACTGTTTCTTCCAGTCAAGCTTATTGTGTCTGACTGATGAAATAATTTGTAAAATATGTATACTATTGAAATGCTATCTTTATATAACCAGCTATCCGTATTTAGTTTTTCTTGCCTCGGGTTGTTATTTTTTTATATGTATACTAAATTCACATTGAACAATCAATGGAATATGCAATTTAAGATTTTTCATAGTGAATACGGGGTTCCTGGAGTTATCTCTCTTTGTACCTTGTAACTTAAATGTGTACACTTACATAGAAACAATGATTATTAAATATTAATTATTTGCATGGTGTCTCTTTATCAATTACATAGAGCACGAATCTCTAATAGATTTTATATAAAATGTATGCGTAAACATTAATAGTTACATAGAAATGGTCGACATGTCCATCCGTTGTATAAACCTCAAGTTTAATATTAACTCATTGAGAGGTCAATTGTTATCAAGAATATCAATGAACGTTGAACGTCTGTGGGTTTCTTTCGTTGAACGTCTGTGGGTTTCTTTCGTTGAACGTCTGTGGGTTTCTTTCGTTGAACGTCTGTGGGTTTCTTTCGTTGAACGTCTGTGAGTTTCTTTCGTTGAACGTCTGTGGGTTTCTTTCGTTGAACGTCTGTGGGTTTCTTTCGTTGAACGTCTGTGGGTTTCTTTCGTTGAACGTCTGTGGGTTTCTTTCGTTGAACGTCTGTGGGTTTCTTTCGTTGAACGTCTGTGGGTTTCTTTCGTTGAACGTCTGTGAGTTTCTTTCGTTGAACGTCTGTGGGTTTCTTTCGTTGAACGTCTGTGGGTTTCTTTCGTTGAACGTCTGTGGGTTTCTTTCGTTGAACGTCTGTGAGTTTCTTTCGTTGAACGTCTGTGGGTTTCTTTCGTTGAACGTCTGTGGGTTTCTTTCGTTGAACGTCTGTGGGTTTCTTTCGTTGAACGTCTGTGGGTTTCTTTCGTTGAACGTCTGTGGGTTTCTTTCGTTGAACGTCTGTGAGTTTCTTTCGTTGAACGTCTGTGGGTTTCTTTCGTTGAACGTCTGTGGGTTTCTTTCGTTGAACGTCTGTGGGTTTCTTTCGTTGAACGTCTGTGGGTTTCTTTCGTTGAACGTCTGTGGGTTTCTTTCGTTGAACGTCTGTGAGTTTCTTTCGTTGAACGTCTGTGGGTTTCTTTCGTTGAACGTCTGTGAGTTTCTTTCGTTGAACGTCTGTGGGTTTCTTTCGTTGAACGTCTGTGGGTTTCTTTCGTTGAACGTCTGTGGGTTTCTTTCGTTGAACGTCTGTGAGTTTCTTTCGTTGAACGTCTGTGGGTTTCTTTCGTTGAACGTCTGTGGGTTTCTTTCGTTGAACCTCTGTGGGTTTCTTTCGTTGAACGTCTGTGGGTTTCTTTCGTTGAACGTCTGTGGGTTTCTTTCGTTGAACGTCTGTGGGTTTCTTTCGTTGAACCTCTGTGGGTTTCTTTCGTTGAACGTCTGTGGGTTTCTTTCGTTGAACGTCTGTGGGTTTCTTTCGTTGAACCTCTGTGAGTTTCTTTCGTTGAACCTCTGTGGGTTTCTTTCGGATTGGCTATGCAAGGGAACGACTATTAAACTAATTAATACTGTCAGCATTTCTTGATAAGAAAAAACTTTGGAAGATCTTTTTGCTTTATTTTGAGGGGCCTGGGTGACTCAATGAGTTAGGTAGTTGGATTACCTAACAACTCGTACAAGCCTATCACCAATACGACGTGGATTCGCGCCCGGCTTTGTAAATTACAAAAAGGGTGCACTCGACTCGCAGCCGCAAGTGATAAAATTTACCAGTTGCTTGCCCATGGTCGGTGGTTCTCTCCGGGTACTCCAGCTTCCCACCACCAGTACTAAAACTGGTCGCCATGATATAGCTGAAATATTGCTGAAAGTGGCGTTAAACACAATAAAATAAATCAAATCAAATTTATTTTGAAAATCAGCTTTGTAAAAATCATGAACAGCTTGTATGTTTGTTTCTTTACATGGTACATTAAAAATAATTACAATACAATTAAATTAATTTGCATTATGATGTGGGAATAATAATATCGTTTCCTGGTTTAGTAACCAAAATATCAAGTAGTTGATCATTGTGTCCTTTAATATTTAAATGTCCAAAGTCACATGACACAATTAAATATACATTGAAAGCACATGGTGAGGTGCCTGTTACACTATATGTACTCACTCCATGCAGTTTGTTACACTTCAGAAAATAGAATGAACATAGCGACACAATACATAACCCTTTTTAATAGTTGACCAAAATGTTTAAATTTATTGTATGAAGTCGTATATATAATATCTCAACATATCCCTAGAACAAAAATGGGATTTAAGAATATTTTTCTGGGGATTTAAAGAAATGGGTTTTAAGAAATTTTATTTCCTTGAGATTTATAGATGTCAAACGGACTTTAGCTAAGAAAAGAAAATATTATTGCTCTTGTAATAATTTCGTGTCGTGATTCACTCACTGCATTAGTATATTGTGAATTCCCTGGTGTGTCCGGTGTAATGTCAAATAACGAGACAGAATGGTATTTAATGGCGTTACATGTAACAATACAACTATAAAGATTTAAGTTATAAAATGTTAATTGCTATGAAATCATAGAATATGCCATTAATAAATATACGTATGGTCAAAACATGAAATACGGACTTTGACCTACACTATGGTCTTGATAAGAAGGTCACAGATCAATTTACCCTGATGTGAAGACGTATTGGCGCTATGGTAAACGGTATTTTAGTATCTAATAAAAAATCACTTTGGACCGACTCATTGGGTACGCCAAATTTATTTTGTGTCTATTATAAAGTTACAGTAGCTCACATTCACAAAAGAATGAAAACTGTTACATAAATGTTTTCAACAAAAGTTATGCATATTATACAGTCAAACCTGTCAGTGCGTCCACCTCTATTAAGCAGTCACCTCTATGAAGCAGTCATTTGCATTCAAAGGTCATCTCTTTCTTGTTCTGTCATAGAAAATTTCATATGAAATGAACCTCTTTTAAAAGGTCACCTGTTTAATAAAACCACTTTTTCTTTGTCCCAAAGATGACCTCTTAATATAGGTTTGCCTGTATTTATATCAAATGTCTCCGTAGTTAAAGAGGGGTCGTTGTGGTCGTTTGGTAGTTGGATTTACCACTATCTGTGGAATCAGTGCCGATCACAACTAAAACTGTTAGATCGAATCTCGCTCATGGCGAGGTGTACTCGATACTATATTATGTGATAAAGTTTGTGAATGACTTATGGCAGATCGATAGTTTTCTCCGGTTACTCCGGTTTCCCACACCAATAAAACGGACCGCCACGATAAAACTGAAATATTGTTGAAAGCGGCGCTAACTACCATAACCCTAACCCTGAATTAAAGAAAATTCCAGCATTCTAGAATCATTATCATATCTGGTGGTTAGATGAACAACAATTATATCTTTGTCTAATTTTGAATATGGCCGTCGTGGTGGTGATCAGATGGTAATTGGATTTACCATTGACTATGCAATCAGTGCATCACCACTAACGTTGTGAGTTCGAATCCTGCTCAGACGGGGTGTACTCGATACAACATTATGTGATAAAGTTTGTCAGTGACGGTACGTAGTTATAAATACAATTACTCTGCGAACACGACCACGACGGCCTCCTAAATTTCAAAAAGGAAAACAAAATAGGTAAATGGTCGCTCCTAATTAAGTCAACCATTGTACATTTTTTATGTATTAATGGAGATTGCATATTACCATTTGCAGTACAGACTGCTGGAAATAGATTTTTGTCTTGCTAAATAGACCCATGAGTGTCTATATGATATTTTCTAGAATTTGTTCTTCGTTGATCTATTAGCTTATGTTTGCCCAATTATGTGTTGTTTACATTAATTCTTTGTAAAATGCATTATGGGAGTTTTATGCTGTAAATAATTCCAAATTCGATCAACTATTTTCCCAAGACTGTCTCAATGTCCTTTATTTAAATGTCAAACATACAACATAATGTATCAACAACAACTCTTCTACTGCTGTGGTTTATCCTATAGTGACAATAACCGCTAGTACAGTAAACTTACATAATTAATCTCACCGTTAGTTTGATAAGATATAAGGCTGTCAGAATGTAATGTTGATATTGATGGAATTGAACATCGTCATTGTTTATATATATATATATATATATATCTAAAATCTCTTTTCGTACCATTCAAAGATGAGTAGTTATTACTTATGTCACATAAGAAGAGTTTGAAGATAACAAAGTGGGCGTTGAAAGAACTCAGCCATAGGGCTGTCCAGTATCTCCAGATAACCGATACTGGGTGCCCCTTTGACAAGGATCTTTCAGGTTATAATACAGAAAGCCTGAGCGAACATAGACCACAGTGTGAAACGTGTTTTGGGAATGCAACGCTCCATGCACTATAAATACAGCATGTAGAATAAAAAAAAAGTAGGTGCATTGTAGTGCATTCCTACCAAATTGTTCATCCATTTCCTGTTGCAATCAGCAAAAGCCGTTGTTCCATTTTCGCCCCCCTCTCGTAATATATATATATATATTTGTTATATATTGTTGAAATTTTTCTTGTCCTAAAATGTGGATTGAATATTTGCCATTGGATGCAAACAACGATCAATCAATCAATCAATCAATCAATCTTTTGTTGAAATTTTTCTTGTCCTAAAATGTGGATTGAATATTTGCCTTTGGATGCAAACAACGATCAATAAATCAATCAATCAATCAATCAATCAATCAATCAATCAATCAATCAATCAATCAATCAATCAATCAATCAATCAATCAATCAAAAGAAGAAGAAGAAGAAGAAGAAGAAGAAGAAGAAGAAGAAGAAGAAGAAGAAGAAGAGGAGGAGGAGGAGGAGGAGGAGGAGGAGGAGGAGGAGGAGGAGGAGGAAGAAGAAGAAGAAGAAGAAGAAGAAGAAGAAGAAGAAGAAGAAGAAGAAGAAGAAGAAGAAGAAGAAGAAGAAGAAGAAGAAGAAAAAGAAAAAGAAAAAGAAAAAGAAAAAGAAAAAGAAAAAGAAAAAGAAAAAGAAAAAGAAAAAGAAAAAAAGAAGAAAAGAATAGGTATCTGGATGCAACATCAATATTAGTTCAAACATAAGTTAATAATACTCAGTTAGCTAGGAACATTCACAGACTCTCATATTGTACTGTCGATGTATATGTTTTTTGCGTGGTCTATTTTTAGAGGAAACGATTCTCTGGAATTATTTAGAACAAAATTATTTGTACATATCCGCATTGTCGTTGTAGATGCAATTATGAAGAGGGGAGGGTTGCGATCCCATTATCCGGTTTAATAAAAACGTAGATATCAAATTTAATGCACACGACGTGTCTCTTGAAGAGCCTTTATCAGACATGCTCAAAGCAAACAAAAATAAATAAATTTGAAAGTCAAATGATTTAAATGTTTTAGGGAGCAACAAAACCAGAAGAATCTTAATATTAATAATAATTACATGATTTAGAAACTGTGAATATCGATAAAAAAAATATCTCATAGAAATCGTGTCTGTATGCCGAAATACTGACTACTGGTCGGATGATACCTTCGAGGACCAATAGTCCACCAGCAGAGGTATCGACCCAGTGGTAGTAATAAAAACGTAGATATCTAATTTAGTACTCTCGATGCTCCACTGGAAGAACCTTAAAAAACAAAATCGGCTACGGTCACATATGTCTGAGGAAAGAGGACCTTAGCTTTAATAATAATTGCATGAATTACATTAAAATGTCCATGACCTGGATTTCAAACGTCTTACATTTTATGTCATAGTCTTTGTGTGTTTACTACTTTGATATGAGAAATGTCTCTTTGTTTTGTTGATATTGATGGAACTGTTGACCATCATTCTTTTCATAATAGCCACCCACACAAGAATGATCAAGGTCTTGTTTTCTATATACACAATATATAATCAAAGACAACACCAGAAGGCAATCGGAAGTAGGGGACGTGAGAACAGGTGCAACAAGAAATAAATGTTAAACCGATTTCCTCTTAGACACTGAGAAAAAAGATTTATTGGATATTCATCCGTTTTTTTCTATCTACCTTCAGTGGAAAGCTTCTTTCTCCGTTTTGTATGCTATATATATTTTCTTTGTAATTTCAGTATATTATATTTAGCCACAAGGTGCGCTATTCATATGTGGGTCGAATTATTATTGTTATACAAAACAAGGCAATAAAACATTCATTGTCTACCGCACATTTCTGGAATAACCTTCAACAGGTACAGTCAAGGTCAGAACATTGGAAATCCACATAATATAAAAGTCTTTGGAAGTTAGTAAATCAAATACTTAAACAGGATAGCCAACATGTCACATATGACTGATGAAGAAGAACTGTAGATTTAATAATAGCTATATGATTTGGGAACTCTAAATTTCGATAGTAATACATTGTACATATAATACACAATGTCAATGACGAAGAAGCGACGACTGGTCTGATGATGTCCCCAGGGATCAATAGTCCACCAGCAGAGGTATCGACCCGCTGATTGTAATAAAAAAATTATCAAAAAAGATATCACATTTAGTGTCCACGACTCCCCCTGGAACCGTAGTCCCCACCAAGTGGCTCAAACAGGATAGCCAACATCAGCTAATGCCACATATGTCTGAGGAAGGAGAACCATAGTTTTAATAGATAATTACATGAATTATATTAACATCTCCATCAACTTTATTTCAAACGTCTCACATTGTGTGTCACGATCTGTTGTGTGTTCAATACTTTGATATGAGAGATGATTCTTTGTTTTGTTGATGTTGATGGAATTGTTGACCATATTTCTTTTCATAATGGCCACCCACACAATCCGTGATCGTAGAATGATCAAGGTCTTGTTTTCTCTCTATATAAAATATATAATTCAATACAACACCAGAAGGTAACCGGTAGTGAAGGTGTGAGAGCAGGTGAATGAGTATTAAACGATTTTCTCTTAGACACCGAGAAAAGGGTATATTGGATATTCATTCTTTTTTCTTTCTACGTCAGTGGAACGCTTCTTCCTCTGCTATATATATTTTCTTTGTAAATCCGGAATATTATATTAAGCCACATGGTGCGCTATTGATGTCAAGGTTGAATGATTACTGTTATACAAAACAAGGCAATACAACATATATGTTTAATTTATTGCGTACCGCGCAATTCTGGAATAGCCTTCAACAGGTACACTCATGGTCCAGAAAACAATGGAAATCCAAATGAGTCTTTGGAATGAAGTAAATCAAATGGCCTATAAAGGATAGCAAAATTGTCTAAGCTTACCTGTACTTTATTTCGATGGACTTTAGTTTTAGTAAATTATATTATAGGGTTATTGCATGAATATTGTTCTGAGTAGTATATCATATGGCACGAGCTTGCGAGTGCGATATGATATATTGCGAGGGACAATAGTCACCCATATTCATGCACAAACCCTTTTAGTATATAGTAATAAATATGTTATTTTATTTTATCTTAGTGGAATATTGAACTACTTCTTTATATTAGACCTAGTGCTATGCAAATGTTATCAGTATTTGTTTGTTTGTCCACATTAATACCATACGTATTACGTTCCTCCTCCTCCTCCGAGAGAGAGAGAGAGAGAGAGAGAGAGAGAGAGAGAGAGAGAGCAGCAATGAGGGCAGACATTTTTATTTACCAATCTAATAAAAATGCATAATTATGTTTATTCTTGATTTTTTTGTCAGATTCATCATCAAAGCATCACATTTCTGAATACTATAATTTTTTAAATATTTTTTTTTTGTCTGCGTAAGTCTTTCTTTTTTCCATTAAAATAGTTCCATTTTAATACAATATATATATTGCATCGACAATAATTTTTCAATTGAAAAGGTAAAGACAGTATTCACTGCATAACAAACTCAACTGTGTCTTCTAGAGTCAATTGTTTTGTCCGTACAGACAAATTTCCCAACTTGCAATTAACTTACTGACATTTTAAAAGTTGATTACATTTTTATTTTACAACAATTTAGCAGTTAAGACATGTAAAATGTTTTGTTTTTAATTGTAAAATCAATCAGTAACCAGACATGCGTACTTTGGAAACAATGCTACCGGAAGTTGACAATTTATAAAAGACAAAGTTGATTTTCCGGAAAAAAAAAGAATACACAAAGAAACAAATTGTACAATTAAATGATTATATTAACCACTGTATAAATACAAGAAATTACAGAGGACTGATGGCTGCAATTTGTTCGGAAATAAATATTTATGTACATGTACCATGTAAAGGACGTCGTATTTAGTTCTAGAATCGGCAATGATTTTTTCATAGCATAGCTAAAACGACTTTTAAAGTTTACATTGCAGTTGGACCAGACATCAGAATGTAATGAATATATTGGATATCTAAATAGTAAATAATTTTTTTTTTCTTAGCAGATAGTCCAAAATAAACGTGAGAGAAAACCGAAGTGACAATCAAGAATGGAAAATCTAGAGACCGACAACATTAGGCACACGTACACACTGTAGGTAGTATATAAACGTGAGAGAAAACTGAAGTGACGATCAAGGATGGAAAATCTAGAGACACCGTCAACATTAGGCACACGTGACACACTGTAAGTAGTATATAAACGTGAGAGAAAACTGAAGTGACGATCAAGGATGGAAAATCTAGAGACCGGCAACATTAGCCACACGTGACACACTGTAGGTAGTATATAAACGTGAGAGAAAACTGAAGTGACGATCAAGGATGGAAAATCTAGACACCATCAACATTAGGCACGCGTGACACACTGTAGGTAGTATATAAACGTGAGAGAAAACTGAAGTGACGATCAAGGATGGAAAATCTAGACACCATCAACATTAGGCACACGTGACACACTGTAGGTAGTATATAAACGCGAGAGAAAACCAAAGTGACGATCAAGGATGGAAAATCTAGACACCATCAACATTAGACACACGTGACACACTGTAGGTAGTATATAAACGTGAGAGAAAACCGAAGTGACGATCAAGGATGGAAAATCTAGAGACCGGCAACATTCGGCACACGTGACACACTGTAGGTAATATATAAACGTGAGAGAAAACTGAAGTTACGATCAAGGATGCAAAATCTAGACACCGTCAACATTAGACACACGTAACACACTGTAGGTAGTATATAAACGCGAGAGAAAACCAAAGTGACGATCAAGGATGGAAAATCTAGATATCGGCAACATTAGGTACACGTGACACACTGTAGGTAATATATAAACGTGAGAGAAAACTGAACTTACGATCAAGGATGGAAAATCTAGACACCGTCAACATTAGGCACACGTGACATACTGTAGATAGTATATAAAGGTGAGAGAAAACCGAAGTGACGATCAAGAATGGAAAATCTAGAGACATCAGCAACATTAGGCACACGTGACACACTGTGGGTAATATATAGACGCGAGAGAAAACCGAAGTGACGATCAAGGATGGAAAATCTAGAGACACCGACAACATTAGGCACACGTGACACACTGTAGGTAGTATATAAAGGTGAGAGAAAACCGAAGTGACGATCAATGATGGAAAATCTAGAGACATTTGCAACATTAGACACACGTGACACACTGTAGGTAGTATATAAAGGTGAGAGAAAACTGAAGTGACGATCAAGAATGGAAAATCTAGAGACATCAACAACATTAGGCACACGTGACACACTGTAGGTAATACATAGACGCGAGAGAAAACCGAAGTGACGATCAAGGATGGAAAATCTAGAGACACCGACAACATTAGGCACACGTGACACACTGTAGGTAGTATATAAAGGTGAGAGAAAACCGAAGTGACGATCAATGATGGAAAATCTAGAGACATTGGCAACATTAGACACACGTGACACACTGTAGGTAGTATATAATGGTGAGAGAAAACCGAAGTGACGATCAAGAATGGAAAATCTAGAGACATCAGCAACATTAGGCACACCTGACACACTGTAAGTAGTATATAAACGTGAGAGAAAACCGAAGTGACGATCAAGGATGGAAAATCTAGAGACCGGCAACATTAGGCACACGTGACACACTGTAGGTAGTATATAAACGTGACAGAAAACTGAAGTGACGATCAAGGATGGAAAATCTAGACACCGTCAACATTAGGCACACGTGACACACTGTAGGTAGTATATACACGTGAGAGAAAACCGAAGTGATGATCTAGGATGGAAAATCTAGAGACATCAGCAACATTAGGCACACGTGACACACTGTAGGTAATATATAAAGGTGAGAGAAAACTGAAGTGACGATCAAGGATGGAAAATCTAGACACCATCAACATTAGGCACGCGTGACACACTGTAGGTAGTATATAAACGTGAGAGAAAACCGAAGTGATGATCAAGGATGGAAAATCTAGAGACATCAGCAACATTAGACACACGTGACACACTGTAGGTAATATATAAATGTGAGAGAAAACTGAAGTGACGATCAAGGATGGAAAATCTAGAGACCGGCAACATTCGGCACACGTGACACACTGTAGGTAATATATAAACGTGAGAGAAAACTGAAGTTACGATCAAGGATGCAAAATCTAGACACCGTCAACATTAGGCACACGTAACACACTGTAGGTAGTATATAAACGCGAGAGAAAACCAAAGTGACGATCAAGGATGGAAAATCTAGATATCGGCAACATTAGGTACACGTGACACACTGTAGGTAATATATAAACGTGAGAGAAAACTGAACTTACGATCAAGGATGGAAAATCTAGACACCGTCAACATTAGGCACACGTGACACACTGTAGATAGTATATAAAGGTGAGAGAAAACCGAAGTGACGATCAAGAATGGAAAATCTAGAGACATCAGCAACATTAGGCACACGTGACACACTGTGGGTAATATATAGACGCGAGAGAAAACCGAAGTGACGATCAAGGATGGAAAATCTAGAGACACCGACAACATTAGGCACACGTGACACACTGTAGGTAGTATATAAAGGTGAGAGAAAACCGAAGTGACGATCAATGATGGAAAATCTAGAGACATTTGCAACATTAGACACACGTGACACACTGTAGGTAGTATATAAAGGTGAGAGAAAACCGAAGTGACGATCAAGAATGGAAAATCTAGAGACATCAACAACATTAGGCACACGTGACACACTGTAGGTAATATATAGACGCGAGAGAAAACCGAAGTGACGATCAAGGATGGAAAATCTAGAGACACCGACAACAATAGGCACACGTGACACACTGTAGGTAGTATATAAAGGTGAGAGAAAACCGAAGTGACGATCAATGATGGAAAATCTAGAGACATTTGCAACATTAGACACACGTGACACACTGTAGGTAGTATATAATGGTGAGAGAAAACCGAAGTAACGATCAAGAATGGAAAATCTAGAGACATCAACAACATTAGGCACACGTGACACACTGTAGGTAGTATATAAACGTGAGAGAAAACTGAAGTGACGATCAAGGATGGAAAATCTAGAGACCGGCAACATTAGGCACACGTGACACACTGTAAGTAGTATATAAAGGTGAGAGAAAACCGAAGTGACGATCAAGGATGGAAAATCTAGAGACCGGCAACATTAGGCTCACGTGACACACTGTAGGTATGTAATTGGACAATGCTGTAATTTTCAAGGTATCAATTCCAAGGTTGAAATATCATGAGATATATTATCCGATTACCGCTTATGTCATCTTGTCAATAATGTGACAATGCACATCTATACACATGATTACATTAGAATGGAGATAACTGTAATGCATTTTAATATTCCACGACATCAATTTAATGGAGTAATTGTCACGGTATCAATTCCACGACATCAATTTAATGGTGTAATTGTCACGGTATCAATTCCACGACATCAATTTAATGGTGTAATTGTCACGGTATCAATTCCACGACATCAATTTAATGGTGTAATTGTCACGGTATCAATTCCACGACATCAATTTAATGGTGTAATTGTCACGGTATCAATTCCACGACATCAATTTAATGGTGTAATTGTCACGGTATCAATTCCACGACATCAATTTAATGGTGTAATTGTCACGGTATCAATTCCACGACATCAATTTAATGGTGTAATTGTCACGGTATCAATTCCACGACATCAATTTAACGGTGTAATTGTCACGGTATCAATTCCACGACATCAATTTAACGGTGTAATTGTCACGGTATCAATTCCACGACATCAATTTAATGGTGTAATTGTCACGGTATCAATTCCACGACATCAATTTAATGGTGTAATTGTCACGGTATCAATTCCACGACATCAATTTAATGGTGTAATTGTCACGGTATCAATTCCACGACATCAATTTAATGGTGTAATTGTCACGGTATCAATTCCACGACATCAATTTAATGGTGTAATTGTCACGGTATCAATTCCACGACATCAATTTAATGGTGTAATTGTCACGGTATCAATTCCACGACATCAATTTAATGGTGTAATTGTCACGGTATCAATTCCACGACATCAATTTAACGGTGTAATTGTCACGGTATCAATTCCACGACATCAATTTAATGGTGTAATTGTCACGGTATCAATTCCACGACATCAATTTAATGGTGTAATTGTCACGGTATCAATTCCACGACATCAATTTAATGGTGTAATTGTCACGGTATCAATTCCACGACATCAATTTAATGGTGTAATTGTCACGGTATCAATTCCACGACATCAATTTAATGGTGTAATTGTCACGGTATCAATTCCACGACATCAATTTAATGGTGTAATTGTCACGGTATCAATTCCACGACATCAATTTAATGGTGTAATTGTCACGGTATCAATTCCACGACATCAATTTAATGGTGTAATTGTCACGGTATCAATTCCACGACATCAATTTAATGGTGTAATTGTCACGGTATCAATTCCACGACATCAATTTAATGGTGTATTGTCACGGTATCAATTCCACGACATCAATTTAATGGTGTAATTGTCACGGTATCAATTCCACGACATCAATTTAATGGTGTAATTGTCACGGTATCAATTCCACGACATCAATTTAATGGTGTAATTGTCACGGTATCAATTCCACGACATCAATTTAATGGTGTAATTGTCACGGTATCAATTCCACGACATCAATTTAATGGTGTAATTGTCACGGTATCAATTCCACGACATCAATTTAACGGTGTAATTGTCACGGTATCAATTCCACGACATCAATTTAATGGTGTAATTGTCACGGTATCAATTCCACGACATCAATTTAATGGTGTAATTGTCACGGTATCAATTCCACGACATCAATTTAATGGTGTAATTGTCACGGTATCAATTCCACGACATCAATTTAATGGTGTAATTGTCACGGTATCAATTCCACGACATCAATTTAATGGTGTAATTGTCACGGTATCAATTCCACGACATCAATTTAATGGTGTAATTGTCACGGTATCAATTCCACGACATCAATTTAACGGTGTAATTGTCACGGTATCAATTCCACGACATCAATTTAATGGTGTAATTGTCACGGTATCAATTCCACGACATCAATTTAATGGTGTAATTGTCACGGTATCAATTCCACGACATCAATTTAATGGTGTAATTGTCACGGTATCAATTCCACGACATCAATTTAATGGTGTAATTGTCACGGTATCAATTCCACGACATCAATTTAATGGTGTAATTGTCACGGTATCAATTCCACGACATCAATTTAATGGTGTAATTGTCACGGTATCAATTCCACGACATCAATTTAATGGTGTAATTGTCACGGTATCAATTCCACGACATCAATTTAATGGTGTAATTGTCACGGTATCAATTCCACGACATCAATTTAATGGTGTAATTGTCACGGTATCAATTCCACGACATCAATTTAATGGTGTAATTGTCACGGTATCAATTCCACGACATCAATTTAATGGTGTAATTGTCACGGTATCAATTCTACGACATCAATTTAATGGTGTAATTGTCACGGTATCAATTCCACGGTTGAAATAGCATGAGACATTTTTAGAATTTTATCTGATTAACGCTTACGTCATCCTGTCAATATTGTGATAATACACATCTATACACATGATTACATTAGAATGGAGATAACTGTATTGTATTTGAAAATTTCATGACATCAATTGTTGCATTCTGCTTTATTGCTACATTTTTTGTTTCATGTCTTCATGCGAAAATTTTAGAGAAATAATGTAATAATAATGCTTATCATATTGTATATTGTATATTGTATGTATATGGAGAAGACAATACTAAGTTGAAAAACTTGTGTCTGATCCTTTTGTCATTATTTAGACAATAAAATATGTTTAAATTAATTGTCGATTTCATTGCTGCAAATATCCGCTTACTGGCTCCGCTATTGCGTCGCCAGTAAACTCAATTTACGACCATCAAATCTCCAATTGATGCCGTGAAATGTTCAAATAAAATACAGTTATCTTCTAAATATATAGAAACTGAAACAGGAAATCACTGCAAGAACGACCATTTTACGTTTAGAGATTGCTGTTTTATTTTTATCTAATTTTATGTCACCAAATTTTACAAAAAGAAAATTAATCCACTAAGGTATTTACAGTGCAGTGAAGGTGACACACTCCAAACGCGTCATCCACTATGGTTCACAGTTAGACATTCCACATTAGAACGTAACAACCCCTCCTCACAGAGAGAGCGGACTCCTTCGTCTCTACATGAGGAGACACTGGACAGAGCTGTAGGTCGATCAATAGAAACTTTCTCAAGTTTTCAGAGTAAACCAAGAAGATGGCACATAAGATTAAAGACAATATAAATGTAAGATAGGAGGGGGAAAAATGAAAAAATAATAATACCACACTGTCGAACAATTCCAAAATCAAATCGTAGAAACAGCAATAAAGCGTGGCGGAGTTAAACGAGTTGACGACAAATGACAGAAAAATCACATGATGGTGTTGCTATAGGAATTAATGTTCCCAATTTAATATTTCCCTTTGTAAAAAAAATAAATAAATAAATAAATTAAAAAAAACCCAACAAAAACCAAAAACATTAGAAATCATTATCCAGTAAACAAGGTTAATTAAGTATCCCAAATTTCACGTAGAAAACATTGACAGTTCTATAGCTTCACGTACTTTGTAACCCTAAAAAACAAATTATCTTGTTTATTCTTCTAAATTCTATGTTAGTCGAAAACATATGTCACTTTTAATTATCGTGTCAACAAGAATTAGGATTTCTAATGGTTGTTGTTCAAACAGAGGTGATTATTATTAGTAATATATTGATATAAAGCGAAAAACAAAGGATACCACATTGTTTGAACAGTTCTAAAATCTAAAGAAAATGGTAAAACCAGAGGCAACATTGATGTCGCTAACACATATATACATGACCGATCCATTTCCAGTCACCTCTATTAAAAGTGGCGGGCTTAAATCAGTTTTATGAAGCCAAACCTTCCTTCTTATTAATTATAAATCATATAAAATGAAGTATTGTGATAAAATAACAGAAAAGCAAAAAAAGGTAAAAAAAAAAATAAATAAAAAAAAATAAAAATATTGTTTTATTTCTTTTTATTTATTTTTTTTACAAAATATAAAAATGGCAGAAAAAGACAAAATCGATACCCCTGACACAAAACTTTCCTGGCTTGGTACAGACACTTTAATAAAAAGGAGCGGTGTTAATCTAGTGTAATGGGTCCAGACCTGCCCCTTTGAATATTTTGTCTGTCGTCCGATCTTTTTTGTTTTCATATTAACCTGGAATAAGACTCAGCTGAAAATGTGTAGCATGAACTCGACAGTATCAAAAATATCAAACAAAGTCGAATATCCCATTTGAATAATGTGTACTCTATACAACATTATATGATAAAGTTTGTCAGTGACTTGCGACAGGTCGGTGATTTTCTCAAGGTACTCCGGTTTCCACCACCAATAAAACAGGCCGGCATGATATAACTGAAATATAGTTTAAAGTGGCGTTAAATACCATAAGCCCAAACCCATTCCATTTGAATTTACATACTTATTTATAAATGATACTTAAATTTTTGTTTACTTAGTTAAAACAAAGACTGCAGGATATTCACCTTTAAGTAGTCTCAAGGGTGATTGGATTGTTTTATATGAAAAGGATAAACCGTAAAACCGTTCCAATGCTTAGCCATAAAAGACGCCAAAGGATTAAAGATAAACTTTGATTAACAATTGCACTTTGACCTCTTGGGAATATTAAACCTTCAACGATAAATTGAGATTATATTGTTGTGAAGTTGGTCTTGAAGTAGATCTCCATTTTATTTATTGACGTTCAATATACTATATGAAATTAATAACATTCTCAATGATAAAATCATTTGTATGATTTATACTGAATCTCTTGTAACTTACAACATACATGTTTACATGTGTTTATTGTTAACAAACATTTCTCGCTTTTTAGTTTTATGTTTAGTGTTTTGTAGATCGTTGTTTGTCCTTTTGTCACTTATCTTTTTGTCATCGTGTTGTCTGTCCTTCTTCGATTTATGGATTCTGATTACCCCTCTGTTATCTTTAAACTCTTCTTTCAACAGATGAGAGGCCATCGTCGGGACTTCAAAGTTGATCAAGCTCTGATTACTCGCCGCTAGTGTCTTTAATACTTGGTGTACTTACCGCCATAAATTTCTATAAATGTTACGGCTATTATACCATCCAGGCTTTTTTGTATTCAGAAGATGAGGGATGTTTTTGGGGGACAGATTTGGTGTGTTTTACCGACGGGATTTCAGGAAATTTCTTAAATAAAAAAAAGATGCTAAAATAAAGAAAAAAAAACATATCAGATTTAGCGTCGGAAGTCTGATAAAAGCAGCTGCCGTGATGCGGAAATCAAAACCTGCATGTTCAAAAATGAATAATAATAATAAAGAAACATTACACGAAAAAAATCTTTATAAGTTCGATTTAAGCATTAATTTGTCTAATACAGCTTTTATATCGACCATTTACTGGTTACTTAGCAGCTCAATCGTCTCTAAAAATCAGTCTGGTGTTCTGTTTTAATGTACGGAAGTGGTAAATTGTTGCGAAACCGGAAGCTTAATAGAGAGCTTTTAACGGAGACGAAGTGGACCACGTACCGATAGTATATTATATAATAATAATAATGTTTTCGATTTTTCCATCTAAAAAGATAAAATGTAAAACCAAAAATCCCATACTGTCGGAACAGTTCCAGCATAAAACATCAAATCGCATAAAGTGGCTAATCGGTACCCCTAATACACAAATGGGTGATCGGTTACTTTCCTGGCTTAGTACAGTCACTTCAATCAAAATTGGAACTGGTTTTATGTTTCATTTAGTACAACGATGCATTCAAGCTTCTGTCAACGTGAGAGTAAAATATCAACACTCACATATAACCAGGAAGAAAATAAAACCATGACACCCTCACATATAACCAGGAAGAAAATAAAGCCATGACACCCTCACATATAACCAGGAAGAAAATAAAGCCATGACACCCTCACGTATAACCAGGAAGAAAATAAAGCCATGACACACTCACATATAACCAGGAAGAAAATAAAACCATGACACCCTCACATATAACCAGGAAGAAAATAAAGCCATGACACCCTCACATATAACCAGGAAGAAAATAAAGCCATGACACCCTCACATATAACCAGGAAGAAAATAAAACCATGACACCCTCACATATAACCAGGAAGAAAATAAAGCCATGACACCCTCACGTATAACCAGGAAGAAAATAAAGCCATGACACACTCACATATAACCAGGAAGAAAATAAAACCATGACACCCTCACATATAACCAGGAAGAAAATAAAGCCATGACACCCTCACATATAACCAGGAAGAAAATAAAGCCATGACACCATCACATATAACCAGGAAGAAAATAAAGCCATGACATCCTCACATATAACCAGGAAGAAAATAAAGCCATGACATTGTTCAACTAAGCCATCCGTAAATTCAAGAAATAAGCTGCCATATGCATGTAGATCTATATGATAAAATGCATTGTATTTGAAGAGACTCTTCGATCGCGGTCTAATCTATGATTGCGTATAGTGGTGTTCAACACATGTTGTGTTGTGTGTTTTGCTTTGCTTGTTTTCGTCTTTTGTTTTGTGTGCTTTTAGTGGGGTTCGTGTTACTCGATCTGTAGTTTTCTGTGTAGTGTATTGTAGATCGTTGTTTGTTTTTAGTAGGGTTCGTGTTACTCGATCTGTAGTTTTCTGTGTAGTGTATTGTAGATCGTTGTTTGTTTTTAGTAGGGTTCGTGTTACTCTATCTGTAGTTTTCTGTGTAGTGTATTGTAGATCGTTGTTTGTTTTTAGTGGGGTTCGTGTTACTCGATCTGTAGTTTTCTGTGTAGTGTATTGTAGATCGTTGTTTGTTTTTAGTGGGGTTCGTGTTACTCGATCTGTAGTTTTCTGTGTAGTGTATTGTAGATCGTTGTTTGTTTTTAGTAGGGTTCGTGTTACTCGATCTGTAGTTTTCTGTGTAGTGTATTGTAGATCGTTGTTTGTTTTTAGTGGGGTTCGTGTTACTCGATGTCTAGTTTTCTGTGTAGTGTATTGTAGATCGTTGTTTGTTTTTAGTAGGGTTCGTGTTACTCGATCTGTAGTTTTCTGTGTAGTGTATTGTAGATCGTTGTTTGTTTTTAGTAGGGTTCGTGTTACTCGATCTGTAGTTTTCTGTGTAGTGTATTGTAGATCATTGTTTGTTTTTAGTAGGGTTCGTGTTACTCGATCTGTAGTTTTCTGTGTAGTGTATTGTAGATCGTTGTTTGTTTTTAGTAGGGTTCGTGTTACTCGATCTGTAGTTTTCTGTGTAGTGTATTGTAGATCGTTGTTTGTTTTTAGTAGGGTTCGTGTTACTCGATCTGTAGTTTTCTGTGTAGTGTATTGTAGATCGTTGTTTGTTTTTAGTAGGGTTCGTGTTACTCGATCTGTAGTTTTCTGTGTAGTGTATTGTAGATCGTTGTTTGTTTTTAGTAGGGTTAGTGTTACTCGATCTGTAGTTTTCTGTGTAGTGTATTGTAGATCGTTGTTTGTTTTTAGTAGGGTTCGTGTTACTCGATCTGTAGTTTTCTGTGTAGTGTATTGTAGATCGTTGTTTGTTTTTAGTAGGGTTCGTGTTACTCGATCTGTAGTTTTCTGTGTAGTGTATTGTAGATCGTTGTTTGTTTTTAGTAGGGTTCGTGTTACTCGATCTGTAGTTTTCTGTGTAGTGTATTGTAGATCGTTGTTTGTTTTTAGTAGGGTTCGTGTTACTCGATCTGTAGTTTTCTGTGTAGTGTATTGTAGATCGTTGTTTGTTTTTAGTAGGGTTCGTGTTACTCGATCTGTAGTTTTCTGTGTAGTGTTTTGTAGATCGTTGTTTGTTTTTAGTAGGGTTCGTGTTACTCGATCTGTAGTTTTCTGTGTAGTGTATTGTAGATCATTGTGTGTTTTTAGTGGGGTTCGTGTTACTCGATGTCTAGTTTTCTGTGTAGTGTATTGTAGATCGTTGTTTGTTTTTAGTGGGGTTCGTGTTACTCGATCTGTAGTTTTCTGTGTAGTGTATTGTAGATCGTTGTTTGTTTTTAGTAGGGTTCGTGTTACTCGATCTGTAGTTTTCTGTGTAGTGTATTGTAGATCGTTGTTTGTTTTTAGTAGGGTTCGTGTTACTCGATCTGTAGTTTTCTGTGTAGTGTATTGTAGATCGTTGTTTGTTTTTAGTAGGGTTCGTGTTACTCGATCTGTAGTTTTCTGTGTAGTGTTTTGTAGATCGTTGTTTGTTTTTAGTAGGGTTCGTGTTACTCGATCTGTAGTTTTCTGTGTAGTGTATTGTAGATCATTGTGTGTTTTTAGTGGGGTTCGTGTTACTCGATGTCTAGTTTTCTGTGTAGTGTATTGTAGATCGTTGTTTGTTTTTAGTGGGGTTCGTGTTACTCGATCTGTAGTTTTCTGTGTAGTGTATTGTAGATCGTTGTTTGTTTTTAGTGGGGTTCGTGTTACTCGATCTGTAGTTTTCTGTGTAGTGTATTGTAGATCGTTGTTTGTTTTTAGTAGGGTTCGTGTTACACGATCTGTAGTTTTCTGTGTAGTGTATTGTAGATCGTTGTTTGTTTTTAGTAGGGTTCGTGTTACTCGATCTGTAGTTTTCTGTGTAGTGTATTGTAGATCGTTGTTTGTTTTTAGTAGGGTTCGTGTTACTCTATCTATAGTTTTCTGTGTAGTGTATTGTAGATCGTTGTTTGTTTTTAGTAGGGTTCGTGTTACTCGATCTGTAGTTTTCTGTGTAGTGTATTGTAGATCGTTGTTTGTTTTTAATAGGGGTCGTGTTACTCGATCTGTAGTTTTCTGTGTAGTGTATTGTAGATCGTTGTTTGTTTTTAGTAGGGTTCGTGTTACTCGATCTGTAGTTTTCTGTGTAGTGTATTGTAGATCGTTGTTTGTTTTTAGTAGGGTTCGTGTTACTCGATCTGTAGTTTTCTGTGTAGTGTATTGTAGATCGTTGTTTGTTTTTAGTAGAGTTTGTGTTACTCGATCTGTAGTTTTCTGTGTAGTGTATTGTAGATCGTTGTTTGTTTTTAGTAGGGTTCGTGTTGCTCGATGTCTAGTTTTCTGTGTAGTGTATTGTAGATCGTTGTTTGTTTTTAGTAGGGTTCGTGTTGCTCGATCTGTAGTTTTCTGTGTAGTGTATTGTAGATCGTTGTTTGTTTTTAGTGGGGTTCGTGTTACTCTATCTGTAGTTTTCTGTGTAGTGTATTGTAGATCGTTGTTTGTTTTTAGTAGGGTTCGTGTTACTCTATCTGTAGTTTTCTGTGTAGTGTATTGTAGATCGTAGTTTGTTTTTAGTAGGGTTCGTGTTACTCTATCTGTAGTTTTCTGTGTAGTGTATTGTAGATCGTTGTTTGTTTTTAGTAGGGTTCGTGTTACTCGATCTGTAGTTTTCTGTGTAGTGTATTGTAGATCGTTGTTTGTTTTTAGTAGGGTTCGTGTTACTCGATCTGTAGTTTTCTGTGTAGTGTATTGTAGATCGTTGTTTGTTTTTAGTAGGGTTCGTGTTACTCTATCTTTAGTTTTCTGTGTAGTGCATTGTAGATCGTTGTTTGTTTTTAGTAGGGTTCGTGTTACTCGATCTGTAGTTTTCTGTGTAGTGTATTGTAGATCGTTGTTTGTTTTTAGTAGGGTTCGTGTTACTCGATCTGTAGTTTTCTGTGTAGTGTATTGTAGATCGTTGTTTGTTTTTAGTGGGGTTCGTGTTACTCGATCTGTAGTTTTCTGTGTAGTGTATTGTAGATCGTTGTTTGTTTTTAGTAGGGTTCGTGTTACTCGATCTGTAGTTTTCTGTGTAGTGTATTGTAGATCGTTATTTGTTTTTAGTAGGGTTCGTGTTACTCTATCTTTAGATTTCTGTGTAGTGTATTGTAGATCGTTGTTTGTTTTTAGTAGGGTTCGTGTTACTCGATCTGTAGTTTTCTGTGTAGTGTATTGTAGATCGTTGTTTGTTTTTAGTAGGGTTCGTGTTACTCTATCTGTAGTTTTCTGTGTAGTGTATTGTAGATCGTTGGTTGTTTTTAGTAGGGTTCGTGTTACTCTATCTGTAGTTTTCTGTGTAGTGTATTGTAGATCGTTGTTTGTTTTTAGTGGGGTTCGTGTTACTCGATCTGTAGTTTTCTGTGTAGTGTATTGTAGATCGTTGTTTGTTTTTAGTAGGGTTCGTGTTACTCTATCTGTAGTTTTCTGTGTAGTGTATTGTAGATCATTGTTTGTTTTTAGTAGGGTTCGTGTTACTTGATCTGTAGTTTTCTGTGTAGTGTATTGTAGATCGTTGTTTGTTTTTAGTAGGGTTCGTGTTACTCGATCTGTAGTTTTCTGTGTAGTGTATTGTAGATCGTTGTTTGTTTTTAGTGGGGTTCGTGTTACTCGATCTGTAGTTTTCTGTGTAGTGTATTGTAGATCGTTGTTTGTTTTTAGTGGGGTTCGTGTTACTCGATCTGTAGTTTTCTGTGTAGTGTATTGTAGATCGTTGTTTGTTTTTAGTGGGGTTCGTGTTACTCGATCTGTAGTTTTCTGTGTAGTGTATTGTAGATCGTTGTTTGTTTTTAGCAGGGTTCGTGTTACTCGATCTGTAGTTTTCTGTGTAGTGTATTGTAGATCGTTGTTTGTTTTTAGTGGGGTTCGTGTTACTCTATCTGTAGTTTTCTGTGTAGTGTATTGTAGATCGTTGTTTGTTTTTAGTGGGGTTCGTGTTACTCGATCTGTAGTTTTCTGTGTAGTGTATTGTAGATCGTTGTTTGTTTTTAGTGGGGTTCGTGTTACTCGATCTGTAGTTTTCTGTGTAGTGTATTGTAGATCGTTGTTTGTTTTTAGTAGGGTTCGTGTTACTCGATCTGTAGTTTTCTGTGTAGTGTATTGTAGATCGTTGTTTGTTTTTAGTAGGGTTCGTGTTACTCGATCTGTAGTTTTCTGTGTAGTGTATTGTAGATCGTTGTTTGTTTTTAGTAGGGTTCGTGTTACTCGATCTGTAGTTTTCTGTGTAGTGTATTGTAGATCGTTGTTTGTTTTTAGTGGGGTTCGTGTTACTCTATCTGTAGTTTTCTGTGTAGTGTATTGTAGATCGTTGTTTGTTTTTAGTGGGGTTCGTGTTACTCGATCTGTAGTTTTCTGTGTAGTGTATTGTAGATCGTTGTTTGTTTTTAGTAGGGTTCGTGTTACTCGATCTGTAGTTTTCTGTGTAGTGTATTGTAGATCGTTGTTTGTTTTTAGTAGGGTTCGTGTTACTCTATCTGTAGTTTTCTGTGTAGTGTATTGTAGATCGTTGTTTGTTTTTAGTGGGGTTCGTGTTACTCGATCTGTAGTTTTCTGTGTAGTGTATTGTAGATCGTTGTTTGTTTTTAGTGGGGTTCGTGTTACTCGATCTGTAGTTTTCTGTGTAGTGTATTGTAGATCGTTGTTTGTTTTTAGTAGGGTTCGTGTTACTCGATCTGTAGTTTTCTGTGTAGTGTATTGTAGATCGTTGTTTGTTTTTAGTGGGGTTCGTGTTACTCGATGTCTAGTTTTCTGTGTAGTGTATTGTAGATCGTTGTTTGTTTTTAGTAGGGTTCGTGTTACTCGATCTGTAGTTTTCTGTGTAGTGTATTGTAGATCGTTGTTTGTTTTTAGTAGGGTTCGTGTTACTCGATCTGTAGTTTTCTGTGTAGTGTATTGTAGATCATTGTTTGTTTTTAGTAGGGTTCGTGTTACTCGATCTGTAGTTTTCTGTGTAGTGTATTGTAGATCGTTGTTTGTTTTTAGTAGGGTTCGTGTTACTCGATCTGTAGTTTTCTGTGTAGTGTATTGTAGATCGTTGTTTGTTTTTAGTAGGGTTCGTGTTACTCGATCTGTAGTTTTCTGTGTAGTGTATTGTAGATCGTTGTTTGTTTTTAGTAGGGTTCGTGTTACTCGATCTGTAGTTTTCTGTGTAGTGTATTGTAGATCGTTGTTTGTTTTTAGTAGGGTTCGTGTTACTCGATCTGTAGTTTTCTGTGTAGTGTATTGTAGATCGTTGTTTGTTTTTAGTAGGGTTCGTGTTACTCGATCTGTAGTTTTCTGTGTAGTGTATTGTAGATCGTTGTTTGTTTTTAGTAGGGTTCGTGTTACTCGATCTGTAGTTTTCTGTGTAGTGTATTGTAGATCGTTGTTTGTTTTTAGTAGGGTTCGTGTTACTCGATCTGTAGTTTTCTGTGTAGTGTATTGTAGATCGTTGTTTGTTTTTAGTAGGGTTCGTGTTACTCGATCTGTAGTTTTCTGTGTAGTGTATTGTAGATCGTTGTTTGTTTTTAGTAGGGTTCGTGTTACTCGATCTGTAGTTTTCTGTGTAGTGTTTTGTAGATCGTTGTTTGTTTTTAGTAGGGTTCGTGTTACTCGATCTGTAGTTTTCTGTGTAGTGTATTGTAGATCATTGTGTGTTTTTAGTGGGGTTCGTGTTACTCGATGTCTAGTTTTCTGTGTAGTGTATTGTAGATCGTTGTTTGTTTTTAGTGGGGTTCGTGTTACTCGATCTGTAGTTTTCTGTGTAGTGTATTGTAGATCGTTGTTTGTTTTTAGTAGGGTTCGTGTTACTCGATCTGTAGTTTTCTGTGTAGTGTATTGTAGATCGTTGTTTGTTTTTAGTAGGGTTCGTGTTACTCGATCTGTAGTTTTCTGTGTAGTGTATTGTAGATCGTTGTTTGTTTTTAGTAGGGTTCGTGTTACTCGATCTGTAGTTTTCTGTGTAGTGTTTTGTAGATCGTTGTTTGTTTTTAGTAGGGTTCGTGTTACTCGATCTGTAGTTTTCTGTGTAGTGTATTGTAGATCATTGTGTGTTTTTAGTGGGGTTCGTGTTACTCGATGTCTAGTTTTCTGTGTAGTGTATTGTAGATCGTTGTTTGTTTTTAGTGGGGTTCGTGTTACTCGATCTGTAGTTTTCTGTGTAGTGTATTGTAGATCGTTGTTTGTTTTTAGTGGGGTTCGTGTTACTCGATCTGTAGTTTTCTGTGTAGTGTATTGTAGATCGTTGTTTGTTTTTAGTAGGGTTCGTGTTACACGATCTGTAGTTTTCTGTGTAGTGTATTGTAGATCGTTGTTTGTTTTTAGTAGGGTTCGTGTTACTCGATCTGTAGTTTTCTGTGTAGTGTATTGTAGATCGTTGTTTGTTTTTAGTAGGGTTCGTGTTACTCTATCTATAGTTTTCTGTGTAGTGTATTGTAGATCGTTGTTTGTTTTTAGTAGGTTCGTGTTACTCGATCTGTAGTTTTCTGTGTAGTGTATTGTAGATCGTTGTTTGTTTTTAATAGGGTTCGTGTTACTCGATCTGTAGTTTTCTGTGTAGTGTATTGTAGATCGTTGTTTGTTTTTAGTAGGGTTCGTGTTACTCGATCTGTAGTTTTCTGTGTAGTGTATTGTAGATCGTTGTTTGTTTTTAGTAGGGTTCGTGTTACTCGATCTGTAGTTTTCTGTGTAGTGTATTGTAGATCGTTGTTTGTTTTTAGTAGAGTTTGTGTTACTCGATCTGTAGTTTTCTGTGTAGTTTATTGTAGATCGTTGTTTGTTTTTAGTAGGGTTCGTGTTGCTCGATGTCTAGTTTTCTGTGTAGTGTATTGTAGATCGTTGTTTGTTTTTAGTAGGGTTCGTGTTGCTCGATCTGTAGTTTTCTGTGTAGTGTATTGTAGATCGTTGTTTGTTTTTAGTGGGGTTCGTGTTACTCTATCTGTAGTTTTCTGTGTAGTGTATTGTAGATCGTTGTTTGTTTTTAGTAGGGTTCGTGTTACTCTATCTGTAGTTTTCTGTGTAGTGTATTGTAGATCGTAGTTTGTTTTTAGTAGGGTTCGTGTTACTCTATCTGTAGTTTTCTGTGTAGTGTATTGTAGATCGTTGTTTGTTTTTAGTAGGGTTCGTGTTACTCTATCTGTAGTTTTCTGTGTAGTGTATTGTAGATCGTTGTTTGTTTTTAGTAGGGTTCGTGTTACTCGATCTGTAGTTTTCTGTGTAGTGTATTGTAGATCGTTGTTTGTTTTTAGTAGGGTTCGTGTTACTCTATCTTTAGTTTTCTGTGTAGTGCATTGTAGATCGTTGTTTGTTTTTAGTAGGGTTCGTGTTACTCGATCTGTAGTTTTCTGTGTAGTGTATTGTAGATCGTTGTTTGTTTTTAGTAGGGTTCGTGTTACTCGATCTGTAGTTTTCTGTGTAGTGTATTGTAGATCGTTGTTTGTTTTTAGTGGGGTTCGTGTTACTCGATCTGTAGTTTTCTGTGTAGTGTATTGTAGATCGTTGTTTGTTTTTAGTAGGGTTCGTGTTACTCGATCTGTAGTTTTCTGTGTAGTGTATTGTAGATCGTTATTTGTTTTTAGTAGGGTTCGTGTTACTCTATCTTTAGATTTCTGTGTAGTGTATTGTAGATCGTTGTTTGTTTTTAGTAGGGTTCGTGTTACTCGATCTGTAGTTTTCTGTGTAGTGTATTGTAGATCGTTGTTTGTTTTTAGTAGGGTTCGTGTTACTCTATCTGTAGTTTTCTGTGTAGTGTATTGTAGATCGTTGGTTGTTTTTAGTAGGGTTCGTGTTACTCTATCTGTAGTTTTCTGTGTAGTGTATTGTAGATCGTTGTTTGTTTTTAGTGGGGTTCGTGTTACTCGATCTGTAGTTTTCTGTGTAGTGTATTGTAGATCGTTGTTTGTTTTTAGTAGGGTTCGTGTTACTCTATCTGTAGTTTTCTGTGTAGTGTATTGTAGATCATTGTTTGTTTTTAGTAGGGTTCGTGTTACTCGATCTGTAGTTTTCTGTGTAGTGTATTGTAGATCGTTGTTTGTTTTTAGTAGGGTTCGTGTTACTCGGTCTGTAGTTTTCTGTGTAGTGTATTGTAGATCGTTGTTTGTTTTTAGTGGGGTTCGTGTTACTCGATCTGTAGTTTTCTGTGTAATGTATTGTAGATCGTTGTTTGTTTTTAGTGGGGTTCGTGTTACTCGATCTGTAGTTTTCTGTGTAGTGTATTGTAGATCGTTGTTTGTTTTTAGTGGGGTTCGTGTTACTCGATTTGTAGTTTTCTGTGTAGTGTATTGTAGATCGTTGTTTGTTTTTAGCAGGGTTCGTGTTACTCGATCTGTAGTTTTCTGTGTAGTGTATTGTAGATCGTTGTTTGTTTTTAGTGGGGTTCGTGTTACTCTATCTGTAGTTTTCTGTGTAGTGTATTGTAGATCGTTGTTTGTTTTTAGTGGGGTTCGTGTTACTCGATCTGTAGTTTTCTGTGTAGTGTATTGTAGATCGTTGTTTGTTTTTAGTGGGGTTCGTGTTACTCGATCTGTAGTTTTCTGTGTAGTGTATTGTAGATCGTTGTTTGTTTTTAGTAGGGTTCGTGTTACTCGATCTGTAGTTTTCTGTGTAGTGTATTGTAGATCGTTGTTTGTTTTTAGTAGGGTTCGTGTTACTCGATCTGTAGTTTTCTGTGTAGTGTATTGTAGATCGTTGTTTGTTTTTAGTAGGGTTCGTGTTACTCGATCTGTAGTTTTCTGTGTAGTGTATTGTAGATCGTTGTTTGTTTTTAGTAGGGTTCGTGTTACTCGATCTGTAGTTTTCTGTGTAGTGTATTGTAGATCGTTGTTTGTTTTTAGTGGGGTTCGTGTTACTCTATCTGTAGTTTTCTGTGTAGTGTATTGTAGATCGTTGTTTGTTTTTAGTGGGGTTCGTGTTACTCGATCTGTAGTTTTCTGTGTAGTGTATTGTAGATCGTTGTTTGTTTTTAGTAGGGTTCGTGTTACTCGATCTGTAGTTTTCTGTGTAGTGTATTGTAGATCGTTGTTTGTTTTTAGTAGGGTTCGTGTTACTCGATCTGTAGTTTTCTGTGTAGTGTATTGTAGATCGTTGTTTGTTTTTAGTAGGGTTCGTGTTACTCGATCTGTAGTTTTCTGTGTAGTGTATTGTAGATCGTTGTTTGTTTTTAGTGGGGTTCGTGTTACTCGATCTGTAGTTTTCTGTGTAGTGTATTGTAGATCGTTGTTTGTTTTTAGTGGGGTTCGTGTTACTCTATCTGTAGTTTTCTGTGTAGTGTATTGTAGATCGTTGTTTGTTTTTAGTGGGGTTCGTGTTACTCGATCTGTAGTTTTCTGTGTAGTGTATTGTAGATCGTTGTTTGTTTTTAGTGGGGTTCGTGTTACTCGATCTGTAGTTTTCTGTGTAGTGTATTGTAGATCGTTGTTTGTTTTTAGTAGGGTTCGTGTTACTCGATCTGTAGTTTTCTGTGTAGTGTATTGTAGATCGTTGTTTGTTTTTAGTAGGGTTCGTGTTACTCGATCTGTAGTTTTCTGTGTAGTGTATTGTAGATCGTTGTTTGTTTTTAGTAGGGTTCGTGTTACTTGATCTGTAGTTTTCTGTGTAGTGTATTGTAGATCGTTGTTTGTTTTTAGTAGGGTTCGTGTTACTCGATCTGTAGTTTTCTGTGTAGTGTATTGTAGATCGTTGTTTGTTTTTAGTGGGGTTCGTGTTACTCTATCTGTAGTTTTCTGTGTAGTGTATTGTAGATCGTTGTTTGTTTTTAGTGGGGTTCGTGTTACTCGATCTGTAGTTTTCTGTGTAGTGTATTGTAGATCGTTGTTTGTTTTTAGTAGGGTTCGTGTTACTCGATCTGTAGTTTTCTGTGTAGTGTATTGTAGATCGTTGTTTGTTTTTAGTAGGGTTCGTGTTACTCGATCTGTAGTTTTCTGTGTAGTGTATTGTAGATCGTTGTTTGTTTTTAGTAGGGTTCGTGTTACTCGATCTGTAGTTTTCTGTGTAGTGTATTGTAGATCGTTGTTTGTTTTTAGTGGGGTTCGTGTTACTCGATCTGTAGTTTTCTGTGTAGTGTATTGTAGATCGTTGTTTGTTTTTAGTGGGGTTCGTGTTACTCTATCTGTAGTTTTCGGTGTAGTGTATTGTAGATCGTTGTTTGTTTTTAGTGGGGTTCGTGTTACTCTATCTGTAGTTTTCTGTGTAGTGTATTGTAGATCGTTGTTTGTTTTTAGTAGGGTTCGTGTTACTCGATCTGTAGTTTTCTGTGTAGTGTATTGTAGATCGTTGTTTGTTTTTAGTAGGGTTCGTGTTACTCTATCTGTAGTTTTCTGTGTAGTGTATTGTAGATCGTTGTTTGTTTTTAGTAGGGTTCGTGTTACTCGATCTGTAATTTTCTGTGTAGTGTATTGCAGATCGTTGTTTGTTTTTAGTAGGGTTCGTGTTACTCGATCTGTAGTTTTCTGTGTAGTGTATTGTAGATCGTTGTTTGATTTTAGTGGGGTTCGTGTTACTCGATCTGTAGTTTTCTGTGTAGTGTATTGTAGATCGTTGTTTGTTTTTAGTAGGGTTCGTGTTACTCGATCTGTAGTTTTCTGTGTAGTGTATTGTAGATCGTTGTTTGTTTTTAGTAGGGTTCGTGTTACTCGATCTGTAGTTTTCTGTGTAGTGTATTGTAGATCGTTGTTTGTTTTTAGTAGGGTTCGTGTTACTCGATCTGTAGTTTTCTGTGTAGTGTTTTGTAGATCGTTGTTTGTTTTTAGTAGGGTTCGTGTTACTCGATCTGTAGTTTTCTGTGTAGTGTATTGTAGATCATTGTGTGTTTTTAGTGGGGTTCGTGTTACTCGATGTCTAGTTTTCTGTGTAGTGTATTGTAGATCGTTGTTTGTTTTTAGTGGGGTTCGTGTTACTCGATCTGTAGTTTTCTGTGTAGTGTATTGTAGATCGTTGTTTGTTTTTAGTGGGGTTCGTGTTACTCGATCTGTAGTTTTCTGTGTAGTGTATTGTAGATCGTTGTTTGTTTTTAGTAGGGTTCGTGTTACACGATCTGTAGTTTTCTGTGTAGTGTATTGTAGATCGTTGTTTGTTTTTAGTAGGGTTCGTGTTACTCGATCTGTAGTTTTCTGTGTAGTGTATTGTAGATCGTTGTTTGTTTTTAGTAGGGTTCGTGTTACTCTATCTATAGTTTTCTGTGTAGTGTATTGTAGATCGTTGTTTGTTTTTAGTAGGGTTCGTGTTACTCGATCTGTAGTTTTCTGTGTAGTGTATTGTAGATCGTTGTTTGTTTTTAGTAGGGTTCGTGTTACTCGATCTGTAGTTTTCTGTGTAGTGTATTGTAGATCGTTGTTTGTTTTTAGTAGGGTTCGTGTTACTCGATCTGTAGTTTTCTGTGTAGTGTATTGTAGATCGTTGTTTGTTTTTAGTAGGGTTCGTGTTACTCGATCTGTAGTTTTCTGTGTAGTGTATTGTAGATCGTTGTTTGTTTTTAGTAGGGTTTGTGTTACTCGATCTGTAGTTTTCTGTGTAGTGTATTGTAGATCGTTGTTTGTTTTTAGTAGGGTTCGTGTTGCTCGATGTCTAGTTTTCTGTGTAGTGTATTGTAGATCGTTGTTTGTTTTTAGTAGGGTTGGTGTTGCTCGATCTGTAGTTTTCTGTGTAGTGTATTGTAGATCGTTGTTTGTTTTTAGTGGGGTTCGTGTTACTCTATCTGTAGTTTTCTGTGTAGTGTATTGTAGATCGTTGTTTGTTTTTAGTAGGGTTCGTGTTACTCTATCTGTAGTTTTCTGTGTAGTGTATTGTAGATCGTTGTTTGTTTTTAGTAGGGTTCGTGTTACTCGATCTGTAGTTTTCTGTGTAGTGTATTGTAGATCGTTGTTTGTTTTTAGTGGGATTCGTGTTACTCGATCTGTAGTTTTCTGTGTAGTGTATTGTAGATCGTTGTTTGTTTTTAGTAGGGTTCGTGTTACTCGATCTGTAGTTTTCTGTGTAGTGTATTGTAGATCGTTATTTGTTTTTAGTAGGGTTCGTGTTACTCTATCTTTAGATTTCTGTGTAGTGTATTGTAGATCGTTGTTTGTTTTTAGTAGGGTTCGTGTTACTCGATCTGTAGTTTTCTGTGTAGTGTATTGTAGATCGTTGTTTGTTTTTAGTAGGGTTCGTGTTACTCTATCTGTAGTTTTCTGTGTAGTGTATTGTAGATCGTTGGTTGTTTTTAGTAGGGTTCGTGTTACTCTATCTGTAGTTTTCTGTGTAGTGTATTGTAGATCGTTGTTTGTTTTTAGTGGGGTTCGTGTTACTCGATCTGTAGTTTTCTGTGTAGTGTATTGTAGATCGTTGTTTGTTTTTAGTAGGGTTCTTGTTACTCTATCTGTAGTTTTCTGTGTAGTGTATTGTAGATCATTGTTTGTTTTTAGTAGGGTTCGTGTTACTTGATCTGTAGTTTTCTGTGTAGTGTATTGTAGATCGTTGTTTGTTTTTAGTAGGGTTCGTGTTACTCGATCTGTAGTTTTCTGTGTAGTGTATTGTAGATCGTTGTTTGTTTTTAGTGGGGTTCGTGTTACTCGATCTGTAGTTTTCTGTGTAGTGTATTGTAGATCGTTGTTTGTTTTTAGTGGGGTTCGTGTTACTCGATCTGTAGTTTTCTGTGTAGTGTATTGTAGATCGTTGTTTGTTTTTAGTGGGGTTCGTGTTACTCGATCTGTAGTTTTCTGTGTAGTGTATTGTAGATCGTTGTTTGTTTTTAGTAGGGTTCGTGTTACTCTATCTGTAGTTTTCTGTGTAGTGTATTGTAGATCATTGTTTGTTTTTAGTAGGGTTCGTGTTACTCGATCTGTAGTTTTCTGTGTAGTGTATTGTAGATCGTTGTTTGTTTTTAGTAGGGTTCGTGTTACTCGGTCTGTAGTTTTCTGTGTAGTGTATTGTAGATCGTTGTTTGTTTTTAGTGGGGTTCGTGTTACTCGATCTGTAGTTTTCTGTGTAATGTATTGTAGATCGTTGTTTGTTTTTAGTGGGGTTCGTGTTACTCGATCTGTAGTTTTCTGTGTAGTGTATTGTAGATCGTTGTTTGTTTTTAGTGGGGTTCGTGTTACTCGATTTGTAGTTTTCTGTGTAGTGTATTGTAGATCGTTGTTTGTTTTTAGCAGGGTTCGTGTTACTCGATCTGTAGTTTTCTGTGTAGTGTATTGTAGATCGTTGTTTGTTTTTAGTGGGGTTCGTGTTACTCTATCTGTAGTTTTCTGTGTAGTGTATTGTAGATCGTTGTTTGTTTTTAGTGGGGTTCGTGTTACTCGATCTGTAGTTTTCTGTGTAGTGTATTGTAGATCGTTGTTTGTTTTTAGTGGGGTTCGTGTTACTCGATCTGTAGTTTTCTGTGTAGTGTATTGTAGATCGTTGTTTGTTTTTAGTAGGGTTCGTGTTACTCGATCTGTAGTTTTCTGTGTAGTGTATTGTAGATCGTTGTTTGTTTTTAGTAGGGTTCGTGTTACTCGATCTGTAGTTTTCTGTGTAGTGTATTGTAGATCGTTGTTTGTTTTTAGTAGGGTTCGTGTTACTCGATCTGTAGTTTTCTGTGTAGTGTATTGTAGATCGTTGTTTGTTTTTAGTAGGGTTCGTGTTACTCGATCTGTAGTTTTCTGTGTAGTGTATTGTAGATCGTTGTTTGTTTTTAGTGGGGTTCGTGTTACTCTATCTGTAGTTTTCTGTGTAGTGTATTGTAGATCGTTGTTTGTTTTTAGTGGGGTTCGTGTTACTCGATCTGTAGTTTTCTGTGTAGTGTATTGTAGATCGTTGTTTGTTTTTAGTAGGGTTCGTGTTACTCGATCTGTAGTTTTCTGTGTAGTGTATTGTAGATCGTTGTTTGTTTTTAGTAGGGTTCGTGTTACTCGATCTGTAGTTTTCTGTGTAGTGTATTGTAGATCGTTGTTTGTTTTTAGTAGGGTTCGTGTTACTCGATCTGTAGTTTTCTGTGTAGTGTATTGTAGATCGTTGTTTGTTTTTAGTGGGGTTCGTGTTACTCGATCTGTAGTTTTCTGTGTAGTGTATTGTAGATCGTTGTTTGTTTTTAGTGGGGTTCGTGTTACTCTATCTGTAGTTTTCTGTGTAGTGTATTGTAGATCGTTGTTTGTTTTTAGTGGGGTTCGTGTTACTCGATCTGTAGTTTTCTGTGTAGTGTATTGTAGATCGTTGTTTGTTTTTAGTGGGGTTCGTGTTACTCGATCTGTAGTTTTCTGTGTAGTGTATTGTAGATCGTTGTTTGTTTTTAGTAGGGTTCGTGTTACTCGATCTGTAGTTTTCTGTGTAGTGTATTGTAGATCGTTGTTTGTTTTTAGTAGGGTTCGTGTTACTCGATCTGTAGTTTTCTGTGTAGTGTATTGTAGATCGTTGTTTGTTTTTAGTAGGGTTCGTGTTACTTGATCTGTAGTTTTCTGTGTAGTGTATTGTAGATCGTTGTTTGTTTTTAGTAGGGTTCGTGTTACTCGATCTGTAGTTTTCTGTGTAGTGTATTGTAGATCGTTGTTTGTTTTTAGTGGGGTTCGTGTTACTCTATCTGTAGTTTTCTGTGTAGTGTATTGTAGATCGTTGTTTGTTTTTAGTGGGGTTCGTGTTACTCGATCTGTAGTTTTCTGTGTAGTGTATTGTAGATCGTTGTTTGTTTTTAGTAGGGTTCGTGTTACTCGATCTGTAGTTTTCTGTGTAGTGTATTGTAGATCGTTGTTTGTTTTTAGTAGGGTTCGTGTTACTCGATCTGTAGTTTTCTGTGTAGTGTATTGTAGATCGTTGTTTGTTTTTAGTAGGGTTCGTGTTACTCGATCTGTAGTTTTCTGTGTAGTGTATTGTAGATCGTTGTTTGTTTTTAGTGGGGTTCGTGTTACTCGATCTGTAGTTTTCTGTGTAGTGTATTGTAGATCGTTGTTTGTTTTTAGTGGGGTTCGTGTTACTCTATCTGTAGTTTTCGGTGTAGTGTATTGTAGATCGTTGTTTGTTTTTAGTGGGGTTCGTGTTACTCTATCTGTAGTTTTCTGTGTAGTGTATTGTAGATCGTTGTTTGTTTTTAGTAGGGTTCGTGTTACTCGATCTGTAGTTTTCTGTGTAGTGTATTGTAGATCGTTGTTTGTTTTTAGTAGGGTTCGTGTTACTCTATCTGTAGTTTTCTGTGTAGTGTATTGTAGATCGTTGTTTGTTTTTAGTAGGGTTCGTGTTACTCGATCTGTAATTTTCTGTGTAGTGTATTGCAGATCGTTGTTTGTTTTTAGTAGGGTTCGTGTTACTCGATCTGTAGTTTTCTGTGTAGTGTATTGTAGATCGTTGTTTGATTTTAGTGGGGTTCGTGTTACTCGATCTGTAGTTTTCTGTGTAGTGTATTGTAGATCGTTGTTTGTTTTTAGTAGGGTTCGTGTTACTCGATCTGTAGTTTTCTGTGTAGTGTATTGTAGATCGTTGTTTGTTTTTAGTAGGGTTCGTGTTACTCGATCTGTAGTTTTCTGTGTAGTGTATTGTAGATCGTTGTTTGTTTTTAGTAGGGTTCGTGTTACTCGATCTGTAGTTTTCTGTGTAGTGTTTTGTAGATCGTTGTTTGTTTTTAGTAGGGTTCGTGTTACTCGATCTGTAGTTTTCTGTGTAGTGTATTGTAGATCATTGTGTGTTTTTAGTGGGGTTCGTGTTACTCGATGTCTAGTTTTCTGTGTAGTGTATTGTAGATCGTTGTTTGTTTTTAGTGGGGTTCGTGTTACTCGATCTGTAGTTTTCTGTGTAGTGTATTGTAGATCGTTGTTTGTTTTTAGTGGGGTTCGTGTTACTCGATCTGTAGTTTTCTGTGTAGTGTATTGTAGATCGTTGTTTGTTTTTAGTAGGGTTCGTGTTACACGATCTGTAGTTTTCTGTGTAGTGTATTGTAGATCGTTGTTTGTTTTTAGTAGGGTTCGTGTTACTCGATCTGTAGTTTTCTGTGTAGTGTATTGTAGATCGTTGTTTGTTTTTAGTAGGGTTCGTGTTACTCTATCTATAGTTTTCTGTGTAGTGTATTGTAGATCGTTGTTTGTTTTTAGTAGGGTTCGTGTTACTCGATCTGTAGTTTTCTGTGTAGTGTATTGTAGATCGTTGTTTGTTTTTAGTAGGGTTCGTGTTACTCGATCTGTAGTTTTCTGTGTAGTGTATTGTAGATCGTTGTTTGTTTTTAGTAGGGTTCGTGTTACTCGATCTGTAGTTTTCTGTGTAGTGTATTGTAGATCGTTGTTTGTTTTTAGTAGGGTTCGTGTTACTCGATCTGTAGTTTTCTGTGTAGTGTATTGTAGATCGTTGTTTGTTTTTAGTAGGGTTTGTGTTACTCGATCTGTAGTTTTCTGTGTAGTGTATTGTAGATCGTTGTTTGTTTTTAGTAGGGTTCGTGTTGCTCGATGTCTAGTTTTCTGTGTAGTGTATTGTAGATCGTTGTTTGTTTTTAGTAGGGTTGGTGTTGCTCGATCTGTAGTTTTCTGTGTAGTGTATTGTAGATCGTTGTTTGTTTTTAGTGGGGTTCGTGTTACTCTATCTGTAGTTTTCTGTGTAGTGTATTGTAGATCGTTGTTTGTTTTTAGTAGGGTTCGTGTTACTCTATCTGTAGTTTTCTGTGTAGTGTATTGTAGATCGTTGTTTGTTTTTAGTAGGGTTCGTGTTACTCGATCTGTAGTTTTCTGTGTAGTGTATTGTAGATCGTTGTTTGTTTTTAGTGGGATTCGTGTTACTCGATCTGTAGTTTTCTGTGTAGTGTATTGTAGATCGTTGTTTGTTTTTAGTAGGGTTCGTGTTACTCGATCTGTAGTTTTCTGTGTAGTGTATTGTAGATCGTTATTTGTTTTTAGTAGGGTTCGTGTTACTCTATCTTTAGATTTCTGTGTAGTGTATTGTAGATCGTTGTTTGTTTTTAGTAGGGTTCGTGTTACTCGATCTGTAGTTTTCTGTGTAGTGTATTGTAGATCGTTGTTTGTTTTTAGTAGGGTTCGTGTTACTCTATCTGTAGTTTTCTGTGTAGTGTATTGTAGATCGTTGGTTGTTTTTAGTAGGGTTCGTGTTACTCTATCTGTAGTTTTCTGTGTAGTGTATTGTAGATCGTTGTTTGTTTTTAGTGGGGTTCGTGTTACTCGATCTGTAGTTTTCTGTGTAGTGTATTGTAGATCGTTGTTTGTTTTTAGTAGGGTTCGTGTTACTCTATCTGTAGTTTTCTGTGTAGTGTATTGTAGATCATTGTTTGTTTTTAGTAGGGTTCGTGTTACTTGATCTGTAGTTTTCTGTGTAGTGTATTGTAGATCGTTGTTTGTTTTTAGTAGGGTTCGTGTTACTCGATCTGTAGTTTTCTGTGTAGTGTATTGTAGATCGTTGTTTGTTTTTAGTGGGGTTCGTGTTACTCGATCTGTAGTTTTCTGTGTAGTGTATTGTAGATCGTTGTTTGTTTTTAGTGGGGTTCGTGTTACTCGATCTGTAGTTTTCTGTGTAGTGTATTGTAGATCGTTGTTTGTTTTTAGTGGGGTTCGTGTTACTCGATCTGTAGTTTTCTGTGTAGTGTATTGTAGATCGTTGTTTGTTTTTAGCAGGGTTCGTGTTACTCGATCTGTAGTTTTCTGTGTAGTGTATTGTAGATCGTTGTTTGTTTTTAGTGGGGTTCGTGTTACTCTATCTGTAGTTTTCTGTGTAGTGTATTGTAGATCGTTGTTTGTTTTTAGTGGGGTTCGTGTTACTCGATCTGTAGTTTTCTGTGTAGTGTATTGTAGATCGTTGTTTGTTTTTAGTGGGATTCGTGTTACTCGATCTGTAGTTTTCTGTGTAGTGTATTGTAGATCGTTGTTTGTTTTTAGTAGGGTTCGTGTTACTCGATCTGTAGTTTTCTGTGTAGTGTATTGTAGATCGTTGTTTGTTTTTAGTAGGGTTCGTGTTACTCGATCTGTAGTTTTCTGTGTAGTGTATTGTAGATCGTTGTTTGTTTTTAGTAGGGTTCGTGTTACTCGATCTGTAGTTTTCTGTGTAGTGTATTGTAGATCGTTGTTTGTTTTTAGTGGGGTTCGTGTTACTCGATCTGTAGTTTTCTGTGTAGTGTATTGTAGATCGTTGTTTGTTTTTAGTAGGGTTCGTGTTACTCGATCTGTAGTTTTCTGTGTAGTGTATTGTAGATCGTTGTTTGTTTTTAGTAGGGTTCGTGTTACTCGATCTGTAGTTTTCTGTGTAGTGTATTGTAGATCGTTGTTTGTTTTTAGTAGGGTTCGTGTTACTCGATCTGTAGTTTTCTGTGTAGTGTATTGTAGATCGTTGTTTGTTTTTAGTGGGGTTCGTGTTACTCGATCTGTAGTTTTCTGTGTAGTGTATTGTAGATCGTTGTTTGTTTTTAGTGGGGTTCGTGTTACTCTATCTGTAGTTTTCGGTGTAGTGTATTGTAGATCGTTGTTTGTTTTTAGTGGGGTTCGTGTTACTCTATCTGTAGTTTTCTGTGTAGTGTATTGTAGATCGTTGTTTGTTTTTAGTAGGGTTCGTGTTACTCGATCTGTAGTTTTCTGTGTAGTGTATTGTAGATCGTTGTTTGTTTTTAGTAGGGTTCGTGTTACTCTATCTGTAGTTTTCTGTGTAGTGTATTGTAGATCGTTGTTTGTTTTTAGTAGGGTTCGTGTTACTCGATCTGTAATTTTCTGTGTAGTGTATTGCAGATCGTTGTTTGTTTTTAGTAGGGTTCGTGTTACTCGATCTGTAGTTTTCTGTGTAGTGTATTGTAGATCGTTGTTTGTTTTTAGTAGGGTTCGTGTTACTCGATCTGTAGTTTTCTGTGTAGTGTTTTGTAGATCGTTGTTTGTTTTTAGTAGGGTTCGTGTTACTCGATCTGTAGTTTTCTGTGTAGTGTATTGTAGATCATTGTGTGTTTTTAGTAGGGTTCGTGTTACTCGATGTCTAGTTTTCTGTGTAGTGTATTGTAGATCGTTGTTTGTTTTTAGTGGGGTTCGTGTTACTCGATCTGTAGTTTTCTGTGTAGTGTATTGTAGATCGTTGTTTGTTTTTAGTAGGGTTCGTGTTACTCGATCTGTAGTTTTCTGTGTAGTGTATTGTAGATCGTTGTTTGTTTTTAGTAGGGTTCGTGTTACTCGATCTGTAGTTTTCTGTGTAGTGTATTGTAGATCGTTGTTTGTTTTTAGTAGGGTTCGTGTTACTCGATCTGTAGTTTTCTGTGTAGTGTTTTGTAGATCGTTGTTTGTTTTTAGTAGGGTTCGTGTTACTCGATCTGTAGTTTTCTGTGTAGTGTATTGTAGATCATTGTGTGTTTTTAGTGGGGTTCGTGTTACTCGATGTCTAGTTTTCTGTGTAGTGTATTGTAGATCGTTGTTTGTTTTTAGTGGGGTTCGTGTTACTCGATCTGTAGTTTTCTGTGTAGTGTATTGTAGATCGTTGTTTGTTTTTAGTGGGGTTCGTGTTACTCGATCTGTAGTTTTCTGTGTAGTGTATTGTAGATCGTTGTTTGTTTTTAGTAGGGTTCGTGTTACACGATCTGTAGTTTTCTGTGTAGTGTATTGTAGATCGTTGTTTGTTTTTAGTAGGGTTCGTGTTACTCGATCTGTAGTTTTCTGTGTAGTGTATTGTAGATCGTTGTTTGTTTTTAGTAGGGTTCGTGTTACTCGATCTGTAGTTTTCTGTGTAGTGTTTTGTAGATCGTTGTTTGTTTTTAGTAGGGTTCGTGTTACTCGATCTGTAGTTTTCTGTGTAGTGTATTGTAGATCATTGTGTGTTTTTAGTAGGGTTCGTGTTACTCGATGTCTAGTTTTCTGTGTAGTGTATTGTAGATCGTTGTTTGTTTTTAGTGGGGTTCGTGTTACTCGATCTGTAGTTTTCTGTGTAGTGTATTGTAGATCGTTGTTTGTTTTTAGTAGGGTTCGTGTTACTCGATCTGTAGTTTTCTGTGTAGTGTATTGTAGATCGTTGTTTGTTTTTAGTAGGGTTCGTGTTACTCGATCTGTAGTTTTCTGTGTAGTGTATTGTAGATCGTTGTTTGTTTTTAGTAGGGTTCGTGTTACTCGATCTGTAGTTTTCTGTGTAGTGTTTTGTAGATCGTTGTTTGTTTTTAGTAGGGTTCGTGTTACTCGATCTGTAGTTTTCTGTGTAGTGTATTGTAGATCATTGTGTGTTTTTAGTGGGGTTCGTGTTACTCGATGTCTAGTTTTCTGTGTAGTGTATTGTAGATCGTTGTTTGTTTTTAGTGGGGTTCGTGTTACTCGATCTGTAGTTTTCTGTGTAGTGTATTGTAGATCGTTGTTTGTTTTTAGTGGGGTTCGTGTTACTCGATCTGTAGTTTTCTGTGTAGTGTATTGTAGATCGTTGTTTGTTTTTAGTAGGGTTCGTGTTACACGATCTGTAGTTTTCTGTGTAGTGTATTGTAGATCGTTGTTTGTTTTTAGTAGGGTTCGTGTTACTCGATCTGTAGTTTTCTGTGTAGTGTATTGTAGATCGTTGTTTGTTTTTAGTAGGGTTCGTGTTACTCTATCTATAGTTTTCTGTGTAGTGTATTGTAGATCGTTGTTTGTTTTTAGTAGGGTTCGTGTTACTCGATCTGTAGTTTTCTGTGTAGTGTATTGTAGATCGTTGTTTGTTTTTAGTAGGGTTCGTGTTACTCGATCTGTAGTTTTCTGTGTAGTGTATTGTAGATCGTTGTTTGTTTTTAGTAGGGTTCGTGTTACTCGATCTGTAGTTTTCTGTGTAGTGTATTGTAGATCGTTGTTTGTTTTTAGTAGGGTTCGTGTTACTCGATCTGTAGTTTTCTGTGTAGTGTATTGTAGATCGTTGTTTGTTTTTAGTAGGGTTTGTGTTACTCGATCTGTAGTTTTCTGTGTAGTGTATTCTAGATCGTTCTTTGTTTTTAGTAAGGTTCGTGTTGCTCGATGTCTAGTTTTCTGTGTAGTGTATTGTAGATCGTTGTTTGTTTTTAGTAGGGTTGGTGTTGCTCGATCTGTAGTTTTCTGTGTAGTGTATTGTAGATCGTTGTTTGTTTTTAGTGGGGTTCGTGTTACTCTATCTGTAGTTTTCTGTGTAGTGTATTGTAGATCGTTGTTTGTTTTTAGTAGGGTTCGTGTTACTCTATCTGTAGTTTTCTGTGTAGTGTATTGTAGATCGTTGTTTGTTTTTAGTAGGGTTCGTGTTACTCTATCTGTAGTTTTCTGTGTAGTGTATTGTAGATCGTTGTTTGTTTTTAGTAGGGTTCGTGTTACTCTATCTGTAGTTTTCTGTGTAGTGTATTGTAGATCGTTGTTTGTTTTTAGTAGGGTTCGTGTTACTCGATCTGTAGTTTTCTGTGTAGTGTATTGTAGATCGTTGTTTGTTTTTATTAGGGTTCGTGTTACTCTATCTGTAGTTTTCTGTGTAGTGTATTGTAGATCGTTGTTTGTTTTTAGTAGGGTTCGTGTTACTCGATCTGTAGTTTTCTGTGTAGTGTATTGTAGATCGTTGTTTGTTTTTAGTAGGGTTCGTGTTACTCGATCTGTAGTTTTCTGTGTAGTGTATTGTAGATCGTTATTTGTTTTTAGTAGGGTTCGTGTTACTCTATCTATAGTTTTCTGTGTAGTGTATTGTAGATCGTTGTTTGTTTTTAGTAGGGTTCGTGTTACTCGATCTGTAGTTTTCTGTGTAGTGTATTGTAGATCGTTGTTTGTTTTTAGTAGGGTTCGTGTTACTCGATCTGTAGTTTTCTGTGTAGTGTATTGTAGATCGTTGTTTGTTTTTAGTAGGGTTCGTGTTACTCTATCTGTAGTTTTCTGTGTAGTGTATTGTAGATCGTTGTTTGTTTTTAGTGGGGTTCGTGTTACTCGATCTGTAGTTTTCTGTGTAGTGTATTGTAGATCGTTGTTTGTTTTTAGTAGGGTTCGTGTTACTCGATCTGTAGTTTTCTGTGTAGTGTATTGTAGATCATTATTTGTTTTTAGTAGGGTTCGTGTTACTCTATCTTTAGTTTTCTGTGTAGTGTATTGTAGATCGTTGTTTGTTTTTAGTAGGGTTCGTGTTACTCGATCTGTAGTTTTCTGTGTAGTGTATTGTAGATCGTTGTTTGTTTTTAGTAGGGTTCGTGTTACTCGATCTGTAGTTTTCTGTGTAGTGTATTGTAGATCGTTGTTTGTTTTTAGTAGGGTTCGTGTTACTCTATCTGTAGTTTTCTGTGTAGTGTATTGTAGATCGTTGTTTGTTTTTAGTGGGGTTCGTGTTACTCGATCTGTAGTTTTCTGTGTAGTGTATTGTAGATCGTTGTTTGTTTTTAGTGGGGTTCGTGTTACTCGATCTGTAGTTTTCTGTGTAGTGTATTGTAGATCGTTGTTTGTTTTTAGTAAGGTTCGTGTTACTCGATCTGTAGTTTTCTGTGTAGTGTATTGTAGATCGTTGTTTGTTTTTAGTGGGGTTCGTGTTACTCGATCTGTAGTTTTCTGTGTAGTGTATTGTAGATCGTTGTTTGTTTTTAGTGGGGTTCGTGTTACTCGATCTGTAGTTTTCTGTGTAGTGTATTGTAGATCGTTGTTTGTTTTTAGTAGGGTTCGTGTTACACGATCTGTAGTTTTCTGTGTAGTGTATTGTAGATCGTTGTTTGTTTTTAGTAGGGTTCGTGTTACTCGATCTGTAGTTTTCTGTGTAGTGTATTGTAGATCGTTGTTTGTTTTTAGTAGGGTTCGTGTTACTCTATCTATAGTTTTCTGTGTAGTGTATTGTAGATCGTTGTTTGTTTTTAGTAGGGTTCGTGTTACTCGATCTGTAGTTTTCTGTGTAGTGTATTGTAGATCGTTGTTTGTTTTTAGTAGGGTTCGTGTTACTCGATCTGTAGTTTTCTGTGTAGTGTATTGTAGATCGTTGTTTGTTTTTAGTAGGGTTCGTGTTACTCGATCTGTAGTTTTCTGTGTAGTGTATTGTAGATCGTTGTTTGTTTTTAGTAGGGTTCGTGTTACTCGATCTGTAGTTTTCTGTGTAGTGTATTGTAGATCGTTGTTTGTTTTTAGTAGGGTTTGTGTTACTCGATCTGTAGTTTTCTGTGTAGTGTATTCTAGATCGTTCTTTGTTTTTAGTAAGGTTCGTGTTGCTCGATGTCTAGTTTTCTGTGTAGTGTATTGTAGATCGTTGTTTGTTTTTAGTAGGGTTGGTGTTGCTCGATCTGTAGTTTTCTGTGTAGTGTATTGTAGATCGTTGTTTGTTTTTAGTGGGGTTCGTGTTACTCTATCTGTAGTTTTCTGTGTAGTGTATTGTAGATCGTTGTTTGTTTTTAGTAGGGTTCGTGTTACTCTATCTGTAGTTTTCTGTGTAGTGTATTGTAGATCGTTGTTTGTTTTTAGTAGGGTTCGTGTTACTCTATCTGTAGTTTTCTGTGTAGTGTATTGTAGATCGTTGTTTGTTTTTAGTAGGGTTCGTGTTACTCTATCTGTAGTTTTCTGTGTAGTGTATTGTAGATCGTTGTTTGTTTTTAGTAGGGTTCGTGTTACTCGATCTGTAGTTTTCTGTGTAGTGTATTGTAGATCGTTGTTTGTTTTTATTAGGGTTCGTGTTACTCTATCTGTAGTTTTCTGTGTAGTGTATTGTAGATCGTTGTTTGTTTTTAGTAGGGTTCGTGTTACTCGATCTGTAGTTTTCTGTGTAGTGTATTGTAGATCGTTGTTTGTTTTTAGTAGGGTTCGTGTTACTCGATCTGTAGTTTTCTGTGTAGTGTATTGTAGATCGTTATTTGTTTTTAGTAGGGTTCGTGTTACTCTATCTATAGTTTTCTGTGTAGTGTATTGTAGATCGTTGTTTGTTTTTAGTAGGGTTCGTGTTACTCGATCTGTAGTTTTCTGTGTAGTGTATTGTAGATCGTTGTTTGTTTTTAGTAGGGTTCGTGTTACTCGATCTGTAGTTTTCTGTGTAGTGTATTGTAGATCGTTGTTTGTTTTTAGTAGGGTTCGTGTTACTCTATCTGTAGTTTTCTGTGTAGTGTATTGTAGATCGTTGTTTGTTTTTAGTGGGGTTCGTGTTACTCGATCTGTAGTTTTCTGTGTAGTGTATTGTAGATCGTTGTTTGTTTTTAGTAGGGTTCGTGTTACTCGATCTGTAGTTTTCTGTGTAGTGTATTGTAGATCATTATTTGTTTTTAGTAGGGTTCGTGTTACTCTATCTTTAGTTTTCTGTGTAGTGTATTGTAGATCGTTGTTTGTTTTTAGTAGGGTTCGTGTTACTCGATCTGTAGTTTTCTGTGTAGTGTATTGTAGATCGTTGTTTGTTTTTAGTAGGGTTCGTGTTACTCGATCTGTAGTTTTCTGTGTAGTGTATTGTAGATCGTTGTTTGTTTTTAGTAGGGTTCGTGTTACTCTATCTGTAGTTTTCTGTGTAGTGTATTGTAGATCGTTGTTTGTTTTTAGTGGGGTTCGTGTTACTCGATCTGTAGTTTTCTGTGTAGTGTATTGTAGATCGTTGTTTGTTTTTAGTGGGGTTCGTGTTACTCGATCTGTAGTTTTCTGTGTAGTGTATTGTAGATCGTTGTTTGTTTTTAGTAAGGTTCGTGTTACTCGATCTGTAGTTTTCTGTGTAGTGTATTGTAGATCGTTGTTTGTTTTTAGTGGGGTTCGTGTTACTCTATCTGTAGTTTTCTGTGTAGTGTATTGTAGATCGTTGTTTGTTTTTAGTGGGGTTCGTGTTACTCTATCTGTAGTTTTCTGTGTAGTGTATTGTAGATCGTTGTTTGTTTTTAGTGGGGTTCGTGTTACTCTATCTGTAGTTTTCTGTGTAGTGTATTGTAGATCGTTGTTTGTTTTTAGTGGGGTTCGTGTTACTCGATCTGTAGTTTTCTGTGTAGTGTATTGTAGATCGTTGTTTGTTTTTAGTGGGGTTCGTGTTACTCTATCTGTAGTTTTCTGTGTAGTGTATTGTAGATCGTTGTTTGTTTTTAGTGGGGTTCGTGTTACTCGATCTGTAGTTTTCTGTGTAGTGTATTGTAGATCGTTGTTTGTTTTTAGTAGGGTTCGTGTTACTCGATCTGTAGTTTTCTGTGTAGTGTATTGTAGATCGTTGTTTGTTTTTAGTAGGGTTCGTGTTACTCGATCTGTAGTTTTCTGTGTAGTGTATTGTAGATCGTTGTTTGTTTTTAGTAGGGTTCGTGTTACTCGATCTGTAGTTTTCTGTGTAGTGTATTGTAGATCGTTGTTTGTTTTTAGAAGGGTTCGTGTTACTCGATCTGTAGTTTTCTGTGTAGTGTATTGTAGATCGTTGTTTGTTTTTAGTGGGGTTCGTGTTACTCTATCTGTAGTTTTCTGTGTAGTGTATTGTAGATCGTTGTTTGTTTTTAGTAGGGTTCGTGTTACTCTATCTGTAGTTTTCTGTGTAGTGTATTGTAGATCGTTGTTTGTTTTTAGTAGGGTTCGTGTTACTCGATCTGTAGTTTTCTGTGTAGTGTATTGTAGATCGTTGTTTGTTTTTAGTAGGGTTCGTGTTACTCGATCTGTAGTTTTCTGTGTAGTGTATTGTAGATCGTTGTTTGTTTTTACTAGGTTTCGTGTTACTCGATCTGTAGTTTTCTGTGTAGTGTATTGTAGATCGTTGTTTGTTTTTAGTAGGGTTCGTGTTACTCGATCTGTAGTTTTCTGTGTAGTGTATTGTAGATCGTTGTTTGTTTTTAGTAGGGTTCGTGTTACTCGATCTGTAGTTTTCTGTGTAGTGTTTTGTAGATCGTTGTTTGTTTTTAGTAGGGTTCGTGTTACTCGATCTGTAGTTTTCTGTGTAGTGTATTGTAGATCATTCTGTGTTTTTAGTGGGGTTCGTGTTACTCGATGTCTAGTTTTCTGTGTAGTGTATTGTAGATCGTTGTTTGTTTTTATTGGGGTTCGTGTTACTCGATCTGTAGTTTTCTGTGTAGTGTATTGTAGATCGTTGTTTGTTTTTAGTAGGGTTCGTGTTACTCGATCTGTAGTTTTCTGTGTAGTGTATTGTATATCATTGTGTGTTTTTAGTGGGGTTCGTGTTACTCGATGTCTAGTTTTCTGTGTAGTGTATTGTAGATCGTTGTTTGTTTTTAGTGGGGTTCGCGTTACTCGATCTGTAGTTTTCTGTGTAGTGTATTGTAGATCGTTGTTTGTTTTTAGTGGGGTTCGTGTTACTCGATCTGTAGTTTTCTGTGTAGTGTATTGTAGATCGTTGTTTGTTTTTAGTAGGGTTCGTGTTACACGATCTGTAGTTTTCTGTGTAGTGTATTGTAGATCGTTGTTTGTTTTTAGTAGGGTTCGTGTTACTCGATCTGTAGTTTTCTGTGTAGTGTATTGTAGATCGTTGTTTGTTTTTAGTAGGGTTCGTGTTACTCTATGTATAGTTTTCTGTGTAGTGTATTGTAGATCGTTGTTTGTTTTTAGTAGGGTTCGTGTTACTCGATCTGTAGTTTTCTGTGTAGTGTATTGTAGATCGTTGTTTGCTTTTAGTAGGGTTCGTGTTACTCGATCTGTAGTTTTCTGTGTAGTGTATTGTAGATCGTTGTTTGTTTTTAGTAGGGTTCGTGTTACTCGATCTGTAGTTTTCTGTGTAGTGTATTGTAGATCGTTGTTTGTTTTTAGTAGGGTTCGTGTTACTCGATCTGTAGTTTTCTGTGTAGTGTATTGTAGATCATTGTGTGTTTTTAGTGGGGTTCGTGTTACTCGATGTCTAGTTTTCTGTGTAGTGTATTGTAGATCGTTGTTTGTTTTTAGTGGGGTTCGTGTTACTCGATCTGTAGTTTTCTGTGTAGTGTATTGTAGATCGTTGTTTGTTTTTAGTGGGGTTCGTGTTACTCTATCTGTAGTTTTCTGTGTAGTGTATTGTAGATCGTTGTTTGTTTTTAGTGGGGTTCGTGTTACTCGATCTGTAGTTTTCTGTGTAGTGTATTGTAGATCGTTGTTTGTTTTTAGTAGGGTTCGTGTTACTCGATCTGTAGTTTTCTGTGTAGTGTATTGTAGATCGTTGTTTGTTTTTAGTAGGGTTCGTGTTACTCGATCTGTAGTTTTCTGTGTAGTGTATTGTAGATCGTTGTTTGTTTTTAGTAGGGTTCGTGTTACTCGATCTGTAGTTTTCTGTGTAGTGTATTGTAGATCGTTGTTTGTTTTTAGAAGGGTTCGTGTTACTCGATCTGTAGTTTTCTGTGTAGTGTATTGTAGATCGTTGTTTGTTTTTAGTGGGGTTCGTGTTACTCTATCTGTAGTTTTCTGTGTAGTGTATTGTAGATCGTTGTTTGTTTTTAGTGGGGTTCGTGTTACTCTATCTGTAGTTTTCTGTGTAGTGTATTGTAGATCGTTGTTTGTTTTTAGTAGGGTTCGTGTTACTCGATCTGTAGTTTTCTGTGTAGTGTATTGTAGATCGTTGTTTGTTTTTAGTAGGGTTCGTGTTACTCGATCTGTAGTTTTCTGTGTAGTGTATTGTAGATCGTTGTTTGTTTTTACTAGGTTTCGTGTTACTCGATCTGTAGTTTTCTGTGTAGTGTATTGTAGATCGTTGTTTGTTTTTAGTAGGGTTCGTGTTACTCGATCTGTAGTTTTCTGTGTAGTGTATTGTAGATCGTTGTTTGTTTTTAGTAGGGTTCGTGTTACTCGATCTGTAGTTTTCTGTGTAGTGTTTTGTAGATCGTTGTTTGTTTTTAGTAGGGTTCGTGTTACTCGATCTGTAGTTTTCTGTGTAGTGTATTGTAGATCATTGTGTGTTTTTAGTGGGGTTCGTGTTACTCGATGTCTAGTTTTCTGTGTAGTGTATTGTAGATCGTTGTTTGTTTTTATTGGGGTTCGTGTTACTCGATCTGTAGTTTTCTGTGTAGTGTATTGTAGATCGTTGTTTGTTTTTAGTAGGGTTCGTGTTACTCGATCTGTAGTTTTCTGTGTAGTGTATTGTAGATCATTGTGTGTTTTTAGTGGGGTTCGTGTTACTCGATGTCTAGTTTTCTGTGTAGTGTATTGTAGATCGTTGTTTGTTTTTAGTGGGGTTCGCGTTACTCGATCTGTAGTTTTCTGTGTAGTGTATTGTAGATCGTTGTTTGTTTTTAGTGGGGTTCGTGTTACTCGATCTGTAGTTTTCTGTGTAGTGTATTGTAGATCGTTGTTTGTTTTTAGTAGGGTTCGTGTTACACGATCTGTAGTTTTCTGTGTAGTGTATTGTAGATCGTTGTTTGTTTTTAGTAGGGTTCGTGTTACTCGATCTGTAGTTTTCTGTGTAGTGTATTGTAGATCGTTGTTTGTTTTTAGTAGGGTTCGTGTTACTCTATGTATAGTTTTCTGTGTAGTGTATTGTAGATCGTTGTTTGTTTTTAGTAGGGTTCGTGTTACTCGATCTGTAGTTTTCTGTGTAGTGTATTGTAGATCGTTGTTTGTTTTTAGTAGGGTTCGTGTTACTCGATCTGTAGTTTTCTGTGTAGTGTATTGTAGATCGTTGTTTGTTTTTAGTAGGGTTCGTGTTACTCGATCTGTAGTTTTCTGTGTAGTGTATTGTAGATCGTTGTTTGTTTTTAGTAGGGTTCGTGTTACTCGATCTGTAGTTTTCTGTGTAGTGTTTTGTAGATCGTTGTTTGTTTTTAGTAGGGTTCGTGTTACTCGATCTGTAGTTTTCTGTGTAGTGTATTGTAGATCATTGTGTGTTTTTAGTGGGGTTCGTGTTACTCGATGTCTAGTTTTCTGTGTAGTGTATTGTAGATCGTTGTTTGTTTTTAGTGGGGTTCGTGTTACTCGATCTGTAGTTTTCTGTGTAGTGTATTGTAGATCGTTGTTTGTTTTTAGTGGGGTTCGTGTTACTCTATCTGTAGTTTTCTGTGTAGTGTATTGTAGATCGTTGTTTGTTTTTAGTAGGGTTCGTGTTACTCGATCTGTAGTTTTCTGTGTAGTGTATTGTAGATCGTTGTTTGTTTTTAGTAGGGTTCGTGTTACTCTATCTGTAGTTTTCTGTGTAGTGTATTGTAGATCGTTGTTTGTTTTTAGTAGGGTTCGTGTTACTCTATCTGTAGTTTTCTGTGTAGTGTATTGTAGATCGTTGTTTGTTTTTAGTAGGGTTCGTGTTACTCGATCTGTAGTTTTCTGTGTAGTGTATTGTAGATCGTTGTTTGTTTTTAGTAGGGTTCGTGTTACTCTATCTGTAGTTTTCTGTGTAGTGTATTGTAGATCGTTGTTTGTTTTTAGTAGGGTTCGTGTTACTCGATCTGTAGTTTTCTGTGTAGTGTATTGTAGATCGTTGTTTGTTTTTAGTAGGGTTCGTGTTACTCGATCTGTAGTTTTCTGTGTAGTGTATTGTAGATCGTTGTTTGTTTTTAGTAGGGTTCGTGTTACTCGATCTGTAGTTTTCTGTGTAGTGTATTGTAGATCGTTGTTTGTTTTTAGTAGGGTTCGTGTTACTCGATCTGTAGTTTTCTGTGTAGTGTATTGTAGATCGTTATTTGTTTTTAGTAGGGTTCGTGTTACTCTATCTTTAGTTTTCTCTGTAGTGTATTGTAGATCGTTGTTTGTTTTTAGTGGGGTTCGTGTTACTCGATCTGTAGTTTTCTGTGTAGTGTATTGTAGATCGTTGTTTGTTTTTAGTAGGGTTTGTGTTACTCTATCTGTAGTTTTCTGTGTAGTGTATTGTAGATCGTTGTTTGTTTTTAGTAGGGTTCGTGTTACTCTATCTGTAGTTTTCTGTGTAGTGTATTGTAGATCGTTGTTTGTTTTTAGTGGGGTTAGTGTTACTCGATCTGTAGTTTTCTGTGTAGTGTATTGTAGATCGTTGTTTGTTTTTAGTAGGGTTCGTGTTACTCTATCTGTAGTTTTCTGTGTAGTGTATTGTAGATCGTTGTTTGTTTTTAGTGGGGTTCGTGTTACTCGATCTGTAGTTTTCTGTGTAGTGTATTGTAGATCGTTGTTTGTTTTTAGTGGGGTTCGTGTTACTCTATCTGTAGTTTTCTGTGTAGTGTATTGTAGATCGTTGTTTGTTTTTAGTGGGGTTCGTGTTACTCGATCTGTAGTTTTCTGTGTAGTGTATTGTAGATCGTTGTTTGTTTTTAGTGGGGTTCGTGTTACTCTATCTGTAGTTTTCTGTGTAGTGTATTGTAGATCGTTGTTTGTTTTTAGTGGGGTTCGTGTTACTCGATCTGTAGTTTTCTGTGTAGTGTATTGTAGATCGTTGTTTGTTTTTAGTAGGGTTCGTGTTACTCGATCTGTAGTTTTCTGTGTAGTGTATTGTAGATCGTTGTTTGTTTTTAGTAGGGTTCGTGTTACTCGATCTGTAGTTTTCTGTGTAGTGTATTGTAGATCGTTGTTTGTTTTTAGTAGGGTTCGTGTTACTCGATCTGTAGTTTTCTGTGTAGTGTATTGTAGATCGTTGTTTGTTTTTAGAAGGGTTCGTGTTACTCGATCTGTAGTTTTCTGTGTAGTGTATTGTAGATCGTTGTTTGTTTTTAGTGGGGTTCGTGTTACTCTATCTGTAGTTTTCTGTGTAGTGTATTGTAGATCGTTGTTTGTTTTTAGTAGGGTTCGTGTTACTCTATCTGTAGTTTTCTGTGTAGTGTATTGTAGATCGTTGTTTGTTTTTAGTAGGGTTCGTGTTACTCGATCTGTAGTTTTCTGTGTAGTGTATTGTAGATCGTTGTTTGTTTTTAGTAGGGTTCGTGTTACTCGATCTGTAGTTTTCTGTGTAGTGTATTGTAGATCGTTGTTTGTTTTTACTAGGTTTCGTGTTACTCGATCTGTAGTTTTCTGTGTAGTGTATTGTAGATCGTTGTTTGTTTTTAGTAGGGTTCGTGTTACTCGATCTGTAGTTTTCTGTGTAGTGTATTGTAGATCGTTGTTTGTTTTTAGTAGGGTTCGTGTTACTCGATCTGTAGTTTTCTGTGTAGTGTTTTGTAGATCGTTGTTTGTTTTTAGTAGGGTTCGTGTTACTCGATCTGTAGTTTTCTGTGTAGTGTATTGTAGATCATTCTGTGTTTTTAGTGGGGTTCGTGTTACTCGATGTCTAGTTTTCTGTGTAGTGTATTGTAGATCGTTGTTTGTTTTTATTGGGGTTCGTGTTACTCGATCTGTAGTTTTCTGTGTAGTGTATTGTAGATCGTTGTTTGTTTTTAGTAGGGTTCGTGTTACTCGATCTGTAGTTTTCTGTGTAGTGTATTGTATATCATTGTGTGTTTTTAGTGGGGTTCGTGTTACTCGATGTCTAGTTTTCTGTGTAGTGTATTGTAGATCGTTGTTTGTTTTTAGTGGGGTTCGCGTTACTCGATCTGTAGTTTTCTGTGTAGTGTATTGTAGATCGTTGTTTGTTTTTAGTGGGGTTCGTGTTACTCGATCTGTAGTTTTCTGTGTAGTGTATTGTAGATCGTTGTTTGTTTTTAGTAGGGTTCGTGTTACACGATCTGTAGTTTTCTGTGTAGTGTATTGTAGATCGTTGTTTGTTTTTAGTAGGGTTCGTGTTACTCGATCTGTAGTTTTCTGTGTAGTGTATTGTAGATCGTTGTTTGTTTTTAGTAGGGTTCGTGTTACTCTATGTATAGTTTTCTGTGTAGTGTATTGTAGATCGTTGTTTGTTTTTAGTAGGGTTCGTGTTACTCGATCTGTAGTTTTCTGTGTAGTGTATTGTAGATCGTTGTTTGTTTTTAGTAGGGTTCGTGTTACTCGATCTGTAGTTTTCTGTGTAGTGTATTGTAGATCGTTGTTTGTTTTTAGTAGGGTTCGTGTTACTCGATCTGTAGTTTTCTGTGTAGTGTATTGTAGATCGTTGTTTGTTTTTAGTAGGGTTCGTGTTACTCGATCTGTAGTTTTCTGTGTAGTGTATTGTAGATCATTGTGTGTTTTTAGTGGGGTTCGTGTTACTCGATGTCTAGTTTTCTGTGTAGTGTATTGTAGATCGTTGTTTGTTTTTAGTGGGGTTCGTGTTACTCGATCTGTAGTTTTCTGTGTAGTGTATTGTAGATCGTTGTTTGTTTTTAGTGGGGTTCGTGTTACTCTATCTGTAGTTTTCTGTGTAGTGTATTGTAGATCGTTGTTTGTTTTTAGTGGGGTTCGTGTTACTCGATCTGTAGTTTTCTGTGTAGTGTATTGTAGATCGTTGTTTGTTTTTAGTAGGGTTCGTGTTACTCGATCTGTAGTTTTCTGTGTAGTGTATTGTAGATCGTTGTTTGTTTTTAGTAGGGTTCGTGTTACTCGATCTGTAGTTTTCTGTGTAGTGTATTGTAGATCGTTGTTTGTTTTTAGTAGGGTTCGTGTTACTCGATCTGTAGTTTTCTGTGTAGTGTATTGTAGATCGTTGTTTGTTTTTAGAAGGGTTCGTGTTACTCGATCTGTAGTTTTCTGTGTAGTGTATTGTAGATCGTTGTTTGTTTTTAGTGGGGTTCGTGTTACTCTATCTGTAGTTTTCTGTGTAGTGTATTGTAGATCGTTGTTTGTTTTTAGTGGGGTTCGTGTTACTCTATCTGTAGTTTTCTGTGTAGTGTATTGTAGATCGTTGTTTGTTTTTAGTAGGGTTCGTGTTACTCGATCTGTAGTTTTCTGTGTAGTGTATTGTAGATCGTTGTTTGTTTTTAGTAGGGTTCGTGTTACTCGATCTGTAGTTTTCTGTGTAGTGTATTGTAGATCGTTGTTTGTTTTTACTAGGTTTCGTGTTACTCGATCTGTAGTTTTCTGTGTAGTGTATTGTAGATCGTTGTTTGTTTTTAGTAGGGTTCGTGTTACTCGATCTGTAGTTTTCTGTGTAGTGTATTGTAGATCGTTGTTTGTTTTTAGTAGGGTTCGTGTTACTCGATCTGTAGTTTTCTGTGTAGTGTTTTGTAGATCGTTGTTTGTTTTTAGTAGGGTTCGTGTTACTCGATCTGTAGTTTTCTGTGTAGTGTATTGTAGATCATTGTGTGTTTTTAGTGGGGTTCGTGTTACTCGATGTCTAGTTTTCTGTGTAGTGTATTGTAGATCGTTGTTTGTTTTTATTGGGGTTCGTGTTACTCGATCTGTAGTTTTCTGTGTAGTGTATTGTAGATCGTTGTTTGTTTTTAGTAGGGTTCGTGTTACTCGATCTGTAGTTTTCTGTGTAGTGTATTGTAGATCATTGTGTGTTTTTAGTGGGGTTCGTGTTACTCGATGTCTAGTTTTCTGTGTAGTGTATTGTAGATCGTTGTTTGTTTTTAGTGGGGTTCGCGTTACTCGATCTGTAGTTTTCTGTGTAGTGTATTGTAGATCGTTGTTTGTTTTTAGTGGGGTTCGTGTTACTCGATCTGTAGTTTTCTGTGTAGTGTATTGTAGATCGTTGTTTGTTTTTAGTAGGGTTCGTGTTACACGATCTGTAGTTTTCTGTGTAGTGTATTGTAGATCGTTGTTTGTTTTTAGTAGGGTTCGTGTTACTCGATCTGTAGTTTTCTGTGTAGTGTATTGTAGATCGTTGTTTGTTTTTAGTAGGGTTCGTGTTACTCTATGTATAGTTTTCTGTGTAGTGTATTGTAGATCGTTGTTTGTTTTTAGTAGGGTTCGTGTTACTCGATCTGTAGTTTTCTGTGTAGTGTATTGTAGATCGTTGTTTGTTTTTAGTAGGGTTCGTGTTACTCGATCTGTAGTTTTCTGTGTAGTGTATTGTAGATCGTTGTTTGTTTTTAGTAGGGTTCGTGTTACTCGATCTGTAGTTTTCTGTGTAGTGTATTGTAGATCGTTGTTTGTTTTTAGTAGGGTTCGTGTTACTCGATCTGTAGTTTTCTGTGTAGTGTTTTGTAGATCGTTGTTTGTTTTTAGTAGGGTTCGTGTTACTCGATCTGTAGTTTTCTGTGTAGTGTATTGTAGATCATTGTGTGTTTTTAGTGGGGTTCGTGTTACTCGATGTCTAGTTTTCTGTGTAGTGTATTGTAGATCGTTGTTTGTTTTTAGTGGGGTTCGTGTTACTCGATCTGTAGTTTTCTGTGTAGTGTATTGTAGATCGTTGTTTGTTTTTAGTGGGGTTCGTGTTACTCTATCTGTAGTTTTCTGTGTAGTGTATTGTAGATCGTTGTTTGTTTTTAGTAGGGTTCGTGTTACTCGATCTGTAGTTTTCTGTGTAGTGTATTGTAGATCGTTGTTTGTTTTTAGTAGGGTTCGTGTTACTCTATCTGTAGTTTTCTGTGTAGTGTATTGTAGATCGTTGTTTGTTTTTAGTAGGGTTCGTGTTACTCTATCTGTAGTTTTCTGTGTAGTGTATTGTAGATCGTTGTTTGTTTTTAGTAGGGTTCGTGTTACTCGATCTGTAGTTTTCTGTGTAGTGTATTGTAGATCGTTGTTTGTTTTTAGTAGGGTTCGTGTTACTCTATCTGTAGTTTTCTGTGTAGTGTATTGTAGATCGTTGTTTGTTTTTAGTAGGGTTCGTGTTACTCGATCTGTAGTTTTCTGTGTAGTGTATTGTAGATCGTTGTTTGTTTTTAGTAGGGTTCGTGTTACTCGATCTGTAGTTTTCTGTGTAGTGTATTGTAGATCGTTGTTTGTTTTTAGTAGGGTTCGTGTTACTCGATCTGTAGTTTTCTGTGTAGTGTATTGTAGATCGTTGTTTGTTTTTAGTAGGGTTCGTGTTACTCGATCTGTAGTTTTCTGTGTAGTGTATTGTAGATCGTTATTTGTTTTTAGTAGGGTTCGTGTTACTCTATCTTTAGTTTTCTCTGTAGTGTATTGTAGATCGTTGTTTGTTTTTAGTGGGGTTCGTGTTACTCGATCTGTAGTTTTCTGTGTAGTGTATTGTAGATCGTTGTTTGTTTTTAGTAGGGTTTGTGTTACTCTATCTGTAGTTTTCTGTGTAGTGTATTGTAGATCGTTGTTTGTTTTTAGTAGGGTTCGTGTTACTCTATCTGTAGTTTTCTGTGTAGTGTATTGTAGATCGTTGTTTGTTTTTAGTGGGGTTAGTGTTACTCGATCTGTAGTTTTCTGTGTAGTGTATTGTAGATCGTTGTTTGTTTTTAGTAGGGTTCGTGTTACTCTATCTGTAGTTTTCTGTGTAGTGTATTGTAGATCGTTGTTTGTTTTTAGTAGGGTTCGTGTTACTTGATCTGTAGTTTTCTGTGTAGTGTATTGTAGATCGTTGTTTGTTTTTAGTAGGGTTCGTGTTACTCGATCTGTAGTTTTCTGTGTAGTGTATTGTAGATCGTTGCTTGTTTTTAGTGGGGTTCGTGTTACTCGATCTGTAGTTTTCTGTGTAGTGTATTGTAGATCGTTGTTTGTTTTTAGTGGGGTTCGTGTTACTCGATCTGTAGTTTTCTGTGTAGTGTATTGTAGATCGTTGTTTGTTTTTAGTGGGGTTCGTGTTACTCGATCTGTAGTTTTCTGTGTAGTGTATTGTAGATCGTTGTTTGTTTTTAGCAGGGTTCGTGTTACTCGATCTGTAGTTTTCTGTGTAGTGTATTGTAGATCGTTGTTTGTTTTTAGTGGGGTTCGTGTTACTCGATCTGTAGTTTTCTGTGTAGTGTATTGTAGATTGTTGTTTGTTTTTAGTGGGGTTCGTGTTACTCGATCTGTAGTTTTCTGTGTAGTGTATTGTAGATGGTTGTTTGTTTTTAGTAGGGTTCGTGTTACTCGATCTGTAGTTTTCTGTGTAGTGTATTGTAGATCGTTGTTTGTTTTTAGTGGGGTTCGTGTTACTCTATCTGTAGTTTTCTGTGTAGTGTATTGTAGATCGTTGTTTGTTTTTAGTGGGGTTCGTGTTACTCTATCTGTAGTTTTCTGTGTAGTGTATTGTAGATCGTTGTTTGTTTTTAGTAGGGTTCGTGTTACTCTATCTGTAGTTTTCTCTGTAGTGTATTGTAGATCGTTGTGTGTTTTTAGTAGGGTTCGTGTTACTCGATCTGTAGTTTTCTGTGTAGTGTATTGTAGATCGTTGTTTGTTTTTAGTAGGGTTTGTGTTACTCGATCTGTAGTTTTCTGTGTAGTGTATTGTAGATCGTTGTGTGTTTTTAGTAGGGTTCGTGTTACTCGATCTGTAGTTTTCTGTGTAGTGTATTGTAGATCGTTGTTTGTTTTTAGTGGGGTTCGTGTTACTCTATTTGTAGTTTTCTGTGTAGTGTATTGTAGATCGTTGTTTGTTTTTAGTGGGGTTCGTATTACTCGATCTGTAGTTTTCTGTGTAGTGTATTGTAGATCGTTGTTTGTTTTTAGTAGGGTTCGTGTTACTCGATCTGTAGTTTTCTGTGTAGTGTATTGTAGATCGTTGTGTGTTTTTAGTAGGGTTCGTGTTACTCGATCTGTAGTTTTCTGTGTAGTGTATTGTAGATCGTTGTTTGTTTTTAGTAGGGTTTGTGTTACTCGATCTGTAGTTTTCTGTGTAGTGTATTGTAGATCGTTGTGTGTTTTTAGTAGGGTTCGTGTTACTCGATCTGTAGTTTTCTGTGTAGTGTATTGTAGATCGTTGTTTGCTTTTAGTAGTGTTCGTGTTACTCGATCTGTAGTTTTCTGTGTAGTGTATTGTAGATCGTTGTGTGTTTTTAGTAGGGTTCGTGTTACTCGATCTGTAGTTTTCTGTGTAGTGTATTGTAGATCGTTGTTTGTCCATTTGTACTTTTTCTTTTGGCCATTGGGTTGTCTGTTCTTCTTCGATTTAGAAATTCTGATTACCACTTTGGTACCTTAAAACTTAATGTGTCCAATACATCATCCGCAAGACGTAAACGGGCGTAAAATTTCAGATATGCGCCCAACACTTACTGACTTTATAAAAATAAAACTGATCTTTTTTCACTTTGTTAATATATTCAAGATCACGGTTTAAATTGTCATTATAAATGTCAATGGGCTTTTCCGTTGTTGGATGATTAAACTGCAGATATCATTTAACACGTGAATGATCTGACCTATAACCAATACCAAGATCTAATTATGTAATGAACATTCAAAGTGATATGAAAGTGAAAAATAATCAAGACCGCATAGGATTTCTCAAAATTTGATTTGTTTTGTGAGTGCGTGGTCGTTTTTCCTATCTAATGACATTATACATCGTTTAATAGTTCATTTTTCAAACATGTTGCAAAAAGGATAGGGGAGTTGTTTTTATTAAAATGTGCTTATTCATTTTCCCCCTGCAATTTTTTTTTTTTTTTCATAAATACACTTATTTGGGACATATACGGCGAATAGAGTAAATCTATTAGCCAGTTATGCCTAATATTTAAAAAAAAAATCGTTTTTGTCTATAATGTCCCTATGGAGTTTAACAATGCTATACTAATGCTTATTCTGATATGCAATTAATACAAAACACCGGTACCCCCATTCCGCTAGCCAAGTACCGCTAGCCAAGCTTTCTCAACTGCTTCTGTTCTCTCTTTATCAATCATAACACTGATAATACTGATCTCCAAAACTAAGAAAAATATCGTGTCTTTTATTTTTATCTGAAAATAAACCTGTTTAGTTGATGAACCAATACGCCATTCTGAAAGAAATTGGTATTACATATTGTCAACCTCTTACAAAAACAAATACATGTAAAATCGTTGTTTGGATGTTAGTATCTAACCAAGTGATTGATTGATATATTGAGAGGTGTTTAACGCCAACATTAACAGTATTTCAGCAATGTCGTAGCTTTCTTACCAAATGAAATTTAAATACAATTACAACTAGCATCATCCGCTTTTTCGATTTTTTTGTTTTATATTTTAGTCTTCCCACTTCCAACCCATTCAACTTCGAAGATACATGTTTGCCCTTCCCCTGTACCTCTGACTTAACGAGGTTATCTAAAAGTGTTCAATTGTTTGGTATTTTGGTTGCTTAACATCCAGCGGCAAATATTAAGTGTATATTCAGGACGAAAGCAACAATATAAAAAATATATACGAAAACAAAAATGTAGATATGCAAAATTAGTGCGCACGAGACGTGTCTGGAATCACCTTTATCAGGTATGCTACACCCCCCCAACAAAAAAAAAATAAAATAAAAAATAAAATCAGGGATGAATGGAACAACAGGAGCAACGTCTTCTAGATTAGGGGAATTGCATAGTGACGAACATAAATCGGTTCGAATGCGCAAACTCTTTTTCGAGACCTATACAAGGAGTCTTTAAAGTGTAATGAGCTGCGTGGGACTCTCCGAAAACTGCACCGAATACGGTTCCCGGTCAGTTTTCCCATATTATTCCTTGACAACACCCATCAGTAAAGCTTTCTCCATTCACCATATGAGGACGCGCTAGGCAGCTTTGTGTGTTGAGTGATGGGAACCCGTAACCATTACCCAGTCCAAGAGTGACAATAGAATGTATGGATACATATAGTCTTTCAACCCCCAATAATTACCCCAAGTTAGAATTTACTTCCTCATTTCTATTGTAAAAAAGTGTGAAGATACCAAAGGGATAATCAGAAGCCGTAGATCAAAGGTCGGGCCTTTCAATGGCGAAAAAAAAGAGGACAAAGAGGAACACAATGCTCAACAAAACACCAACCAGAGAAGAAAAGATTGAGCAAAACGAACCCCACCAGAAATGTTTTTATTCCGGTATACGTAAACAAACACAATTAACAAAGATAAAATATCAAAACCCGCCAAAACGAATGGAGGATGAACCGAATATCATTTTACGCGAAAATACTATTGGTCATGACATGAGCAACACAAACCCCGCTAAAAATCGGAGCGAACTCAGATCCTCCGGAAATGTAAGTAGCTCCTGCATCACAAAATACGGCGGTAAGTCATGATTGAAAAAAAGGCGCGGTTGAGATTACGACAAACAGAACATATCCGTGGTCATTTGTGACACGAAAATGCCGTAACGTTTAGCCAAGTCCTAATGGATTCCTTTTGGTAAGGTTGAAGTCATCATTTTACAGTCGCCACCATGACTTGCTTGACCGCTATGGAATATCTGTGTCACAAATGACCACGGATATGTTCCACTTGTCGTAAACACTTTCCGGTTCTTTCCTCATTCACGACTTATTATCGGGTTTGTAACTAGATTAACACGACGGGTGCCACTAGTAGAGCAGGAACTGCCTACCCTTCCGGAGCGCCTGAGTTCATCCCCGGGTTTTAGTGGGGTTCGTGTTACTCGATCTTTAGTTTTATATGCATGTTTTGTAGATCGTTGGTTGTCCTTTTGTATTTGTCTTTTGGCCATTGTGTTGTCTGTTCTTCTTCGATATACGGATTCGTATTGCCCCTTTGGTATCGTCAAGTTCTTCTAAGCACCGAATAAAACGCAATCCTGTGTAATCTGAATTTTAAATACAGTCTCAATGAAGGAAATGTTTTAATCTATCCTGTATAAATCAAACACCTGTCTTCACAAAACACAAATAAGAGTAATAACAAAATTACCGAACTCCGAATAATCTAACAAAGGGAAAGTCAAAACTCATAAGTATATAAACAGACAAAATCAGTCAACAACCGGAAAACTGTGAAAACCGTAATGACCCTGACTTGGTACAGGCATTTCTAAAGAAATGGTGGGTTGAATCAGATGTTAAAGCGCGAAACCTCCCCTTTCATTACGGTTCAAAGTTTCCGGCTGTCACTATAACAGTATTTACAACAATAGGTCAGAAGAAGGTTCTGTTTAGACAGGCTTCACTATATATATTGTTAATGAAAACAACATTGGTTTTTTTCTGTAATCAGTCATAAACTTTAAACTATTAACGTGTGCATTCGCCATAAATAATCTGATTTATTATTTAGTCTTGCTACACAATTAAATTGTTTTCTCTATCATGCATGCAGTGCTTTGTCTGAATAGATATTGTCAGATGTTGTTGACCTATATCTGTTTACAATGTTTGTTTGGCTTCTATATACCATTAGACGAACGGGGAGGTTTGGGCCCATACAAGTAGCATGTACCAAGCAAGGAAAGTGTATGTATTTGTGTTAGAGGTATCGATTTTGCCTCTAATTACGATTTTTCTTTTGGATTTTAGAACTGTTCGATAGTGTGGTAGTTTTCTTCATTTCAAGGGGTATTATGTAGTGGGTTGTACTCTGTGTAAGCGTCTTCGTGATGTCAGTATTATATAGTGGGTTGTACTCTGTGTAATCGTCTTAGTGATGTCAGTATTATGTAGTGGGTTGTACTCTGTGTACGCGTCTTCGTGATGTCAGTATTATGTAGTGGGTTGTACTCTGTGTAAGCGTCTTCGTGATGTCAGTATATACGTCTAGCATACCCGTTGTTATATATTTTTTCCTGCTCTTTGATTATATATACTCTTTGTCTGTCTTGGTATATTTTGATTCTGATGTTTAACACTATCACTGTTTCATGTTATGGGACCATCGTGGTCGTGATCGTAAGGTACTTGGATTTACAACTATCTATACAATCAGTGCCTATTGTGAGTTCGAATCCCGCTCGAGTTCGAACCATACTCGATACAACATTATGCGGTAAACATTTCCCAGTATCTTTCGGCAGGTCAGTGGTTTTCTCCAGTTTCCTCCACCAATTCCTCTAACCGCCATGATATTACTGACAAATTGTTGAACACTATAACCATAACCCTGTTTAGCTGTTGTTATTAAATTATAGCTTGCATAATGTCGGTAATTTAAAATTTACTGGTGCTATTTAATTGACTAATATAATCTATGTTTCATCAATTTTGTATTTCATCAATTGTCTGATACTTTTTAAATTAGCCGAGTAGTCGCTGTTGACATTTGGAATTTTTAATCTAGTAATTGAAATCAATTACTTAATTAACCTCTGTTTACATTTGAAATTTTGAATTTGAAAAAAATCAATATTATATTCACATTATGTATGGATAAGATCATTTTTCATCTCCTCACAAACAGTTGATATGTATGAATTAGTAGTGAGTGAATGAGTGATTATTGTTTTAACGCCAACTCATCAATTTTGCAGCTTTATCAGGGCAAGAACAAGTTGCTTTTCAATGTGCTGATGATGATGTCCGCTTTGTACTAGACCAACACTCGTAGTTGGATTTTTATAGCGCTAGCTCACTGAAAAAAACCAACATTCCGCGGATAGACAGGTTGCTCCACTCAGCTACACTATCTTGATACCGAGCCAGTCAATCTTTTGCTCTCTTTCCTTAATACTGCTTTAAGGAGAAGCAACAAATATTAAACTTATAGTTTTTAGTTTGACCCGACCGGGCCTTGAACGTAAAAACTTGCTATCTACTGCACCCGAAAGCGAGCAGCCTAACCATTACACCACCGATGCGTTGATTGATTGATTGATTGATTGGTGCTTAGCGCAAACTTCGGAATTATTTCAGCTATTTCGTGGCGTGCACCATCGATGCGGTTCTGTATGAATGATATTGAATTTATTTAAAGAGTTTTACTTTTAAATTTGATTGGCTTTGGAACAATACTTACACCTCACAAATAACAAATTACAAAATCTATATATGCTTTATATACTTAGTATTGTACGGTTATAAATCAATTGTTCTAAACACTGGTTGTTTATTGGGAGACAATGGAAGAAATCCTACAACGATATATTTCTTTTTTATTGAATTCCTATAAAAACTAATAGACTGATTAAATGCGGGAAAACGACCTGGTTGGCCTTTGGGAAACAATAGATTTTAGATTTGTTGTCGAAGTATTTGGAAAGGATTTTTTTTTCTAATTTGAATGGGAAATAAAAATCACTTTAAATATGAAAAGCAGCATGAGATAAAGTGCTATAAGTTTTATGCTAAAACTGACTTTTTGTTGTGAATACTTTTTCGTTGGACAACAATGTTAATTTTTACCATATATTGCAAGGAAGCGGGATATAGTATTGCAACAGTGAAGACTCTATAAGGTGGGTACAAAATAATAATTATATGTAGTATGTCCATATGCACGGTACATTAACTATTTATAGTTCTACAGTAATAGGAGTATACAATGCTTACCATTCGGAGCACATAAGTTCAACATCGTTTTCTAGTGGGGCTCGTGTTGCTCAATCTTTAGCTTGCTGTGTGATGCTGTGTAGATCATTTTTTCCCGCTTTGTACTAGACCAAGAAGCTTAGTTGGATGTATATAGTACTAGCTCACTGAAACAACAGTCCGCTGATATACATGTCGCCCCACTCGGACACTAGCCAGTCTTTGCTCATTCTCCTTAGTGCTGCGTAGTCCTTTGCTCGAACCCACGATATACCGTATTCTAGACGAGCACGTTCACCATTACACCAACGATGTCGTTCCCATTCTTTTGACTAAGATCGTAAAAGATACACTTCCGTCGCACTACATGTAAATTAGATATATACGTTCTCATAGCTTTGATTTATCCCAATGAACTCTAATACTTGGCTATTTCGAAGTACAAGTACGACTCGGACATATAAAGGTTCTACTTCATTACAACACATAGACTCAATTATATTCATACAACGATTTATTGAAATGGATGACTTAATACATGTAATACAAATAATTTAATGAAATAAGGAATCTCAATCCACAATATTTGTTTTATTCAATAAATACTTTAACATAAGACTGAATGAAATATTATCGCTCAACGTCCAGTTATTTCAGCTATTATTTGGCTTTATCTTCTAAGTTCCGTGTTGCGATGTTCCCTACAATTTCCGAATAAAAACGATGTTCGGTTCGTCTTTACCCCCCGTTGCTTGAAGGAGTTTTTTGGTCTTAATTACGGTATATGTGTTTGCTTCCACACAGTAAGTTCAATATATATTGTGTTGTATTTTTGTTTTGTTTTTCTTCGTTTTGGGTCCCCTATGTTGCCGGTTTCTCTGAATTGTCCTTTTTTGATTACCCCTTCGGTATTCTCTAACGTTTAGGGTTTATTAGTATTATAGAAATTTACAGTTCCAAAATAATGTAATTATAACTAAAGCTAAGGTTCTTTTCCTTCAGACATAGGTGACCTTAGCCAATATTGGCTATCCTGTTCTTCTCCTTCAGACATAGGTGACCTTAGCCAATATTGGCTATCCTGTTCTTCTCCTTCAGACATAGGTGACCTTAGCCAATATTGGCTATCCTGTTCTTCTCCTTCAGACATAGGTGACCTTAGCCAATATTGGCTATCCTGTTCTTCTCCTTCAGACATAGGTGACCTTAGCCAATATTGGCTATCCTGTTTGGTTTCTTTGATGTACTGACTCCCAAAGACTTTTAAAGGAATATTAAAGCTCGTTTTAACACATATTTTTTCAACTCGTGACGAAGGTTGTTTCTTTTCAATTTAATTGTAAAAACAATCCAAAAATACTTTGCACGCCCATATAATCCCTAATATCGTTAAAATATCACTTAAAAGGGTCGAAATGGAAGCAAAAATTCAATTATTGGAAAAACCCCGAGAAAACCGCAAGATATGACAGAATTATTAACGAATTATGTCATTTTTACAAAGTTTCATTGATAAAAACCGGGTTAATGTTTCATAAATATCATTTATTGAACCAATTGCAAGTTTTCATGAGATACAAAAAATTACCAAAATGAGCTTTAATATCCCTTTAAGGTGGTAGGGTAAACCTATGTTACCCTAAAATTTTCCCATCATTCATTTTTGTTTAAATTTGCATCATTGAATAGTTATGTCTAAATACATTATCTGCCAAAGTTTCAAAAAATTTCACCGTGCCGTTTTCTCCATAGCACATCCTAAATATAGCAATTTTGGGGGTATTCTTGACGCCAGATGGTAATACTAGTTTCGTAAGATTCTAATAGATATGCACATTTATTTCTGATTGAAAGGGAATATGTTGGCTTTAATACACTTGAGAGTGTTGTTGTTGAATAAATATGAAATATCTAGCATATCTGAATATCCTGTTTGGAGATAATCACGTGCAAAACAGTGGAAACTGCAACAAAGGGGGGATGCCCTGAGGACCACCTTGGTATTAAAAATCGGATTAAAAAAATTCCTGTCAATTAATTTCCACCAAAAAATGTCATACTGAAGAATTGACATATAGACATCATTTCACCAAATTTTACAAACTTTTACCGTCAGATTTTTTAAATATTCAAATTTATGTTTTTCATGGAAGGTACCGAGAAAAAAATGAAATTGTCGAGGAAAGTTATCACACACCCACCCATCCTTTACTAGTTTCTTTGTTTATGAGATAAAAAATAACTAGTTACCAATAACAAAAAGCTTTTCAATTCTTATAATTGACAAAGTGAATGTCCAAATTACCAAATGACTGCATTTGTCCTTTTTATTTTCAAGTCGGCTGGGGAGGGGGAGGGGTGGTTTGAGGGTGACTCTACTTGATTAATTCATTACAAAAAAAACCACAAAAAACACAGACAGCCACCCAGCTGTATTGTTAAATTCCTTAAAATTCTGTGCTCCAGTTGTATTAATTTGATTCTGGTTATTCTTTAGTTGTCTTAGAAGAAGAGGGCGGCGGTATAAGAGAGGTTCAGATATTACAATTTTTTTCCCAAACATAGCTTTCTATCTTTGCTAATATCTTGTTTATATCTTTCATATTTAACATTAAATTCATGTTTTGTATTTGTTTTATTATTATTATTGATCTTATATTTATTGATTTTAGATTTATTCATTTTTGCCTTGAAATCTGTCAAAGACATCTAAATGTGTCCCCTGATTTCCTACGTCCCCATGATCGCCGTGTTTAAAACTTAGACATGTTGATTATTTAGCTTTTAAAAAGCTACAAATAACTCAAGTTTTGTGAAAATAATTAGAATATAACACAATTCAATGGCCAATTTGGTAAAGGAAGCGTCTGTTTGTATATTTTAAGATTTGGGATTTAATATTCACCTGGAATTTCGTCAGTACAAATTTGCAGAAGTTTGCCGTGATACTTTTGTATCAACAAATTAAACCTTCTTTATTGCTTGAATAAAACCTTTTCCTCTTATTCTTATGTATCTTCCCATTGATTACAATTGTTTTGACAATCAGCTTTACCATAAAACGAAGATTATTTGCAAGAAAAGAGTGACCTGCAAAAAGAAACAAGGCGACTTTAAGTTCGCTTTGTAGTCGAGGGAGAGCGACTTCAGACTATATAGGGCGAGAATTTCGCCCACTTCGCCTGGTTTGGTGAGCCCTGCAAGGAGCACATCTATGGAAAGGTAAAAGGAAAAGGAGTTATTTTTTTAACTGGCCATATCCAATGTAAACAATCTTTGTCACCAAGAAGCTTGGAATTGAGGGGGGATTTTCAAACGCACAGATGATCATATATTTGAGAAGACACTGAAAATAGAGTTATCTCCCATATCCTAGGCCTACTACCTTAAATAACAAATGGATTTGGTTTGACAATCTTTTGATTATGAGCGTACCTGATGAAGGTTATTCCAGAAACGCGTCATAATTCTATATCAACCTTTTTATTAACAATAAATATAAAAGCTATATATAGAAATGTGAGGAAGGGACGTTTCAAGTGCGGAAACTAAATTGACTACCACTAAAACAGTATAGAGTTCGGAGAGTGACGAAAAGTTTAGTATTTCATGGTGGCTACAATTCGCCTACTCTTTTTCAATATTAATAAAATAGGTAAGTAACTTGCAGGTAGTGTGACGCTCTCCAAACGAGTTACATACTATGGTCCATGGTCATGTTGTTCGTATTGTAACCTGACAACCACCCGCCGAAAGGGATCCTAATATACGGCAACTGAAGACGCACTGAACTGCATTACAGCATTATAATAGACAAATAAGGAAATCAATGTATAAACGTACATGCTCAGATGGTAATGAAATCATACGGGTTGTCTATCAAAAATATTAAGTGGTCGAAATTACAAGCATATCTCTTATATAAATTTCTCAAATGCCTCGACGAGATATTTCCGGATACAATGGACGACACAAAACTTTAGGGCAGTCGTGGTCGTGATCGTAGGATAGTTTGATTTACAACTACACATGCAATTAGTGACTATCGCCACTAAAGTTATGAGCTCGAACCCCGTTCATGGCGAGGTGTGCTCGATACAACATTACGTGATAAAGCTTGTCAGTGACTTGTGACAGATCGGTGGTTTTCTCCGGGTACTACTGTTTCCTCCACAAATAAACTGACTGGCACGATATAAGTGAAATATTGTTGAAATAATCCTAGCGCCTTCCCTAATGTGTATGGTCTTCATGCCCACAGACAAAGCTGCTGTATTAGCTCGCTATGTTATCCTTTACCGCACTGGAATGCCCAGACACCATATTTTTCCTGAATTGTTAAAAACCACTGTATCTTTTCCATATATTATGTTTATAGAAGGGGAGAGAGTAACTGAAAAAAAAAAAAATCCACCTGGAGATAGAAAAAAACCACTGATTACTGGGTGGGTGATACCATCGGTACTAATAGTCCATCAGCAGAGGTATAAGTGCGAGTATTTAATTAAGACATTAATTAATGACGAGTTGCTGTGACAATCTCCATCATAGTGAAAGTATTAGAAAGATATATAATTTGAAAGTTATTTGTAAGCGAGAGCTGCTATCATCTTTCAGTAAGTATCTGTGAGTTTATGGTACGACAGAACTGGAGCAGGAATAGCTTACCCTTTAATGAGCACCTGAGATCACCCACATTTTAGTGGGGTTCGTGTTATACGTAGTGGTCTGTAGATGATCATTGTTTGTGCTTCTGTTCTACTTTGATTTACGCCCTCTGATTACCTAATAGTATCTTCAAATTTTTCTTATTAAATTTCTAAGCGAAGAATAAATCCGATACAGAAATCTTACGTTTTCTTCTTCAATTCTCCAAAAGACCTTTGTTTTTCAGTCTTATGGCTATGAGAGTAACCGATGAAGTTAATTCCAGACACGCACACAATTAGATATCTACGTTTTTTATACTAATTGGTGAAAGTAAATTTTGTTTGGACTGTCAATAATACCTATATTAATATTGAACTTATCAATTATCACTAAGTATATCTAAATACATGATATCCAATGATGATAATTGCGTTGATGTAAATACACTGTACATGTTTATCTGTTGTGTTAAGTAATTCCATACTTTGTAGTTAATTACTGAGAGTTATTAAACTAATGTAGATACAATTGTACCTGACGTTCCCATGGACAGTATAATGTTTAATCGTCAACAGCCGCCATTTGACAATCAATGAGTGGGAAAATCATAAATTTGATTGACTTGGTCAAGTAATTACTTTTCTGTATATCAGACCTTTCGGTTCGTCGTTACCTCGAGTTGTTTGTAGGATGCCTCATGTCTTATTTACGTTATTTGTATTTGTTTGTGTATTATGGTGTCCAACACATATTGTGTTGTGTTTTTGCTTAGTTTTTCTTCCTCTTGTGTATCCTATGTTGCCAGTTTCTCTGGATTGTCCATTTATGAATACCCCTCCGGTATTCTTTAACGTTTATTCATAGCCGACTCCTTTCTTTTGATTTTTGTGTTTGCAAAATCCATAACGAGCTGACGGCTGTTTAAACAAAAAACATTAGACGGCCTTTCCCTTTATTGCCTATTACAGAAGCCCAACAATAGCAGACTATTAAACAAAGTTATAATCGCTAGGACTGGTGCTCTGTATTAAGGTCAATAATAATTACGAGAAACAACATCAATTACCCTCTCATTTACACATGGAATAACGGCAGTTTTGAACGTCGAGACAGACATTATCACCATTATAACAGGGAGTTCGATAGGTGTGATACTAGTGATAATGTATGTCGAGACCATCACAACAGACGTTATGTTATCACCCCTAGGATAAAGTAGTCCGTTATTTTAGGTGAATTTTTTCTATCTTATCCAGATGGATTTGTTAAGCGGTTGATCACGCGTCTCGCCGTTGAACATGCCCAGCTGTCCATCAAAGTGACCCGTCCGACCATTTTATATTGCTAACATATAATATATAAAGCGATATTAAAAAACGTAGAATTGATTAATATCTCTTTAATGGCTTATTAGTGCTCATGTTATTATACAGACTTTGTAAAATATCTATTACTTTATGCATAGGGTGTATTCCTCTAATGACGGTCCGTTTTAACTGTTAAAGGTATAATTCCGGACAGCCTTTACCATGTTTATCCAGTTCTGATTGAAATCTGATGGAAAAAATTTAAGGAAAGGGTCATTATCTTTTGAAAAGTTATTGATGAAAAACTTGATAAAAACCAGAAAACAATATTGCAAAATTAACTTTATAAAAACTCCATTAGGCTTCATACGTCTCCAGTGATAGAATTAAAGACAATATTAGGAATCATTGAGTCCTACGTTTTAAAGTGTTGTACACCAAAAATGTGATTTCGTTATAGAATTGTCATTGATAAATGCATGATTTTTGATAACATTGGATAGCGAGTAAGAATATTGAATATTTATTATATTATTTTCCCTATTTTGAAAAAAAAGAATTGGAATAATTGGCAGCTTTCTAGAATGAATAAAATGCGACGCTTTCCATTAGCCCTTTCAATTTTGGCAATAAAAACATTTGTCAATAGACAACTTGTTTGTAAACTTGTTTTCGCCATAAACACAGCTGAAAGGCTCAATCAGTCATTCAATATAATTACATTATCATGTAGGTGTAGTCTTAATACCGACTTGACAAATATTGGTCATTTCAAGAAGTTCGTAATATCAGTTGAGCTAACCATCTTGGACGGAAGTTGTATTTTTTGGGTCATCTGAAATTTGTTGATGCTAATTTGATATATCATCGCAGAGTAGATTACATTATGAAAAGATAATGACTGACGGACGGACGGACAGACAACACAGGACGACTTAGTAATTGCAAGAGGATACTATGTGATGTCCGTTACGATTTCCGCACAAAAATGCTGTTCGGTTCGTATTTATCTCAAGTTGTTTGTAGGAGGGCGCATGTCTTATTTACGTTATTTGTGTTTGCTTGTGCATAGTGGTGTTCAGCACATATTGTGTTGTGTTTATGCTTTGTTTTTCTTCGTCTTGTGTGCCATATGATGCCAGTTTCTCTTAATTGTCCATTTGTCATTGACCCTTCGGTATTCTCTAACGGTTATTTATATTGTTTTCAGTAACGTGTACGTAGACAGACGTTAACAACATTTAACTCACTGTCGAACACAATATATCGTAGAAAATAACAATTATACCGCTGTCAAAAACAATTTAATTAAACACGGAAGAACAGAAGTAAAACAATCCATTATTATCAAGTTAAACAATATTGATACATTGAAATCGTGCCTGCACCTTTATCAAAATACATTGCTGAACAAAAACTCTACCAAATAACAAAAAATACTTCGTGAGTTCAATATTACTTCCTGTTTCTATCGTCACGATATCGTGCTTTGTTCAATAAATATTTGATTTAGATATATCATTGCTAAAATGGCATAACATTCGATTATATTGTAATTGTACAGTAAGTAAACATATAATCCCGTAATAGACCATTTGCACAATTCTGACTTTGATTCTAAAATTATACGTCTTACTGAAGTTATTTCCCTTTAAGGCGGACAAAAAGGTACCCTTTCATTAACCCGAATAATCCATTCGTTATATTACGCTCCCGCTGGTCGCTACATTAACGCCTGGATGCATTCATTGATACAATCCGTCAAACCGGAAATAGTAAATCGATATGACTTATGGGTATTACGAGATCGCCATTAGGCATGAATGGCGCGTAAAATAGGAGGAGCTAAGCAAGTGTTTGTAAATAATGTGCAATGGACCGTGTAGTATAGATTCTACTGCCACCTTTTGTTTTTCTTTGAATTTAAAGGTGTATTTGTCTTCTAAATTTGCAAATGCACAATCACTCTCCATGTTTTTTTTGTCAATATTTACAAACGGAAGTAAAGGAAGTCACTAATGCGCTTACGCGCTAATATCTGACATTTGATTAGTCGTCTGAACCAGACAGCAGCTGACGGAGTTTTCCCATTAAGCGCGTTCAAGCCCTCGTCCAGCGATAGTGCCGATAGAGGGCGCAGTATTATTCGAGTTATCCTTTCGTGCACAGTTCAATGCACATTTTATTAAAGAGGCATACTAACGTTTAATTTTAGAATCAAATCCGGAATGTACCAAAGGTCTATTGTTTAATTAATAATAAATACAAGAATATGACACAACTTTGTTACTAAGAACAAATATACGTAGAAGACGTTAGTTTTATTTTTGCTGAGTCTCTTGTACGTTAAAGTATCAAATGAAAAATAATAGCGCATCGGATAAAAAAGGGAACGCACGTTTGTGCTGCTAATTCGCACAATAGAGTACCAACATAAGAGGAGTTTGAAGATACCAAAGGGGAAATCAAAATCCGTAGATCGAAAGACGGACAACACAATGGCCAAATGAAAAAAGACAAACAAGATCTACAAAGTATTGCACATACAACTAGAGATCGAGTAACACGAATTCACTAAAAGTCGGAGGTGGACTATGGTGCTCCGCTCCTGCTCCACTAGGGGAAACCTCCGTATTACTCTAGATACAAACCCGCTGATAAGTCATGAATGAGTTCACGGGTCAAAGGTCTTTCCGGGTTAGGGTTATGGTGTTTAACACCACATTCAACAATATTTAGTTATATCGGGACGGTCAGTTTTATTTGTGGAGGAAACTGGAGTTCTCGGAGAAAACCATAGCAAGTCACTGACAAATTTATCAGATAAGGTCGTGTCCTCGCGATGAGCAGGATTCAAACCCACAACTTTAATAATAATATGCACCGTTTCGGGTCAAAATTCTTTCGCACTAAAATATTTCATATAAAGCCATTTAATTTCAAAACATTCTCCTGAAGTAATTTTTTATCCAATTTTCTTGAAATTTTTATTCAGGAACATCTTTATCTCTAACAACAGATGGTGTAATGGTTAGCCTCGATTGCAGTAGACCATGGGTTCGAGCGCCGTTCTGGTTAAACCAAAGACCTTTTGTATTTGTTGCTTCTTCGCGAAGCACATATCATTAAGGGAAAAACGCGAAGACTGGTTGGCTCGGAATCATGATAATGTGTCAGAGTGGGTCGAAATGTATTTTATCGGACTGTTGCTTCAGTGAGTTAGCACTATACAAATTCGTGTAGGTCAAGTACAAAGCGGTCCTCATCATCATATCATTGAGAGTTAACTTGTTCTCGCCATGATATAGTTGAACAATTGTCGAGTTGGGGTTAAGCAACAATATCACCCACTAACTAAAAGCAGAATTAATAAGAGTTTTATTTACATGTATTTTCATATAGTTTTTTTCGAACTTTTATGTACAAGCATTTATGATTTAAGCACTAATATAAATTCTAGACATCACAATTTTCTATGATTGACAAATTCAACTTTATGTTTAATTAAACGTTAGAGAATACGGAAGGGGCAATCAAAAATGGAAAATCCAGAGAAACTGGCAACATAGGGTACAAAAAACAAACCTAAAGCACAACACAATATTTGTTGGACACCACCACACGCAGAAAAAAAACACAAACAATCATGCTTTAAGGAAAAGTGGAATACAATATGAAGATTATAAGAGGACGAAGCTATATATTTTGTTCTGCTTTTAATGCTGGAAATATCATGAAAATCGATAAGAAATCACTTGACAAGAATTTTTGAAAAATTTAATTATGGTTATATATTAAATTTAAATATATAAGGCAATATTTTAGTGCAGAAAGATTTTTGGCCTGTTACTATATTAAAAAAATACTAAACTGTCGGAACATTTCTAGAATCTAATAGCAAAATCGCTTATATTCCAATTGTACAGCAAGTAAACAAAAGCAAATGGGCGGAAGTTCTACACTAAATATGAATAAATTTATTAGTGTGCGTACTGGACTGTTGGGGTTTAGACATTCAAAAATAAAACATGTTTAATAGCACTGTATTAAATAGTAACCGTTTTAAAAGAGTTCATGCGTTTGAAAATTAGTAAAGAAATTTCGCTTTTTATTAAGCTACAATAAAAACGTAGATATCAAATTTAGTTCGCACGACACGTTTCTGGAACAACCTTCATTAGGAACCCTAAAATCGAAAGACTGGACAAATAAATAACTAAAAGTTTTGGGAGCAATAAAACCAAAGGGCCTAAACAGAATAGACAAAATCAGCTAAGTCTTCATTCACTGTTACAATTATTAACGTTACATTGGTTGACAGAAATAGCATCTACATGTTGTATGAGAGAACGATAAGTTCACTATTTGCTTCTATCAAAATTAAATTTCAATGGTATCGTAAAAAAGACACACAATACAAAAAAAAACTGGTCTCTAATAAATTTTTCGCCTTTTCCCTGCGTAATTCTAAATGTTCCTCTTACGGGCCAATCACAGTGCAACCTTTTAACATACATATGTTTTTGTAAACTTGTTCTCGTGATGAATATAGCTAGCTGAACTGCTGCTAACTTGACGTTACATTACACAATCAATCAATCTGATCAACAAATGTTTGCAATAAACACACGACCATTCAATAAAACGATATATTTCAAATTTACGACGCGTTTCTGGAATAACCTTCATTAGGTACGCCCAAATCCAATATTATTTGAGTCAAATAAGTTAAAAGTCTTTGGGAATAAGAAAGCCAAAGAACCTGAACAGGTTAGCCAAGTGACATTTTGTTATTTTTTCTGGCCGAAAGTACTATGATACTATGCCAAAACGTTAATTCGTGGATCCACATTTTCGTGGTTCTCTCATCATTAGGAAACATATTTTCGTGGGATCTTAAATTCGTAGATTTCAAATTTTCAAATTAAAATAATACTGCAAAATATATAAAAACTGTGTTCGGTATTTTGTGCTATTTCAGTAAATCGAAATCAAACAGTTAGCGCCGTCTGATACTTAAATTCGTAGGTTGGTTGGGCCATCAAATCCACGGCAGTTTGCTTCCCACGAAAAGAACTATTTCCCAGCAGACGTATGTAGAAACCACATTTCCTTGTTTGGTATTGAAAGCAATATTGATACTGCATACATCAAAGATTAATCTGAGAATCAATATTGCAATATTATCATTTTGTCCTTTTTCTTTTGTATTGTCTCTCCTCCATAATGGACCGTCGGGGTCGTGATCGTATGCTAATTGAAGTTACCAGTTGGGATTACCAGTGCCTATCACCACAAAAGTTTATGGCGAGGTGTACTCGATACAATACTATATGGCAAATTAGTCAGTGATGTTGGTTGTTTTCTCCGGTTTCCTCCACCAGTGAAACTGACGACCACGATATAACTGAAATATTGTTGAAAGTGGTCCATAACCTTAACTATATCAATGTCTTTCATCTAATTACGGCTTCTGATTACCATTTGGTATCTTCAATCTCTGTTTTCAAGTACTTTCATGTAATGTCTGTAATTGAATACCAAAAATATACCAATAGTTCATACCAGACACCTTTTAATGTTGTGACACATGATAACCTGTCATTTTATCGTCCAACACTACAAAAACAAATATAAGACTATCATTAAGATATCTATTAGCACTACTATGCTAATTTTCTCTCCAATCCTTCGTATGTCAAGTATCAAATGGAGATAATAACCTTCCATTTAACCTAATTTCAAGGCTAAATACAGAAAGCATAGTTGGATATACAACTAACTATGAAATCAGTGCCTATCAACACTAACGTTGTGAGTTTGAATCCCGCTCAGGCGAGGTGTACTTGATACAACGTTATGTGACAAATGTTGTCAGTGACATGCGACAGGTCGGTGGTTTTCTTCGGGTACTCCAGTTTCCTCCACCATTACAACTGACCATCACGATATAGCTGAAATATTGTTGAAAGTGGCGTTAAACATCATAACCCTAACCCTTGTGTTATGAAAAGAATACAACACGATTAGAACTATTTACATGTTTTTATTTATTCAATATTATTTGTACAATAACTATCAATCAATACCTTCACAAACTTATTCAATATATCCACGACGAAACACTTAACTCTCAAATACAATTCTCCTGTTCATTTCCATCAACGATTTCCAAACGACATTTCAACTTCCGGTCTAACTAATTACGACAAAGAGCGCAACTACAGTTACAACGCACCCGAACGTCCATATAAAACATTTGCACAGCTAATACAACATACTAATAAAAGAGGGGGCGTATCATCGGAAAATTCCAAAATCAAACAGAAAAACATTGACATCAACATCAACATCGATACCATTGACCAATAAATACACGACCGCTCACTGTCCCTGGCTTGGTATAGGCACTTCAACAAAACAATAATAGTAATGCCATCCGAAAGGCATATTAAAAAAAACCCAGTATATTGATTATGAATCAGAGTAGGTTTTGATGAAGAGGTTACACGTATCTAACTGTTTCCATATGAATTAATTTATCTGCCCCACGGTGTTGTAAATGACCAGATACACACTCCTTTCTAGTACATTGTTGTATTGACACACATATTGATTATTTCTTACTTACAAAGCTGTCTGTTAATATGTAGACCCTATAGTGTATATGCTATTTATTAATCCAACTGCATTTTCCCTATAATTTCATTTGAATGAATAACACAAACTGATGATAATTGTAGGTCCCAAGAATGAAAATGGGAAAATGTATGTAAGAATAAATAGCCACGCTGCTGTCGTAAAACTACACTCAAAACAATAAGGTGTGTTCGATTTATCAGGTAACTACAGTTAGTTTTATTTAGTGATACCGTTCTCAAATCGCTATAATTAGTTTTTCTATTTGCTACAGTAATATTTGTTATAAAAAATAAAGTTAAAAAAAAAAAAGAAAAAAAAAAGATTTTTTTTTTTTATTGATAACCCGAACTCTTTTGCGAGAAGAAAAAAGGATGATATATATGTTGTTAAATTAAATGTACATGCATGTTTGTAATTTTCATTTTTGAATGAAAGGGAGTGTATTTTTTTTACTCAATTTGATATTTTCTCTGGTCAAATGAGTTATGTAAACCACAGGGGCCCCTATGTAGCTCACCTGGGCTACATAGGGTAATTATATAGCAGGGTTTTTGAATAAAATGATCTGAAATAAAAAAAAAAAAAAAGAGGCTACACGAGATGTTATGCTAGTTCATATAATCAAAGAGTAACAGTTTTGTTTTGCTGATTTGAATTAGATTATGTAAATCATGTGTTTATCCACCAGGTAATAGTTGTCTTAAAATTATATATTCGGAAATTAAGTCTAAATGTTTCGGAAGTAATTTTTGCAATGAATGAAACAAAGAATATGTTTCATTGTACATGTATATCCATTATAATATATATCCATATCACATCAAAACAGAATCTTCGCAAGCTTTATTTAAATATAAAGCATCAGAAGACAAGGCAATAACCCAACTGCTCATCCTTTCCGGAGCACTTGAGTGCAACCTTGGTTTTTTGTAGGGTTCAAGTTTGGTAAATAAAAATTTATTATTTCGGAACATCTTGTCTTGATCACTCTCAATTTTCGTTAATAGTGTTCCGGGCTGTGTTTCTTGTCATCAGGTTTTACTTTATGTTCATATTTGGATTGGTTCTGAATATAATTAGGAAAAGAAAGTTTAAACAGTGGTGGTCAACAATTCCACTCATATTAACAACACGAACAACCACTTCTCACCTCAAACCACTGATCACAAAAAATACCACGACATATGAGGATGGAAATGTGGCGGAGATAAACCGAATGATGGGATCCCAAGGCTTTCCCTTTGATAATTGGATCTCCATCGACAATACAGATATAAACAAAAATATAAGTTTTAACCATAATGTTGTGTTGACCAAAACTTGCAACTAATGTTCAACAAGCGTTCTCTCCCTCAGAAAGTCATGATTTTCAATTTTCAAAATCTGAAATTATTTTGGAGATTCCCTTGACAAATCATGCCACGAAAATATCAAACCATGTACATCATTGTACGATGTCAATATATAGCCTATAGTATTAAATCAAGCCGTTATAAAATTGAAGTAGAAGAAAAATAATCCTACTTCAAAAAAGGAAAATGTGATGATATTTGTTAGTCCTGAAGCAAAACAAGATCTGATTGCTAGATGAATATAGATTTACTTGCTTTTAGCGAAGACTATGATTAAATGCTACACATTCCTGGCTTTACAGCCTACATATCAATATTTTTTCATCATCAATTACTGGACAGCTCTATGAGAGAAAATCAGCGCCGTATTTTACCTATATAACCTTAATCTCAATCAATGATCTTCTGTGCGTTTTAACAGTATCTGGAAATGATACTATTGAATAAGATCCTTTAAGAAAAAGAGAAAAATATCTTTTAATTCCCGTGTGACCGTACGATGTGCGAGAAGTGCCGAATGGAATGAAATTAAGATTTATAAAACTTTGATGGGTATTCGGATTTTAAAAGCATATGGATCAACTGGGAATATATAAATGTGGATAAAAGATATTACTAATCTTCACTTTGTTATATATGAGCATACATGTATGCCTACCGTTATAGATAGATAGGTAAAAGTATATCTTGTATCTTCACAGTAGCTTATTAACGACAACGAAATAATCTGGTGACATACAAAAATCAGCAAATCAGGTAAAAATATATTTCGTTTTACATTTTTCATATTTATGTCATAGTTTGCTTAATATTACTTCCTATATATTTACATATAAGAGTTTGGAGATACCAAAGGGGTAATCACGGGGCCGTTGTGGTCGTGATCTTATGGTAGTTGGATTTACAACTACATGTGCAATCAGTGCCCATCACTACTAATGTTGTGAGTTCGAACCCCGTTCATGGTGAGGTGTACTTGATACAACATTATGTGATAAAGTTTGTCAGTTACTTGAGACAGGTCGGTTGTTTTCTCCGGGTCCTGACAGCCACAAAATTAATGAAATATTGTTGAAGGTGGCGTTTAGCACCTTAAGCCTGAACCAAAATAAAGAATATCATGAATATATCAGCGTTACAGTTTTTTTTTTATTGTCAAATGTAAAATAAACACCAAAACTGCATCATTGCACTTCTGATATTGATACTGGATTGCAAAATTGTCTTTTTTCATATTCTTTGAAATCGTGTACATACGTGGATACCTATTTTCGTTGTTTGAAGAAAAATAGCATTTACGCGGATACGTAAATTCGTGGATGATCACCTTGAATAAGATTATATATATGGTGACAAATGTGTGCTGATTCTTAAATTCGTGGTTTGATAAGAACATTGGTATACGGAGAATAAAGTGAATTCATAGTAACAAGGGACCGTCATGTCCGTATGCGGATTGTAGTATGCTTACAATCACCATTAAAGTGGTGAATCCACCTAATACCGTCGTGGCGTGTATAAATATAACTTGATTTGATGAGCGTTAACAGTGACTTGGTACAGGTCGGTTATTTTCACTAGATTTTTCAGCTTCCTACAACAATGAAAAAGCATGTGTTTGCTTATGCGGGCGGTATATTTGGTCGAACATATATTCCTAATAAGGTGACCGAATCGATGAGTTATTTCCATTTAAGATGGACAGACAAAAGGGTCCCATGTCATGCAAAGTTTATTGAAAAAAACATATTTATTAAATGTTGATTTTTAACAACGTTTAAGTATCTTCAAATTATGAGAAAATGATACTCAAATTCGTTGTTTTTTCTACTGCTTTTGCTAGAGCATGTACCTTTTACCCGTTGTCGGGGAAATAACTCGTATAGAAAGGTATATACACGTATAATTATAGAATCAAATTGGCAATATGCAAAAAGTCTATTATCTATAGTACGAATATGAACTATTTTCTCGGGGACTAACGGAGGAAATACATATTGTGTACGTCTCAATTCTTAGTTGAAGATGGATGTGTAACCACAGATAGCAGATGAACACTATCAATCTTTTATGTATGTCAATCTGCTACCATGTACACCACACAATTTTGCAGGGGTGGCCGTGATCATATGATAGTTTAATTGTACAGCTACCTATGCAATCAGCGCCTATTAACCACTCAAGTTGTGAGCTCGAACCCCGTACATGGCGAGGTGTACTCGATGCAACATTATGTGATAATGTTTGAGACAGGTCGATAGTTTTCTCCGGGTATTCCGGTTTCCTCCACCAATAAAACTGACAGCAACGATATAATTTAAATATCGTTGAAAGTGGCGTTAAACTCCATAATCCTAACCTTAATTTTGCTTACGTAGCTTTATCGGTGCAAATATATTGATGAAGACAAATTGATGTTTGACTTTTACGCCAATCACAATACTGAACTCCTTTTTTTAGTGTGTTCTCTTAAAACAAGAATGCGATAAACACGAATACTACTTTTTTCTTTCTCTCGTAAATATAATCTTCACAATATCATTTATGAGATTACCTAACCAAGCTGCAGATGGTACCATTGTTCAGCAATCATATGATGCAATGAATTATTTATAGATATGGCAGGTTCTTTTTAAGATATTATATGTTATTCAGCTATCAGGCAGGGTATATAATGTGACATTCCCGGCTTATGATCTATATTCCATGAGGCGCAGCCGGGAATGTCATAAGCCGGGAATGTCACATTATATACCATGTCTGATAGCTGAATAACAAATATATTACGGATTTAACCATTTTTTTGTTAAATACAGAACCAAACTGTCGTATACATTTTTTTTAATTTTTTTTCCTTTTTCCTTTTTGTTTGTTTATTTTTATTTTCCTTCTGTTTTGTTATACCACGTACATAGTCCCAATTCATATTTAAAACCTTATTAAATATTTTGCGTCTTTTATTTTCATTTTCCGTATTTCTAGATGTCCCTTTTCGTACCTCTGACATTCTTTGTTCAATGACGTCAAATATTTGTCACGTGATATTTTATGTACTGGGGTGTCTCATAAAGGAAAATTCTGTTCAATATTTCTAAATCAACACAATTTCATATGCAGTAAATTTTATAAACTTTATAATTATAACATTAATATATTACATAGCAAAACAACGGGTTTGTGAAATAATTTCAATAATTAAAATGTTAACAATAAGCAAAAACTTGGTGTGGCCCTGTGACCTCGAAAGTTTTAAAGGCGGAAAGTTCAACACACTTTCACTTGTTGATTGTTATAGTTCAAATTTGTAATGGTACAGCCGTGGAACATGGGAGTTTGCTGAATTGTTCTGGTGTTTGTGACGGAATTAACTGTTGTAAGAGTGTTATAATCACAAAATAAATCATCATAATTTACATCCAAAATGTCAACGACGTCCGTAACCGACGATGATACATGTGTATTGGCTCTCATTTGAACAAGTGATGTTGAACTTGAACTGTTTTGTGTCGGCGACATGAGTTGCAACCGGGAAGTATTGTGCGGTGGCATTATTGAGAATAGTTGAGATGGTTGCTCTCCACGAACAGAACTTGTGATAATGTCTCCCATAACTTGTTTTTCCTTTGATGAAACACGTTGATATACTGCAACTGACGAGGCAGATTTGTGTCCGGTAACTGCCATAATTTGTGCCATTGAACAGTTTCTTCCGAGGATAGTTGCACCCGTTGCACGAATTGAGTGGTTGGTGTAGATTTGTGAAAGGCCTGTTTTTTTTACTTAATGTGGACATAAATGATGCCAATGTGTCTTTTCCTATCGGTCTTTTTTGGAACCAACATTCATCGGAAATATTAAAACTGTCTTTAGGAAATTGCCAAAGCCTGTTGCACTGAGGGTGAAGTTTTTGAAGGTAGGTCTCAAAATTTCTAACTGGACAATATTCAGGTATTTCACGATCCTCCGGCATATGCCCAGATTTATTTTCTCTGTCCATTTCCCTACGATTTTTATTATTACGTATTATGATATTGATTCAGTGAAGCGTAACTTGTTCTGTTTTTGTCAACCATGTTGTTATTGTTTTCTGGGGCCCAAATGAGGGAGACCGAAAACGTACATATATACCCCGTCTGTTTTCCGAATATATGCTGACATTCAGGGTTGAAGAACCAATGAAAATGTGTGTAACAAACCAAATCCGTAATATTTATGTATGTTCCAAAATACAATAGCTAACGAACGTCTTTACGAAATATAACATTTGTCCTTTTAATTATGTTTTATGTGTGGTCTTACTTGGTTGTATTATACACATGTTTGTCTTATCAATCAGGGTCTTCTAATTAGGAAAATTAATTTATATATTCTTTTCACCTCGCGATATTGGTGAAAATAAAAACGGAGATTATCTAAATCAGTACGCATGAAGATAGTCTGAAACAATCTCCATCAGGTTGAAAAGCCAATTAATTTAAAAGTCTTTGGATACAAGAAAACCAAAGGGCTTGAAATGAATTACTGCTAAGGTTGGCACTAAGCATCAGTTAATTAACCGACCTGTCATATTAATACGCACGGGTAGCTCGCCGTGTGGCTGATAACGATTAAACACGAGAAAAAACTACAGCGAAATCTGACCTCATAAATAAAACAGACAGACAAAACTAATACTTATAATTAAATTAGTGGACGTCGTTTGCAATGCCATGTTACACCAATGTAGACAGTAAAGATCATACAATTAATAAACTAACCACAATTACAGACCAACTATCATATAGCGAAGAAGAACATCATTTACGATGCAATGGTTGGCATGGTCGCCTCGATCGCTGTCGATCGCGGTTTCTAACCATGATCGGGTCAAATCAAAGACTATAAAACTGGTATTTGTTTTTTTTCTCCGCTAAGCACGCAGCTGTAAGGCATGAGAACTAAGATTGGTTAGCGCAGTATTACGTTCATGTGCACGAATGGAGCATCATGCAGAGAGCTCTGGACTGTTATCTCAGTGAGCTAACACTATGAAAAATCCAGCTCAGGGTGTTGATGTCGGTCTTGTAAGATATAGCATATCATCATGATATAATAATGTGTCGCTAAGCAACAACTCGCTTATTACCAAATAAGCTAGTGATTGTTGCTTAAGTTGAAAGTGTAATTAATTGAAAAGACCCGTAAGTTAGTAAAATATCTTGGTTAATTCTCCGTTTATTTTATATAAGAAAATTGGTGATGTCTGCTGCAATCTCAAATCAGGAAGAAGAGATATTGCATAATGACGCTCATGAAGCAAATCCTAGATAGATAGAGGAAATTACGTGCTTTTTATATTAAGGATGCAAACTTTAATACGGAAATAAAAGCAGATCAGACTTAGGTTTTAGTATGTTATGACGGAAATGAATTTCCTATGATTCCCCAAATGAAGCATTACAAGCTAAATATTTTGCTTTGTTAAATTTTACTTTTTTTTCAGTTTACATCTGTGTCCATTTATATGAGGTTTTGGGTGATGATGTTTATCGATACTATCAAGAATATTTCAGTTATATCGTGGCGGTAAGTTTTATTGGTGGAGGAAAACTGAGTACCTGATGAAAAACCACCGACCTGCCGCAGGTCACGGACATAATGTTGTATCGAGTACACTTCACCATGAGCGTTTTTCGAACTCGCAACTTTAGTTATATAAATATTGTTGAAAGTGGCATTAAGAATCATGACCCAAATCTCTAACTCTCATATTGATATTATGGTCAGCATAAAATATTAAGAGGATATTTTAACTGCCAAAACTTTGACCTAATGTATAAGTGCATTGTATTTAAAGTATCAACATAATATAATTATCGAAACTAGCTAAAGCAAAATAAAGTAGAACCCGTTACAATATACCGCTAAATAATATATTTATGCTTGAAATTTACAGTTTCTATATTTATTCCTGTAAATAAACGTTCGAGAAACCGAAGGGGCAATCAAGAATGGACAATCCAGAGAAAGGGGCAATCAAGAATGGACAATCCAGATAAACGGGCAACATTGGGTACATAAGTACAAGACGAAGACAAATAAAACAAAAACACAATATGTGTTGGACACCACTATGCGCAAACAAACAGAAATAGCATAATTTATTAAAACTCATGTCAATTTTTCTCGTGCATAGGTAACCTTATTCGATTTCTGTTATCCTCTTTAGCGTCTTAGGTTTACTGTCTCCCAAAGACATTTCAATTATTTGGCTTTCTAATCATATGACTATAAGCATACCCGCTGAACTTCATTCCGGAAACACAACAAGCGCGCTAAATTAGATATCTACGTTTCATAGGTTGAAGCAATGGATTGTATGTCTGTCCGTCTTCCATTGAATAATGGAGTTAGATACTGTTGATTACAATCTCTATAAACTATATTCATTTTCGTTAATGCCGTTTCCTAATATTAAAGAAATATTAATTTCCCAAGTCGCGTACTTTGTATCTTTTTTGTGTGTGTTGTTGACTAGTATATGATACTGAGACTCATTTATTTCTGTTATAAAAATGGAAATAGATGCCATAGTAGGTTGATATTGTTAGATAACGATCCCTTCTTATTAGTTCAAACGAAATAACTCTAATGTTGTCAACATGAGTAGGTTTGAACTAAAATGTAGTTCTGTGGAAAAATACTGCCATACTCAATGTGAGTCTATAGAACTGAATATAGTTGGTATTGAAAAAGAGAACGATTCGTTCCTGTTCATCGTTCTGTGTCTTTTGGCCACACATCGGGAGAGTTGGGAGTTGAAACAACGGTGTCGCTTAATAGCCAAAATAGAGTACATCACCTTTCAAACATAGGCATTCACCTGTTTGGAAGGCTTACTTGCTCTGAAATCTTCTAAGAATTAGTTGGCTTTCCAGCCTTGGGACTTTGAGCGTATCGGATGAAGATTAATCCAAAACGCATCGTGTCCCCTAAATTTGATTTCTACGTTTTTAGTAAAATAGAGGAGATACTGTCACATGTAGAATATAATTTAATAACATATCTCCCTTGTCAAACTTTCATGACATCCTTTAAAGATTTGGAGACTTTGACAATATTTCCTAATATTTTTACTATGGAAGTAATATTAGTACAAATAAAATAATAATAATAATATCTGTGTTATTACTATAATAGAACTGAGTCTATGCACCTTTGTATCTTTAACATATTTAAGTTATCATTGTATTGATGGTTATGGCCACTTTCAGGCATATATCATATCAGCTGTGTTAATATGGTGACTATCAGACTTATGTTGGAGGATCAGTAATGCTGAAAACTGAATAGCAGTGTAACAAACTGACCGGGAAAAATCCAACAAAACTCGATTTAGACGATGGTGAGGGCGTGGAGTGGGAGGGGGGTGCTAACCGGTGAAGAATGTGAGCGGTTATGTATATGTGTATCGATGTTGCCTCTTTTTACGATTTTTGTGTTGGATTTTGGAATTGTCCAGACAGTGTGGTATATTTTGTTTTTTATTTCATTTATCCTTGATTTAACCATATGAATTTATTCCATGTTCTCATGTTCTCACTTTAGCCGGCTGCCTCTCGTAATATAAAATCGTCCAAGTATGGTACATAACATAATTATGATAAGTTATTTATATGACAAGTTTGGTTGGAAACAAAATCCCATTTGGTACAATTATCTGAGTTTGTGTCATTACCCATTACGATATTATTTGTTCATGACGATTGTATACTCATAAATAATAGATACACCTTATGCATATTGTTTTGCGTTCGCGGTGGTGTAATGGTTAGCGTGCTTGCCTTGAGTGTGGTAGATCATGGGTTCAGGCCTCGATCGGTTTAAGCCAGATTATAAATTGTACTTGTTGCTTCTCCGACAGGCATGTAACATTAAGGAGTAATAGTAAATACTGGTTAGCTCGGTATCATGAGAATGTGTCCGAGTGGAGCTGCCTGTCGAGAAAGTTGCATAATGGAAACCCCAGTAAGCTTGTTTGTCTAGTGCAAAGCGGACATCATTAACAACGCAAAGATATATCTAATGAAGAAGGACTTTGACGAACCGACACAAAGTCTGATGTAAATATATAATGTTTTGTATGTTTTGAAAGATATATGGACTAATTTTCAGCATAAAAATCAGTTCGTCTATGCAAACAATATTACTCGATGAAGAAGATGTTGAGGATACCAAAGAGGTAATGAGAATTCGTAAATCAAGGAACAAAGAAGAAAAAATCCACATTGCCGATAAATAGCAAATAAAACAGCAAACCCATGACTAGCTCCGATAATTGTTTTGAAGCAAAAATAAATAAATTATATAATAATTATGATATGTTTATAAAGGGTTTTGACAGCAGGTTCCATATTTCAACAATACAACGTAAAAGTCTAGTAATTCTTCTGGTGTTAGAAACGTAAATATCAACGTTAGTGTGCACGATGTGTTACTGGAATAACATTGACCAGGTACTCTTAAAGCCAAATCATTTAAAAGTCGCTGGAAGCAACAAAACTAAATGACCAGGATAGCCAACATCGATTGGCTAGAGTCATCAATGGCTGAGTGAGGAGAACTTTAGTACACGACAACACCATTATATATGTCATGGTCAAGTATTGTACTATTTGGCTGCAGTATGTCCGGTACGTTTTGTCCTTGAATAATTTTGCTTACAATATAGATATACTTAGCAAAATTCGGTTCTCCTGCTAACAAAGACGTTTAAGTTATCTGGCTTTACGGTCGTAGTACATATTGTTATTATAATAAAATGAAAAACAAACCAATACCAAATAGTCACGGGTTGTCAGAAGATTTTGAAAATATCAAAAAGGTAATCAGAAGCCGTAAATCGAAGGACAGACAACATAATGGACAAAAGAAGGCGATCTACAAAGCATTACATATAAAAATAAAGATCGAGTAACACGAATCCCACTAAAAACTAGGGGTGATTAACACAATCTCTGCTTCAAAATCAAAAACCAATACATTTTGACAAGAAAAGAGTAATGCAACTGTATATATACAAGAGAACTCTCCCCAACATAAACCACCAACAACACCAAAAAGTGCTAACATTTATCCTACACATTGACAACAATAACTGTTAACTTACAGTCATAAATAGTGTAACCATAGCCGAGTTTGGATATCAGGTTGAGGCCCTTTGATTTACCTGCCTCCAAAGGGTTTTAAATTCTTTGGCTTTTCTGCGTGCCTATAAATGAAACAGCAAAAAATGTTATAGTTTGTGGCTGGACTGGACATGAACTCGAACTCAAGATCAAACGCCATCGAAATGAATACGATATTACAACACCTAGGCGGTCTCAACACAAAGTAATACCATTGTGACGGCTATTTTAATACAATATATATTAATAACAAATTCAAGAAACAGACACCACTTTCTATTTCTCTCCGAGCTATTTCAAGATTAACTTCGGATAAGAATAGATTTTACGTAGGAGAGTAATTAGTTTTATGTTATTGTAAGTAATTATTGGTACTGTATGTAAGATATAGTTCTGAATACATACAAATCCTGACTACTAAGAAATATTTTTTTTTACAACATAGAAATTAAATGAATACAATCTACGAATAATAGTCTATCATCCTGGATTTTGTTTTATTCTGGTTTATATCATGACCAATATATCTCATTAAAAACTGCAGGCTTCATATTTTGTTGTTTTGCATTCATCAGATAATTTTTTTCGATAGAATTCGGCAGCATAATATTTTTCAGAAAATACAAATTGAACGACTAAGATCTATGAATAGTATATACCCTTGATTTCATCTCTTTCTATTGTGATCAATATTTGTGATTCTGTATTGTTCTAAGACGTATCTGGAATATTTCAATCTTAGTTTGTTTATTAATATTTTTAAGGGTCACTTGTTTTAATAGATACTAACATGCAGGCATGACCTTTCCTAACCGGAATAGTCCAGTTGTTATATTACTCTCCCGCTTGTCGCTGCATTAACACCTGGATGCATTCATTGATAAAGTCCGTCAAACGGAAATAGTAAATCGCTATGACATATGGGTATTACGACATCGCCATTAGGAATGAATGGCGCGTAAATTAGGAGGAGCTAAGCGAGTGTTTGTAAATGATGTCCAATGGAGCGATCTTTTTTTTTTAATTTAAAGGTGTATTTGTCTTCTAAATTTGCAAATACACAATCATTCTCCATGTTTGTTTTGTCAATATTTATAAACGGAAGTAAAGGAAGTCAATAATGCGCATACGCACTAATATCTGACATTTTTATTGGTCGTTTGAACCAGACAGCAGCTGGCGGAGTTTTTCCATTAAGCGCGTTCAAGCCCTTATCCAGCGATAGTGCCGATAGAGGGCGCAGTATTATTCGAGTTAAACCTTTTCAAAAGTTTGCCTTTATATTGATTGGAAAGTTAACTGTTTTTGCCAAAAAAAAAAGAATTAAAAAGAAGAAAAAAAAGTAAATATCTAATTTAGTGCACATGACGCATTTCTGAAATGTCTTTGTTTTCTTTGGTCGATTAACTCTGCTAAAACTATCGATAGCTCTTTAAACTTAAGGTAAATAATTGCAGATTAAAAACGTATGACAGACAATGAATTGACGTAAGCATTTTGTATATATGTACGTCATATTTAGATATTTGTCCACAACATTGTGCTTAGACACCATACATATCTTCACCTCTTGACCTTGTTGTTATAGGTGTAATAATGTTCTCATATCAATCACGACTCTCATAACGATATTAACTCCATTCTCGGAGCGGCTATTTCAATGAATTTTCTCTTATAATTGATTAACTGCATCATATATCTAATATATAACGATTTAGGAATGTTTTCGGTGGTCATCTAGATTTAACAGTTGACGTAAACATAACCAGAGGTTCTGTGTAGCATGTATAGTTCATGTTGTTATGATAATAAAATGTCACGGGTTGTAAGAAGATTTTGAAAATATCAAAAAGGTAATCAGAAGCCGTAAATCGAAGGACATACAACATAATGGCCAAAAGAAAACGATCTACAAAGCATTACATATAAAAATAAAGATCGAGTAACACAAATCCCACTATAATCTAGGAGTGATTTACACAATCTCTGCTTCAAAATCAAAAACCAATTCATTTTGCAAGAAAAGAGTAATACAAGTGTATATATACAAGAGAACTCTCCCCAATATAAACCATCAACAACACGAGAAAGTGCTAACATTTATCCTACAATAACTGTTAACTTACAGTCCTAAATAGTGTAACCATAGCCGAGTTAAAATGAAAAACAAAAAATACCAAATAGACCTGGGTTGCAAGAATACCAAAGGAGTAATCATAATCCGTATATCGAAGGACAGACAACATAATGGCCAAAAGAAAAAGTACAAAAGGACAAACAACGATCTACAAAACATACACATCAAGCTGAAAATCGTGTAACACGAGCCCCACTAAAACCGACACTACTGACACCCGTCGTATTTATATACAAAGACAGAAAGGAAAGGATATATACTTTTGTAAAATCAATATTAATTTTATTTTATATCTACGATAGTCTTTAGATAAAGGAAATATAATCATATAATATCTGTCCTTAACAAATTACTGAACTCTCACATTCCGCTCAAAGCAGGTATTAGTGTTATGCCACTAGAGAGAACAGTGATGCAAAGTCAAGAATAACACAATAACAGCTTCAATTTCATAGAACAATAAATATTAACTGTATATATATACAACAGAACTCTCACCAACATAGACCATAAGGGTAATAACAAAATTACCGAACTCCGAACAATCTGACAAAGGGAAAGTCAAAACTCATAATTATATGAATAGACAAAATCAGTCAACAACCGGAAAACTGTGAACAACATGAACAAGTGATAATATTGCTTCACTGAATTTGGTGCTGCTTTGACAACTGTTTTACCTATTTTGTTCCAGTATTGTTATAAATAATGTTATAGTAACAGCCGGAATCTTTGAGCCGTAATGAAAGCGGGAGGTTTGGCGCTTTAAAATCTGATTCAACCCACCATTTCTTTAGAAATGCCTGTACCAAGTCAGGGTCATTACGGTTTTCCCAGTTTTCCGGTTGTTGACTGATTTTGTCTGTTTATATAATTATGAGTTTTGGCTTTTCCTTTGTGGGATTGTTCGGAGTTCGGAGGTTTTGTTGTTACCCTTATTGACCCGACAGATTTACAAGAATAAATGTTAATTTGAAGTCCTAAATAAAGTAATTTATAGAAGCTATGGTCAACCTCCTTCTGGTATAGATAACCTTAGCCGAGTTTGGATATCCTGTATAGACCCATTCGACGGAACATGAACTTGAACCCACGATGAACCACCTTCGTGATGAGCTAGCTAATATACCACAGAGGCCGTCACAAGACAAAGCAACACAATTATAACTGATATCTTAATGCATTGTATATTAATAACGATGTTATGAAACGGACACCAATTGCTATTCAAATAACAAATTTCCCTGCGAGCTATTTGAAGACTTACTTCGGAAAAGAATAGATTTCACGTAGGAGAGTAATTAGTATTATGTTATTGTAAATATATATGGTCTATAGATACAGTATAACATATATTGTTCTGTATAGATAAAATTCCTGAGTATTAAGATTGTTTTTTTTATATATCATAGAAATTAAAAGAATAAATTCTACGAATAGTTGTCTTTGATCCTGGATTTGTTTACTACTTGTTTATTATGACAAACATATCTCGTTGAAAACTGCAGTGTTCGAATTTTTTTGTTTTGCATTTTTCAGATAATTTTTGCTTAAGAATTTGGCGACATGCAAAATCAATAACTAAAATCTACAAATAGTATATTTTAAGCTTTGATTTTTATCTCCATCTTTTATGATCAATATTGGTGATTCTTAACTGTTCTAAGACGTATCTGGACAATTTCAATCTTATTTTTGTATTAATATTTTTAAGGGTTACTTGTTTTTGAATAGATGCAGACATTCAGCCATGGCCTTTATAAGGTCGAAAGTTTTGTCTTTATATTGCTTGGAAATATAACGGTCATTGCCAAAACAAAAATAGATCAATAAATAAAACCGTAAATATGCAATGTAGTGCGCAAGACGCGGTGCTGGAATAAAATTCATAAAACAAAGCGCTGTTGTCACTAGTGCAGCAACTCTGTGATTTCTGTTCATAGCTCTTTCCAACGTATGGTAAACAATTGCAGATTAAAACACACGAAAGACGATGAATTGACGTAAACAATAGACACACAAATCAATAAATTCTGACCGTTAATCTTTACATTTTATATATACGTACGTCATATTTAGATATTTGTCCAATTCATTGTGCTAAGAACCCATACATATCTCGACCTCTTGACCTTGTAATGGTAAGTGTAATAATGTTCTCGTCTTTTCATATCAATCACGGCTCCTCTAACGATATTAACTCCATTTTCACAGCGGCTATTTCAATTAATTTCCACCTATAATTGATTATCTGCATCATATATCTAATTTCTATCGATTTAGGAATGTTTTCGGTGGCCATCTAGATCTTACAGATCATGTCAAAATAAGCCAGAGGTTCTGTGTATTCTATGTAGTTCATCTTGTTATGATAATAAATTGAAAAACATTGATTAGAGACAGGAGAAAACGTCTCATTGATATGGTGAGGTGTCATATTACGATCGGTTGAATATAGTACCCCCCCCCCCCTTGTAATGAAAACGTAGATATCGAATTGGGTTCTTACGACACTTGTCTAGGGTTAACCTTCATCGCGTACGCTGAAAGTCCATAACTTAGAAGTATTTTTTGTCAGGGAGAAAACCAAAGGGTATAAATAGTATGAAGCTTTTTCATTGTGGATGCCATGGTTTTATTTATAGACGTGCTAGGTCTATGCACTTAAAGCTAACTATTGGACAACAATGTTCTATACTATATCATTGTCTGTATCTGAGTTGTTGCTATGCAAATTGATCAGTTATTTGAGAGCTTATCAGGACAATTTGAAAAAAAGGACTACTGTTGGCAGAACAATTGCTTACGTGGCGTAGACTAAATAATCTAGGAAGTCTGGTCCGAAATTCCTTCGTCGTCGTTATTGGTTAATCTATGAGAACATATCACGTTTTATCGAAAGGAAGGTGAGTTGCAAAAATAAAAACATAAATTATACTAGCTACTTCTTGTACTTCCTTTAGGAATTAGGGCGCGCGTCATCGTCATATATGAGGGAACGGGTTGCTAAACCTTCAGGAGAACCTGATCTTGCTAATGGTTTTGTGTTGGGGCATTTCGCGTTGTTCGAGCAATTGTTCTTTTTATTTTGCTGGTGTTGTGTTGTCTATAAATATTTGGTGCGAAATCTGAGAGCCCGACAAGGTTAACACTGTTTTTTCTCTCGAATATATATTGTCAATATTTATACAATAATATTGTGTTATCCATGTTATATGCCGAACTATGTCCCCGGATTAGAAGTCATAATGCACGACCCTTCGGTCAACACAACAGTATTGTTATTACTACTCTGAATGTCTCTGGTGATTTAAAAAAATGAAATTTGTCTAAAATGTATTGATAGTATGAAGATTGGCAAATACTATTCATTTAAATTCAAGAAATATTTAATTTCAACAATAACAATGAACTGTCAAATATTTAATTCGCAAACCTGGAACTGGCCATTCTTTTGACAGACGACAGCATCAGCGTTAAAGAAAAACGTATAATACATTGTAAATTGTACACTGTTAAAAGCGCTCAGGTGATGCCGCCTATTTAATTGACGTAACATTGTTCTAATCTTCGCCCATCAGCATAGTAATGACTCCAACAATAGTACTATGCGAGTGCATAGTAATAACGCTATTTATTCTTTGTAAAATTATGCTTCGATAATATCATGTAAATTATAATGAAAGTTTCATACATAAAGATTAATAATCATATATAGTATGTCTATATTTGACAAAAGTGGTAATCATTTCGAACTATCTCTTCCTTTGCTTGGTTTAATATTGTTAATAAATATGACATTTGCATGTACTATTCATTAAATATAAAAAAACATATATAAAAATGTAGACATATAGTCTAACGCACATGGCGCGTGTCTAGAATAACTTTCATCAGGTATATATTTAGGTGTAAAACGAAAGTAGTCCCTTTTCAAGAAAAAAGTTCCTTTCTTTTTGTAGCATTGTGAAAACTACTCAATGGAATGGATTAATTAAAATTGATAATTGAAGTTCAATATATAGGGATTATTTTGAGCCCAAATTTGATGGACTTAGTTGTATTTGAATACCTCTATGGATGATTTTATTCATGACCTATTAATACTTAATTTCTTGGGGATGACCGAGCTATTTTTAGAGTAGGTGTTTTCCGTAGCACGGCATTTCACTGCAAGATTTTGAACATGCCCTGATATTTTGACAGAACTTAGAGGAATCATGTACGCTTCAGAAAATATATGGTCTTGGAAAGGTTAAACTTAAGATAAAATGGCCAGGTAGGCTCGAAAAAACACAAATTTAGTTGAAAACCTTAAAGAAATTAATTAGTGGTTTCACACCTATAACTAAGAATCTTGTATGCGCAATTATTTGCTCTAAATGTGGAGAATTCTATGTAGGTGAAACCAAAATTGAATTGCGGACTCGAGTGACTGTTCATAAACAACAAACAAGACACCAGGACCTTACTATAATAAGAGCTAATGAACATTTCCATCATTGTTCTGGAGGACATTTGAAAATATTCCCGCTGTATAAAGTTAATACAGAGGGTGATTTTTTAAGAAGAAGAAAAGAAACTTTATTAATAAATATTCTTAAACCTACGTTAAATGATAAATGACTTTAAAGATTTTCGTTAATCTTACAATGACTTTAAAGATTTTTATTAATCTTATATTAACTTTAAAGATGTTCATTAATTTTATAGGTAATATATGTTACCGCGAAAACGTAACATCATAGTCTCCCTTTATATTGTTAACGTCACACTATTGTTAACGTCATATATATACACTTATAAACATTGTACCTGAAGATCTGCAACAGCAGTGAAAACGTTAATACAAGAATGTTGTGAAAAATCCGTCTTGTTCTTTTTTTTACTAATCTCTTTTATATGTACCAGCATACAGATTTCATTTAACTTTTTAATATATATATATATATATATAAACGTGTTAAAATTATATCTTTGAGCTGACAAATTTTTGTTTTTCCCTCGACTGGATTTGAACTCACACCAATGGTACACTACAGCACCAATCGGAAAGCCTTATGTCCAGCGCACTAGACCACCCGGCCACATCCGCTATATAAAATATAGCTTCAATATTTATATTTTTATGGTGGATGTGGACAATTGGTCTAGGGTGCTGGACATAGGCCTAAGCGATTGGCGTGCGCTGAAGTACACGTTGAGAGAGAACAAAAAAATTGCCAGCTCAGAAATCTAATTCTAACACTACTGAGTTAAATATCTCCCACTATATATATTCAGAAAGATATAGCCACAAGCAAGACATTAAATACACAATGATTCAGATATATTGCCTTTTGTCGATATATGGAAATATAATTATATGAAATACATATATAAAGACTGTAGTTTACCTTTGGTGCATGTACAACGTTAATAACTCCAGACAATACATGATGTAAGCATATAACAACCGATCGATAAACAAGTCATTACTACATCATGAAAGGGAGACTACTTAACAATCATAATAACAAAACCATCATTCACATTAGCGCCATTATGGTAAGGTGTGCTATTTTAAACGAAATATGTGATAGGTCATGGGTCCGTCGTCTTATATAGAAGGGAGTTTAGAAATGTTACATGAACAAGCCTACTCTATATTATATTGCATTGGTGTGGTTATAATTCCATGTTAATTTGCATATTACTGTTTGGGTGAGTCGGCAAACAATTTAACAGGTTTCATATAAGAGTTTGAAGATACCAAAGGGGTAATCAATTCGTATATCGAAGAATAATTCTACTCTGATACTTCCGATACCAAGATCTTGTCGAAATATATTCCGTCTCTGCAGAAAAGATTATAAACGATGGATTTTCATATAGTGAAAATGTATAAAGATAAGGTGTCAACAAAAATGTCAAATATATTTTTTATCAATGTGTGCCGTAAAAGTGTCTTTGACATTTACTTCACTGAGCTTCGTGCTGCTTTTACAACTGTTTTACCTGTTTTGTTCAAGTATTGTTATAAATACTGTTATAGTGATAGCCGGAACCTTTTAGCCGTAATGGAAGCGGGAGGTTTGGCGCTTTAAAATCTGATTCAACCCACCATTTCTTTAGAAATGCCTGTACCAAGTCAGGGTCATTACGGTTTTCCCAGTTTTCCGGTTGTTGACTGATTTTGTCTGTTTATATACTTATGAGTTTTGACATTCCCTTTGTAAGATTGTTCGGAGTTCGGTAATTTTATTATTACCCTTATTTATTTTGATATAAATTAAAACAAGAATTTGATTTCATCTGAAGAAAATGCTTTTTCAAATATTAAATACCGGAAGTGGCTAGCTCTAGAATATCGGGTTTTGTTGTTACCCTTATTATAATTAACTACGAGTTTGTACGAGTACATAAAAAGACGTATCTATAAAAGTTAGTACATACAACACATTTCTTGACTCGTAAGATATACTCATAGTCAAAAGAGTGGAGAGCCAAATTTAGAAGTCTTGAGAACAAGCAAATCAAAGGGCATAAATAGGATAACCAGGGGCTATGGTGTTTAGCGACTTTTTTCAACAATATTTCAGCTATATCGTGGCGGTCATTGTTTTTGGCCGAGGAAACCGGAGTTCCCAGAGAAAACCATTGACCTGCCGCAAGTCACTGACAACTTTTATCACATAATGTTGTATCAAGTACAGGATAACCACAATAGGCTAAATATAGTGACGAAACCATGTCAGCGTCGAGGCACTGACTACTGGGTGGATGCTACCATCGGGGAGAATTAATAGTCGACCAGAAGGGTAATCGATGCAGTGACGTAGATAGTTATTCTAATGTGAAGTTGTCCTTCGCTAACACAATTGACATCAAGAGAGATGAAGCGAATTTACACGTCGATAAGCTCCTACAACATATTGTATGTTATTCTAGATTCAAACTGTGTGGGGCAAGGCAACAATAATGAAATTAAATTAAGATAAGCGCATTTGTATAGTTGCTGTGTATTTGCATTATATTGACTGTTTTCCTTAAAACTCTTCATGCCAGTTTAAATGTCTGTGATACTTTTTGCATCTCTTAATATTGCAATGCAGATTACTTAATTACAAATTAAAACTAAAGTTGAAATAGATAATGCTTTAACAGTGGGGCATGGCAACAATAATGGAATTAAATTTATGTAAGCACATTGGTATAGTTGCTGTTAGTTTGCATTATATTGACTGTTTTCCTTGACATTGTTCGTGCCAGTTCAAATGTCTTTGATATTTCTGAACATGTTGCATCATTTAATATCACAAAGCAGATTATTTATGTAAATGTATTGGATTCATTGTGCATCATTTGATATTGCAGAGCAGATTATTTAACTACAAATTAAAACTAAACGTAAGGTAGATTGAAGATATCAGTGCATTAACATGCACCATCTGCGTTTGTCGATAAGAAAATCAATTTGTGTCATTACCATAATTATTTCCGCAAAGGGTAATTAAGTGGTGTTTAATTGACCTCACCTTCAATTAAATTTCCGCTATATCGTGGCGTTATGAGAGGAGGCAATCCGATAACCCGGACAATACACCGATACATTTATCACATGAATTCGTATCAACTATATCTTGTCGTGGGCGGTAATAGAACGGGATGAGGTACTAACTGTATTGGGCATAGGCATGAACATCCATTTACCATAACATCACTTCACCGCATATCCTCATTATTGATGTTTGCATTTAATATGTACAGAAAGAGGATGCGTGGAATGCAATATATGTATTAACTCTACTACTTTGTACATGCTATTGTATATATTGATGTGTTGGTAATTAGTCAAACCGTAAGTAATGTGATCAACTGATTGAGCGGAAACTTGGAGCTGGTTGAGCGGGAATATACAAAGTTAGGAAAGTGAGTGAGCGGTCATGGAGTATCGATTGTGCCTCTGCTTCTACGATATTTCGAATGCATTTTGGAACTGTACCGACAGTTTTTTTTTTGCTTTTCATTTGTCACCAAGTATAATAACTTTGGCGTCCATTGCTATCATCATGACACATTCAAGGACAATGGCCTTGTAATGAAAACGTTGATATATAATCTAGTTTCTGGAATTTCTGAATAACTTTCATCAGTTACTCTCAAAGTCAACGATTGGAAAGCCAAGTAATATAAAAGTGTTTGAAAGCGTAAAAAAAAAGCCAAAACAAACAAAACAAAACAAAACAAAACAAAACAAAAACACAAACAAAAACACAAAGGGCCTAAACCGGATAGCCAGAATTGGCTTGTGTCACCTTTGTAAAGAACTTAAACAGCTCTGACGTCATGTACCGTCTGTAGTATTATGTGAACTAAATGATTGACAAATAAGGACGAACCAATCTATTAGATTGTACAGTATCAACTACAAAATATTTTCATTTGGTGAAGTGTTACATTATCAATCTGAATCACACCAACTCTTCATCTAAATCTTCAATAAGTTTTCCCCAATGCAATATTTGACCTCGAGATTTCCCAGGGCTTTCATTATTTTACGTCTATGTTAATAGCAATACTGTTTATAACTGATCACAGCCATAACGCCATTAGTGAGTTTAAACACGGACAAATAAATAGATATTACATGAAATAAATGAGGTATGGGATTTGGTATTAATATTAGAAAATTATGTTTTGAAAGAGATAGATAATACTAGACGAAGGTAAATATTACTTTTATTCATATTATTGTATTAAAAGAATGTGACAAATTGTAATGTGTCCATTTAATGGCTTCTCATATGGAAAAGACTGGTCTTACCCATATATTGTATATTTGGCTTTTCGTAATAACTGATTTTTTTTTCTTATAATATTTATACATTTTTCGCTTGGCTTGAAGGTCGATAAACTTACGTTATCTTAAAAACAAAAAACACATATATAATGATACGACATTTCAGCTGATTCTCTGAATAATGTAAACATATTTACTTGACTGAAATATGCCCATTGTTTTGTCAGCCACAAGGAGTCTGAATCTAAATGTTAAATGTTATCAGCTCCTGGTGGTTTCCACCGTGCTTTGAAAGAATTCATCAGAAACAAAGGAGTTAGTTTTGGATAATTGAAATATCGACCACCATTGTTTACAATAATAGATAAAAACAACAATAAATTGAACAAAAAAGCATTTTTTTGTTTTATGATCTCAGTCAATCTTTTTTGTTGTTGTTTTCGTCGTTTGTTATTTACATGTTGTTTTCCCAACTATTTCTATAAAGAGGAGGTATATTAATGACGCCATGTTAGATATACATTCTATATACAATCGGTCCTCAACATGATCAAGTCGAATGATCCGATAATTCTAATGCAATTATAATGTAACGCGTATTTTCATTGGCAATCGAGAGCCGTCAAATCTGCAGTTGACATGCCTGAATGAATGCTATATTCCTACGCCGAATGCAGTTGTTTGTAAACAATATGGCTGACCCAGATATTTCCGACTATGAAAAAAGGAATAATAGTACTGTATTTGAAGAGTTGGAGGTGTCAATTGTGGATTTTCTCTCAATTTCAGTTTTGAAAAAAAAAATATTCTCTCAATATTTGGATACAGTAAGTCCTACAAATTAATTTAAAACATCAAATAGTCATGATCAATGCCAAGATAAATGAATTGAAAAAAACCAGTCTGTTTCTATTTTCTTTTTACAGAAAAATTGAACAACAAACAAACACCTGAATTTCAGGAAAATATTGAATCATTTTCTTCTGTACAATGTTCGTCATGGCCATTTGACAGCCAGTTTGGATGCTTTTTTGTTGTTGCAATGTTGGTGTGGACTCATATTCTACGATGCATTACAGAAAAGTAATGTCTAAATTAAACGAAAATAATGTTACCTATGTTATACAACCTATGACTTCCATGACTTATTTTGATTCTAGTAGGAAAAATCTAACATATATTTTGAATGGAAGTCAGTATTAATGGAAATGCATTTAATAACAAAATTCACCAACCTTCATGTTTACAGTAGTTTTCCTACATTGATAACTAGACGGTGATGTAATTAAGTTACTGATATTTTCCAATTTGATGACATTTTGCATTTAGCTACTTAAACAAGTAAAATGCTCACAAAATCGTAAAAATAAATCAGTAACCAGCTTGTGTCAATGTCACCAGCGCGCGCGTTCCTTGTAAACTACGTCACAGGATGACGATCAATTACAAAAGTCAAAGTCGACGGATTGTTGTCTTAAGTATTTTTTCCGGATTTTTTTTATGTCAACAACAATTGTAGAATTTGTATGTGTGTATGCACCACGGTCCTACTGAGTTAGATGATACATTGCGAGCATTTGAAGAGTTGTCGGTGTCAATTGTGGATTTGACGGATATGTTATTAGCGGAAGGAATTTGAAAAGTGCATATATTTCGTCATTTATTTGTATGTTTTCAAGCTAGTGTGTACATGTTGGGAGAATTTCATAAGAATAGGAATATCAGTACTGTATTTGAAGAGTTGTCGGTGTCAATTGTGGATTTGACGGTCGCAAATATCCGTTACGTCGCCAGTAAAACGGCATTTCCGACCGTTAAATCCACAATTAACACCTCCAACTCTTGAAATACAGTACTGTTATTCCTTAATTATACTTCGAGCTATACGTATACCCATTAATTAATCTAAGACAATCTGAGACGACTGGACCAAATTGTTACTTCTGGTAATACAGGAATCTATTTTCCAAGTTCAAGATAATCAGGTTCCACTGGTATATCATTTGGAGATCTGCTGACAGATAAGAAACGTTTGAAGGAGTAACAAGAAGAACAGACAATGCCATGGCGAAAAGAGAATACGTTTGAAGGGGTAACAAGAAGAACAGACAATGCCATGGCGAACAGAGAATAAGTTTGAAGGGGTAACAAGAAGAACAGACAATGCCATGGCGAACAGAGAATAAGTTTGAAGGGGTAACAAGAAGAACAGACAATGCCATGGCGAACAGAGAATAAGTTTGAAGGGGTAACAAGAAGAACAGACAATGCCATGGCGAACAGAGAATAAGTTTGAAGGAGTAACAAGAAGAACAGACAATGCCATGGCGAACAGAGAATAAGTTTGAAGGGGTAACAAGAAGAACAGAGAATGCCATGGCGAACAGAGAATAAGTTTGAAGGGGTAACAAGAAGAACAGACAATGTCATGGCGAACAGAGAATAAGTTTGAAGGGGTAACAAGAAGAACAGACAATGCCATGGCGAACAGAGAATAAGTTTGAAGGAGTAACAAGAAGAACAGACAATGCCATGGCGAACAGAGAATAAGTTTGAAGGAGTAACAAGAAGAACAGACAATGCCATGGCGAACAGAGAATAAGTTTGAAGAGGTAACAAGTAGAACAGACAATGCCATGGCGAACAGAGAATAAGTTTGAAGGGGTAACAAGAAGAACAGAGAATGCCATGGCGAACAGAGAATAAGTTTGAAGAGGTAACAAGAAGAACAGACAATGTAATGGCGAACAGAGAATAAGTTTGAAGGGGTAACAAGAAGAACAGACAATGCCATGGCGAACAGAGAATACGTTTGAAGGGGTAACAAGAAGAACAGAGAATGCCATGGCGAACAGAGAATAAGTTTGAAGAGGTAACAAGAAGAACAGACAATGTAATGGAGAACAGAGAATAAGTTTGAAGGGGTAACAAGAAGAACAGACAATGCCATGGCGAACAGAGAATACGTTTGAAGAGGTAACAAGAAGAACAGACAATGTCATGGCGAACAGAGAATACGTTTGAAGGGGTAACAAGAAGAACAGACAATGCCATGGCGAACAGAGAATAAGTTTGAAGAGGTAACAAGAAGAACAGACAATGTAATGGCGAACAGAGAATAAGTTTGAAGGGGTAACAAGAAGAACAGACAATGCCATGGCGAACAGAGAATACGTTTGAAGGGGTAACAAGAAGAACAGAGAATGCCATGGCGAACAGAGAATAAGTTTGAAGAGGTAACAAGAAGAACAGACAATGTAATGGAGAACAGAGAATAAGTTTGAAGGGGTAACAAGAAGAACAGACAATGCCATGGCGAACAGAGAATACGTTTGAAGAGGTAACAAGAAGAACAGACAATGTCATGGCGAACAGAGAATAAGTTTGAAGGGGTAACAAGAAGAACAGACAATGCCATGGCGAACAGAGAATAAGTTTGAAGGGGTAACAAGAAGAACAGACAATGTCATGGCGAACAGAGAATAAGTTTGAAGGGGTAACAAGAAGAACAGACAATGCAATGGCGTCCTCATCGCTTATTATCTGTTCATGCAAGACAAGAACATTTTTTACATGGTACCATATCTGACTGGAACCGAATTGCACGGCCCATATATATGATTGGTTCGGTTGAAACGTACAAAGACAGTGTCTGATCTGTAATATACTAATATATGAAAACTGCAAATATCTTAACCATTTCCAATAATCATTTGGTACCCCTGACATAAACGTCAATATATTCAAGGCGGTCAGTATTTGATAGATATAGAAAGTTCGTCAGGGGCATGAATCAGTATAGCAAACTAGCCGTAACAGACACTGATTATATACGACAGTGGCCATGCACGCTGAACGTTAATATCTTTCAAGACTAATATCTTACAGATAGGAGGATTATGTATAAACTTCATATGCCAATAATTAATTTGAGTATGATGGCTATTGCAAAAACGTTTGTCGGTATGGATTCAATACCATTGGTGTAAAGCTTATCATTTGATTTCGAAAGCAGTTCAATGGTAATATGTCAAAATTTGCAAGAACTGATATCCCTTCCGGATCACTTGAGTTCACGCCCGTATTTAGTGGGTCGCATTTTGTTCAATGTTTAGTTAACTTTGCAGTATTTTGTCGACTATTGGATATTCTTTTCCTTTTGACATTTTATTCATGTTATGTACACTTAAAATGGTAAGGTGCATCTCTGGGTAGACGTCTTTGGATAATGGCTGTTTTTTTGTGTTGGGTTATTGGACGATGTTTTGTGAAAAAAAGAGATTCGAGATACCAAAGAGGTAATAAGAAGCAATTATTCGAAAAAGGAAAAGAATACTTGTTTCTTATTACCTCTTTGGTTACTTGAATCTCTTTGTTTTACTAAACATCGTCCAATAACCCAACACAAAAAAAACAGCCTTTATCCAAAGACGTCTACCCAGAGATGCACTTGAAGTGTACATAACATGAATAAAATCTCATATTTTTTTAAGATATATAAATAAGGGTAATAACAAAATTACCGAACTCCGAACAATCTTACAAAGGGAAAGTCAAAACTCATAAGTATATAAACAGACAAAATCAGTCAACAACCGGAAAACTGTGCAAACCGTAATGACCCTGACTTGGTACAGGCATTTTTAAAGAAATGGTGGGTTGAATCAGATTTTAAAGCACCAAACCTCCCGCTTCCATTACGGCTAAAAGGTTCCGGCTGTCACTATTACAGTATTTATAACAATACTGGAACAAAATAAATTGAAATATATTGATGGTGACCTAATTTCTGCAAAATAGCATTATTCTTTCTTTTTTTAAATTTATTATTAATTCTCATATGTCATTGGCACTGCGTCGTATATCCGTATTTTTAATCATTGCATTGCTTTGCTTAATAGATATTTTACCATTTGTTTTGTTATATATTTGAAACATCAATTTCAAACGTTGAATAATTAATCACATTCTAAATGTCAAAGATACACAATTATTATTTATCAAAGTAAGAGAAAAAATTATAAATTAGAAAATCATATGTTTATATTTTTGCTTACAATTAACCAATTTAATTGATCGCTTAATAATTAATATTTACTGTTATATTCTATCACATTAAAATCCATCCTAATTATTTGTTTAATGAATTTCCTCTCTGAAGTTGGTATTGCTAATTACAGAAATTGATTATAAAGTAAATACTCCATATATTATCCCATTCTTTGCGTCATGTTGCGTATCGAAAAACGTATTTGAAAGGTGTCTTCACCCTATCCCAACATTTTGAAATATCATATTCAAGGAATGCTACTTTGTTTATTCACTCAATACCCACACACAAATAGAACAACTTCTACATTAAAATGTAATTGTCGATTTGGAGTATATTGGTATTTCCTATGATTTTACACTCATTAAACAACACTAGACATGCTTATATACTAGTCAACAAAAGAAACGATACAAGGATTTGATGCTCAATATTTTTACATGCTAAAAATCGACAAAAAATCGTATATGGCAACACCATTATCAGAAAAAATCATGAACAGACAGAAATTGTCGTGCAGTATGGATGTTTGTGGAGTTCAGTAACGCGTGTGACTACTTCTTGCATCAACGTCAGCTTCACATCTTCGACGCATAGAACCAATCAATCGTTGGATAAAGCCTTGTGGGATGTTGTTCCACTCGTGCATAATTGCGTCACGCAGCTCCTGTAGTGTTTCCGGTGAATTGTGACGGTGGTGAATACGTTTAACGAGTTCATCCCATAAATGTTCAATTGGTGACAGATTCGGTGATGCCTGCCAAGGAAGAACACGGGTGTGATTCTGGTTCAGAAAGTCTTGACAAACACAAGAAACGTGACATCTTGCATTGTCATGTTGAAAGACGTGATCAAAGTTTCGCTGTTGCAGAAAGAGCAGAACGATAGGATCAAGAATATCGTCTCTGTATTTTACAGCATTCAATGTTCCTTAACCAATTTTGAGCTGAGTGCGACCATCATGACAAATTCCAGCCCAAACCATAGCACTTCCGAATTCAAAACGCTCAGACTCGTACACACACTGGTTCGTAAAACGTTCCCCACGCCTGCGGTACACACGATAATGTCCATCGCTAAAACGAAGTGAAAATCGGGATTCATCACTAAAAAGGAAAGGATGTGTTGCCAAGTGTGAATTCTCCAAAGTCTACCGATCCTACGGCGTTGCTGAAGGAGTGGTCCTCAGCCGTTATCATACGGTTCCGGAGGTGAATAAGGCGTAAATGTCTGTCTTGACGTTGTGACGTCACACGCGCACTGCCTCTACGGGGTCTGTCATTCGTCCTACCTGTTTGTCGAAGACGAATCATTAGACCTGAAATTGTTATTCTAGACACATTAAAATGGTCTGCAACAGCCTGGTGAGTAATTCCAGGCAGAACCATACCCAACGCTCGTTCACGGTAATTTTGATAGAGCCGTGGCATTGACAATTCAAATATTCAGAATGGCAAATTGCTTACATTTGCTGACAGCACAATTAATGACCGCATGTGATTTAAATGCCTAATTCGATCATCGCAAATTCGATCATGGGACGGAAAATTGACGTTCCGGAAGTTTTCCGTAACGGAACAGGATGTTATTGTTTGTTTTGTGAAGATAAACGCGTTTCATGCAAACATTGACGTAAATGATAATAAACAATTGTTTTGGCTTTAAAATAAAAATATATTTAAAACAATCTTTGTATCGTTTCGTTTGTTGACTAGTATATAACAATTAACCTATGCAAACATTTATTTCTTACCTTTTTATATCTACTTTTCAAAATGTTGGCATAGGTTGAATGATACGTGTAATAACAAAATTACTGAACTCCGAACAATCTTACAAAGGGAATGTCAAAACTCATATGTATATAAACAGACAAAATCAGTCAACAACCGGAAAACTGTGAAAACCGTAATGACCCTGACTTGGTACAGGCATTTCTAAAGAAATGGTGGGTTGAATCAGATTCTAAAGCGCCAAACCTCCAGCTTTTTGAACCATTTGAAATCAATATGTGACGCAACAGACGTTATGCAGCGGAAGAAGAGGTTGAAGATACCAAAAGGGTAATCAGAATTCGTATATCGAAGAAGAACAGACAACAAACACAATGGCCAAAAGAAAAAGTACAAAAGGACAAACAACGATCAACAAAGCATACATATAAAACTAAATATCGAGTAACACGAACCCCACGAAAGTTTTCATATTGACAAAAATTATTTTATATCGTTGGCATAAGTTGAATGTGACGCTACAGACGCTATACGGTGGAAGAAAGTTTTCATATTGATGAAAACTAATATGGTCATCCAGTACACGCTATATACTTAGATTAAGCACAATTTTATTTGCTCAAAGGATATGTATATTAAGCACAAGTTTAACAATCTAAATTACAATGTATTGAGTTTTCTCTGATTTACTACTGAAGGTTATCCCTGAAATCTACGTTTTATAAGCAACAGAGATCAACAAAATATGAAACTTTAAGATGCTAGTATTGTCCTGTTTTGTACTCTAAGTTCCGTGTTGTGATGTATTTGACTATTTCCGCATCAAAACGATGTACCTTTACATCCAATTGTTTGTAGGAGGGTGCATGTCTTATTTATGTTATTTGTGTTTGTTTCGGCATAGTGGTGCCCAAAACATATCGTGTTGTGTGTTTGTTTTGTTTTTCTTCGTCTTGTGTATCCTACGTTGCCAATTTATCTGAATTTTCCATATTTTATTTTCTCTTCGGTATTCTCTAACATTTATTCTAACTGTTAACGTTCCTAGTGGGGTTTTTCCGGGGGAACATTGCTCGCTACTGCCTAAGTCGCAGTCTTACATATTTGTTTTTTTTTAAACAATATAAACACATAACATATGTGTGTACTTGGTTTAACATGGGTCGGTGATTTTGTGTGTTGAACTTACATATTAATGTCTGGAGCGTTTCCTCTCCACTATTTCGACGATAACGCTTGTATTATTTATAAGTTATCGAAAAACGTACATTAAATTCATAGGTTAGCACATAGCCTATACCCTCCGACCGAGATATATCTGCAAGCAATAGAGTTTTTTTTTTTTTGCAGTATGTATTTTTCATTTTTGCGTTGTTTTGTCGCTGTCTGCATTGCAATTAATTCAATTGTGTTCTTTAGAAAGTATTTTGAAAGTGTTTTGCTATAAATTTGAAACATCAATTTGAAGCGTTGAATAATTAATTTCATTCGAAATGTCAAAGATATAGTTTATTCATATCAAAATTACGAAAAATTGATTAAAGAAACGTTTTACCATTAAGCATTTAGTTCATCGTAAGCTAATTATTGTTTATCGATATTAAAATTACAAACAAAAGACCATCGGAACAGTTTCAAAAATCTAATAGAAAAATCGAGGGAACAGACAGAAAATCGATACCCTTAACACATGTATACATGACTACTCACTTTCCTGGTTTGATACTTTTTTTGTTCAGACATCTTAGTAAAATGTGGCGGTGTCAAAACTAGTTTTATGACCCATTCATTACCTGTTATGTACAAACCTGTCTAAAGGGCACCTCTATCTAACAAATCACTGTCTATAAAGGGTACTTTCATTTCCCCCATTAATGAATAGCGCATATAATTTTAAGCTGTATATAAAGGATAATTGTTCATACAGAGGACGGGTTCAGGTTCCATTGAGTGCCCTTTATATACAAGGGACGGTTTCAGGTTCCATTGAGTGCCCGTTATATACAGGGGACGGTTTCAGGTTTCATTGAGTGCCCTTTATATACAGGGGAGGGTTTCAGGTTCCATTGAGTGCCCGTTATATACAGGGGACGGTTTCAGGTTTCATTGAGTGCCCTTTACATACAGGTTGAGCTACATTATTGCCATGCCTAAAATCCATATAAACGTGTAAATATCTTGTCTTAATTGCACAGGACAAATATCAAATTTTAATCGAATAATTTATTTATTTATTTGCAGTAGTTACACCCAGATGGATTAAAGCAAAATACATACATTCATACAAAATAAGTGATAATCGAAGGACCCAAAATGGATATCTTTAATACATGACCGCGCTCTTTACTTTTCTGGTTCATTTTTTAAACAGACATCTCATGATGTTAAATTCCATTCAATTCTGTTGATATATTTTTTAATGTACATGACAAAATTTCAGGAATAATCTGAATAGCCCTTCTGGTATCCTCAACCTCTTCATCATAGTGTTTGCTCAAAATCAAAAGATTGGAAAGCCAAATAATTTCATCTTTGTCGTTTAGAAAAAAAATAATCAAATCTCCTAAACAGGTTACCAATACATGAGGGAGAACATTAGTTTGATCATTTTTTTCCGTATATATTATACAACACTGACTACTGGACGGATGATGCACTCGCATAGGAATAGTCCAGTACATGTATTGATCTAGTGATAGCAATAACAAACATAGATATATAAGGTACTCTTTACAAATACAATTATTTGTTTAATGAATTCTTCTCTGAAGTAGAAACAGATTATAAAAATATACTCCCAATTTTCAGAATATCACATTATCTGTCACTGTCAATTACGGTAATTCCACGTGCATTAGTTATCAACTTGGTCTTACTTAAAGCATATTGTCCTCAGACTTCGCCCCTTGTCGATATACTTTCGTTGGGTCGATAATAAATACATTGATCTCATTAAAATGCTGTAATTGTATAAATTGTGGAAAACAAATGCATGACAGCATCATTTAATTTTTTATTGACGTGTCTGTGCCTAGCCAGGAAAGTGAGTGGTCATGTATCTGTGTGTTAGGGATATCAAGGCAGGAAAGTGAGCGGTCATGTATCTGTGTGTTAGAGATTTCAAGCCAGGAATGTGAGCGGTCATGTATCTGTGTGTTAGGGATATCAAGCCAGGAAAGTGAGCGGTCATGTATCTGTGTGCTAGGGATATCAAGCCAGGAAAGTGAGTGGTCATGTATCTGTCTGTTAGGGATATCATGCCAGGAAAGTGAGCGGTCATGTATCTGTGTGTTAGAGATATCAAGCCCGGAAAGTGAGCGGTCATGTATCTGTGTGTTAGGGGTATCAAACCAGGAAAGTGAGTGGTCATGTATCTGTGTGTTAGAGATATCAAGCCAGGAAAGTGAGTGGTCATGTATCTGTGTGTTAGGGGTATCAAGCCAGGAAAGTGAGTGGTCATGTATCTGTGTGTTAGAGATATCAAGCCAGGAAAGTGAGTGGTCATGTATCTGTGTGTTAGGGATATCAAGCCAGGAAAGTGAGCGGTCATATATCTGTGTGTTAGGGATATCAAGCCAGGAAAGTGAGTGGTCATGTATCTGTCTGTTAGGGATATCATGCCAGGAAAGTGAGCGGTCATGTATCTGTGTGTTAGAGATATCAAGCCAGGAAAGTGAGCGGTCATGTATTTGTATGTTAGGGATATCAAGCCAGGAAAGTGAGTGATCATGTATTTGTATGTTAGGGATATCAAGCCAGGAAAGTGAGCTGTCATGTATTTGTGTGTTAGAGATACCAAGTCGGGAAAGTGAGTGGTCATGTATTTGTGTGTTAGGGATATCAAGCCAGGAAAGTGAGCGGTCATGTATATGTGTGTTAGGGATATCAAGCCGAGAAAGTGAGCGGTTATGTATCTGTGTGTTAGGAATATCAAGCCAGGAAAGTGAGTGGTCATGTATCTGTGTGTTAGAGATATCAAGCCAGGAAAGTGAGTGGTCATGTATCTGTGTGTTAGAGATATCAAGACAGGAAAGTGAACGGTCATGTATCTGTGTGTTAGAGATATCAAGCCAGGAAAGTGAGCGGTCATGTATCTGTGTGTTAGGGATATCAAGCCAGGAAAGTGAGCGGTCATGTATCTGTGTGTTAGGGATATCAAGCCAGGAAAGTGAGTGGTCATGTATCTGTGTGTTAGAGATATCAAGACAGGAAAGTGAGCGGTCATGTATCTGTGTGTTAGAGATATCAAGACAGGAAAGTGAGCGGTCATATATCTGTGTGTTAGAGATATCAAGCCAGGAAAGGGAGCGGTCATGTATCTGTGTGTTAGAGATATCAAGCCAGGAAAGTGAGCGGTCATGTAACTATGTGTTAGAGATATCAAGACAGGAAAGTGAGCGGTCATATATCTGTGTGTTAGAGATATCAAGCCAGGAAAGTGAGCGGTCATGTATCTGTGTGTTAGAGATATCAAGACAGGAAAGTGAGCGGTCATATATCTGTGTGTTAGAGATATCAAGCCAGGAAAGTGAGCGGTCATGTATCTGTGTGTTAGAGATATCAAGCCAGGAAAGTGAGCGGTCATGTATCTGTGTGTTAGAGATATCAAGACAGGAAAGTGAGCGGTCATATATCTGTGTGTTAGAGATATCAAGCCAGGAAAATGAGCGGTCATGTATCTGTGTGTTAGAGATATCAAGACAGGAAAGTGAGCGGTCATATATCTGTGTGTTAGAGATATCAAGCCAGGAAAGTGAGCGGTCATGTATCTGTGTGTTAGAGATATCAAGCCAGGAAAGTGAGTGGTCATATATCTGTGTGTTAGGGATATCAAGACAGGAAAGTGAGTGGTCATGTATCTGTGTGTTAGAGATATCAAGCCAGGAAAGTGAGCGGTCATATATCTGTGTGTTAGGGATATCAAGCCAGGAAAGTGAGTGGTCATGTATCTGTGTGTTAGGGGTATGAAGACAGGAAAGTGAGTGGTCATGTATTTGTGTGTTAGAGATATCAAGCCAGGAAAGTGAGCGGTCATGTATCTGTGTGTTAGGGGTATCAAGACAGGAAAGTGAGTGGTCATGTATCTGTGTGTTAGAGATATCAAGGCAGGAAAGTGAGCGGTCATGTATCTGTGTGTTAGAGATATCAAGCCAGGAAAGTGAGCGGTCATGTATCTGTGTGTTAGGGGTATCAAGACAGGAAAGTGAGTGGTCATGTATCTGTGTGTTAGAGATATCAAGGCAGGAAAGTGAGCGGTCATGTATCTGTGTGTTAGGGGTATCGGTTTTGTCTCATTGTACGATTTTGATATTAGATTTTGGAACTGTTCTGACATTGTGGTATTCTATGATTTTCATTTTATTATTAATTTGCGTCCCGTGGCGTATCGCATTGCATATTTTATATAGGTAAATGACAATACAAATTGCTATGTTATTGGCGAGAACAAGTTAATTGTCAATGAAATGATGATGAAGTCCGCTTTGTACTAGACCAACACGCTTAGTTGGACGTTTATAGTGGTAGCTCATTGAAACATTAGTCCGCGGATAGCCATGTCGCCTCACTCGGACACATTATCCAGATTCCGAGCCAACCAGTCTTTGTTCTTTCTCCTTAATGATGCGTGTTTAGTGGAGAAGCAACAGACACCACGATCTACCACACTCGATAAGGGTAATAACAAAATTACCGAACTCCGAACAATCTTACAAAGGGAAAGTCAAAACTCATAATTATATATACAGACAAAATCAGTCAACAACCGGAAAACTGTGAAAACTGTAATGACCCTGACTTGGTACAGGCATTTCTAAAGAAATGGTGGGTTGAATCAGATTTTAAAGCGCCAAACCTCCCGCTCTCATTACGGTTCAAAGTTTCCGGCTGTCGAAGCGAGCACGCGCTAATCATTACACAACCAATGTGGTTCTATGTGCGAGAGAGGAAGGTTGAAATGTTAATCCTACGCATTATGAGTTTGCTTAGTTGAAGCACTTTTGCAGGTTTATTAATAGCCTTGCTTTGGGTTGTGCCTCTCCCGTATTTCCAACGACATATGCCGTGGTCTTTTGTTTTGTTCATTGAGTTAAGGTGAAAGGTAATTGTTCGTTTTCTTGATAATAGTGGAATTAGGGACCTCCACTTAGTTTTCATAATTTTTTTGTCTCAAAAGACATGGATATGGATTATACACAAGTTAAATAAGATCATTAAGTTTTTTCCGACTAACATCTCAGCAAAAGAATAAGATTAATAATATATAAATTTCGGGCACACAAATGATATTTATAGGATTATTTCGCACGCATTTTGTTTTCTTGTAGATTACCCCGCATCCAGGAAATTAATTTTCTTCAAACTAATTGCTTTCATATCTTGACTTTGTATTACTGTCAAGGTTAGAGAAGTTGTTATCATTGATAGGGTTTCTTGGCCCCAAAAAAAACATGTTTCAGTCCAAGGAAACATGTGGTGGGGTATTATTTTGTGATATTTGATCACAGTACATCTTTTTGACTATTTTTGGTGTGTGTGTGTGTCCCAACTGCAGGGGCGGATCCAGGGGGGGGGGCGGAGAGAGGGGAGGGGGGGGGGAGGGGTGCTTACCCGGCGCGCGCCACCCCTAAAATTGGAAAAAATATGATTTTTTGGCGTAAAATCATGATTTTTCACACGAAATACCCCCAAGCTTTCGCGCCTCCCTCAGCTCGGCGCTATTTGTTTTAAGTCCGCCCCCTAGCTTGAAGTCCTGGATCCGCCCTTGAATTGTAACCTATTGTTTGACTGTTGTTGTTTAGTTTGTTCTGGTTGTCATAGTTTATATGACTAAGTTTCATTTTTTCTGTCCAGATTATGTTATTTTCCATTTAATTGAAACTGCATTATCTATAAGTATTATAATGTTTGGTTAGGAGGGTTATGGTGTTTAGCGCCACTTTCAATAATATTTCAGCTATATCGTGGCAGTCAGTTTGATTAGTGGAGGAAACCGGAGAAAACCACTGACAAACTTTATCACATAATGTGTTATCGAGTACACTTCGCCAGTGCGGGATGCGACCTCACAACGTCAGTGGTGCTGATGTTTGATGTTGGTTGGTGTTGTTATGTGTGTCCAGTCTGTGATTTATTTACATGTGTTCTTTTATGATTTTATACAACGTTCTAAATAAATTGAAAATGAATAAAGTATCACTCTTGTCAAAGCCAAATTCCAATTGATGAACTGTAGAAACGGATGCAAAATCAACACCCCTTTCACAGACATACATGACGTTCGTGTTTCTGGATTGGTACAGGAACATCAATAAAACGTGGCGGGATTAAGCTGGTTTTATGGGCACACACATTTGATATTGTGCTTGGGGTATTAATTTTGTCTATTTCTACAATATTTTGATTCGATTAGATTTCAGAACTGTTCCGATAGTGTGATATATTATTTTTTAGAAATAAAAGACGATACGCATTGGATGACAACGACAAATTAAACGACATAAACTCTTCCACGGGTATCAGGAACTGCTTACCCTTCCCGGGCACCTGAGGTAAAACCGGTGTTTAGTGGGGTTCGTGTTATTCGATATTTAGTTTTACGTGTAATGTTTTGTAGATCGTTGTTCGTCGTTTTGTACTTTTTCTTTTGGCCATTGTGTTGTCTGTCCTTCGATTTACGGATTCTGATTACCTCCCTTTGGTATATTCAAACTTTCCTTCCTACAATAGATTACTTTTGAACATTATGGCTATTTCCAGATTAATATTAATTACCAAATTGCACTTCAGAATAACGAGATATATAGCATAAATGTACTTAAACAGTTATGTGACATAAATCGATCAAGCGATTTCGTGGTAAAAATCTATTTACATTATGTGTTTATACTTAGACGTGAATACCATTTTATGACCATCTACTCAGACAATGACTGACTAGATGAACGATTCTGTCTGTTAATGGTATTCTAACACAATTTATATGAAAGTTGTGAATGAAAGAACATTTCACGTTCGTAGGGTGTTAGTTTCAGCGTGTGCGAGTACCTAATTGACGACAACTTTCTATATCTACAAGTTTATACATTTAAACAAAGTGTTGCAACAAATTTTCGACGGCACAACCGTCTTCGTCAGTTGCAAAACATAAACTGCTTACAAGTTTATAGTCATTAATTTTGATTTTGACCTCATGAAGGTTATTCCAGAAACCCGTCGTGTGCACAACATGTTTTGTTTTTGTTTTTTTTTTAATATCGGCTACAATGTATGCGTACACCACGTTCCGTGGAGACATGACAAAGCCACAACGTTTGCACAAAGTGGTTGTTTGTAGAAGATAAACAAGGAGATAATTGAAATATTAGAAGATTGATTAATTCAAAGTTTGTAGTAAATCATTTAATTCTGTAAACAGGAATTATCATAGATAGCCGACCATTATTTTCCATTCTGTGAAACAAAAGATCAATTTTCCAAATTCCTTGTTTTTCTACTGATATTTACTTAACCGACTTAAATTGTAATCTCTAATAATCTTGTTTTTACTTTGTTTATATATAATTCATCCATTAAATTTGATATATATTGATGTGAAAAACGCGTCTTTCGAAATTATGCTGAAATTGATTAAAAGAAATGAAATGTCAACATCACCACACATCAACGACACTAGTTTTATGATTCAATTTCCTCAACATTTAAGGTGTCCAAAAGCGCATGCAACTTGCAGTGGCTCCAAAATATGCCAAGAGTGTTTGCTACGAGTTGTCTTTGCTTGCCTCTTGCCAGGGAAATATGTCCTATTTATCTAGAGGCCGTCGTCATCGTGATCATAAGGGTAATAACAAAATTACCGAACTCCGAATAATCTTACAAAGGGAAAGTCAAAACTCATAAGTATATAAACAGACAAAATCAGTCAACAACCGGAAAACTGTGAAAACGTAATGACCCTGACTTGGTACAGGCATTTCTAAAGAAATGGTGGGTTGAATCAGATTTTAAAGCGCCAAACTTCCCGCTTTCATTACGGCTCAAAGGTTCCGGCTGTCATTATAACAGTATTTATATGATAATTGGATTTACAACTACATATCCAATTAGTGCTTATATTACCACAAACGATGTGAGTTCGAATCCCGTTCATGACGAGGTGTACTCGATATAGCATTATGTGATACAGTTTGTCAGTGACTTGCGGCAGGTCGATGGTTTCCCCCACCAATGAAATAACAGAAATATTGTTGAAAGTGGCGGTAAACAATATAACCCTAATCCTATTTACTTGCATAATTTGTTATATACAGTTCCTTATGTAATCTATTAAAACGGAGGTGAATTTATCTATTCACCAATTATTGCGCATCCTGTTCTTGCCCTTTGATTTACTTGTTCCCAAAGACTTTCCAGCTATTTGACTTTCCGTTTTTGGCAAATGAGCGTACGGGTCATTCCTGAAAGGTGTCGTGTACAGTAACGTGGAGATATTTATGCTTTTATTATTATTTTTAATCCCATTCTCGCCATGATCGGAGCTGAAGTAAAACTCACTGGGCGTTAAGCAACATTCGATCGATCAATCAATAATTTAATAAATCAGTCAGCTAACTAAAACGTCATGCTACATCATTTGTGATAAATTACAGAAAATTCACCTAAGGGGAAATTAAAAAAAAAAATTAAAATCACTTCAAATAGGAAAACAACCACACGCAACAATGTCAGAAAAGTGAAAACAAGGAGGACAGCAACGTAAGAAACATTCTTTAATTAGATCCGGATGTTTTTAATAAACCTTTTTCAGGAAAAATTCAATTGCTGTAGCATGTTATGTGTCAATTTACTGTCAGTATATTTTCTCGCGCTGAAACTATGGTAACGAAATGTCACAACAATCTACAATATTCATAGTTCAGTAGAAAATGTGTCTTTTGAAAAAAAATATTTTAAATCTGTATTCGTATCAAAGGAATAAGAAATTCCTATAAAACCGTGAGAAATAAATACGTCTTAAAGATGTCTAGGAATGGGGTTATGTTTTGAGTTTTGGTGTTCATCGCCACTTTCAACAATATTTCAGCTATATCGTGGCGATCAGTGTTATTGGCGGAGGAAAACGGAGTACCCTGAGAAAACCATCGATCAGCCACATGTCACTGACAAACTTTATCACAAATTGTGTAGGAATGAACGGATTCATATTTGTAATATTTTACCCCTTCAAAGAGCCCCAATTTAGTCCATGCTAATCAATATATTTATATCACTAATTTTTTGATAAATTACTTGCTTGAGGAGAATTTGATTAAATCCAATTTCAGGATCTGATGCAGGCAATAAACCCTCAGAATATAGACCTCAGTCAGTCGCTATAATATATAGTGTACGAGATCAAATGACATTCTAAGATATTCCATATTTCATATAAAAAAAAAAGAAAGAAGCGAAACGAATTACATCATGTAACCTTCCAGCAGAAACGTCAACTGATGAAACGATATTTTATTCAAACAACACCGTTATATTTCAATCAGAACAAAAGTTTTTGACGAAACTATTGAATTTTTTTTATCGAACATTGGAATTTTGCAATAAATGGAAAACATAAAAAAGATCATAACATCTCGAATATTAATTGTTTTTCTTTGTCAGTATCAACTGATAAGTCTGCTCTGGAAACAAAAAAAAAACAAACCAAATCTGATACTTTCAAAATATGAAAATTGAAAGTCGAACGTTAAAAAAGTTGGCACAGAATTAAAATGTTGCAACACAACCGAGATAAAATGTCAAACAATCAACCGTCAAGATAGACCTTTACGTATTTGGCGACAAGTATGAATAAATAAAAAAAAAATCGCCACACTGTCGGAACAGTTCCAGCTTAATAAAAAGAAATCGAAGAAACAGAGACAAAATGTATGGCCCTAACAATAGAGCCATGGCTAAGTTATCTGTTCTTCTTTTGTCATATGTAAACTAGGTATTCCCACATAGTGTGTGTATTGATTTGCTTCCTGGATGGGCGGAGGATTGGTGCTATTACGCTATCAAAAGAGGAAGTCATTGTTAATCATAAGTCAGTCTAGCTTTCTTTGGTCTTTCAATGAAAGATGAAGATTATGATATTCCCTTACTGTACTGGACACCAACATTACACAAGTGTCCATGCAAATAACGTTATATAGTGGGAGCTGCCAGTTGTTCTACCAAGCATTTTTCTAAACGTTGACCTTCTATTCTTACAGCTGTGGAACTAGGTCTCCATAAATATCATGATACCAGCTTCCCTAGAAGTGGCGCTAATCAAACGTGGGTATTAAAAATCTCAAAAGTCTTGCTGGGGACTTTTATTCTCCTTATGGTGGTAACAGCATCAAAACATTTGATTTATCTACCTTATATACAACCATACCTCATACACAAATACAATCTAGAAGTACAGAAATATACAGGGTGAACCCAGGTGCTGTTGAAGGGTAAGCAGTATTTTTGAAGACAACACGCACGTTACTGATACTGTGAACACGGCTTGGACACCACTACAAGTACAGTACAATGAAACCTGTATATAAAGTCCACTAAAGAGAACTTGAACATGTGACCTGTATGACCAGTTGCCCGTTATATACAGGTTAAAATTATATTCACTATGCATTAATGGGGAAAATTAGCCTGCTCTTTATAGACAGTGATTTGTTATATAGAGGTGTCCTTTATAGACAGTGATTTGATATGTAGAGGTGTCCTTTATAAACAATGATTTGTTATATAGAGGTGTCCTTTATAGACAGTGATTTGTTATATAGAGGTGTCCTTTATAGACAATGATTTGTTAAATAGAGGTGTCCTTTATAGACAATGATTTGTTTTATAGAGGTGTCCTTTATAGACAGGTTTGACTGTAATTGGTTATCCAGTATAGTGTGTTTTAATCAATAATAAGAGGGGGCGGGATGACGTGGGATGGAAACATCCTTAAATGCTCTACAAAGCGCAGATATACATGCAATTTGGCTTTACAATCTTCTGATTATGGGAATACTCGATGAAAGTTATTTTAAAACGCGTCGTCAGCACTACATTGGATATCTACGTTTTTATTAGCAATGTATATACAAGCTATATAGAAATGAGGGTGGGACGGGTCAAGTGCGGTCGCTACTTTTGACTACCACTAAAATGGTATATAGTGTTGTAGATATAGGAATGAATTATAGTCTAAAGTTCTGATCCTCGGTTTTGTTTTTGTTGTAGTTTAATCTGGCAGATCTGTTATTGTTATATAGCTTAGATATTGTTTATCCTAATATTTCATAAAAATAATTACATTTTTTTTTATAAATTGCCATTAACCTTGGTAGTTCAGATCTTCCATAAAATAAAACGCAGGATTGATATATGTATTTGTCTAAGGATCCCTTGCGAAAAAAAAAACAGCCTACAAAAAATAAATGCTGTAATTCAACCGGCCATAAATAACACTTATATCCAATAAATAGGGAAGATTAAATCCACAAATATACATAACCATATATAAAGTTAAAAAAAACAAAGCAATACTACTCAACAAGTAGAACAATGTGACGTCTTATTTATTTTATATAAGACTTAAATCATACGGTTCTCAATAAATATGTCAATTTGGCGTAAATGATATAAACATTATTTCCAACTTTTCCCAGAATAAAAAATAGGAATAGACTAATATAAGAGTTTGATAATAACTTATATCACATGAGACAGCTCTATATATGTTTGTATGGTTATAAGATTAATAGTCTAATACAAGAGTTTAATAATAACTTATATCACATGAGACAGCTCTATATATGTTTGTATGGTTATAAGATTAATAGTCTAATATAAGAGTTTAATAATAACTTATATCACATGAGACAGCTCTATATATGTTTGTATGGTTATAAGATTAATAGTCTAATATAAGAGTTTAATAATAACTTATATCACATGAGACAGCTCTATATATGTTTGTATGGTTATAAGATTAATAGTCTAATACAAGATTTCGGTTAATACGTTTAAAGACATGAGACTATCTTATTTTTACTCTGAAAACAAGATCATCATACAATGAGAAAAACATGGTACAATGTCAAAACGGTTTCAAAATTCCACAATTTTGAAGTCGCAGAAAAAGAGGTGAAATTGATACCTATAACATATACTACATGGTCGTCCTACCCCCTAGATTGGTCCTGTCACTTCAATTACAAATGGTGGGATTAAATTAGTTTTATCGGTCCAAACACCTCCATTTTGTGAAATGAAGTCATAATATAAGAACAGTTTGAAGCCACCAGAAGCCGTAAATCTAAGGACAGACAATACAATGAACAAAAGAAAAAAGACAAATAACGATCTGTATAACATTACACCAAAAGTTAAAGATCGAGCAATGGGAACCGCACTAAAACCCAAAAGAACTCATATGCTACGGAATGGTAAGTAATCCCTACTCTACCTGTGTCACCGATAGGGTAGTGTTACTCTTGTTGAAAACCCGGTGGTAAGTCATGAATGAGAAAAGAACCAGGTTGTGCTTAAGACAAACGGAACATGTACGTGCTCATTTGTGATACATACGTGTTTTCCACATGTGAATAAGATACCAATCCTCACATATAATATTATAGGGTTATTGCATGAATATTCACCAATATTCATGCAATAACCCTTTTATTATATAGTAATACATATTTTATGCCTAAAGCATATTTGATATAAATATTGTGTATTTTATTATATTTAAGTGGAATATTGAACTACTTCAAATATTCATATTTGAACTAGTGCAATATACATTTTCACAGTATTTTTTATCAGCGTGAAAATACTTGGATATATCGCACGATTCTTTTCCATTGAAATTAATAGGAAAATATGTATTACTATTTATTACATACTTAGTTAAAAAAAGGTATTTTTGCATGACCAATATGACCGGAAGTAAACTAAACTGTCCATATTTTCACACCCCGGGAAAATAACCGGTTATTGGATTACTACAAGATCATTTCCATATCGAGGCCCTTATTGGCCCCGGCCAATATGGGCCTCGACTTCGTCTCAGGCCAATATGGGTGTCTCTTTTCTAGATGTCGGAAGTAAGTAATAAATAGCTTAATACATGGGCATTTCCATATTGGCCTGGTTATCATCCCTCGACCCATATTGGCCCTCTACTGCATCTCGGGCCAATATGGGGGTCTCGGGATGATCCCCAGGCCAATATGGAAATGCCCATGTATTAATCTGTAAATAATAAAAATATATATCTGTTCACAGTGAAGCAAAATACATGTCATATGCATAAAACTAGTACCACAACTTAAGAGTTAATAGCCTTTACCATTATTTAAATGATAGTGAAATTGGCTATCGTTACACATAAGGAAACAGTTGGTCCAATTTGATCCAATAAATTATTGAATATATCACCTCTCGTCATTTGTACGGTCGAAATAGAATCTTGTTAAACATGCAATATTGAAACTGAAAATAGTGACATGTACATGAATTTAGAATTGATTAGTCATATTACTATTCTAAAGCGCTAAAGGCCCTGTTACACGGTAAAGCAAGTATCGCGATACTTGTATCATGCAACTTGTTGTATCATGATCCTTGACAGTTTTCATGCAGATTTTTTTTTACAAATTGTTCCCACCAAATGGAGAAACCTGACAATGAAGACATTATCATACAAATTGTAGAGATTCTCCATCTGTTCCTTTGACCAATTAACATCACTACTTTCCCCCCTTTCCAGTCATGTTTTATTTACCATGTGCTGACCATGTGCTTTTATTTGTTGATGATGTTGTAACCTCCTGACCTCAAACCAAGATCTCTGATTGGTCAGACATAGAATGTATCGTGATCCTTGCTGTACAGAATAGAACATGTTCTATCCCAAAGTGTGTATCATGCAACTTCTAAAAGTTGCATGATACAGAGTAATATCACTGTTTACACTGTATTTTTTGGTTTATGATACAAGTATCATGATACTTGCTTTACCGTGTAACAGGGGCTTAACCGAAGTACATTCTGTATGAAACACAGCTGTGTTTTCATAATCCCATAATACTGCCAAAATTCTATTCAATTTGCTTAATTATAAAATACTATTGAAATAATTATTACCGGAAAAAGACGTGGTTTCCGATGGCGGTTTAGTTTGAAAGTCACGTGTCAATTTTTGATCAATAATTTCTGGATTTACGTCTTAGTATGTTCTCACCAATATGTAACTAAATATTGCTTGACTTGGAATTAAACGACAGACATACAATCAATATATTTTACATTTTTGGCTAAGATAGTTATCTTGATGTTAAATAATGTAACAGGAAAAATTATAACTTGCGGAACATCCATTGCATGTGCAAAATGATCAGGAAACGTTGAATTGACTTTTGCTTTCAATTCTATGTCAGTTGAAAGTGGAAATAAACTCAGGTTGACTGCCTTTCAATCCAATACAACAAATCCATTAATTATTTTTTTACAAGGTCGAAAGTTATTGACACAAAATGTTCTTTAATGGTAAAAGCGTTTCGAAATGAACAAGATGGCTTAATGTACTATTAATCCTGGTCTATATCCTCACTGTATGTACTATTAATCCTGGTCTATATCCTCACTGTATGTACTATTAATCCTGATCTATACCCTCACTGTATGTACTATTAATCCTGGTCTATATCCTCACTGTATGTACTATTAATCCTGGTCTATATCCTCACTGTATGTACTATTAATCCTGATCTATACCCTCACTGTATGTACTATTAATCCTGGTCTATATCCTCACTGTATGTACTATTAATCCTGGTCTATATCCTCACTGTATGTACTATTAATCCTGGTCTATATCCTCACTGTATGTACTATTAATCCTGGTCTATATCCTCACTGTATGTACTATTAATCCTGGTCTATATCCTCACTGTATGTACTATTAATCCTGGTCTATATCCTCACTGTATGTACTATTAATCCTGGTCTATATCCTCACTGTATGTACTATTAATCCTGGTCTATATCCTCACTGTATGTACTATTAATCCTGGTCTATATCCTCACTGTATGTCAAAATGAAAGTCATTGTATTAAAGAAACCTTACAAATACGATCACTGTTTAACTTTTCCAAGGTTTTACAGATGTAACTTGTCAGAACAATAGGACTATGCTTTGTCGATTCAGAAATTTAATATATATGGATGTTACCACTTATCTAAATGGAACAGAAATCATCCGGCTTACAGATATACATGTAGCTAAAAAGATTTAAGATGATGTTGAGGGTGGGAGGGAAAGTTGTTGCAGAAGTCAATGTCGTCAGGACATGTGTCTTTTTCCTTAATGCTACGTTCTCAGAGGCGAAGCAAAAAATACCAAATTGTGTAGTCATTTGTTAGATCCATCCTGAGATTGAACACTCAATCTACCCCACGCAATGATACGACAATGTTAAACAGTTACGTCACGGCAGTTTTGATATCAGCCAATATTTATTCAAAACAAGATTAATGTACCAAATTATAGTAACACCCCAATATTAATTTTTCTGCAATCAAAGCGTTAATTACTGGCTTGGATTGGCACACCACTATCAAAATCATGAATGTCTAATTAGCTGCAGTCGATACGTTTCTGGAATAATTAGAGTAAACCGATATGGAGGTGGGCTATGGTGCTTAATGCCACTTTCAACAATAATTAAGCTATATCGTGGAGGTAAGTTTTATTGGTGAAGGAAACCGCAGTACCCGGGGAAAACCACAAGTCACTGATAACCTTTATCACATAAGGTTGTATCGAGTACGCCTTGCCATGAGTTTTATCACATAAGGTTGTATCGAGTACGCCTTGCCATGAGTTTTATCACATAAGGTTGTATCGAGTACGCCTTGCCATGAGTTTTATCACATAAGGTTGTATCGAGTACGCCTTGCCATGAGTTTTATCACATAAGGTTGTATCGAGTACGCCTTGCCATGAGTTTTATCACATAAGGTTGTATCGAGTACGCCTTGCCATGAGTTTTATCACATAAGGTTGTATCGAGTACGCCTTGCCATGAGTTTTATCACATAAGGTTGTATCGAGTACGCCTTGCCATAAGTTTTATCACATAAGGTTGTATCGAGTACGCCTTGCCATGAGTTTTATCACATAAGGTTGTATCGAGTACGCCTTGCCATGAGTTTTATCACATAAGGTTGTATCGAGTACGCCTTGCCATGAGTTTTATCACATAAGGTTGTATCGAGTACGCCTTGCCATGAGTTTTATCACATAAGGTTGTATCGAGTACGCCTTGCCATGAGTGGGATTTAAACTATCAGAAAACAACTATTGAACATAAAATAAATGTATCAACTGATAGTGACAGCCCAATATTAATTATTATAGAATCGAAACGTTAATTACTTACTCGGACAAACACACTTGTTGACATGTAATTAAATACACACGACACGTTCCTGGAATAATCTTGCTCAGGTACAGGTTAAAGCCAAACGATTGGAAAAACTAATAATTTTATAGTCGTTGTACATTTAACATTTCGACAATTAGAATTATAAACTATTACTACCCCGCCACTGTTTATTGAAGTGTCTATACGAAGAAAAACGTAGATATCAAATGTAGTCCATACTACGCGTTTCTGGAATAACCTTCATCAGATATGCTCAAAGCCAAAATATTTGAAATCCAAATTAATTAAAAATCTTGGGAACGAGAAAACCAAAAGGCCTATTCAGGATAGCTAAATTCTTTTACGGTCACATATGCCTGAGAAAGAAGTACCAGAAACCAGGAACGTGTGCTATCGTGTATATGTGTGTTGGGAGTAGAGGATGAAGTACCAGCAACCAGGAACGTGTGCTGTCGTGTATATGTGTGTTGGGAGTAGAGGATGAAGTACCAGAAACCAGGAACGTGTGCTATCGTGTATATGTGTGTTGGGAGTAGAGGATGAAGTACCAGAAACCAGGAACGTGCGCTGTCGTGTATATGTGTGTTGGGAGTAGAGGATGAAGTACCAGAAACCAGGAACGTGTGCTATCGTGTATATGTGTGTTGGGAGTAGAGGATGAAGTACCAGAAACCAGGAACGTGTGCTGTCGTGTATATGTGTGTTGGGAGTAGAGGATGAAGTACCAGAAACCAGGAACGTGTGCTGTCGTGTATATGTGTGTTGGGAGTAGAGGATGAAGTACCAGAAATCAGGAACGTGTGCTGTCGTGTATATGTGTGTTGGGAGTAGAGGATCAAGTACCAGAAACCAGGAACGTGTGCTGTCGTGTATATGTGTGTTGGGAGTAGAGGATGAAGTACCAGAAACCAGGAACGTGTGCTGTCGTGTATATGTGTGTTGGGAGTAGAGGATGAAGTACCAGAAACCAGGAACGTGTGCTATCGTGTATATGTGTGTTGGGAGTAGAGGATGAAGTACCAGAAACCAGGAACGTGCGCTGTCGTGTATATGTGTGTTGGGAGTAGAGGATGAAGTACCAGAAACCAGGAACGTGTGCTATCGTGTATATGTGTGTTGGGAGTAGAGGATGAAGTACCAGAAACCAGGAACGTGTGCTGTCGTGTATATGTGTGTTGGGAGTAGAGGATGAAGTACCAGAAACCAGGAACGTGTGCTGTCGTGTATATGTGTGTTGGGAGTAGAGGATGAAGTACCAGAAATCAGGAACGTGTGCTGTCGTGTATATGTGTGTTGGGAGTAGAGGATCAAGTACCAGAAACCAGGAACGTGTGCTGTCGTGTATATGTGTGTTGGGAGTAGAGGATGAAGTACCAGAAACCAGGAACGTGTGCTATCGTGTATATGTGTGTTGGGAGTAGAGGATGAAGTACCAGAAACCAGGAACGTGTGCTGTCGTGTATATGTGTGTTGGGAGTAGAGGATGAAGTACCAGAAACCAGGAACGTGTGCTGTCGTGTATATGTGTGTTGGGAGTAGAGGATGAAGTACCAGAAACCAGGAACGTGTGCTGTCGTGTATATGTGTGTTGGGAGTAGAGGATGAAGTATCAGAAACCAGGAACGTGTGCTGTCGTGTATATGTGTGTTGGGAGTAGAGGATGAAGTACCAGAAACCAGGAACGTGTGCTGTCGTGTATATGTGTGTTGGGAGTATCGAGTTTTCCTCTGTTTCAGAGAATGTTTGTTTATCAAACATTGAAGAGTTATTTAAGCCCAACTAAGGCTATCAACGTTCACAATAGATACAATTGAGTTTTAAATTTCCTTGGATGATACCCATTAATTCCATGTAGTCATCAATAGCCTACTGGTACACTCGGGGACTAAAGCGTTCATTAGCAGTGAGTTCAAATCAATCGCAGTAATACAATTCAGAAATAAAGATAGTATAGCTATGCTTTGTCGTTAATTTGGGCATTTGTCCTTTGATTTCGACGAGTTATATTGTCAGCGAACTCACTCTTATAGTGCAAATTATAGGTCAATGTTACGTGAAAGACATCATGATGCTACCGAAAAAAACCAATAACGTCAATTTTGAAGGTCTTGACATACATTATAATTAGGATAACAACTCGTCCTACCGGACACGATGAGATACTCTCGACCTTCAAAGCAGACATTATTCTATGCATATCATATTTGCTTTACAACCTTTTCAGTGATATTCTATATATTTTATAAATTTTGTAATAAAATATAATACAAAATAAAATATCACACAATCAGAACAGTTCTAAAATCCCATCTGACAATCGTTGAAAGCGGATATCAGAACGATGGTACTTAATGTACAAAAGACGAAAAGTGCAAATGGTTGAAATAAGAATATGTGTCTTGAACATGATATTAATTTCTTTATTTTTGTAAATATGGTTTTGTTTGTATCACATCAAGCCACAAGATATGTTATTGTTTGTTTATAATTATCCCCATAAATTCCTATTAATGTATACTGTTGTCTCCAATTTATAGTTTTGAGCAAGGTTATTATAAGACTAATATTACCAGCATACAATATACAATACAAATATCATTCAAAACATTTATTTACCAATCGCAATCGCTAGTCACAGGTCATTATCAATGTGGCTAAGACTTGTTGGTTAATTTTACATATTTATTCAAAATCAGGGTCTGCATGCATTGTCGCTGAAGTTGTGAGCTCTGTTGCCGACCGCGGTGAGGTTTACTCGATGTAACTTTATGTGTAAAGTAGGAGCGGATACAGGATTTCAAGGTAGGGGGGGGGGGGGGTACTTAAAAAAATTGCGCCGAGCGGAGGGAGGCGCGAAATTGTTTGAGGTATTTCGTGTGAAAAATCACGATTTTACGTCAAAAAATAATATTTTTTCCAATTTTAGGCGGGGACGCGCCCCTGTAAAGTGTAAGTAACTTATGACAGATATTTGCGTTTCCTATGTACTTTCGTTCATTCCGCTATTAAAACTGATAATGTATTAACTTGCCTGTTTTGCTGTTGCAAGTAGCTTTCGCTTCATGTTTTAAATTTATTTATGGCTGTACTCAATGTTTTGGAAGTGTAATCTCAATTCAAAATAGGCAAACAATATATTTCAATAATGGGAAAGGTATTAGTGTTGGTGAAACATCTTTGAGCAAATTATAGGCTTCTTAATTATAGAAGTACTTCATAAAATATTACGTCGTGCTTGTACATATTTTGCGAGAAGGGTTTTACAAAATATATCTAAAGTTGAAAATAAACGTTAGCGAAATGCGAAGGGCATTCATAAATGGATATTCCATGGACACTGTCAACATTGAGCATACTAGCTACAGGACGAGGATAAACAAAGCACAAAAACACAACACAACACAGAAGACTCAAAAGAGGACCAACAAGGGCCTCACCACTAACCAGGTTCTCACGAAGGGTAAGCAGTTCTTGCCTCTTTAGACAGTCATTATCTTGATCATATATGCAATACGTGCTTGACATATATAAGACATGATCGGAAATTCAAATAAATATTAATTATTAGTATTTTTTTTCCCAAGACAAGGATTATCAGGTCCACATCAGATGAGCTCTGATAATCCTTGTCGAGTGAAAAAAAATACCAATAATTTTTTTATCGGTAATTTCACAATTGTAACACAGCTTTGTGATTTTTTTGTTGTGTTTTGACCTTTTTTTTGAATGAAAGGTTTAGTGACGTCACGTTAGACGCGCATGACAAATGACCAACAGCTAATAATTTCTAGTATCACGAGTCGGTGGTCAACTGAACGTTGTTACTAAATTTATCTGGTAGTAAAGATCAAAGGAAACTGTAACAAATTACCGATAAATTAAAAAGTCTTCGGAGCAAGTAAGTCACAGAACCTAAACCGGATAGCCAAAAGTCAATAAATAATTGATGGTAAAACTTACGCTAATCTTGCTCAAGGACCTTTCAAATCTTTTGACCTTGGTCGTACTTGAGAAGAAGGTTTTTCCAGAATCGCGTTGTGTGTACTATAGTAATGACAACAAATCTACATTTATGACAACGCATATAATGAAATATTACATAATAATAATAATGATGACAACGCATATAATGAAATATTACATAATAATAATAATGACGACGATGACAACGCATATAATGAAATATTACATAATAATAATAATGACGACGATGACAACGCATATAATGAAATATTACATAATAATAATAATGACGATGATGACAACGCATATAATGAAATATTACATAATAATAATAATGATGACAACGCATATAATGAAATATTACATAATAATAATAATGACGACGATGACAACGCATATAATGAAATATTACATAATAATAATGATGACGATGATGACAACGCATATAATGAAATATTACATAATAATAATAATGACGATGATGACAACGCATATAATGAAATATTACATAATAATAATAATGACGACGATGACCACGCATATAATGAAATATTACATAATAATAATAATGACGATGATGACAACGCATATAATGAAATATTACATAATAATAATAATGACGATGATGACAATGCATATAATGAAATATTACATAATAATAATAATGACGATGATGACAACGCATATAATGAAATATTACATAATAATAATAATGACGACGATGACAACGCATATAATGAAATATTACATAATAATAATGACGATGATGACAACGCATATAATGAAATATTACATAATAATAATAATGACGACGATGACAACGCATATAATGAAATATTACATAATAATAATAATGACGATGATGACAACGCATATAATGAAATATTACATAATCATAATAATGACGACGATGACAACGCATATAATGAAATATTACATAATAATAATAATGACGATGATGACAACGCATATAATGAAATATTACATAATAATAATAATGACGACGATGACAACGCATATAATGAAATATTACATAATAATAATGACGATGATGACAACGCATATAATGAAATATTACATAATAATAATAATGACGACGATGACAACGCATATAATGAAATATTACATAATAATAATAATGACGACGATGACAACGCATATAATGAAATATTACATAATAATAATAATGACGACGATGACAACGCATATAATGAAATATTACATAATAATAATAATGACGATGATGACAACGCATATAATGAAATATTACATAATAATAATAATGACGATGATGACAACGCATATAATGAAATATTACATAATAATAATAATGACGACGATGACAACGCATATAATGAAATATTACATAATGATAATGACGATGATGACAACGCATATAATGAAATATTACATAATAATAATAATGACGACGATGACAACGCATATAATGAAATATTACATAATAATAATAATGACGATGATGACAACGCATATAATGAAATATTACATAATCATAATAATGACGACGATGACAACGCATATAATGAAATATTACATAATAATAATAATGACGACGATGACAACGCATATAATGAAATATTACATAATAATAATAATGACGACGATGACAACGCATATAATGAAATATTACATAATAATAATAATGACGATGATGACAACGCATATAATGAAATATTACATAATAATAATAATGACGATGATGACCACGCATATAATGAAATATTACATAATAATAATAATGACGACGATGACAACGCATATAATGAAATATTACATAATAATAATAATGACGAAGATGACAACGCATATAATGAAATATTACATAATAATAATAATGACGACGATGACAACGCATATAATGAAATATTACATAATAATAATAATGACGATGATGACAACGCATATAATGAAATATTAAATAATAATAATAATGACGATGATGACAACGCATATAATGAAATATTACATAATAATAATAATGACGTTGATGACAACGCATATAATGAAATATTACATAATAATAATAATGACGACGATGACAACGCATATAATGAAATATTACATAATAATGACGACGATGACAACGCATATAATGAAATATTACATAATAATAATAATGACGATGATGACAACGCATATAATGAAAAATACATAACAATAATAATGACGATGATGTCAACGCATATAATGAAATATTACATAATAATAATAATGACGACGATGACAACGCATATAATGAAATATTACATAATAATAATGATGATGACAACGCATATAATGAAATATTACATAATAATATGTACATTTCGTAATTGTCCTTTTATCAAAATGAAATGTCAGAAATGTTGTATTTCATTACTAAGAGACAGGAATACAAATGTTGTGGGATTAAACCTGTATAATGAGTTTCCTGCAATCACTTAACATTCCGATTGTTTTAAGCATGTTTCTATTTGAGTTGTTTTATTACGATAATCTCTAAATTCCAGTTGGCAAATCATCCTGATCAGATGCTATATTAAACTCTTACAGCGATAGCACTTCTACAGAGCCAAGAGGATTGTTTAATTTGCAACATACAATCTCAAATCCTATTCGTTTCCGATTATTTGTTTGTGTCGATTTCCTCTTCAATCATCCAACCCGCTGAGTGACATTTGTAAGCATCATTCAACTTCCTTTGCTAGATATTTTATTCCATTCCATTCTTCTTCAGAACTGTGATGTTTTATTTTGTATGAACAATTAATCTACGAGACGAAAGGATTTTGACAAGGTTCAATCTATCACATCTAGAAAAGCACTTAAAATTGTTTAAACAAAAAAAGATATTACGGTTGCCTTTTGCTTTGTTGAGTAAGCGCTTTTTAATTATTTTAGACGTATATGATACATTATCCTGTCACCATTTTGTGTCATATAGAACCGACTCGAGTGTGGTATATCGTGGGTTCGAACATCGGTTTGGTCAAACCAAAGACTTTAAAATAGGAAAGTGTTGCTTCTCAGCTAAGCCTGTGGCATTAAGGAGTAAGAGCAAATATATGGTTGGCTCAGGATAAGATAACCTGTCCCAGTGGAGATACACGTCTACCAACGGACTGTTGGTCAGAATGCTAGCTTTATTAAATTCCAACTAAGCGTGCTGGTTTAGTGCCAAGCGTATATCATCATCATCTAATACAAATGTACCTTGTTCTCGCCATCATATAGCTAAGTCATCATCTAATACAAATGTACCTTGTTCTCGCCATCATATAGCTAAGTCATCATCTAATACAAATGTACCTTGTTCTCGCCATCATATAGCTAAGTCATCATCTAATACAAATGTACCTTGTTCTCGCCATCATATAGCTAAGTCATCATCTAATACAAATGTACCTTGTTCTCGCCATCATATAGCTAAGTCATCATCTAATACAAATGTACCTTGTTCTCGCCATCATATAACTAAGTCATCATCTAATACAAATGTACCTTGTTCTCGCCATCATATAGCTAAGTCATCATCTAATACAAATGTACCTTGTTCTCGCCATCATATAGCTAAGTCATCATCTAATACAAATGTAACTTGTTCTCGCCATCATATAGCTAAGTCATCATCTAATACAAATGTACCTTGTTCTCGCCATCATATAGCTAAGTCATCATCTAATACAAATGTACCTTGTTCTCGCCATCATATAGCTAAGTCATCATCTAATACAAATGTACCTTGTTCTCGCCATCATATAGCTAAGTCATCATCTAATACAAATGTACCTTGTTCTCGCCATCATATAGCTAAGTCATCATCTAATACAAATGTACCTTGTTCTCGCCATCATATAGCTAAGTCATCATCTAATACAAATGTACCTTGTTCTCGCCATCATATAGCTAAGTCATCATCTAATACAAATGTACCTTGTTCTCGCCATCATATAGCTAAGTCATCATCTAATACAAATGTACCTTGTTCTCGCCATCATATAGCTAAGTCATCATCTAATACAAATGTACCTTGTTCTCGCCATCATATAGCTAAGTCATCATCTAATACAAATGTACCTTGTTCTCGCCATCATATAGCTAAGTCATCATCTAATACAAATGTACCTTGTTCTCGCCATCATATAGCTAAGTCATCATCTAATACAAATGTACCTTGTTCTCGCCATCATATAGCTAAGTCATCATCTAATACAAATGTACCTTGTTCTCGCCATCATATAGCTAAGTCATCATCTAATACAAATGTACCTTGTTCTCGCCATCATATAGCTAAGTCATCATCTAATACAAATGTACCTTGTTCTCGCCATCATATAGCTAAGTCATCATCTAATACAAATGTACCTTGTTCTCGCCATCATATAGCTAAGTCATCATCTAATACAAATGTACCTTGTTCTCGCCATCATATAGCTAAGTCATCATCTAATACAAATGTACCTTGTTCTCGCCATCATATAGCTAAGTCATCATCTAATACAAATGTACCTTGTTCTCGCCATCATATAGCTAAGTCATCATATAATACAAATGTACCTTGTTCTCGCCATCATATAGCTAAGTCATCATCTAATACAAATGTACCTTGTTCTCGCCATCATATAGCTAAGTCATCATCTAATACAAATGTACCTTGTTCTCGCCATCATATAGCTAAGTCATCATCTAATACAAATGTACCTTGTTCTCGCCATCATATAGCTAAGTCATCATCTAATACAAATGTACCTTGTTCTCGCCTTCATATAGCTAAGTCATCATCTAATACAAATGTACCTTGTTCTCGCCATCATATAGCTAAGTCATCATCTAATACAAATGTACCTTGTTCTCGCCATCATATAGCTAAGTCATCATCTAATACAAATGTACCTTGTTCTCGCCATCATATAGCTAAGTCATCATCTAATACAAATGTACCTTGTTCTCGCCATCATATAGCTAAGTCATCATCTAATACAAATGTACCTTGTTCTCGCCATCATATAGCTAAGTCATCATCTAATACAAATGTACCTTGTTCTCGCCATCATATAGCTAAGTCATCATCTAATACAAATGTACCTTGTTCTCGCCATCATATAGCTAAGTCATCATCTAATACAAATGTACCTTGTTCTCGCCATCATATAGCTAAGTCATCATCTAATACAAATGTACCTTGTTCTCGCCATCATATAGCTAAGTCATCATCTAATACAAATGTACCTTGTTCTCGCCATCATATAGCTAAGTCATCATCTAATACAAATGTACCTTGTTCTCGCCATCATATAGCTAAGTCATCATCTAATACAAATGTACCTTGTTCTCGCCATCATATAGCTAAGTCATCATCACTTCGAATTGTGTCGGCTTTCTATAACCCTCTGAATTCTAACCTTTTTCAACACATACCATTATAAATCGGCATTGTCCCTTGGCAATAATATCCGATCGCCGACCATGTGTATTATCTCCCCTTTGCTTGTGACAATCAGAGCGTCCATTCGTAGACAAACCAATTATCAACGTTTCACCCCCGGTTTTTAGTGGGGTTCGTGTTACTCGATCTTTAGTTTTATGTGTATGTTTTGTAGATCGTTGTTAGTCCTTTTGTTCTTTTTCTTTTTGCCATCGTGTTGTATGTTCTTCTTCGAATTACGGATTCTGATTAATCCTTTGGTATCTTCCAAATTTTCTTAGGCCTATGAAAACTAGTATAACACTGTCAGTTGCTTTACTGAAATGCCTGTACCAAGGCAGGAATGTGAGCGGTCAGGTATATGTGTGTTAAGGGTATCGACCAGCACATGTCACTATTCCACCTTAATGCATAAAAGTCTTGGCTAAGAATGAGAAATGTACAGGTAAATCAACCTACCATACGATCACGTCCACAACGACCCCTTCAAATAATTCAGAATGACGTTTTGTAAAGGAAGCTTGTTTTTTTAACTGAAGATTAGACACATGTGATAGATTTGTATAAATTTCCATGTCATTTTGCACACGGAATTCCATAAAACAAAAATAAACAAACCACTTAGAGACATCAGTGCAGTAAGTTACTCTACAGACAGGAACACCAACAACAACGGGGAAAACAAAGCATTAAAAAGGAGATAAAATAACAAATAATTATTCTGACCACTAACGTTTGATTAACTACGTGTAAGTCATCTACTAAATAGATTTAGACATGGCGAGTATAAATATATACTACAGCGGAAATTAGATAGATAATCACACTTTGTTTGTTTATATGACTTCTCACCTACGCTATGTTTCAAGTTGTGCGGTCATCCTTGTGTACTAAGACAGGATCATAATGCAAATATATTTGTCAAAGAGAAAACAAGAAATATAAAAAACAAAAAAATACCACACTATCCGAACAATATCAAAATCACAGAAAGAGAGGGAATTATGGTGTTTAACGCCACTTTCATCGTTATTTCAGTTATATCGTCGCAAACTTGACAGCCCTAATACACAAAATACACGAGTGCTCACTTTGATGGCTTGGTACAGGCACTTCGAAAAAAGTGGCGGTGTTAAGCTGATTTTCTGGCCCAAACTTCCTCTCTTAGTGATATTATGCGATCATGCAATTTCTTTTTCGATGTGAGTAAACTATCAACGTTATTGTCTTAAAGAATACCCCTTGACTGCATGCTACGAACCGTTTCAAACTTATTTCAAGGTATGCACCCACTTTTGAAGAACCCAGTGCGCAACAAGCAGAACAGAAATAAAAGCGCTGTCTCTTTGCTTTAATATGTGTCTGAGCGTAATGTTGGATATTCTCATATGTTATTTTACGTCAATATTAGTTCTTATTAATTATCATAGGAATTTATAGGGACTGAAATGTAGAACAGCAATACAATCACTGTTCCTTTACTTTAAGCTCTGTCTAATTAAAGGTAATAACAAAATTACCGAACTCCGAACAATCTTACAAAGGGAAAGTCAAAACTCATAAGTATATAAACAGACAAAATCAGTCAACAACCGGAAAACTGTGAAAACCGTAATGACCCTCACTTGGTACAGGCATTTCTAAAGAAATGGTGGGTTGAATCAGATTTTAAGGCGCCAAACCTCCCGCTCTCATTACGGTTCAAAGGTTCCGGCTGTCACTATAAATATAATTTCAATCGTTTGAAGAATGAATTAGATTGAAATTGATTTATTTTACTTATCTGCCCATAGAGGCGCTTCTTTTTCCCGCCTCATGAGCTGTCGAGTGTGACGTGTCATTCAGCACGATAGGGTCAGCTCGAATAGTCGTGTTTTCAGATATTAAAAAATATTTTTAGTGATTACTTGTTTGTTTTTCATCTTGCGTGTGGAGGTTTTTGATAAGCAGTTTTGCTTTTTATTTACTTATATAGTGACATTTTGCCATTTTTTCATCGTGACATTTATGTTATAAATACATTTGTTTGTACTTACTGATTAAAGAGCACTCGGCACTGTCGTGTGGATATGGAATTTGAATTGTTTTTTAGTATTTATTTCTATAAATGACATGTTTGTATCACTTGTTGTGTAATGGGTCGCATTTGGATAATGCGACAAATATGTGTCATTTTGGTCTGTCATGAATATGGGCATGTTTGGGTAGAAGAACAGTATTTAAATACGGGAACAAAATAGGTAAAATAGTTGTCAAAGAAGTACCATATTCGGTGACGTAAATGTCAAAAATATTTTTACGTCACACATTGATAAAAAGAATATCCTTGACATTATGTGAAAATGCATCGCTTATAATCGTTTCTGCAGAGACGGAATATATTTCGACAAGATCTTGGTATCGGAATATAAACTTTTTAAGAGATCGAATAAGGCGAATCTTTTTATAGCCCTGGTCCAGTAGCCTGTTTCTCATTTATAAATGACCCAACCGGTTTGTATACATGTTTACATTTTGACCAAGCCAGATTTCAAAAACATTTGTTGACATCATGTTTTAGGGTATAACTAGTTACTAATTGTCTTTTCATCAACAAAATAGTATTTTTAAGTAAGATCAATCATTCATCAATATTTTTTTTCCCGTGTTTCCGGTGTTTCATCTTCATTTACATCCATCTGCTTTCATATTTATCTTACGTTTAACCGTCATTCGCCTTTCCATGCAAACATTTCATTAGAATGTTATTTAGCATGGTTGTTTCAATAACATTTCTCGTGCTTCATTTAAAATTGTAACATTGTAGAAAAAAAACATTCCACAAAGTAAATATTTGAGAGATGTTTGTTTCAACATCACATTGACACTTTGTAATTGAATTGTATGTTAATAGCAGGAATGTTAAAACTTTACATGCCAGAAATAACTTTATTCAGGCATTAATGTCTGTATGTGTGGATATGCTCGAAAGCTTTTAAATAACATCATAAACCAAATTACACTTTAAATAGTCTTCTACTATTAATGGAAAAATGAAATTAAATATTATATTTACATCAATAAAGGAATGGAAACGTTAGAACATAATGTCAAATAATTGATTAGGGTTAGGGTTATGGTGCTTACGTCACGTTCAACAATATTCCAGTTATATTGTGGCGATTAGTTTTATTGGTGGAGGAAAGGGGAGTATCCGGAGAAAACCACCAACCTGTCGCATTTCCCTGACAAGCTTTATCACATAATGTGTTATCGAGTACACCTCGCCATGAGCGGGATTCGAACTGACAACGTTAATGGTTACTTAGGTAGTTTAAACTACAATACAATAGCGATCACGACGACCCCTTCAAATAATCGAGAATAACATTTGTTGGTTAAGATGTTTAAAAAATCTTTATCATATATTTAGTGGTAAATACAGTAGTTTTGAATATTTGATAAAGTGCCAGATGCCTACCCTTTATCATACCCCTACCCTTTATCATACCCCTACCCTTTATCGTACCCCTACCCTGTATATTCTCCTGTTTAAATATATGATAAAGTGTATAAAACATGGCAATATCCGTATCCTATGCCGTATCACCCTCGACCAATATCATCCAGAGGGCCAATTATCTACTGAAGCTAACGATAATCCTTATTAGAGGCTTAATGACCACTTGTCTGATTTTATATTGATTAAAGAACCATTATGAGGCGCAATATCATCATCCCTTGATGTCCACTGTCTGCAATCAACTATTGTGTTATATTGCAACTTTATTATATACAAATTAATTTACCTGAAATTTTGCCAGTGCAAGTAATATATAAGGAATTTGTGCAAAAGAATTGGTTTGACTTCCACCCAGTTAACGAGACAATAATCAGATGCATAATTTTATTTGTGTGTTAAATTAAAGTGCAAAATAAAAAATACCTCTCAGAATCAATACCTCTAACACACAAATACATAATTGCTTGGTACAGGTACTTTAACACAGTGGTGGGGTTAAACTATATACTGGTCAAGGTCGATTATTGTTAAACTATATACTGGTCAAGGTCGATTATTGTTAAACTATATACTGGTCAAGGTCGATTATTGTTAAACTATATACTGGTCAAGGTCGATTATTATTAAACTATATACTGGTCAAGGTCGATTATTGTTAAACTATATACTGGTCAAGGTCGATTATAGTTAAACTATATACTGGTCAAGGTCGATTATTGTTAAACTATATACTGGTCAAGGTCGATTATTGCTAAAACTATATACTGGTCAAGGTCGATTATTGTTAAACTATATACTGGTCAAGGTCGATTATTGTTAAACTATATACTGGTCAAGGTCGATTATTGTTAACCTATATACTGGTCAAAGTCGATTATAGCATTTAGGTTTCAAATATTCAGGTTTTGAGGGTACCTGTTGAAGATTGCTACAGAAACACGTCATGCACACTAAAATAGTTTTTTGGGCTTGCTTGTTTTAATAATGAAGATCTTTCAAATCAGTACGAACTTTTAAAAATTACTAACAGAAAATGCATTTAATTATATATTTTGCTATTACACCATTCCAAATATGTACTCTAAAATGTCACTCCGTCACTCCACTTCAACACTCCACGTCAAGACTCTATAAAGTACATGGGGCCGATCATATCTTATTGTATGTAATGACTTAACAACGTACGATCGGATGGACTTCAATTGGTTAAACCTGTATTTGCGAAATAAACAAAATGCTATTGTACAACAAATATTTTCTTTGATTGAAACCGTCTAATTACCATTAGTAAGGAATTATAATTGACTTAGCTTTCCAACAGATTATAACATTATGTTACAAAACTTGTCAGTGACTTGCGACAGGTCGGTGGTTTTATCCGTTTCATCCGGTTTCCTCCACCAATAACACTGTCCACCATGATATGACTGATATATTGTTGAAAGTGGAGTTAAACACCACAACCCACCTATATCGCTTATACAGCCTATAGATAATGCAGTTTTAGATATCAGTCAGTGAAGTACGAGCAATCCTTGACTTTACTCTTGTAGTTTTAGATATCAGTGAGTGAAGTACGAGCAATCCTTGACTTTACTCTTGTAGTTTTAGATATCAATCAGTGAAGTACGAGCAATCCTTGACTTTCCTCTTGTAGTTTTAGATATCAGTGAGTGAAGTACGAGCAATCCTTGACTTTACTCTTGTAGTTTTAGATATCAATCAGTGAAGTACGAGCAATCCTTGACTTTACTCTGGTAGTTTTAGATATCAGTGAGTGAAGTACGAGCAATCCTTGACTTTACTCTTGTAGTTTTAGATATCAATCAGTGAAGTACGAGCAATCATTGGCTTTACTCTTGTTCGTACTATTACTATTCTTGTCATTTCAATGAACAAATTATGTACCAGTCATTGGAGATGAAACAAATACGTGGAGGCGTCATTAAAGTGTAAGATTGAAATAGTGATATAAGTACACACCACACGGAAATTTGTATTTGATATTAAAATAATCATACTTAAAGAGATCAAGGTAATTTGAAAATAGAGTATTAAATTCCAAATATGGCTATGCAAACATATATGTATCACATATCAAAAGATCAGCATCTTCAACTTGTTGAAGGCGGTCTGTAGGTGGTGGATGATGCAACAAATATGAAAAAAAACAAAAAAAACATAGATATTTAATTTATTCAAAAGATAAGAAAGTAAAATAATTTTAAAGTCTTTGGGAACAAGAAAATCAAAAAGGTTTTCTTAAGGGGTTACCATACACTACAGGGAGATTAATCTTTAAAATCAGTTGAACGTTTTGATCATATGATGTTTGTATGGAGATTTCAAGCATCTCAGTGATCAAAACCACAGAGAGAAAAGCTGCTATGTGGCTAGTGAATTTATAGCTCTGAGTCTGTTGGTTGGAATTTGCTAAAATTTTGATATTTATTACAGTGGATATATTCAAACACACTGCCAAAAAAATAAGAAAATTAAACGAGCAGATCAAATTTTACCTGAAGTGTGTGGTACCATCTTAAATCGACTAAGCTGTATATATGTCTGAGGGAGATTGGCATTAGTATTATTTGGAACCTGTACATTTCAAATAAGGGTAATAACAAAATTACCGAATTCCGAACAATCTTACAAAGGGAAAGTCAAAACGCATAATTATATAAACAGACAAAATCAGTCAACAACCGGAAAACTGTGAAAACCGTAATGACCCTGACTTGGTACAGGCATTTCTAAAGAAATGGTGGGTTGAATCAGATTTTAAAGCGCCAAACCTCCCGCTCTCATTACGGTTCAAAGGTTCCGGCTGTCACTATAACAGTATTTAAATACAGAAACAAAATAGGTAAAATAGTTGTCAAGGCAGTACCATATTCGGTGACGTAAATGTCAAAAATATTTTTACGTCAAACATACAAATATATAATAAACCATGTCAGCCTCGAAGCAGTGACTACTGGGATGATGATATTTTTGGGGAATAATAATCCACCAGCAGAGGCATAGGCCAAGTCATAGTAATACAACCGTAGGTATTTACTTAAGTGCACATGGGTCGTTTCTTTATTAAGTACAATCATACTGTAGCCAACATATGAAATGAGAAATGAAGGCAACATGCTTCTCAAAGAACTTGCAAAATTGTGTGTATGTATATATCAGTTTTAATTGGATTTACACACTGATGATTGGTTCTTTCCTTTATTGATATAATTATGAATTATGACATCAGAGCCAGATGTAATAAGTTAAGAATGTATATTTACATGCTTGATAATACAATTATATTTATTGTTATTTACGAACTAGTTTACAGTACAGAAGATGAGAACATTTTTGGCAATTTGTAGATTTTCGAATACACATCAATTGATTTCCAAACATAAAACTACGATAAGTTCCCCAATTTAATTATTTAATTTAACATTCAAACTATATCATCAAAGAATTATTAATTATTTTACTGTATACCATATTGCCATGGTATTACATCATAATTCCGATAAAACTATAGAGACTTTTATCCGTAATTTTGAATATGATTCCAAGACTACAAATTCGTGATACATAAATATGAGAATAAAATAAAGCTGTATCTTTGATGGAAACATTTAACTCTGTGTTCATAAACAGGTGGTACGTTTCCTGTGAGGTATGTCTTAAACACAAAACTATAACTGCTAATTTCAACGTAATTTTATAATGGCCAATACATTGTTTGTAGCTTACTTATATCTGTGTTAAACCAACTGCCAGAAACCTTGTTATTTTTTAAACTACATAAATTCTGTATTGAAAACTTTAAATAATATAATACATGTTCACCATTCTTACAATTTGTTCAACGTTTTGAGGTTGGGGATTATGGTGCCTAATGCCATTATCAACAGTATTTCAGTTAAATCGTGGCGGTAAACTTTATTGATGTATGAAACCGTAGTACCAGGAGAAAACCACAGACCTACTCCAAGTCACTGACAAACTTTATCACATAATATTGTATCGAGTACATCTAGCCATAAGCTGGATTAAAACACACAACGTATTTTGTATCAAACGTTTTGGACATCGGGCCTTTATCATTGATAAATCAATGCAGAAATCACATGCAAGTATCGACAAACTTAAAAACCTCGCGAAAGTGATGACGTCATATAACTTTGTGCACAAAAAAATTGAACATTTTATGAATGATGGACGATTGTATGTCTATGGACATGTAATCTCTTTATAGAATTATTATTTTTTTAATACGTACAGTTTATTGTACAAACTCCTGATTTATAATAACCTAAATAGCCCAGGGTAGCTCACTTAGGACACCTGATTGCTTAAAAACTCATTTGTACAGGGGAAAAAACATATGAGCATATACAATTATCCTTGATAAAATGACCTATGACCGATGTGTTTCTGGAGCATGCCAGATTGACATTGAAAAATGATAATTGCTTATATTTGAAAACACCATCTTTCATTTCTGAGCTATGATAACGGATTATATTTTGTTGGTATTGAAATCGTGCTTTAGTGAAAACCAAAGTAAAATGTTTCACTAAATAATGACACCATGTCAATTTTCATATCGGAGCATCTTTTAGTTGATAAATGATAGATTTTTGGACGGTTTCTCATTTGTGTGGTAAAGAGATTTTCTAATCGTAAAATATTACTTATTACTTAGTTGATGTGGGTCTGGCGGTATTTAGAAGAAATGAAAACATGTATTTGTTTCCTGTAATAACAGTAATTTGTGTGGGATGCCTAATGTTGCTAAAGAGACTAATAATTGTAAAAATATAAAACTGCTGATTTGTTTTTTAATGTAACACGTACTCCATTTAAAATGTATACAAAGAGTAACATGGGTCTCCGCAAATTTAATGGTAAATTGATGGAAAACATTCACAATTGATATCGGAGTAATGAAAAACATAAAATACTACACTGTCAGAACATTTCCAAGGTCTAGCTGCAAAATTGCAAAAACACAGGGAACACCGATACTCCTTACACGTACATGATCGCTCACTCCAGGTACTTCAGTGAACACAATCGTATAATACTTTTGGTAGTTAATACACACATCCTTTTTAACATCACCGATGTCATGCCAATCCTCAAGATTTGTATCAGAACAATTGTCGATTTATTGGACTCTATATTATGTTGTGTATCTCTTTTATAATACACATAATGACATTGAAAGCTGACCACAACTACTGTAGTTATTAAGCAAAAGTACAATTATGACGTTTTTTTTTATTACGTGATTTTCTAAAAGGTATATATGACGTTACTAGATTAACTAGAATAATACGAAGGGCACCACCAATGGAGCAGGAGCTGCTTACCCTTCCGGAGAACCTGAGTTCACCCCGGTTTTCAGTAAGGTTCGCTTTACGCGATCTTTAGTGTTATATGTATGTTTTATAGATCTTTGTTTGTTCTTTTGGTCATTGTGTTGTCAGTTTTGACGTCATGTTTACTGTGACGTCATCGATGAATCGATGAATGCGGTTTTACACAAAGCTGATAAATAGGACGTTGGCACTCGAGGGGTGGTTTGAAAAGCCTAAAAATAGGCTCTTTGGAAAAATTTAGGTTTTTTGGATATGTAATAAATGTACTGTTAGCAAAGTAGAAGTACGACACAACCTATATAGACACTATATGAAAATAAAAGGGGCAGATAACCAGGGCTAGTTCCAGTCACCATGCTAAATATAGGATGCGGGGTTTCCTATGGTTATAGGACGCGGACGTCGTAGAGAACACCACATGGACACTTCCGAAGGGGTCACGTGATCTTCGGTCATTACGGATGTTGTACAACTTCCGGTTGCGTATACCCAAGAGAACCCCGAAGGCGGTCAAGCGACCTTGGGTCACATCTGGTAGCCCTGTTACTACTACTAAGGAAAAAAAGCGCGGGAAAAAGCCAGGCATGCGCAGAACCTACTACCGGTCAGGGCCGCTTCCGGACAGGGCCACTTCCGGTCACGTGACTTTGTCACTTCCGGTCAAAAGGGCGGATATGGCGCAACTTCCGGTTGCGCATGCACATATCATACTTCCGGACAGGGTCACTTCCTGTCACTTCCGGTCATGTCACTTCCGATCACGTGACTTCCGGTAGCACCCCCTCACAGCACCCCCGCAAATGCTAACTGAGCTGTACCCATATACTACTGACATTCCTGACTTTGGAGTGCTTATGACATTGCATCCTTTGTATTTGCGGTTTTGTTATGACGCGGAGTGAAAAAGGCTTATATGTCGTTACGCTATATTAATTACAAAAAAACTGGTCTATTCAGACATTCCTGACTTTGGAGTGCTTATGACGTTACATCCTTTGTATTTGCGGTTTTGTTATGACGCGGAGTGAAAAAGGCTTATATGACGTTACGCTATATTCATTACAAAAACTGGTCTATTCAGACATTCCTGACTTTGGAGTGCTTATGACGTTTACATCCTTTGTAGTTGTGGTTTTGTTATGACGCGGACTAAGAAAGGCCTAAATGACATTAGACGATATTCATTACGAAAACTGGTCTAATAGTGTAGTGCTGATGACGTTTATATTTTCCAATTTTTGCTATGATGGGGATTGACAACAATGCTTATATGGCGACACAATGCAACTGAGGCAAACCTCAAATTCAATAGCGTACTGTTAACAAAGAATGAATCTATTAAAACCTTCAATTTGGTTAAAATTTCTACAATACAGTGTCAAATCTAAATTATCAAATGTCAAATCAGCCATTTATCCTTTTTTATTATGCTAAAGGCTATAGAAATCCGTTCCATCATTAAAACTGATCAGTGAAATTCCCATAAAAATCAAATTTAGATTGCTGCACAAATTGATCGAGCTTTTTTTGTGTTTGAATAGTACTATAGTAGAGGCTGTACGTCCTGATTAATTTGTTAGATTATATTTTAATCCTGCACTGCATCATAAAACATTACAATGTAATGTAAAAAGTTCAAAGTAATTAGAACGTAATACAAACAATGTACTAAGCAAAGTTTGAACATACCCAAGCGGTAACCAGAAGCCATAACTAGCTAACAGTGCAATACCAATGTAGACTTAGGCGTATGGTGTTTAACGCCACTTAACACACTAGTTTAGCTATATCGTGGTGGTCAGTTTTATTGTTGGATGAAACCGGAGTACTCGGATAAAACCACCGACCTGTCGCAAGTCACTGACATGTTTTATAATGTTGTATCGATTACACCTCGCCATGAGCGGAATTCCAATTCACAACGTTAATGGTGATAGACAGTTTTAAATCCAACAATCATACAATCAGGACGACCCCGCAATGGCAATGTAAAACATTGCTATAAGTTCAAAGTAATTAGGGCGACATAATGTAACATTACAATGTAATAAGTAGAAAGTAATTAGGATGTCGTGAAAAGAAAATCCCATTTTACTGCTGAAGCCATTGTAAAACTCGTTACATAATAGTGTAAAGCAACATTAATTACAAATATGGCAGATTCAAATATTCATTGTAGCAACTAACCAATAATGCTCCGCATTACAACGAGCTCATAGATGGCAATATTATCTACTGTATTCACACTTTCTCAAGTTTTATTGTCATTTCTGTGATTCCGAGTGGTATTTTCAGTGAGAAATAAATAATGCACAATTCTCAGACAATTGGGACAAATGCCTATTTTATTGTCCCTTGAAATATTAACGGCCAAATCCGCTATTAATATGTCTGTAAAGTCGTTTTCCCAAACACCAAGGCATTATTTATCAAAAATATGCATAAATTTGACTTCAAAGAAGAATAAAATTACTCCAATGTTAAGTGATAATGTGTCATTTTTTTACAAAAACGAATGTCCCTCGTGAGGTGTAGTTTTTTTTTATTGTGTATTTCATTTACAAAGCTAACAATATGTGTCCTAATTTTGCGTTTTCAGAATCCCTGACCAATCAGACAGCAAACATTTAATATCATTTTAAAGCAATTTGTTACGATATAAAACCACTATTTTGAGATTGTATGTTCCTATTTTTGTGACCAGATACGCTACCAACTTTTAGATAGACTTTACAATTATCTGATGTTCAATTAAAAGACTAGTTTATGTTGTTTTTGATGAGTTGTTATATTTCCTTAAACTGAACAAAATTATTAAAAGATTAGTTATAACGATAAAAAAATGCATAAGACGATTCAACAGAAAAATGCTTTGTTACGCTAATTTTCAACAGATACGTTACTATGATATTGTCTGTATCAAAGGTAATTACTTGCATCAGATACATATAATTGAGTAGATATGTTCTTGCATCTTTGATCTTTATTTCCAGTATCAGGAAATGTTCTGTTAACAAAACATATTTGATATTAAAGATTTTTAATATTTTTGTCAACAGATACGTTACCGACAGATATATTACCGTGTTTAGATTAACGATGGATTATTGGCACATTTCATGAATTTATACATACATGCTACCTACTTTGATATTTCCATGGTCATTTTATGATCGAGGAAACATTTCCGGCAATACAAAAAGCTTTTCAATATTTTTGTGTTCATATATTGATATTATTTAGTCAAACATATGAATAATAAATATATATTAGTTCATTTCACTAAAATCGATTAAAATGTTGGAAAATTGTTGTAATTCAGGTTTTTAACATTGAATAACGTATCTGTTTCTCATGGTAACGTATTTGTTATATGCTTTGAACACATGATTACTCGATTCCACAAAGTCTTTTGTAAAATAAATCTTGTTCCTACAGCAAAGTTGTTATTTTTAAGTGATTTATAAATAAAGGTAATAACAATAATACCGAATTTTATTGGAATTATCGCGAAATACATCCATAGTTCGGGAATATAAAAAAGTCATGAAATGCTCAACACAACCAACAGACAGAACGAACGACAAACAAATGTCATATCCCATTATGGGCACTTGTACACTGACCGCTCACAGGCAGTTAAGCAAGGACATTAATTCAGGATGCAATAGACTTTCAGAATTGGGCCATTAAGAATGACTTAGCTATTTCATATGTGTTCTACTTAGAGAACAATTCCGCCACGGAATACTTTGCTAGTAAGGAAAGCCGTTTCAAGAACTATGAGGCTACATGCGGTATGCACCGACTGACGGGATAAAATATAGATGCGTGGTACACCCCGATATTGTAAGTTATACAGAGGTGGTATTGTATGTGATGGGAGGACAGAACATCATCTATCTCTTCAACATGTTGAAATAGTAGTGAATGATGTGGTATCCACAGAGTCGCTGATTTCTATGAAAGTCGATCTTGGGAATAACTACGTACATGAAGTTGAAATATTTTTAAATGGTTATGTAGCAGTGATATACCAAGGAAGTTGGCATATCGGAGAGGTCAAAGGTCATTTGTTACTACAAATTAGATGAAACCGTATTGATTTCTTTTCTGAATAAGAGTAAACTGTTTTTTGAAGTGGCCTCTCAAACCTGATGTCATTAGGGTTGATCGTACTGATGTCTTGTGTAATTTTTTGTTTGTTTAAAGCAAATGGAACCGAAGTAAAGAATAAAAAGTTTGAAGATTATTTTCAAAATTTGGAGACACTCGTGGTGACAATTATTGAAGTGGCATATATTAGACAGATACGTTACGTTTATTATGGTTATTGATTTTGTTGAATTTTTCGAAGTTTAATATGTATTTCATACATTAAATTTGATATCTACGTTTTTATTAAAATTAGCAATGTTTAAATTTTTATAGATAATTAGTTCCACAACCTATTAAAGAGTTCTCATATTTGTATCTATTTTGCAACAGATACGTTACTTTTCATATCAGTTTATTTCCATGCTAAAATAATGACAAAAGGTATAAATAATTGAGAAATATATTACACATTTGCAAAATCAATGGCCAAATATTGAAATTTAAACATAAATGGAGCAATATCTTGATATAATTTTCTTAGAGAGCAACTAATTATTACCCTTATTTCTTTGAGCTGTTGTATTTTGACCAAGGTTTCAATTCTAGAAAAAAACTTGTCAATTTCTATCATGGGGGTATAATACTTTTAATAAAAGTTTCAGTACCTGTAGAATATTTTCGGATGAAAAATTGCACCAGTTTTACTTTTAATGAGAATTTATTTGTCAAAATGAAAAATGCAGGACAGTAACGTATCTGTTTTGTCGAAAAAGGGGGACCCTTAGTTCTGAATGGTGGTACTTTTTGTTACAGTTAAGATCAACCACTTAGGTACCTTTTACATCATATATTTATGAAATATTTGCGCATAGTTTAAGTCGGATTGCAGAATATTTTTTTCAAAGTACATTTTTTTTCTAATTGTCCCGATTTGCTGAGAATGAAGTTGTAGTTGTAGTTGTGTAATTGTAATTTGTTACTTACTTACTTCTATCTATGTATTGTTTTTCCGTCGGAGATTCAATGGCCAAAATGAGGAGGGCTGGGATCACAATAACAGAAATGACTACGCCTTATTTGTTGTGCCTGTCCGAAGCCAGAACCTGGATTTCACTCGACATACCTGGTAGTTTTTATTGGTGTTTTTAATGATCTGAGGTGGGAGATATTTGTTAGTTCAGTGAAATCGTGTACGACTGCTGTTCATAATGATTAAAATAACTTTCAAAAAGCAAAAATACTCTGATCAGATATACTGAAATTTAACTTTGAAAAATCAGATTTGTTTACATGTTCACTTTAATTCGTCGGAAGCACACGTTCTAGTAGTCAGTCCCCTTTTGTAGCAAACTTGAATGAAACAAGTTCAAAGTTCGTCGGAAGCACACGTTCTGGTAGTGAGTCCTCTTTTGTAGCAAACTTGAATGAGACAAGTTCAAAGTTCGTCGGAAGCACACTTTCTAGTAGTGAGTCCCCTTTTGTAGCAAACTTAAATGAGACAAGTTCAAAGTTCGTCGGAAGCACACTTTCTAGTAGTGAATCCCCTTTTGTAGCAAACTTGAATGAGACAAGTTCAAAGGGATGATCGGACGCCGTAGTTCGAAAATGGACAGACAATGCAATGGCCAAAATAAAACGTACAAAAAATCAAACAATGGTCGATACAGAAAACTAAGAATAATAAAGTCAGTTTCTGACAAATATTAATTAGGTCTACTTAACACAGATCACGCCTTGATCAAAAATTGATTACCAAGTTATCGTTTAAAACGAGCTAAGTTTGCATTGCCCAAACAAGGTCTCATGGTCATAAAACTTTCGAGTTTCGTATTCATACCCCGCAATCGCCCAATCAGAACGTTGTACTGTATGGATGTGACGTTCTGATAGGCTGTTTGTTTATAATACGAGTACAAAACTGGTACTACCACAAAACCAGGAGCACACCAAAGTGAAATAAAAGCTGCACTCGTCTATAATGTGTTCCGTATGTCGAAGCCGCCATCCCTTTCCTCATTCATGACCTTTTCTTAGTAAGGCAAGGCAAGTGCAACAATACGGTTGTCACTAGTGCAGCAGGAACAGTGTACACTTTCGGAAAACATGAGTTCAAACCCGTTTTAAGTTGGGGTCATATTGTTAGATCTGTGGTTTTCTGTGTAATATGCTGTCGATTATTGCTTGTTTTGTTGTCCTTTACCCTGTGACAATTGTCTTGTGTCTATTCTTCCTCCTGATTACGCCTTTGGTATCTTTAGGTAACTCTTCTCTAAGCAACTCTTTTGATAGTCAGTATCCCTTATAAGAATGAATTTGAATTTGAATATTTGTGTTTAACGCCACTTTCAGCAATATTTAAGCTATATCATGGCGACCAGTTTTAGTGGTGGAGGAAGCCGTAGTACCCGGTGAGAACCATCGAACCTGGGCAAACAACTGGTAAACTTTATCATTTGCGGTTGCGAGTCGAGTGTACCTTTTTTGTAATTTACAAAGCTGGGCGCGAATCCACGCCGTATTGATGATAGGTTTTTATGAGCTGTTAGATCCAACGACCTAACTCACTGAGTCACCCGGGCCCCAAATAAGAAATCATATCTATATTATTGTCAAAATATACAATATATATGCTGTTTTTCTGTAAGCTCATATTAATTTCCATTCCCATATAAATAAATAATTTGATCTTCCCATATGTACATTTAATCATCGTAATATTCTTATATCAATAATACAGAAACTATATACCAAACTATTACTATTACAATGATATTGTTTCTAGAGTTCGGGCGAAATTAGTTAGTCAATATTAGTTCTTGACCTTGTAGAAACCGACACCATGTCAATCATTCGTTTTTTGTTAATATTTCAAAAGCATATTATTTAACATCAACACATCATGTGACTTTGCAGTCATCTTTACAAAGAATGTGACGGGCAAATAGCATTACATTTGTTTGTTTCCATTAAGTGACAAAATCGATGACCTTCGTATCCATCCAAATTGATTTTACGGTCTTAGACCAGTTCTTATTGCTATTATTTTATACAGTGTAAAGTGGTGCATTATATTCAGCTAACACAATTTTAGAATTATTCTAGTTAGTGTTAGTTGACACAAAAAGTTGTTTCAATGCATCAACTGAAAAATGACATTAAGTGCATTGTGAATGGTTTATCGATAATAAATGGCTGGATCTGCATATAATTAACTAGTAAAAATCTGAATGAAATGTTGGACACTAGTATAACATGTAAAACATATTCTAACAGCATAAATAAAATACTAACCTCTTACACAAGAGGTGGTTGTAGAAATGACCTAAACACAATGCTTAAACAGAAAATGTATGCTGAGATTTGTCCTTGCATGCACCTACCGAGAAAACCCTCGTCCATAGAAACGAATAAGATAACTTACACCATCTCCTAATAAGCATCTGTTTGCTTGGAGTTGTCAGTTGCCTGCTATAAGGCAGCGTTTGCCATGTGTTCATCTGCCTTTGTGCTTATGCAAATCAAAACGTACTACGTTTATGTTAACACAATGGGGGCCGTCGTGTTCGTGATCATATGATAGTTGGATTTACAACTACATATGCATTCAGTGCATATCGCCACAAATGATGCGAGTTCGAACCCCGCCCAGGCGGGATGTACTGGATACAACAATATGTGATAAAGTTTGTCAGTGACTTGAGGCTGGTCGGTGGTTTTCTTCGGGTATTCCAGTTTCCTCCATGAATAAAACTGACAACTGAAATATTGTTAAAAGCAGCGTTAAACATCATAACCCTAACTTTCTAACCTATTATATACAATGAGCAATGCGATGCCATAGCTAGTGATAATAATTGCACATATATCCTTGATTACCCGACTATCAAATATGTCCTTAATTATCAACTTGTTATACGTCATGTATCAAGGAGACTTTGGAAACAATCGTCATTCATTTCATGCGGGCACAATTACCGTTAGCATATAATCTATGTCATACATATACGGTTTGGGTTAAGGTTATAGTGTTTAACGTCACCGTCAACAATATGTCTGTTATATCGTGGCGGTCAGTTTTATTGATGATGGAGAGAAAACCACAAACCTGCCGTAAGTTACTGACTAACTTTGTTACATAATGTTGTATCGGGTACACCTAACCATGAGCAGGTTCGAACTCACAACTTTAAAAGTGATAGGCAAGAATTGTATAAGTTGTGGTAAATCCAACTACCATACGATCACGATGACGACGACCCCCATCAAAATATGCGTTCGCATTACATGTAGAGCTCCACATAGCCAGTAAATATTATTGAAATATATGTTTGTGACCTACTTAGTTGCTACCAATACATTTATACCAATTATATGTTATTTGTCTACTAATAACGGATTGTTTACTTATTCCTGGCAGCATCAAGCTTGGGTTTAGTGGGTGTTAAGTTAGAATTATGTCGGATTCAAAAATGTTCGGAAATGTAATCAATTACCTAATCAAATAACACTACTAGCTAATCAAATAGATGATATTGAAAACTCAAGTAATTAATACCTAGATAAACACAGGCTTCTCATATGTAACTATAACACAATTACCAGTGAACAAAGTTCCACGCCTAATCCATATATTCAAAAGTAAGAACGGTGTTAATGTCTAGACGTTGGACTTCAGATCTCGTTAAAAATTATATCTTAACAAATCACAATAGTTATCAAATCTTGAACACAAATACTGTGTTTCTATTAGTGGATCAATATCGCTGTTGGTAGACTAATAGTCCTACTGTAAAACGAAAAGCACAAAATACCACACTATTGGAACAGCCAAACAATCCGATAGAACAATAGTACAATAATGTTATTTACACCTTATATAAGAATGTTGGATTCTGATTGGTTAATAGCCGTGATATTTTTTTACAAATTCAGGCCTGACCTTTAGTAATACCACATACAAACCAACTTCGTTCGACAAAGATGAAATCCTAGCTAACCACAGGCCATTCATGACCTCTTTAAACATTCTCTCTGGTAAAGAATCTGAGGATTTACCCTATTTATATTGGATATCTAAACTCCATAAGACACCATGCAAAGAAAGGTACATAGCGGGATCATCAACTTGTTCGACAAAAGAATTGTCTATTCACCTGACAAAGATTCTGTCTGCAGTAAAAGAGGGACAACATAAATATTGTGAAACTGTTTACTCGCGTAGTGGCATAAATCACATGTGGATTTTGAAAAACTCTAAAGATCTTTTGGATAACCTGAAATCAAGATCTTTCTCTCAGGTATCCTCTATCAAAACTTTTGATTTTTCAACTCTATATACCACACTACCGCATGACATATTAAAAACCCGCTTAAAAGAAACAATTCATAAAGCTTTTAGTTATAGAAACTATGGCTCAAAATTTGTTGTGTTAGGCTACAATTCCACATATTTTTCAAACAAAATTCAGAAAGGTAAAACATGCTACTCCGAGGAACAAGTGATCAGTATGCTGGAGTTCCTCATCGATAACATATTTGTCTCCTTTGGAGGGACACTGTTTCAGCAGATCGCCGGCATACCAATGGGTACGAATTGTGCCCCTCGTCTAGCCGATTTATTTTTATACTCATATGAGTCGGAGTTTCTTCAAAAGCTTGTAAAAGATAAGAAGATTCATGAAGCTAGAGCCTTTAATTTCACATACAGGTATATTGATGACGTTTTATCTATCAATAATTCTAGATTTGCAGAATTTCTTCCATTGATATATCCTCCAGAGCTGGAAGTTAAAGAGACCACCGATACAGCTTCGTCCGCATCATTTTTGGACTTATACCTCGAATTTGACGACAGTGGTCAACTCAATACTAAAATTTATGATAAGCGGGACGACTTCAATTTTAAAATCATAAATATTCCAAACATGTGCAGCAATATACCAGCTTCTCCTGCATATGGTGTTTACATCTCGCAATTTATTCGCTATGCAAGGGCCAGTAGCAATTATTCTGATTTCCTGAAACGTCATCTTCATCTGAGAAACAGGCTACTGGACCAGGGCTATAAAAAGATTCGCCTTATTCGATTTCTTAAAAAGTTTATATTCCGATACCAAGATCTTGTCGAAATATATTCCGTCTCTGCAGAAAAAATTATAAGCGATGCATTTTCATATAGTGAAAATGTATAAAGATAAAGAAGTAAAAAAAGGTCAAGGATATTTTTTTTGTCAATGTGTGACTTAAAAATATTTTTGACATTTACGTCACCGAATATGGTACTGCTTTGACAACTATTTTACTTATTTTGTTCCTGTATTTAAATACTGTTATAGTGACAGCCGGAACCTTTGAACCGTAATGAGAGCGGGAGGTTTGGCGCCTTAAAATCTGATTCAACCCACCATTTCTTTAGAAATGCCTGTACCAAGTCAGGGTCATTACGGTTTTCAGTTTTCCGGTTGTTGACTAATTTTGTCTGTTTATATAATTATGAGTTTTGACTTTCCCTTTGTAAGATTATTCGGAGTTCGGTAATTTTGTTATTACCCTTATTGTGAGTTTGCAGAATTTTTACTTCATATAGGTGTATTTGCATAAGATTTAACTTTTTTTCATGGTATTTGCAAAATCGTATTTGCCGTTTTTACCCTTCACCGAGACGCTTGTAACAAAATTTGCTAAACGTTATCAGTTGTGCGTTTTACGTAACAATCGTATTTGCCATTTTTACCCTTCACCGAGACGCTTGTAGCAAAATTTGTGAAACGTTATCAGTTGTGCGTTTTATGTAACAATCGTATTTGCCGTTTTTACCCTTCACCGAGACGCTTGTAACAAAATTTGCTAAACGTTATCAGTTGTGCGTTTTACGTAACAATCGTATTTGCCATTTTTACCCTTCACCGAGACGCTTGTAGCAAAATTTGTGAAACGTTATCAGTTGTGCGTTTTATGTAACAATCGTATTTGCCGTTTTTACCCTTCACCGAGACGCTTGTAACAAAATTTGTGAAACGTTATCAGTTGTGCGTTTTATGTAACAATCGTATTTGCCGTTTTTACCCTTCACCGAGACGCTTGTAACAAAATTTGTAAAACGTTATCAGTTGTGCGTTTTGTGTAACAATCATTCGGTAGAATGAAACAGATACATCATGTTAGGTCCTGAAAACGACAAACAAAAGGTATTATTTATTTAGCCAGTGTTCTAAATAATATTCGGTGTAATTAAACAGATATATCATGCTTGGAAGGGGTAATTGCGAAAAATACCAGTCTTGAGACTAAATTTCCCTCGCCATTCGGCTCCGGAAATTTTTCGTCTCTCGACTGGTATTTTTCGCAAATACCCCTCCCAAACATGATATATCTGTATAAAAATACATAAATGAACACCTCTCTTGCTTGTTATAGGCACTTCAATAACAAGTGGCGATGTTAAACTAGTTTTATGAACTTTAACATTCCCTTTTTATTTGACTATAAACATACAACCGTAAAGTATGATTACATTTATAACTGTTTCTTATGACGTAGATGTTTAATATAGTGCACACAACGTGAAAAACACGACATAATATAAAAAAATAAAACAGAACGCAAATAAAATTTCCTACTCCATGTACAACGTAACTTTTGACACACTCGTTGAAGAAAAGCAAATAAAAACAAAAAAAAGCTGCTAAAAAGATAAATATATTTTTTCAATGCAGTTCATGCAAATTCCGTGGTTACACCTACTATTTGTATAATGTAACCTACGACACACTCGTTGATAACAAAGAAAAGCAAAACATTATCTGAAAGACATAGCTAAACAATATTTTTTTCAATACAGTTCGTGTACATCCCGTGGCTACTCCCTCGAAATTGGTATTGATGTTACATCTATCATATAATGGCATTTCAATATATGTCTATGTATTTTCAATTATCTTCATGTAATGACCTAAGCTAATTCTTGATAAAAAAATGCCTTGTGATACCATTCTTAGTGTGGTTATTAGATTTTGTCTTGATAATTAAATGCCTTGTGATATCATTCTTAGTGTGGTTATTAGATTTTATCTTGATAATTAAATGCCTTGTGATATCATTCTTAGTGTGGTTATTAGATTTTGTCTTGATAATTAAATGTCTTGTGATATCATTCTTAGTGTGGTTATTAGATTTTAGCTTGATAATTAAATGCCTTGTGATATCATTCTTAGTGTGGTTATTAGGTTTTATCTTGATAATTAAATGCCTTGTGATATCATTCTTAGTGTGGTTATTAGATTTTGTCTTGATAATTAAATGCCTTGTGATATCATTCTTAGTGTGGTTATTAGATTTTATCTTGATAATTAAATGCCTTGTGATATCATTCTTAGTGTGGTTATTAGATTTTGTCTTGATAATTAAATGCCTTGTGATATCATTCTTAGTGTGGTTATTAGATTTTGTCTTGATAATTAAATGTCTTGTGATATCATTCTTAGTGTGGTTATTAGATTTTAGCTTGATAATTAAATGCCTTGTGATATCATTCTTAGTGTGGTTATTAGGTTTTATCTTGATAATTAAATGCCTTGTGATATCATTCTTAGTGTGGTTATTAGATTTTATCTTGATAATTAAATGCCTTGTGATATCATTCTTAGTGTGGTTATTAGGTTTTATCTTGATAATTAAATGCCTTGTGATATCATTCTTAGTGTGGTTATTAGATTTTGTCTTGATAATTAAATGCCTTGTGATATCATTCTTAGTGTGGTTATTAGATTTTAGCTTGATAATTAAATGCCTTGTGATACCATTCTTAGTGTGGTTATTAGATTTTGTCTTGATAATTAAATGCCTTGTGATATCATTCTTAGTGTGGTTATTAGGTTTTATCTTGATAATTAAATGCCTTGTGATATCATTCTTAGTGTGGTTATTAGATTTTGTCTTGATAATTAAATGCCTTGTGATATCATTCTTAGTGTGGTTATTAGATTTTATCTTGATAATTAAATGCCTTGTGATACCATTCTTAGTGTGGTTATTAGGTTTTATCTTGATAATTAAATGCCTTGTGATACCATTCTTAGTGTGGTTATTAGATTTTATCTTGATAATTAAATCCCTTGTGATACCATTCTTAGTGTGGTTATTAGATTTTGTCTTGATAATTAAATGCCTTTTGATATCATTCTTAGTGTGGTTATTAGATTTTATCTTGATAATTAAATCCCTTGTGATACCATTCTTAGTGTGGTTATTAGATTTTATCTTGATAATTAAATGCCTTGTGATATCATTCTTAGTGTGGTTATTAGATTTTATCTTGATAATTAAATGCCTTGTGATATCATTCTTAGTGTGGTTATTAGATTTTATCTTGATAATTAAATCCCTTGTGATATCATTCTTAGTGTGGTTATTAGATTTTATCTTGATAATTAAATGCCTTGTGATATCATTCTTAGTGTGGTTATTAGATTTTGTCTTGATAATTAAATGCCTTTTGATATCATTCTTAGTGTGGTTATTAGATTTTATCTTGATAATTAAATGCCTTGTGATATCATTCTTAGTGTGGTTATTAGATTTTATCTTGATAATTAAATGCCTTGTGATACCATTCTTAGTGTGGTTATTAGATTTTATCTTGATAATTAAATGCCTTGTGATATCATTCTTAGTGTGGTTATTAGGTTTTATCTTGATAATTAAATGCCTTGTGATATCATTCTTAGTGTGGTTATTAGATTTTGTCTTGATAATTAAATGCCTTGTGATATCATTCTTAGTGTGGTTATTAGATTTTGTCTTGATAATTAAATGCCTTGTGATATCATTCTTAGTGTGGTTATTAGATTTTGTCTTGATAATTAAATGCCTTGTGATACCATTCTTAGTGTGGTTATTAGATTTTATCTTGATAATTAAATGCCTTGTGATATCATTCTTAGTGTGGTTATTAGGTTTTATCTTGATAATTAAATGCCTTGTGATATCATTCTTAGTGTGGTTATTAGATTTTGTCTTGATAATTAAATGCCTTGTGATATCATTCTTAGTGTGGTTATTAGATTTTATCTTGATAATTAAATGCCTTGTGATATCATTCTTAGTGTGGTTATTAGGTTTTATCTTGATAATTAAATGCCTTGTGATACCATTCTTAGTGTGGTTATTAGATTTTAGCTTGATAATTAAATGCCTTGTGATACCATTCTTAGTGTGGTTATTAGATTTTAGCTTGATAATTAAATGCCTTGTGATACCATTCTTAGTGTGGTTATTAGATTTTAGCTTGATAATTAAATGCCTTGTGATATCATTCTTAGTGTGGTTATTAGATTTTGTCTTGATAATTAAATGCCTTGTGATACCATTCTTAGTGTGGTTATTAGATTTTGTCTTGATAATTAAATGCCTTGTGATATCATTCTTAGTGTGGTTATTAGATTTTGTCTTGATAATTAAATGCCTTGTGATATCATTCTTAGTGTGGTTATTAGATTTTGTCTTGATAATTAAATGCCTTGTGATATCATTCTTAGTGTGGTTATTAGATTTTATCTTGATAATTAAATGCCTTGTGATATCATTCTTAGTGTGGTTATTAGGTTTTATCTTGATAATTAAATGCCTTGTGATATCATTTTTAGTGTGGTTATTAGATTTTGTCTTGATAATTAAATGCCTTGTGATATCATTTTTAGTGTGGTTATTAGATTTTGTCTTGATAATTAAATGCCTTGTGATATCATTCTTAGTGTGGTTATTAGATTTTGTCTTGATAATTAAATGCCTTGTGATATCATTCTTAGTGTGGTTATTAGGTTTTATCTTGATAATTAAATGCCTTGTGATATCATTCTTAGTGTGGTTATTAGGTTTTATCTTGATAATTAAATGCCTTGTGATATCATTTTTAGTGTGGTTATTAGATTTTGTCTTGATAATTAAATGCCTTGTGATATCATTTTTAGTGTGGTTATTAGATTTTGTCTTGATAATTAAATGCCTTGTGATATCATTTTTAGTGTGGTTATTAGATTTTGTCTTGATAATTAAATGCCTTGTGATATCATTCTTAGTGTGGTTATTAGGTTTTATCTTGATAATTAAATGCCTTGTGATATCATTCTTAGTGTGGTTATTAGGTTTTATCTTGATAATTAAATGCCTTGTGATATCATTTTTAGTGTGGTTATTAGATTTTGTCTTGATAATTAAATGCCTTGTGATATCATTCTTAGTGTGGTTATTAGATTTTGTCTTGATAATTAAATGCCTTGTGATATCATTCTTAGTGTGGTTATTAGATTTTATCTTGATAATTAAATGCCTTGTGATATCATTCTTAGTGTGGTTATTAGGTTTTATCTTGATAATTAAATGCCTTGTGATATCATTTTTAGTGTGGTTATTAGATTTTGTCTTGATAATTAAATGCCTTGTGATATCATTCTTAGTGTGGTTATTAGGTTTTGTCTTGAAAAGTTTCAAGAGGCAAACGAGATAATCAGAAAACGTAAATCGAAGGACATATTTGTTATCGTTTGCTATGCATTGCTGTTTGAGTCCTAGTTATCATGAGGGAGGGTTGGGGTACAGATCCCATTAACCGATGTCATCCCTCCACAGCTTTCTACCTGTCCCAAGCCTGGACGTCAATATAAATTACCGTCTTTCAATCAAGGCATACTACCGTAATATTTTTTTATCAATGTGTGACGTAAAATTGTTGTTGACATTTGCTTCACTGGATTTGGTACTGCCTTGACAACTATTTTACCTATTGTGTTCCAGTATTGTTATAAATACTGTTATAGTGACAACCGGAACCTTTGATCTGTAATGAAAGCGGGAGGTTTGGCGCTTTAAAATCTGATTCAACCCACCATTTCTTTAGAAATACCTGTACCAAGTCAGGGTCATTACGGTTTTCACAGTTTTCCGGTTGTTGACTGATTTTGTCTGTTTATATATTTATGAGTTTTGACTTTCCCTTTGTCAGATTGTTCGGAGTTCAGTAATTTTGTTATTACCTTTATTTATTAATTAGTACTGTTAGACATATCAGAATCGAAATATATCATGGAAGCCAGAATGAATTTTGAGTTTCAACATGGGTTGGCGAATATTAGTATTTTATCCCTAGCCGGCTTCCATGATTTATTTCTTAATTATATAATTTAGGAACTGTAAATATCAGTAATAAATATATCCAATAAACCATATCAGTCCCGAAACACTGACTACTGGGCGGATGATACCATCGTGCAATAATAGTCCACCAGCAGAGGTATCGACCAAGTGATAGTAATAAAAACGTATATATCAAATTTAAAGGGCACGACGCGTTTCTAATCATAATGACCAAAATAAAACAGGACAACAAAACCTTTATAATTGAGCAATGTCAGCCCTACAAGAGAAATTGTTTTTGTATATGTGTCTATCAGGATTATAGATAATCATTATTTGAACTTCTATATTATTATCAATAATAAAAAAAAACCAAAAAGCTCGCAGATATATTTTGGATACACAACCTAATGTAAAACAATTGTCTTTGTTTTTCGAATAACCATTATTTGTTTAGAAAAAAAAAGAAATAAACACAATTTGATTGTTTCATTAGTTGTTATTATTGTTTTCATCGAGAAACAACAAACAAACTGACGTCTTTATTGTGCAAGTAGTGTTAGAGATTATTGCAGAAATAAAAAAGGAATTTGACATTTCGTGACACAAAATATTTGATTGCTGAGATTTGTAGATCATACAAGTATGGGAGAAGTAAATTATTGAATCTAACCCTATATTGGTTTTTATATCAATTTATTTTACCGTTTGTGTTGTTCATCTTTTTAGATCCTGTAATGTGTTGCATTTTTTTTTGTATTTTTTTTGTATGCCTTGTCTATTCGTGATCTTTCCTTCGGGATTTTCTCTATAACATTTATTAAAAAAAACCAACATTACAGAAACATACTTATAAACACTGATAACAAAAATGTCATTATCAATGTAATTATATGAAATCAAATTACAGAATGTCTATTACAACAGCAATGTCTATTACGACAGCATATCGTCTAATAACATACCAAGTAGGTTGTTAAGTGTGTACCAACACATAGCAAGATTGCAATCACAGCCTAAGCAAATTACTATTGACTGGCATTAAACCACTATTGACTGGTATTAAAGCACTTCCTCCTCTTATATTAATGAGGTGATATTGTATCTCTTGATTTTCGATTATTCCTCCCGTATTGACACACAGTTCGTTACTAATGAGTATATTGCATTTCATTCATCTTGCTTCATCAAATAATTGCTTCACTTTCTGTTTAGTAATTGTGAATATGAGTTGATATACAATGAACAAGGTAGGTTTATAATGCATGCTTACTAAGCTGAAGCTATGTGTCACAAAGAATATTTTAACGTTACTTAATCGTTTTTTATTTGCATTTCATTCATTTTGCCTCAAATAAATCCTTCACTTTCTGTTTAGTCATTGTGAATATGGGTTGATAAAATTAGCAAGGTAAGTATAAAATGCTTGTTAAGCTGCAGATTTGTGTCAAGCAGAACATTTTCATGTTTTTACTTTACAATTTTATAATTCGCTGTTTTTTTTAATATTGCAGGCCGATCACATGGCATGAACTAATTAGAATCACAACAAGAGACGGTTAAACCGTAAAAACTGAATTAGGTTTGGAGCTAATCGAAAATTAGGTGGATTTCATTATTTTTACGATGACAATATTATTCCACAACTTTATTTGATGTTTAAAGACATATATAGCGAGTTGTCTGTTATGACATCAATTTGGTGTATTTTATATGGATCTTTGTGATTTATAATCTTTACCTGTTGGCAGTAGAGATATGACGATGACTAGAAAGTCAAACGTTAAACTGACTATTAGCGTAGCTGATCAAGGTCATCATGAAGATTGTAATAACACATCTGAATGGAAATTTATTAATCACTCTAGTGATTCTGATGATCTGCTTTACTCACCAAAGCACGAACAGAGTAGAAAATTAAAATTCGATTTCATGGATATGGACATTGATACTGAAAATAATATAACACAGAAAGATATTGATAGTGATTTAAAAGGACTTTCTAAACGTACCGTTGGATGTAAACGGTATGCAGAGCCCCGAATGTCTTTACTTGGAAAGCCTCTAAATTATCGTGCTCACAGAAAAGACGCTAGAGTTAGAAAATTACAAGCTCGGATTTATAATTTTTTGGAAAGGCCAAAATTATGGGCTTCGGTGATTTACCACGTTATAATGTAAGTATTTTATTTTTTATTTGAAAAAAAAAACTTTTGGAAACTAGAATTATATAATTCATTGTATTTTTATTGTTCTGTGATAACTGTCTTACTTAAAATGTATTGCCTTTGGAGATCTAGTTATCAAGAGGGGATGGAATGGATCTCCTTAACAGGTTTAACCTCGCCACATTGTTTTGCCTGTCCCAAGAGAGGACCTGGATTTTTCCAACGTCATATGTCGTCGTCGATTTTTTTTTATCAGTGTTTTCAGATAAGATGAGACGTGATTGTTCGTTTTTTATATTGGTGGAATTGATAGCCATCACTGTTTTGTTTTCAGTGAGTTAAGATGAGAGGTGATTCCTCGATTTGTTGATATCGGTGGAATTGATGATGACCACCACTGGTTGAACTTTCTTTTCATTATGAAGTATTATTTTAGATGTTGGATATAGCCATATGAATACGTATTAAAAATATGACCGTCAAATGCATTTAATTTCAAATTTCGTAAGAAATACCCACAAATAGAATATATCTGACAAAAACGAGTGCAGTTTGTTTATTAATAAAACTATGGGAATATATAAATGCATATTTATATACTGACCACTTAATAGTCATTATAGACAAAACACATGAAACAAAATTATATTTATTTTATACTCACTGATTATTGTTGTTGTAATGTTATTGTCCTGTTTTGAGAATTGCCGCTTGGAATCTTTTATTTCAAAATTTGTTACATTTCGTCCAAGTGTCTTTGGATAACGAGTATGCATGTTGATATGTTAACTGATTAAAAGTACTAATTCGATTATTTAAGAAAAAATTAAAACCAGAAAATAACGTGCAGGAATGTATGATAGAGCATCAACAAGGTCAATAATGATAAACATCAAAGGTAGAAATGTTACGTCATCGTTCTTCTAACAAATTACCTAGTAATTGTACAATAATAAATAAGTCATACGTCAAATAATTTTTAAGTGGACGAGTTACTCTCATGGTATAACACAACACAGTAAATGTAAGTGTGTCAAGGAATAATATTTTTCTCAACTGAATGTGTCACGTGATTTAAAGTGTACTACTGAATGTGTCAAGTAATTTTAAGTAGAGTATTTAATGCCCGAGTTACTTTAATGGTATGATACAACACAGCGAATGTAAGTGTGTCAATCAATTATAACTGTCTTCAACTAAAAGTATAAAGTAATTGTATGCAACTGAATGTGTTGCATCATTTTAGCCTAAAGAATGTGTAAGATTCATCATACTATGACAGCACAGTCAGCGCGCGTATACAAGTTTGATTGTGTCGGTTCTAATGTACCATTCCAAATGTGTTGCTGAGATTTCATTTGAATTCATGGATGCCAAGTTTCGTGATTTGAAGAAAAATTGTATTTTCGGTGTATGCGTAAATGTTTGGATCCTCTCCTATATTCAATACATAATACATACAGATATATGGTGACACACATTCGCTTAATTGTTAATTATATGGTTTGACACTATAAACAAAGACACGAAAATTATAATACCACTTGTAATGATGAGTTATCAGCATCATACTGTGAAGTATATATTTATGATACCATAATGACATTATTGGCTTCATAAAGTTTCTGATTACAATAGTATGCACTGAACAACCCGCGGTCACTTCATAAACACTGCAAACAAATTTCAATACTTTCGTCATAATAAGAAATGTTAAGCTGGTTGGAATCGTTTGCCTTGAAAGATGAATATCATACGACGTTTGAGCAGTATTTTTCTGTACAGGAGAAAGATGAATATCATACGACTTTGAGCAGTATTTTCCTGTACAGGAGAAAGATGAATATCATACGACGTTTGAGCAGTATTTTCCTGTACAGGAGAAAGATGAATATCATACGACGTTTGAGCAGTATTTTCCTGTACAGGAGAAAGATGAATATCATACGACGTTTGAACAGTATTTTCCTGTACAGGAGAAAGATGAATATCATACGACGTTTGAGCAGTATTTTCCTGTACAGGAGAAAGATGAATATCATACGACGTTTGAGCAGTATTTTCCTGTACAGGAGAAAGATGAATATCATACGACGTTTGAGCAGTATTTTCCTGTACAGGAGAAAGATGAATATCATACGACGTTTGAGCAGTATTTTCCTGTACAGGAGAAAGATGAATATCATACGACGTTTGAGCAGTATTTTCCTGTACAGGAGAAAGATGAATATCATACGACGCTTGAGCAGTATTTTCCTGTACAGGAGAAAGATGAATATCATACGACGTTTGAGCAGTATGTTCCTGTACAGGAGAAAGATGAATATCATACGACGTTTGAGCAGTATTTTCCTGTACAGGAGGTCATTATTAGGTTTTTACTATAAGAAATTCGTTTATGCGTCAATAATGCTGTTTTCATAGCGATTTTTATATACTTAGTTTTATATCAAACGAGTTTGCTATGGTATATTTGATATTATGATTATAACTAAATGTATACAATATAGATAAATCTGTTTAAACCGAATGATATAATAATATATATAGCAACTGGTTTGTTCTTAATAGACAAGTATTCGGATTAGACAGGTAAAATATATCCCATATATTGCGACTAAATTTGGAGTCTAGATTATACCCCCTCAAAAAGGACAAAATCGTTTTTTCTCTCGTACAATATATCTAAAAACAATCGGTTGTCACAGCCTCTAGTTATGATTTGCTCGGTCATGGCTGCTGTCTTCTCTATCAAAATACTAACGTTTGAAATATGTAAATAAATTTAACCTTTTTCCATTTCTATATACAAACTCTGACATAATCTTAATCTGGTTTAAGGCTGTCATTTTTTATTAAAAGTAGAAGTACACATGATTTAGGTACATTTTTGACCGCCCGATATAACTGAAATATTGCTGATAGTGGTGTTAAACACCATATACCAACAAACCGGCACATTTTTGTATATGGTTCGGCTTATGCATGTTTCACTATACATTGAACTAGTCGATGCGATACACAGGACATGAATTACATCGTATGTTGATTTCTTAATTTGAAAGAACCATGCTTGATCACAGCTGTAAATTAACTTTGTGCATAGCACGTTAATAAATATTAACTGATACGTGCACTTTATCAAGGATTTTTTTTACTGTTAATTGTTATAAACCTCAGGCCTCCCTAGTATGTTGGTGTTTATTTTCAACTAACAGTGGGCTTTGTTCAAGTATTGTTATACATACTGTTATAGTGACAGCCGGAAACTTTGAGCCGTAATGAAGGGGGGGGGGGAGGGGGGGTTTGGTGCTTTAAAATCTGATTCAACCCACCATTTCTTTAGAAATGCCTGTACCAAGTCAGGGTCATTACGGTTTTCACAGTTTTCCGGTTGTTGACTGATTTTGTCTGTTTATATACTTATGAGTTTTGACTTTCCCTTTGTAAGATTGCTCGGAGTTCGGTAATTTTGTTATTACCCTTATTTTTTCATTTTCATTTCATAGTATTTTTGATAGTATTAAGGATGATAATATAAGGCGATTTATTGGTTTGTTTTTCCAATAAAAATACCGTTTTATAATTATTGTTGTTACTGCGTTTGTGTTGCTCAATCTGTAGTGTTCTGTGTAGTAGTTTTAAGATCATTGTACTGTCTGTCCTTTTTGCCATTGTACTGTCTGTCCTTTTGGCCATTGTACTGTCTGTCCTTTTGGCCATTGTATTGTCTGTCCTTTTGGCCATTACACTGTCTGTCCTTTTGGTCATTGCACTGTCTGTCCTTTTGGCCATTGTACTGTCTGTCCTTTTGGCCATTGTACTGTCTGTTCTTTTGGTCATTGTGCTGTCTGTCCTTTTGGCCATTGTACTGTCTGTCCTTTTGGCCATTGTACTGTCTGTCCTTTTGGCCATTGTACTGTCTGTCCCTTTGGCCATTGTACTGTCTGTCCTTTTGGCCATTGTACTGTCTGTCCTTTTGGCCATTGTACTGTCTGTCCTTTTTGATTTACGGCTTCTGACAACTCTTTTGGTATCTTCATATTTTCAAACTATTATTGACGGATAATATTGAAATATACATTAACAAATCATAAACATCTAGTAATGTTCGGGTGTGCTTCGTTATATGCATGTTTGTGTGTGTGTAATTTTCATAGCTTCCTTGCTTTGTTGCAGATTTTATATCAGTGTTTATTACATTTTACTTCATAAATATAATGCATTTCAGTTTGATCGACAAACATAAAATGGCTCTTTCAAGGGAAGAATAGGGTAATTTAATCTCTTGAAAACGAGGATTGTTGTTCTCAAGGTTTTTACTTTATAATACGGTTTCATTATACATTAATGCGTATACACAAGGCTTCTTAATTGAAAGATCTTTGTTTCTATATGTACTTTTATTTTCATTTTTAAAAGGTTGAGATATGGGACATTTCACTCAGTACATTGAAATGGCGTACAAAAGGCTTCCGTAATTATTGGTTTCAGTGGTAACGACAGATCCTGAAATCTGTCGTATATAAGTCATCTTTGTTTTGCTGTACTGGAAAACCGAAGTATCATTAGAGTGTGTTCGTCGTCAATGACAACCTGACATCAGATTATGGCTGCATTTTAATTTACTGAAAGTATTGTACGGGGGTATAGCAAAGAAAAGTGTAAATCTATCACACATGTGCCAACCGTCATATCCAATCTACACTATCTCTTGGAAACATGATATATTATTCTATTTCACGATGAAAATGGAAAACCAACTCTCTTTGTTTACTATTAAATTCATGGATAAAATAAAATATCGTTGTCTAAAAATATTACAATGAAATAATTTCCTAATTGTAAAGCAGATATATTACATTACAAACTTTAATGAAAAATGACAATTCTATAATTGACGTAACGTTCATTTTGTTTAATATCGTGTGAACGTTATATTACGTAAACAGATAAAATATTTATTTCATATTGAATTCCAGAATTGACTAATGTGTCACTTCCTATCTCAGCTACACTCGCAGAATGAGATAATACTAATATGATTGAATGGACTCAACAATACCTAAATTATATGACATAATTCGTTATTGCAGTCCTTTATTTTGTATTTGAAGTCAGTTATTTTAAAAACAATGTTTTGAGAGCATTATGTTGTTTTTAATTATAAAGCGATGATCATGTTGTCAGGAAAATTTGAAGATACCAAAGGGGTTCTCAGGAATCATATGTCAAAGAGGAATAAACATCGAAGATAACACAGGAGTTCTCACGAATCATATGTCAAAGAGGAATAAACATTGAAGATAACAAAGGGGTTCCCAGGAATCATATGTTCAAGAGGAATACACATCGAAGATAACACAGGAGTTCTCACGAATCATATGTCAAAGAGGAATAAACATTGAAGATAACAAAGGGGTTACCAGGAATCATATGTCAAAGAGGAATAAACATTGAAGATAGCAAAGGGGTTCACAGGAATCATATGTCAAAAAGGAATAAACATTGAAGATAGCAAAGGGGTTCACAGAAATCATATGTCAAAGAGGAATAAACATTGAAGATAACAAAGGGGTTCACAGGAATCATATGTCAAAGAGAAATAAACAATGAAGATAACAAAGGGGTTCCCAGGAATCATATGTCAAAGACGAATAAACAACGAAGATAACAAAGAGATTCACATGATTCATATGTCAAAGAGGAATAAACATTGAAGATAACAAAGGGATTCACAGGAATCATATGTCAAAGAGGAATAAACAATGAAGATAACAAAGGGGTTCACAGGAATCATATGTCAAAGAGGAATAAACATTGAAGATAACAAAGGGGTTCACAGGAATCATATGTCAAATAGGAATAAACATTGAAGATAACAAAGGGGTTCACAGGAATCATATGTCAAAGAAGAATAAACAATGAAGATAACACAGGAGTTCCCAGGAATCATATGTCAAAGAGGAATAAACATTGAAGATAACAAAGGGGTTCCCAGGAATCATATGTTCAAGAGGAATACACATTGAAGATAACAAAGGGGTTCCCAGGAATCATATGCCAAAGAGGAATAAACATTGAAGATAACAAAGGGGTTACCAGGAATGATATGTCAAAGAGGAATAAACAATGAAGATAACAAAGGGGTTCCCAGGAATCATGTCAAAGAGGAATAAACAATGAAGATAACAAAGGGTTTCCCATGAATCATATGTCAAAGAGGAATAAACAATGAAGATAACAAAGGTGTTCACAGGAATCATATGTCAAAGAGGAATACACATTGAAGATAACAAAGGGGTTCCCAGGAATCATATGCCAAAGAGGAATAAACTTTGAAAATAACAAAGGGGTTACCAGGAATCATATGTCAAAGAGGAATAACCATTGAAGATAACAAAGGGGTTCCCAGGAATCATATGTCAAAGAGGAATAAACATTAAAGATAACAAAGGGGTTCCCAGGAATCATATGTCAAAGAGGAATAAACATTGAAGATAGCCAAGGGGTTCACAGGAATCATATGTCAAAGAGGAATGCACATTGAAGATAACAAAGGGGTTCACAGGAATCATATGTCAAAGAGGAATAAGCAATGAAGATAACAAAGGGGTTCCCATGAATCATATGTCAAAGAGGAAAAAAACAACGAAGATAACAAAGAGGCTCACAGGATTCATATGTCAAAGAGGAATAAATATTGAAGATAACAAAAGGATTCACAGGAATCATATGTCAAAGAGGAATAAACATTGAAGATAACAAAGGGGTTCACAGGAATCATATGTCAAATAGGAATAAACATTGAAGATAACAAAGGGGTTCACAGGAATCATATGTCAAAGCGGAATAAACAATGAAGATAACAAAGTGGTTCACAGGAATCATATGTCAAAGAGGAATAAACATTGAAGATAACAAAGGGGTTCCCAGGAATCATGTCAAAGAGGAATACACAATGAAGATAACAAAGGGGTTCCCAGGAATCATATGTCAAAGAGGAATAAACAATGAAGATAACAAAGTGGTTCACAGGAATCATATGTCAAAGCGGAATAAACAATGAAGATAACAAAGGGGTTCCCAGGAATGATATGTCAAAGAGGAATAAACATTGAAGATAACAAAGGGGTTCACAGGAATCATATGTCAAATAGGAATAAACATTGAAGATAACAAAGGGGTTCACAGGAATCATATGCCAAAGCGGAATAAACAATGAAGATAACAAAGGGGTTCCCAGGAATGATATGTCAAAGAGGAATAAACATTGAAGATAACAAAGGGGTTCCCAGGAATGATATGTCAAAGAGGAATAAACATTGAAGATAACAAAGGGGTTCACAGGAATCATATGTCAAATAGGAATAAACATTGAAGATAACAAAGGGGTTCACAGGAATCATATGCCAAAGCGGAATAAACAATGAAGATAACAAAGGGATTCACAGGAATCATATGTCAAAGAGGAATAAATAATGAAGATAACAAAGGGGTTCCCAGGAATGATATGTCAAAGAGGAATAAACATTGAAGATGACAAAGGGGTTCACAGGAATCATATGCCAAAGAGGAATAAACAATGCAGATAACAAAGGGGTTCCCAGGAATCATATGTCAAAGAGGAATAAACAATGAAGATAACAAAGGAGTTCCCAGGAATCATATATCCAAGAGGAATAAACAATACAATGGCCAAAAGAAAAAGGAAAATGATTAATATAAAGAAAAACACATTGTAGAGCAAACTAAGGATTGAGCAACACAAGCCACACTATTCCCATCATTACAACACAAACCAAACTATTCCCACCATTACAACACAAACCACACTATTCCCATCATTAACAACACAAGCCACACTATTTTCATCATTAGCAACACAAACCACACCATTCCTATCATTAGCAACACAAACCACACTATTCCCATCATTAGCAACACAAACCACACTATTCTCATCATTAGCAACACAAACCACACTATTCCCATCATTAGCAACACATTATTTTCATCATTAGCAACACAAACCACACTATTACCATCATTAGCAACACAAACCACACTACTGTCATCATTAGCAACACAAACCACACTATTCCTATCATTAGCAACACAAACCACACTATTGCCATCATTAGCAACACAAACCACACTACTCTCATCATTAGCAACACAAACCACACTATTCCTATCATTAGCAACACAAACCACACTATTGCCATCATTAGCAACACAAACCACACTATTACCATCATTAGCAACACAAACCACACTACTCTCATCATTAGCAACACAAACCACACTATTCCTATCATTAGCAACACAAACCACACTATTGCCATCATTAGCAACACAAACCACACTATTCCCATCATTAGCAACACAAACCACACTATTTTCATCATTAGCAACACAAACCACACTATTCCTATCATTAGCAACACAAACCACACTATTCCCATCATTAGCAACACAAACCACACTATTCTCATCATTAGCAAGACAAACCACACTATTCCCATCATTAGCAACACAAACCACACTATTCCCATCATTAGGAACACAAACCACACTATTCCTATCATTAGCAACACAAACCACACTATTCCCATCATTAGCAACACAAACCACACTACTCTCATCATTAGCAGCACAAACCACACTATTCCCATCATTAGCAACACACTATTCCCATCATTAGCAACACAAACCACACTATTCCTATCATTAGCAACACAAACCACACTATTCCCATCATTAGCAACACAAACCACACTATTCCTATCATTAGCAAGACAAACCACACTATTCCCATCATTAGCAACACAAACCACACTATTCCTATCATTAGCAACACAAACCACACTATTCCCATCATTAGCAACACAAACCACACTATTCCCATCATTAGCAACACAAACCACACTATTCCCATCATTAGCAACACAAACCACACTATTCTCATCATTAGCAACACAAACCACACTATTCCCATCATTAGCAACACAAACCACACTATTCCCATCATTAGCAACACAAACCACACTGTTCCCATCATTAGCAACACAAACCACACTATTCCCATCATTAGAAACACAAACCACACTATTCCCATCATTAGCAACACAAACCACACTATTCCCATCATTAACAACACAAACCACACTGTTCCCATCATTAGCGAAGCACATTTACCCAGAACTACCGTATAATTTTCCACGGCCATTTTTATTTAAAAGTTGTATTTTGGTGTGTTGATGAACAGGTTCATTTGGGATGTTTATAGTGCTAGCGCATACTGAAACAACAGTCCATGGGTAGACATGCCGCTCCACTTGGATCTATTGTCCTGATTTCCATCAAGCTATTATTTGATCTTATTCCTTAATGTTGCGTGCTTACCGGTGAAATAACAAATATAAATTGCATAGTCTTTGCATTGACTCACGATCTACCGCACTCGAGACAAGCACGCTAACCTTTACAACACCGATGCGTTCTTTTTTTCTAATGTAATAGATTCATATCACACAATTGAGTAAAGCAAACGATATAAATGTCAGTTATGTTTTTTAAAACGCAACATTGAATAGGATGAATACAGTCAGATATGTGACTGGGTTTCAGGTATCATTTTTAAATTGACGCAATAATTTTATATTCTACAAATGAAATCGAACGTATACTGAATAATTAAAATGTAGCTTTATAAATTGAGTCATATTTCTATTCCAGTTTACGAAACCTATGACCGTAAGTTGTAACGTTTTCTTTTCTAAAATTACCCACAATGTAATAACTAAAGGTCATTCTTTAGATAAACGCCAGAGAATACCGAAGGGACAATTAAAATAGCATTGATCTTTTTCACAAAATTACCCGTAATAAGGTCATATAATTTTATTTTCCAAAATTACCCACAATGCAATAGAAAGATCCTATTTTAGATATCATTGATCTTCATTATTCATTAGACGTCGCCATTGTTTTATTCTACATTTGACGTCTCATGCATTATAAATAGCTTTAAAATATATTTACAATTGCATTGCGTGAAAACAAGCTATAAATGATCTTGATGTAATTATTTCTGCTACAAAATTTATGACATCTTTTTTTTTTGGATACAATAGGGAACACGTTGATATATATATAATCTCATTTATGTTGATAAGAGAACCCTAAGCAGATATGGTGGTCAAAAATCTAATCAATTACGACACCAGCAACCACTCTGGCAAAACACATATCGTAAACAGTGAAAGAACAAAAACAACAATAGAGATATACTTGGATTGTACATTTTAAACAGCATCGGTGGTGTACAGATTATCGTTCTCATCTCCAGTATCGTAGATATTGGGTATGAGCCTCGTCGGGTCAATCTAAAGGTTAAGCAGGTAGTTGTTGTTTCTCCGATAATCATACAGATATTATTAAAGAGTAAGAACAAAAACTGGTTGGTTCGGAATCTGAATAATAAGTTGAAGTGGAGCGACGATATATCTACATGTTGACTGTTGTTTCAGTGAAATGATACTATACAATCCTTCTAAACGAGTTGGTCTAGTACAAAGCGGTATTAGTATGTCATCGATATATATATAACCTGTTCTCGCCATTGTTCACCTGGTGTGAAGGAGCAATCAATCACTCACGTCAATTCCGACCTGGTGTCCAATGTATATATAACATTATACAGTCATACCTGCCTTCAAGGACACCACAATATAACAAATCACTGTTTATAAAGGACAGTCTAGTTTTCCCATTAATGAATAGTGCATACAATTTTAACCTGTAAATAAAGGACAACTGCTCATACAAGCCACAATTTCATGTTCCTTTGAATGGCCTTTATATACAGGTTTGACTGGCCACTCAAGGGAATATGAAAATGTGGCTTGTATGAGCAATTGTCCTTTATTTACAGGTTAAAATTATATGTACTACACGTACACAAAATTTAAAAAGGTGATGAATTCAGGTGCTCCGGAAGGGTACTGTTTGGCAATACACTAACGTGTAACGACATTATGTACTGTATGTAGATATGTGACATTATTTTTATTCTTAAGAAGAAAAAGAAGATAAACAATGAAAGTAAAAGACATGATTATTTCCAATAATACACACATACATTTAAAACATCATGGAGATCAATCATTTGAATCATAGATTAAATCATCACAATGCTGGACATTTGCTAATTTATCTAGTTAGCTAAGTAAAATAATTGATTCTTTATATGTAAATGATTAATTCCACCCATTTCGATCCACATGGTTACCACAGAGTATAGGCAAATACGCTCTTTTACCAATTGTGGGTATGACGTAGAAGAAAATTTGCGCAAGGTCATATATAATGTCGTTATACGTTAGTGTATTGCCAAACAGTTACCCTTCTGGAGCACCTGAGTTCATCATCTTTTTAAAATAAATTACGTGTTGCTCCATTTTTAGTTTTGTGTGTATTTATTTTTTTTGCTTTGTAGATCATTATTTGTACCTTTTCTTTTGACCATTGTTTTGTCTGTCTTTCTTCGATTTACGGCATCTAATCACTTCCTTGTTTTCGTCGTACAACAAACATTTAATAAGATGTGATTGTATTATTTCCATCATTGTAGTCAAAATACTTGCAATGGTTTATGATATATAAATCATTAAAAAAAGAACGGATTAATTTTTTTTTTTATAAATCTTTAGTATGACAAAGGATTATGGGGCATACATCTTTAGTATGACAATGGATTACGAGGCATACATCTGTTGTATGACAATGGATTACGGGGCGTAAATCTGTAGTATGACAATGGATTACGGGGCATAAATCTTTAGTATGACAATGGATTACGGGGCATAAATCTTTAGTATGACAATGGATTATGGGGTATAAATCTTTAAAATGACAAAAGATTATGGTATATAAATCTTTAGAATGACTCTATGCATCTTTCGACTTCGCGAGTGCATGGTGAAGGTTATTCCATAAAGACATCATAACAAAAATTATGCAACACATTCACTATAGCAGAAACATTGTTCGTCTGTTTTATTCTGATATACATATATTTATCTTTCCAGTCATGCCATACATAATCAGAACATCCATGCTCTGCACTGCGGGAGGTATTTACTTTTAAAACTCGTGCTGACTACAGATAATGATCTGAAAAATAAATAAAAAGCCATAATCATAAATATGTAATGGTTTATAATCACAATATTTTGAAAATCAATACAACCATTGAAAAGATAAGGAATTACTATAATTTTTGAGTGAAAACAGCGTCATAACATTGTAGAGACGATAATAAACGATGCATTTTCATATAGTGAAAATGTATAAAGATAAGGAGGTCAACAAAAATGTCAAAAATATTTGTTTATCAATGTGTGACGTAAAAGTATCTTTGACATTTACTTCACTGAAATGTCTACTGCTTTGACAACTATTTTACCTATTTTGTTCCTGTATTGTTATAACTACTGTTATAGTGAAAGCCGGAACATTTGAACCGTAATGAAAGCGGGAGGTTTGGCGCTTTAAAATCTGATTCAACCCACCATTGCTTTAGAAATGCCTGTACCAAGTCAGGGTCATTACGGTTTTCACAGTTTTCCGGTTGTTGACTGATTTTGTGTTTATATATTTATGAGTTTTGACTTTCCCTTTGTAAGATTGTTCGGAGTTCGGTAATTTTGCTATTACCCTTATTGTCAATTTTCTATACGCAGTACCATATCTACTCTTATTTGCTCTGATCTATTTATATCTATTTATATCTATTTATATTTCCTGTCATGCCATGCATAATTAAATCTTTGATACTTTTCACTCTATGAAGCATTTGCTTTTAAGAAGAGTTTAAAGATGCCAAAGGGGTAATCAGAATCCGTATATCGAAGAACAGACAACACAATGACCAAAAGAAAAAGTACAAAAGGACAAACAACGATCTACAGAACATGCCAACAAAAATCGTGTTTACTGACGATAATGTTCCAGAAAAAAATATGAAAACCATAAAAATAAATATGTAATGGTTTTTAATTAAAACCTGTGGTATATTAATACTACATGTAACATTGAAATTTTATATAGCTGTGAATCAGAAATTCGTTTATCTTCAGTAAGAACGGAATCATAAAATTAAATTGCAATTACGTTTGCTCACGGGTTTAAGTGGATCTCGTATTGTTCATTTTGTCCAATGACATGTATTTACGTTGTTAGTTCCGTGTTGTGATGTCCGTTATCTAGTTCCATGTAAACAATGATGTTCGACTTACCTCTGATTTGTTTTGTAGTGGGGTTGATCCTCTATTTATTATTTGTAGTTATTTACGTATACAGGTGACACACACGATTTCCATATCAGGTTGATGGGATTAGGTTTATGGAATTTAACGCCAATTTCAACAATATATCAGCTATATCGTGGCGGTCAGTTTTATTTTGACTCGGAGAAAAACCACCGACCTGTCGGAAGTCACTGACAAACTTTATTACATGATGCTGTATCGATTACACCTCGACATGAAATGGATTCGAAATCACAATTTTAGTGGTGATAGAGAGTGATGGCACATGTAGTTGTAAATCCAACTACCATATATACACGACCTCGACGACCCCTGATATCCATATCAAATGATGATCTTGTCGTTTCACAGTAATATGACGGGTGTCACTAGTTGAACAAGAACTACTTACCCTTCCGAGAAACCTGCGGTTACCCACATCTCTTGGTGGGTTTTGTGTTGCTCAATCTTTATTTTTATTCCTAATGTTTTGTGGATCTTGTTCGCCTTTTCATTTTTACTACCTCTCCTTAGGAATTCCAATAACATATTTTTTATCCTCAACATTTTCTGGCTTCCCATTTAGTAAAAGTTAAGTTTGCTACAAGTATAAATAAAAACGTTTATGTCTAATTTAGTGCGCACGACGAGTTTCTGGAATAATCTACTTCCGGTACTCTCAAAGTCGAAAGATTGGTAAGCCAAATAATATAACATATTTTGGGAGAAATAAAACCAAAGGGTTTTACATTTGGAATGTATAAACAATATATTCAAGCAGATGATTTCGTAGGTATATTTTGTTTTACCCATGTTTGTTTTATATATTTAGTAATCTACAGTGTAGGCGTGAAACCTATTATTAATTTCTTTTACATTTTCTACTAAATTTGTGTTTTTCCGAGCCTGCCTGGCTATTTTATCTTAAGTTTAACCTTTTCATGACCATACATTTTCTGAAACGTACATGATTCCTCTACGTTCTGTGAAAATATCAGGGGATGTTTAAAGTCTTGCAGTGAAATGCCAGGCTATGGGAAACACCTACTCTAAAAATAGCTCCATAATCCCCGGAAAATTCAATATTTATAGGTCATGCATCAAATCCTCCATAGAGGTATTAAAATACAACTAAATCCATCAAATTTGGGCTCAAAATAATCCATATATATTCAACTTCGATTATCAATTGTAATTATTCAGGTGCTCCGGCAGGGTAGACAGATTCTGTTCCACTAGTGGCACCAGTTGTGTTAATCTAGTTACAAACCCAGTGATAAGTCATTAATGAGAACAGGACCGAGAAGCGTTTACGACATAAGTGGAAGATATCCGTGGTCATTTGTGACACAGATATTCCATACCGGTCAAACAAGTCATGCCTGCTTCTATTGCATATACATTAGAATATTCCATACATAAACAAAGAAAGATATTGATATCCTAAAGAGTTATCCATATACAACACATTGTCAATCTACAGATTTATACAATGCATTGATTTCCACATGTAAACGATGTTATGTTCGTCTTTATCCTCCAATTGTCTTAAGGAGGGATCGTGTAGTATATATGGGATTTACATTTATTTACGTAGATAGGTGTCCAAGATGGCTTGATATATGAGTAGCACGACGGGTGTTTTATTAGAAGAAGGAAACTACTTACCCTTTGAGATCACACGGTACTTGAGTGTGTCTATGTTGCTCATTGCTTCAGTTTTGTATGTGCATTTTCTGCTGCCTTTGAATTGGACCCTATGTTGACTTGAACCCTATGTTGACTTGGACCCTTTGTTGATTTGAACCCTATGTTGACTTGGACACTATGTTGACTTGGACCCTATGTTGACAGTGTCTCTGGATTGCCTATTTTTGATCGCCCCGTCGTTTTTTCTAATGTTTTCATATTCTATTGCGTCCTTGGAACCAATACCCAGTGTTTACATTAAAGGTCATACAGCACAATAGTGAACCCTGAATACATTACACTGCTCGTTTTGGAAAGATATTTTTAGGATAGCTATTCTTATCAACACAACTACAATATAATGAAAAATCACACCGTCGATCAGAACAGTTAAATATCTAATAAGAATATCGTAAAAACAGAGGCATGATAGCTACCATTAACACACATATATAGATGACCATTCACTTTCCTGGCTTGGCATAGACACTATAATAAGTGGCGGAGTGATCCGAGTTTCTAGACACTATAATAAGTGGAGGAGTGATCCGAGTTTCTAGACACTATAATAAGTGGCGGAGTGATCCTAGTTTCTAGACACTGTAATAAGTGGCGGAGTGATCCTCGTTTCTAGACACTATAATAAGTGGCGGAGTGATCCTCGTTTCTAGACACTATAATAAGTGGCGGAGTGATCCTCGTTTCTAGACACTATAATAAGTGGCGGAGTGATCCTCGTTTCTAGACACTATTATAAGTGGCGGAGTGATCCTCGTTTCTAGACACTATAATAAGTGGCGGAGTGATCCTCGTTTCTAGACACTATAATAAGTGGCGGAGTGATCCTAGTTTCTAGACACTATAATAAGTGGCAGAGTGATCCTAGTTTCTAGACACTATAATAAGTGGCGGAGTGATCCGAGTTTCTAGACACTATAATAAGTGGCGGAGTGATCCGAGTTTCTAGACCCTATAATAAGTGGCGGAGTGATCCTAGTTTCTAGACACTATAATAAGTGGCGGAGTGATCCTAGTTTCTAGACACTATAATAAGTGGCGGAGTGATCCTCGTTTCTAGACACTATAATAAGTGGCGGAGTGATCCGAGTTTCTAGACACTATAATAAGTGGCGGAGTGATCCGAGTTTCTAGATACTATAATAAGTGGCGGAGTGATCCGAGTTTCTAGACACTATAATAAGTGGCGGAGTGATCCTCGTTTCTAGACACTATAATAAGTGGCGGAGTGATCCTCGTTTCTAGACACTATAATAAGTGGCGGAGTGATCCGAGTTTCTAGACACTATAATAAGTGGCGGAGTGATCCTCGTTTCTAGACACTATAATAAGTGGCGGAGTGATCCTAGTTTCTAGACACTATAATAAGTGGCGGAGTGATCCTCGTTTCTAGACACTATAATAAGTGGCGGAGTGATCCTAGTTTCTAGACACTATAATAAGTGGCGGAGTGATCCTAGTTTCTAGACCCTATAATAAGTGGCGGAGTGATCCTCGTTTCTAGACACTATAATAAGTGGCGGAGTGATCCTCGTTTCTAGACACTATAATAAGTGGCGGAGTGATCCTCGTTTCTAGACACTATAATAAGTGGCGGAGTGATCCTAGTTTTTAGACACTATAATAAGTGGCGGAGTGATCCTAGTTTCTAGACACTATAATAAGTGGCGGAGTGATCCGAGTTTCTAGACACTATAATAAGTGGCGGAGTGATCCGAGTTTCTAGACCCTATAATAAGTGGCGGAGTGATCCTAGTTTCTAGACACTATAATAAGTGGCGGAGTGATCCTAGTTTCTAGACACTATAATAAGTGGCGGAGTGATCCTAGTTTCTAGACACTATAATAAGTGGCGGAGTGATCCTAGTTTCTAGACACTATAATAAGTGGCGTAGTGATCCGAGTTTCTAGATACTATAATAAGTGGCGGAGTGATCCGAGTTTCTAGACACTATAATAAGTGGCGGAGTGATCCTAGTTTCTAGACACTATAATAAGTGGCGGAGTGATCCTAGTTTCTAGACACTATGATAAGTGGCGGAGTGATCCTAGTTTCTAGACACTATAATAAGTGGCGGAGTGATCCTCGTTTGTAGACACTATAATAAGTGGCGGAGTGATCCTAGTTTCTAGACACTATAATAAGTGGCGGAGTGATCCTAGTTTCTAGACACTATAATAAGTGGCGGAGTGATCCGAGTTTCTAGACACTATAATAAGTGGCGGAGTGATCCTCGTTTCTAGACACTATAATAAGTGGCGGAGTGATCCTAGTTTCTAGACACTATAATAAGTGGCGGAGTGATCCTAGTTTCTAGACACTATAATAAGTGGCGGAGTGATCCGAGTTTCTAGACACTATAATAAGTGGAGGAGTGATCCTCGTTTCTAGACACTATAATAAGTGGCGGAGTGATCCTCGTTTCTAGACACTATAATAAGTGGCGGAGTGATCCTCGTTTCTAGACACTATAATAAGTGGCGGAGTGATCCTCGTTTCTAGACACTATAATAAGTGGCGCAGTGATCCTCGTTTCTAGAAACTATAATAAGTGGCGGAGTGATCCTCGTTTCTAGACACTATAATAAGTGGCGGAGTGATCCTAGTTTCTAGACACTATAATAAGTGGCGGAGTGATCCTCGTTTCTAGACACTATAATAAGTGGCGGAGTGATCCTAGTTTCTAGACACTATAATAAGTGGCGGAGTGATCCGAGTTTCTAGACACTATAATAAGTGGCGGAGTGATCCTCGTTTCTAAACACTATAATAAGTGGCGGAGTGATCCTAGTTTCTAGACACTATAATAAGTGGCGGAGTGATCCTCGTTTCTAGACACTATAATAAGTGGCGGAGTGATCCTATTTTCTTTTTTTAAATACTTTGATTCATTGTTCCAATACTTCAGTTTAGTTTAAACATATTTTATTGTCTTATAAATGTACAATTAGATTGGAAACAAGTTATATCATCTCAGTACATCCGCACCATACAATAATGTTATACACCTAAATATGAAAATGACAGCAAGTTACATATAATAAATGTATGCATAATATATTTGATAAACAGAAGTAGTGGGAATAAAAGGGGAACGGGGATTGAGTGCACATGTATGATAGCATCGTGAGTACAGAGTATAATTTCATATCATCCAAATCTATTAGTATGGTGTACTAAGTATATATTTTTGTACATTTGTAAACACTATTAAATTTATGTTCCATCCAGACTAAGGGTATACAAAATGTACAGAATGGAAATCTTCAAACCTTTCCCCTGGCCACAGCTCGGCTAGTTTTTGTCAAGGGCTTATTGATAGTTAGCACAATATCCAGTTTAATGTCATTTATTAAATGACGTAATACTTTCAAAACATAAAAGAACATATATACAATGAACAGGGAGTGTTTTATAAAATATAAAAACAATGTCAAAATTAACAGTAGAGACACTCCCGGATCGATATAGCAAGTGCCTATGACAAGAAGGGTGGCGCTCAAAAACGGCCACTTATTAAATAGACATGGATGTGACAAGATGCAAACACAAAAATAGCATCTCAAAACAAATTAAATATCAATATTTTACTAACTACATGTAAATAAAGTAAAGATACAATAAATGAAAATGGCATCAATATAAATAACAGATAATAAGATATGTAAATTATTTTTAGGAGGAGATAATAATTATTAGGGGTGGATGTGGGAAAAGTAATTATGATAATAAACCTGACGTCCACCCTGCTTAATTATAAATAAAGTAATGACACAAAGTGATAAACTCATTTGCTTAATTAAAATTTTGATTTAATTGAAATTAACAATAAGTAGTAATTATTTGCACCAAATTCCTAAAACAAATCATCTATACCAAATATTTAACATTTTTAAATTAATTTAAATGTAACTTAATTTATCTAATTAAGACATGTGACCTAATTACCCATAATCAGATTACATAACAATAGCTTCTCTTGCCTCAAATAAATTATTTTATTTCCAATAATATATTATTGTTTGCATCTGTTAAACTATCAGAGCCAAATAATAAGTTTTCAATTGAGATAACGGTATACTTCAGTATTAAGCGTACCTGCTGAAGGTTGTTCCAGTTACGGGTCATGCACACTAAATGTTACGGGTCATGCGCACTAAATGTTACGGGTCATGCGCACTAAATGTTACGGGTCATGCGCACTAAATGTTACGGGTCATGCACACTAAATGTTACGGGTCATGCACACTAAATGTTACGGGTCATGCACACTAAATGTTACGGGTCATGCGCACTAAATGTTACGGGTCATACGCACTAAATGTTACGGGTCATGCACACTAAGTTAGATATCAACGTTCTTATCTCATTTGCTTGTTTGAGTTGTCTGTGTAAAAAAAACAACATTCAGGAATGTTAGTGTAATTGTGATGGAGACCAATTTAGAAAATTATGTTTTAACATTCATCAGAACATTTAATGTTTATATAATAACACGTGAATAAACGTTATATAATGTTGCATACCGGAAGTTATCTTGAAGTAGACGCAGTAATTGAACAAGACGCTCTACTTCACAATCCACCTTAATAAACACAGTTTACAAGGCTAACATAAATTGGGAGATAACACATTCTTCAATGGAAACAAACTTACTGGACCCAGTCTGAAATATAACTTAAAAATATATTAATAAAGATAATAAGATGTTCATTACAATAACAGCTTTAAAATAGTCATTATTTTAGCACATACAAGAAGTGTTCGTGATCATATGGTAGTTGGTTTTACAACTCCCTATGCAATAAGTGCTTATCACTACTAAACTTCGTCGATTTACAGATTCTGATTACCCCTTTGGTATCTTCAAACTCTTTTTGCAAATAGACGAATATAAATCTTTAAAGATAAACGTCAAAAGCATACGCTTAAAACATAGTATTTATCTGATCAAGGAACAGATTTTGAACATGAATGGGTCGTGAGTTAAGGGTGTAATTTCAATATTACATACTGTATTTGTGATTCTTTACTCATAGTGGTGGGCAATACATAGTGTGTTGTGTTTTTTGTTTTGTTTTTGTTCATCTTGTGTACTCGATGTTGCTAGTATTTATGGATTGTCGATTTTTTGATTGTCCCTTCGGTATTTTTCTAGCGTTTATTCGCCAATATTTTTGGAAACTGGTTTCATTTAAAGATAACGTGAGATTGAATTTGCTTCCTTGTGTGTTTTATTGCAGTTTTTCCTCAAGTTAGTTTGAACGTATTATTTGCTTTTAAAGTTAACCCGACAAAACAATATGAATTTTTAATATGAAAACATATGTTTACTTATCTCATGGAATGTTATGTCTGATAATTAAATAATAATACATGTAAGCTTTATTTATGCAATAATACAAGTATCATTCACGTGGTGAACTGATTGATTCATTGGTTAATATCGACGAACGTAATTGCAGCTATAGTCACGACTAGAACGAAAGCAATGATGTAAATAACACGTTAACACGTTTTAGTGTATATTACAGCACCCACAATGGAGCAGGATTAGTAGCATACACATCATTGAATGTTTGTTTTTCTCTGTTAGAAAGACAATCAATTGAATATATTAATTATCAACGACACGGATAATATCTATTGTATTGCTCATTTTACTAATACACTCCATAATTGGTTAACCTGACTTGTATCGTGTTCTAATTATATTTGTACGATTTTGATTTGATTTGATTTGACATTTAGTTTTTAACGCCACTTTCAGCTATATTTCAGCTATATCCTGGTGACCAGTTTAAGTGGTGGAAGAAGCCGGAGTACCCGGAGAGAACCACCGACAATAGGCAAGCAACTGGTAAACTTTATCACTTTCGAATACGAGTCGAGGGCACCATTTTTGTAATTTACAAAGTCGGGCACGAACCCATGCCGTAGTGATGATAGGCTGGTATGAGTTGCAACGTAATCTAACTACCTAACTCATTGAGCCACCCGGGCCCTCTGACATGTAAGTAATAATGACATAGACATGTAAGTAATAATGACATAGATATGTAAGTGATAATGACATAGATATGTAAGTAATAATGACATAGATATATAAGTAATAATGACATAGATATGTAAGTAATAATGACATAGATATGTAAGTAATAATGACATAACCATGTAAGTAATAATGACATAGATATGTAAGTAATAATGACATAGATATGTAAGTAATAAAGACATAGATATGTAAGTAATAATGACATAGATATGTAAGTAATAATGACATATATATGTAAGTAATAATGACATAGATATGTAAGTAATAATGACATAGACATGTAAGTAATAATGACATAGATATGTAAGTAATAATGACATAGATATGTAAGTAATAATGACATAGACATGTAAGTAATAATGACATAGATATGTAAGTAATAATGACATAGATATATAAGTAATAAAGACATCGATATGTAAGTAATAATGACATAGATATGTAAGTAATACTGACATAGATATGTAAGTAATAATGACATAGATATGAAAGCAATAATGACATAGATATGTAAGTAATAATGACATAGATATGTAAGTAATAATGACATAGATATGTAAGTAATACTGACATAGATATGTAAGTAATAATGACATAGATATGTAAGTAATAATGACATAGATATGCAAGTAATAATGACATATATATGTAAATAATAATGACATAGATATGTAAGTAATAATGACATATATATGTAAGTAATAATGACATATTTATGTAAATAATAATGACATAGATATGTAAGTAATAAAGACATAGATATATAAGTAATAATGACATAGATATATAAGCATTAAAGACATAGATATGTAAGTAATAATGACATAGACATGTAAGTAATAATGACATAGGCATGTAAGTAATAATGACATAGATATGTAAGTAATAATGACATAGATATGTAAGTAATAATGACATAGATATGTAAGTAATAATGACATAGATATGTAAGTAATAATGACATAGACATGTAGGTAATAATGACATATATATGTAAGTAATAATGACATAGATATGTAAGTAATAATGACATAGATATGTAAGTAATAATGACATATATATGTAAGTAATAATGACATATATATGTAAGTATTAATGACATAGATATGTAAGTAATAATGACATAGATATGTAAGTAATAATGACATAGATATGTAAGTAATAATGACATAGATATGTAAGTAATAATGACATAGATATGTAAGTAACAATAACATAGATATGTAAGTAATAATGACATAGATATGTAAGTAATAATGACATAGACATGTAGGTAATAATGACATATATATGTAAGTAATAATGACATAGATATGTAAGTAATAATGACATAGATATGTAAGTAATAATGACATATATATGTAAGTAATAATGACATATATATGTAAGTATTAATGACATAGATATGTAAGTAATAATGACATAGATATGTAAGTAATAATGACATAGATATGTAAGTAATAATGACATAGATATGTAAGTAATAATGACATAGATATGTAAGTAACAATAACATAGATATGTAAGTAATAATGACATAGCTATGTAAGTAATAATGACATAGATATGTAAGTAATAATGACATATATATGCAATATGATATATACATCGGAAACAGGTCACAATTGAACAAAAAGTCCATCATAAGAAAAGAACATACAAAATGAACTCATACAAAATGACACCGCATGCAGCAAAATATTTAGCTTTCTCTGTCGTAAAGGGTGTGTTATGGTGCTTAATGCCACGTTCAACAACATTTCAGCTATATCGTGGCGGTCAATTTTATTGGTGGAGGAAACTGGAGAAAACCACCGTCCTGTCCTCTGTCGTATAATACAGGATAAAGTACGTTTGTAATTACAGTAATATATAATCCAGTGTAGGCTGTTGACAGTATGTGTATAGATACTCACTATTCCTCTGAAGCATTCAATTACCAACATTTTCCAAACACGATTACTCGCCATAAAATAAAGACTAAGAAATACCAGATAGTACCAGTTCCAGTATCCAAGAAACAGAGTCAGGATCGATACCCCCCATCACACAAAAACATGACTGGGCACTAACCAGGCATGGTACAGTCAATCCACTAAAATGTGGCGGAGTTATACTATTTTTATGGACCAAAGAAATATTTAAAATATAAATGAATGTATCTAATTTAGTGCGCACGGCGCGTTAATTTATACAAAATAGGTTCTATACATGGAGCAGGAGGAGGAGATTTCATTCTTTTCAATGAAGCTCGTTTCATTTTCACTCTTAACGTTTGACAAGGACATGCTATTCTCCAATGTTCTACTATTATTTTACGCTATATCTTTGGTTATCTTCAAACTTTTGTTGAACTACTTTTATTATATAGTTTACTATTTGTTTTCATGTTGGATCATAATTACGTACATGTCTCATAAATTTGTATTTTATCTTTGCAATTAAAATTCTTAATTACTGTAATGAAATAATGATCAAAGTACAGCATTGTTTGAATTCTATTTTAAATATAAGTATGACTGGTAATCTCTTTATCCTACTTATATATCAAAGGATTTTTTTCTTAAGTCAATGACTTTAACTTCTTTTTAACTGTCGGAGATGAAGCCAATTTCACTTAAAGCATTCTCGTCATATGAAGATGTCAAAATCAGAGACGTATTTTTACATCGTCCTTTCAACTTAATGATATGGGAGATCAAGCCAATATTCACGCTATGATATAACTGAACTATTGCCTAAGCTGGCGTTAAACACCAATCAATCAAGCCAATTTTTTCTAATGCATTCTCGGCATAGAAAGATGTTAATAGCAGAGACTTATCTATATAAAATCAGCACGCGTGTATGGTATTTCAGTAAAATATAATTCCTAATTACTGTAATGAAATAATGATCAAAGTACAGCATTGTTTGAATGAAATGGAACCCGTATGTTCGAATCAAAGGGAAATAACTCATATGGACGAAATGTTAGACAACACACACACGTACATTAGTACTGATTCTTGTATTCCCAGCATAGTGTTCAAGAGAAACAATAAAGTGTACTTTTGTCAGTGTTATATTACCCTACAGCATGTCATTTAGATTGATCCTTTGTGTTTAACATACAATATCTACCATATAATAGACAATGATGCACAATATGTTTCTTTGTACTATGATAATTTTAAAACTGCATATTTTACATTTTGTAACTTTAATTGTTGACATTTCAAAGCTTAAAAAATGAGTTGCACATTTCCTACTTCGATTCTACATTTTACATGAGTTATTTCCCTTTGATTCGAACATACGGGTTCCATTACATGCATATTTTCAATGAGAATAACATACCTGTATATGCATGTCCAATAATCTGTTTAAAATCGTATTATAATGTAACAATTAGTGAATTTTCTGTTTAAGGGACATTTATCCTCTGATTTTATAAGGTTCAAATATCTGCAAATTTTGAGAAAATTATACTGATTTTATAGGTTCTTTTCGTTGCTCTTGCTAGACGAGGTACAATATACCCCGCGGTAAGTGAAATGATTCGTACAAAGACGTATAATTTTAGAATAAAATCGGGAATATGTAAAATGTCTATTAATGGGGGCTTGAGTGAGTGATTGTTGTTTAACGTCAATTCAGCAATTTTTCAGCTATATCATGACGAGAACAAGTTAATTTTCAATGAAATGATGATGAGGTCCACTTTGTACTAGAACAACACGCTGAGTTGGATTTGCATAGTGCCAGCTCACTGAAACAACAGTCCGCGGGTAGACATATCGCTCCACTCGGACACATTATTCTGATTCAGAGCCAACCAGTCTTTGATCTTACTCCTTAATGCTACGTGATTAGTGGAGAAGCAACATATACCAATTGTATAGGGTTGGAAGTTTATGTGGAAAACATCAATGCACATTTTATTGAAGTTCATATGCGAAGTCCATAGAGTGAGCGATCATATATATATATATATGGGAGTGGATGTGGTCGAGTGATCTAGGGCGCTGGACGTAAGGCTAAGCGAATGGTGCTGCAGTGTATCAATGGCGTGGGTTCAAATCCCGTCGAGGGAAGAACAAAAATTTGACAGCTCTAAAATCTAATTCTAACACTGTTTGGTTTAATTTTCAGACGTATATATAATATATATATATATTATAGGATGAAACGCATTTTTTCCGAAGTTTATTTATGTATAACCTGGATCAATTCACTCACAAACAAATATGTAAGTTTGGTCCAGGTTATGCATAAATAAATTCCGGAAAAAATGCGCTTAATCCTTATAATTCTGTAACTAAGTTTTTATTTCATTTGTTTTGAAAATTTATCTTCGACCCAATCGAGGATCCCCAATACGCACACATACATTCCATTGATGTGTGTCGGCCGGCCATGAATAACAACATGAACAAACCTTGTTTTCCTACTTTAGACTAGACAGTGATGTAATTAAGTTACTGATATATTCCAATTTGATGGCATTTTGCATTTAGCTACTCAAACAAGTAAAATGCCCACAAAATCGTAAAATAATTCAGTAACCAGCTTGTGTCAATCAGCGTCCCTTGTAAACAACGTCACAGGATGACGATATATTACAAAAGTCAAAGTCGATAGATGGTTGTCTTAAGTATTTTTTCCGGAATTTTTTTTTATGTCAACAATACAAGCTTTTGTTTTCATTGGCATTTATTTTTTTATTTCATATCTAACAATAATTGTCGATTATTAACAATAAACATTGTTTCTTTTATCTTTTTTTATTATCGGGAATCCAAGCCGCCATTTTGTTTACATTACGAAAAAAGTAGTCCGGTGAACATCGTCTATCGAAAAATAAACTGACAAAACCCCGCCTCCATAAGCGCTTATACCCAATCAGAGTATAGGATTTCTAATAATGTAAATCATATAAGAATTATATAGATATATGTGTGTGTTTGGGTGTATTGACTTTACTTCTGTTTCTACAAGTTACTCATTGAACTTAGAAATTGTCTTGAACATGTGGTATGGTATAATGTTTGTATTTCAATTGTACAAATACCCATATACCATTATCCCATTAAAGTGCTTTATAAATACAAACAAACGTTAATCATAGATTTGCTACAAGTCACGTTCTTATTAATAAAGGTCCCGGATGGCTCACAGAGTTAGGTAGTTGGATTACCTAACAACTCATACAAGCCTATCACCAATACGGCGTGAGTTCGCGCCCGGCTGTGTAAAGTACAAAAAAGGGTGCACTCGATTCGCAGCCGCAAGTGATAAAGTTTACCAGTTGCTTCCCCATGGTCTGTGGTTCTCTCTGCGTATTCCGGCTTCTTTCACCACTAAAACTGGTCGTCATGATATAGCTGAAATATTGCTGAAAGTGCCTTTAATTTTTTTTATTAATAATCCCTTTAAAAATGCGGCTATGAAAGTCCAATAAACGTTAAAGAAACTGGAAACATAAGGTACACAAGACGATGATTAAAACAAAGCAAAAACACAACACAATATGTGTTGGACACTACTAAACAGCCACAAATGAAGTACATAAGACATGAACCCTCCTACAAACAACTGGAGGTAGAGACACACCGAACATCGTTTCTAAGCGGAATCGAAACGGAACTCAGAACGTAAAAACCCTTAATACGACAACACAAATAACTAAAAAGATGAGCAACACGGACCTCACCAAAAACTGGGGGTGAACTCAGGTGCTCGCGAAGGTTAAGCAGTTCCTGGCTCTTCTAATACACCCTTCATGTTACTCCTATATTCAATACTTGTTGGACACCACTTTACGCAGCAAGCACGAAACACATAAATAAGACATGACCCTTCAGCATACTCATGACCCTTCAACATAATCATGAACCTTCAACATAATCATGACTCTTCAACATAATCATGACTGACCACATAAATAAGACATGACCCTTCAACATAATCATGACTGACCACTTGTATTTACTAACAGTTCTTTACTAATTACGTGTCTTAATATTTACAATTTCATAGCACCGATGTATTTAGAAGGATTCCTAATGAGACTCGGGGAAAACTATACATGAAGCGCATACATAGGTTATATAATGATACATACTATTTGCCTGTCTTGACAATAGATATACTGATTGAATTTTCATTCTTTTAATTAATTTATTTCATTTACACATTTTTAAGAGATTTAATGAAACAAATCAACAGTTCTGTGAATATGAAAAAATGCACATGGTAGAAAAGCATATCATAATGCGTGACAGTCCCCGTCCCCCGGGCATATTGCATGTAGTTTGAATTTCATCTCTCATTCACCCAGTACCTATAACCGCTAATGTTGTGAGTTCAATTATAATCCCATGTACAGGTATACTCGATGAGGCAGACCAATGGTTTTCATCGGATACTCTGGTTTCCTTTACCAATAAATCTGAATGTGACTATACAACTGAAATACTGTTTAAAGTGTCTATAAACGTCATATGCATACCTTTGTACACTGCTAATATTTAAATGCATTTGCGACTTAAATGGCAAATATAGTAAACAACTGTTATTGCCCTTGGCGGATTTTGGCTACCGTTTTAAGGTCTTTCGCTTACTTGTTCACAAAGTCTTTAATATTATTTTGATTTCCAATCTTCTATCTTCAGCGTATGAGAGGAAGATTATTCCAGAAACGCGTACTGCGCACTAAATTTGATACCAACATTTTTGTTACACGTTTTGTGACATCAAGAAACAATTAAATACACATTTCTATGTATATCTTAAAGTACAAAAGCCGGAACCTTTGAACCGTAATGAAAGCGGGAGGTCTGGCGCCGTAAAATCTGATTAAACCCACCATTTCTTTGGAAATGCCTGTACCAAGTCAAGGTCATAACGGTTTTCTCAGTTTTCCGGTTGTTGACTGATTTTGTCTGTGTATATACTTACGAGTTTTGACTTTCCTTTTGGAAGATTGTTCGGAGTTCGGTAATTTTGTTATTACCCTTATCTACCCCGTATTAAGGTATACTCGATTAGATAGGTTGATGACTTCCGGTTTCCTCCACGAATAAATCTGATTGCCACAATAAAACTGAAATACTGATTAAAGTAACCACAAACAACCATATCAATCCTTTATTACTCTGATAATACTTTAGATACATGTATCACTCAAATCGCAATGATAATAAATAAGTCTTAGTACATACTTATTCCATTACTATCTCATAGAAAATCAAAATATAAAAGTCGCTACCTACGACGTTACTTTAAAAGAATCATTGATACAGATAAATCGTCGTGTTCCTTATAGAATTGAACCATTGATGGTATTAAGACCATGCCTACGACGTTCTGTTTACCTACTGGCTAATTTACCAATTATATAACACATGTAGACTAATTTAGTGCACTAATTGCGAAAACATCGACGTTAGATAGACGCAATCTTTTTAAAATTAACATAGTCGTTATCTGAGAAGCACTTCAATAAACTTTAGCTTATGCCGAAGGTAACGTGCATCATTCGGAGCAATTATCTTTAATTTGATAATACATGTAGCCTTACGCTATACTGTGCTTGCTATAAGATGCATAGATGCCACTATGCTAAAAATACATATATTAATGATAGAAATGTTTTACTGATTAAATATGTATGAAGTTGTAAATATATCATGACTTTCATGAGAAGATGTCTATTCGTCAATGTCGGACGCAAAGGTTATTTATATATGTAAACCTCAGTATATTATCATATCAGTATTTGTCATCTACATTGTGTATACATATATGTCAGTATCTTACTGCGGTCAATGGTTTTCTACGGTTACTTCAACCAACACAATTGACAGCCACTATATAGCTGAAATATTGTTGAAATAGAAAACATCATAACCCTAACACATAAAGCTCATCGACCCTGTTGTTGTGCATTCCATGTTGATGTTGTCATTAATTTTTGTGATGCCATGTGGTTTAGAGTGGAAGCAAAGCTGTGCAGATTGTAACGCTTGGTTATATATATGCACTGCCACTGGGGATCCCATATCTAGAGGAGAAGGTTAGAATCCCATTAATCGGTCTAATACCGCCACATCTGTGTGCCTGTCCCATCCCAAGAGCTTGATTTCTAACGACAGTTGGCGTGGTCTTATTTTATATTCAATGAGTTGAGGTGATTGTTCGGTTTATTGTTATTGGTGGAATTGTGGACCATTACTGTTTAAATAATTCTCTCCATAAAGACTGGTCATTATCAATATATTGAATTTTTATGCTTCTCATACTTTTTTCTATATAAATTTTATTGCCATAAAAGTACTATTTCCATAGTTTCATTCAATTTGTCTGAAAAGTACTATTCACGGGTGAATAGCACAAATGACTATTCACCGTCCGGTGAATAGCACTTTACTCACATATTTCTTGCTTTAAAAAAAATTTTTTTCTTCAAATGCACACATCAAAATGTATTAGCTTTAAAAAGCATTAATAAATAGACTAGAAATCCACCAGAAAAGGACCTAATTTAGAATTTTGAATTGTACAGTTGTTCAGTATCATAAAACACTTATAGACTTGATATTCGGGTAATAGCACTATAACTGTCCCCTCTGTACCAACTATTTCCCTCTGCATTGCCTCGGAAAGTAGTTGGTACCTTGGTGACAATAAAGGTGCTATTACCCTCATACCCAGTCAATAAGTGTATAATATTGTTGAAAGTGGGGATAAACACGACAACCCTAACTCTAATCGTTAATTGTAGAGCCTTAGACACATTTGACTTTCTTTTATTCAAATATTCTAGAACATTATGATAGCAGTAAATAGTTGTGTTACTGATTTAGAAAATCAGAGACTCGAAGAACATTGGATAACACGTTATTCCTTGATCGTTGTCCATTTGACGTAGCCTTTAATTGGACCATTAATATTTTCCCTTAATGGGACCATTTAGAATATTCATTTATTGGGCCATTTACGACTCTCCCTTAATAGAACCATTTAGCATCTGCCTTAATTGGGGAGGCTAGCATCTGTATTATAGACAATAATATGTATCTACAGAAAAGGAATCATTAATCTCTTGGTTAAATTGGACTCTATCATCTGTCTTAATTATATACCAGAATCCAATCCAAACAAATGACATCAGTAAATAAAACGCAGTCATTGTTCGTAGTGAAATAATAACATCATTAAAAGATAAAATGAAAAACAAATACAAAATAAAATAAAAAAATCAGAAAAAAGCTAAACAATTTGAAAATATTTGAACTCTCATGATGACACGCAAATCTTGATTTCATGATAGAACCAGTTTGAATGTTTACTCAAACCGTTCAAGCTTAAACTGGTAATTCAATGAAGAAATCAAATTTGTGTTTGAGATTCCGTAAAGCAATCGGGACCAGATCAGCTTATTCTGCTCCACAAATGACACCTCTCGTCAGTCATCCGATAAGGAAAATACAGGTAATTGTCTCTTTTATTACTCTCATGAAGATTATTCCAGAAATGTGCACTGTACACCTAAATAGATAGTTATAATTTTTATTATAACTTCTCAAGATGACGATAATGTGAAAAATTATATAGCACTAAATCATTGTGTCCATACATTTGAATAGCACCAATGTGCATGCATAATCTTGACCATTTATTTATATTCATTGTAAAAAAACACTTGCATGAACGCATCATCTCATTAACAGGGGAAGTTTGCGCTCGTTAAATTAGCTTAACCCCGCCATTTTTTTTTTAATTGAAGTACCTATGCCAAGCCAGCAAAGTGAGCGGTCATGCATTTATGCGTTAGGGGTATCGATTGTGTCTCTTTCGACGATTTTTCTATTGAATTTTGGAACTGTTCCGGCAATGTGGTTATTTCTTGTTTTTTTCATTTTATCACAAATCATGGCTAGTTCCTACCTACACTAAACGGTCAAGCCATGCGGTCACCTCTGCTAAAGCAGTCACCTGTATTAAAATGGCACCTTTATTGTTCTGTCATAGACATTGCATACTAATTGAACCTCTTTTAACAGGTCTCCTGTCTTAAATGACCCAAATGTGATCTCTTAACACAGGTCTGACTACTTAGTCATACCATGTTAACATTGAACTACATTTTAGTTTCTGTACAAACATTTCAAGGCATTGTTTACATGACATAAAATAAACCATCGATAATAGTTTAAACTTTTGTATTAATTCACGTTGTCAAACATCAATGGAGCTGTTTAACTGAATTTCAAACAACGATTTTAATTGCTTTCAATAACAATGTTTGACATTTGTTGTTTAAATACATACAAAAATATCAATACTCACATGGATAAAATAAAGGGAAGTCAAGCAAAGTTTTAAGTGGATTTAAGCATAAAATAAATTAAACGAGACCGAAGCCCGCCGCGTTGTTTATTTATCATGTCGCCTTGATGTTTTCTTCTCATTTCATAACGCTATGGTATAATCTAATTTTTGTCCATGGAAAGACAAAGTATACAATACAATTGTCTTTTTAAGTGTAGAATGCGGTGTTACAGTTAGTAGTTGTTTTTGTCCCTTTAAATTGCGGCTGTACATTGGTATATTGACGTAATGTGTTTATATACATGGAACAGCGAGCATCGCATTTGTTTTAATGACAGAAATTACATCCGACGAAATTACCAAATTCTGATAATTTCTGGAAATGGCATAAACTAATCTCATTGGTTTGACACAGAAGAGTTAAAAACGTAAATCAAGACGCTGTAATGAGGTTGATTTAATTTAGTTGTCTGTGACATTTTGAATTTTGTTGATTTTTTTCTCACTTAAAAATTAAAATCAATTTTGTAGTGAGGAGAAAAAGGCTTCTTTGCTGAGCAACAATTTGTCCTTTAGCAAAATTCCTTATTTGAAAAATTTAATTAATTTTGTATGTTATCTGAAAGTTATTTAAGGGAGTTTTATGGTGATTTTCAAATTTTGACTCAATAAAATGCAGAAAGAGAGCGACAAGAACATATTAGTAGCAATATTCCCATCTGTCTGCCCCCATAAATAATGTCTACATGTCAACCTGTTGACATAGCACAGGTTATTGCAATACTCGGTATTGTCGTATAAAGACGTACATATCTCGCTGATTCTTTATATTGTTAATTACTGTACCGAAAGAAAGAGGAATGCAACAGCGGTGGCAGCGAGAACCCGAATTCATCCGTTTTTTTGTGCTGTTCGTATAGTTCGAGCTTTAGTTTTCTTTGTAATGTTTCGTAGATAATTGCTTGCACTATTTCTTTTGATGATTGTGTTGTCTGTTCTTCGATTTACGGCCTCTGATCATGCCTTTGGTATCTTCAAACTGTAAATTTCAATAATATATATATATATCTAATAAACAATGACAGAGCCGAAACACTAATTACCTGGCGGATGGTACCCTTGGGGACTAATAGTCCACCAGCACATGTATCGACTGTGTGATGGTAAAACAAACGTAGATATCTAATTTAGTGCACACGACGCGTTTCCGAAATGCCCTTCACCAGGTACGCTCAAATCCAAACGATTGAAAAGCAAAATAATTTAAAAATCTTTAGCAGAAAGAAAACAAGAATGATGTTAAATAACGTTGTTTGTAGGAGTGTTTATGTCTTATTTACGTCTTTAGTGTTTGTTTGTGCATAGTGGTGACCAACACATATTTTGTTGTGTTTTTGCTTTGTTTTTCTTCGTCTTGTATACGCCTGTGTTGCCAGTTTTGCTGGATTGTCCTTATTTGATTGCTCCTTCGGTATTCTCTAACGTTTATATAGAAACGCAATCATCTAAACCTGCTGAAAATGATTCATAATCACGATGTTGGTTTTTTCTTCATGCAAGACGTCTTTTTAATTTGTTGCTTGCATGTAAAATGTGTAGAAATATAATGTGATATGGCAAAATAATTAGACGGAGCACTATCGAATAACCAAAAACAATAGCATTTTTGTCAACTTTATCTGTTCCTTGCAATTGATAAATGTCGCAAACTTGGCAGAGTAATGCATATTAAGCAGTGTAACGAATATACGGCATATTACACGCTCTAAATCAATTTAATATCCTAAAAATACAGAATTTTGATGAATTTATGATGACACCTAGCTATAATGATGTATTTGGAATATAATAGTTTAGGGTATGATGCAATTGTTTATGCGCATATTAAAAAATAGACCATGATACAAACACATCATGCAGATAAAACTACAAAACATAGAATGATATTACTGTCCTTTCAATCATTTATTCTAACGTGGCGTGCTACTTTAGCCTTGAAAACAATAGAGGGCTCTAAATAGCATAGAACACCCTAATCACATTCGCAGAAGGCATATCAAATCGACAGCGTATTTTGCATATTTGTACTTTATGCATGCATATGTTAAATTAAAAGAATAAAAATAATAAATATACAAAATGAGCATAAAACGTGACATGGGATAATTATTTCGATTCTAATAGGGCATTTACAATAATTTTGTAAATCAATGCGACCTTTATGGAAACCGAATGATTTGGCTGTTCCGATTACCATTTCGCATTCTACGATGAATTACAGAAAAGTAATGACTAAATTAAACGAAAATAATGTTACCTTTGTTATGCAAACTATCTCTTCCATGAATTATTTCCATTCTAGTAGGAAATGCATAGCATAACAAAATCCACTAACCTTCATGTCATACTTTTCCTACATTGATAACTAGACGGTGATGTAATTAAGTTACTGATATTTTCCAATTTGATGGCATTTTGCATTTAGCTACTTAAACAAGTAAAATGTCCACAAAATCGTAAAATAAATCAGTAACCAGCTTGTGTCAATGTCACCAGCGTTCCTTGTAAACTACATTGTACGTCACCGGATGACGACAAATTACAAAAGTCAAAGTCGATAGATGGTTGTCTTAAGTATTTTTTCCGGAAAAAGTCATATGTCAAGAAACAATTCTAGAATGTTTATGTTTGTATTCACCATGGTCATGAAATGAGCATAAAGCATAACATGAGATAATTATTTCTTAAATCAGATGAAACTAATTTATCATCGTTATCAATTTCTATAACGTTTCTGTAGCGTTATATATTCTTGTAAATAATAGCGGGATGTCATTGGAACAGCACCCAAAGTAACCTCTGTCTAGGTACGCTTGAAGGCATAAAATTACCGTAAATGCCCTGTTAGAATCGGTCGGTGTAAAATAATGACAAATATAATGCCTACCCATGTTAATATAAGCATAGAGCCCGGCCTCCGAGAATTATTTCTTAATTAAAACATTTCTGATTCCTGACTTATCACGAGATTTGTTTTCTTGCAATAATAACATAACGGGTGCCACTAGTGGAGCATAAACTGTTATCTTTTCCGGTGCCTCTGATTTCACCCCCTTTTACGGATTCTGATTACACCTTTGGTATCTTCAAACTCTTCGTAATGCCGATTCTTGATGCTCCATATTTGTCAAGGTCGAATTTTTATTCATATATGGAATACATACAGATAAATACATGGGCATTTCCATATTGGTCTGGTTATCATCCCGAGACTCCCATATTGGTCCGAGACGGAGTCGGGGTCCAATATGGGTCGAGGGATGATAACCAGGCCAATATGGAAATGCCCATGTATTAAACTATTTATTACATACTTCCGACATCTAGAAAAGAGACACCCATATTTGCCTGAGATGAAGTCGAGGCCCATATTGGCCCGGGCCAATATGGGCCTCGATATAGAAATGATCTTGTAATAATCCAATAACCGGTTATTTTCCCGGGGTGTGCAAATATGGACAGCTTACTTCCGGTCATATTGGTCATACAAAAATGTCTTTATATGAAATAAGTATGTAATAAAGTTGCATAATTTCACTAAAAGAGGAGGTTTGGTTTCTGCTCAATATCATGACGTATTTTTTTAATGTTAATATAGCCCGTTTTTCGATGTCATATTTTATGAAAGTGGTGTATGACTTTCCGAAGTAGTCACATCGAGAAACAGGCTGTAGAAAAAAATGTGATCAACTTTTTAATATTGTCAATATCATGGGGAGCACTTCGAAGTGAATACACCATAAATCAACCAACAATCCTCTGTTTATACAACCTTCCGATTGGATGTTTGTGGTGTTCCGAAGGTGTGGAATTTGGTTTTGTTTTTCATTTTATTACACGATTCTTCAGTGAAGAAAGAGATGAAAGGAGAAATGTTTTCTGTTTTTTGTTTGTTTAGTGATAAGTATCCATTAACTTTTTCTGTGTTTCTGTGTTTTGGAGCTTAAGAGGAGCCAGACAGATGTTGTGCGATATCAACGCTGAACAGTGTCTTATTGCGCATGCCTAATTGTTTCAACATGAAAGCAAAATGGAGTTAAAAGCCAATCGGCTCTGATAATATATAAGAATATAAACACAGTTTCGCTTTGCCGAATTCCGAACTGTTGCAAATTAAATTGAGTACGGATATGCAGTTAACCAAATAGTTTGTTTAACATAATTGAATCTATAAAGATATCTTCTTACACTTAATATTATATAAGTGCACTAACGCTCGATACAACGCAACATGAAACGATATGTATCATTGCAAAACATGACAACAAAAATACTGTTGTGGATTAGGTCCCTCTGGTGTACATTGGACTACCCGGGTCTTTGTCTAGTATTTTAATGCAGAGTTATCGTTTTTCTAGAAACCTTGAGATTTTGGTGACTGCTTGACATGTTATAAATTACGGAGCCATGTATCTATATTGATATCGACAATACTATTCTATTATTTTCTACAATATGATTTTAGCTGTTATATAATTGGTAGAAGTTAATTGAATATAAAGGATAGGAAACACCTCATAGAAACTAATATCACATTGAACAATAAATCTGTAATCCTGTACATTTATCATATGTATGATACATACAACACTATCATTCCTAATATCGATGAACACAAGATTAACAATCAATTGATTGATGTGAGAAAAGTCACTGCTCTTTACCACGTGTCTGTCAATTTTGATATATTATACACATATTCCATGTGACTGGTCAATTTACAAGAATATTTTCCTGAGGTACCTTGAATTGCATGGATGTGCTATATTGCCCGACGCCAACGGCGGATGGTAATATAACACATCCATGCAATTCAAGGTACCGAGGGAAAATGTTCTTGTATATTGACCACAGTCACATCGAATATTCGTTATATTATATTTTAATAGTAAAATAATTAATGAAAACTAAAAATAAATATTAATAAGTGTAAGTTGACATACTAAATGAGATAAACAGCAAGAAATTTCAAGTAGTCTAACAGTTCTGATAATAAACATTAATAGTACATGTGCTGTTATTGAAATTAAATATAGGTTGCGAACGTTTTTATCTGTGTCGTCTGTTTACAATAGATTGGTGTAAACCGGAAATCGTCACCGGGCAATATATCTGACGCGCGGGAATTTCAAACATTATATTTCCTGGTGGGCGTGGCAAGTGAAGCTAGAATAGGTAAAATAGCGAACATTTTTGAATTTCTAATATTAAATGAAATCTAGTTCTAAAATATAATATATCAATATATCAAGTAAGATGAAAAAAATATATATCAAGTTCGCTCAGGCGAGGTGTGCTCGATATAACTTTATGTGATAAAGTTGGTCTGTGACATGCGACATGTCAGTGGGTTTCTCCGGTTTCCTCCACTAATAAAACTGACCGCGACGACATAGCTGAAATATTGCTGAAAGTGGCGTCTAAATCCATAACCCTAACCCTTCATGTATCACATTTATCACACGATTGCATAAATATTTCTACTGAAGATGAAATGTATGTTATTATATATAACAAATTCTGATATTAGGCTGTGGATAGCAAATTTATTGTCTTTAATTTGACCTGACCAAGGCTAGCACGATGACCATTACAGCCCTGATGCGGTTTTTGTTTTTACCTAGTAGCATTGTCTGTCATGCTCACTACTATCAACACATGCACATGTTGTATGATGACTATCTCAACACAACACAGAGTGGTTAAGCGTTTGTGATAGACAACATTAGGGACACTTGTGATATAGAGGACTATCATACTCACTAACATCAACATATTTCTATGTTGGTTTATACCTATTTCAACACAGAGTGGTTAAGCGTTTGTGATAGACAAAATTAGTGACAATTGTGATATAGAGGACTATCATACTCACTAACATCAACATATTTCTATGTTGTTTTATACCTATTTCAACACAGAGTGGTTAAGCGTTCTGATACACAGACACAATTAGAGACACAGTCTAATATACAGGATATTAGATTATCGTAATAGTTCTTATTTCCTATTCATTAAAGCAGGAACAACCTACTTGAATTAATTACGTTCTGTCTATTGTTAACGGATGGCCGTTCAGGGCTTAATAACAAGATTCTTACTGTCCTTAGCAAATTGTATTTTCTGTGAATATTCATAAATATGTACTGCGAGCTGTATAGGTGAAGTGATTAGTTGATTGAATTACTTGTTTTTTCTCTTCAGATATACAATGCGGTAGAGTGTATAATTAAGCCAGTAGTTAGTGCTTCGGCACTGATGTGGTTAACGGATTTTTTAAAATATTTTTTTGTGTTATTCTATTGTGTGTCTTGACATTTTGATTTCCGTATTGTGATGTCCGTTACGATTTCCACATAAAAACGATGTTCGTTTCGTCTTTACCTCCAGTTGTTTGTAGGAGGGTTTATGTCTTATTTACGTTATTTGGGTTTGTTTGCCTATTGTGGCCTACACATATTGTGTTGTGTTTTTGTTTTGTTTTTCTTCGTCTTGTTTACCCTATGTTGCCAGTTTCTCTGAATTTTACATTTTTGATTGCCCTTCTGTATCCTCTAGCGTTTATTTTTTGTCCATCCTTTGATTTATTTTGGTCACTGCGATCTTTTATAATATTTAGATTTGCATTATGCTTGTTTTTCAATATTATTTTTTGTTTGAAATTTACAGTACCTAAATAATGTAATGGATTAAAACAAAAGTTAATCTCAGACATAGGTAACTGCATTTGTTTTTACCCTTTTGTTTACTTGCTCACAGGATTTTTAAATTATTTATCTTTTCCAATCTTTTGTCTCTGAACCTACCTGATGAAGGTTGTTCCAAAAACACTCCGTATGCACTAAATTAGATCAATAAGGGTAATAACAAAATTACCGAACTCCGAACAATCTTACAAAGGGAAAGTCAAAACTCATAAGTATATAAACAGACAAAATCAGTCAACAACCGGAAAACTGTGAAAAACGTAATGACCCTGACTTGGTACAGGCATTTCTAAAGAAATGGTGGGTTGAATCAGATTTTAAAGCGCCAAACCTCCCGCTTTCATTTACTACTATTATCAAAGTAGAAAAATTAGATACCAACGTTTTCATGATACATCAAAACTTTATCGATGATAACATTATATGATAGTTCGATCGGAATAGTTCAGTTTTATCTGACTTAAGTAAACCTCCTAAAAATCTGTTTAGAAAAGATTTACAACGTCGATGAGTTGCGAATTAAATAAGTTATTTTGTTCTGACGCTCTAGTTTGGCTAATGTTAGGGTTATGGTGTTTAACGCCATTTCCAACAATATTATAGTTATATCTTGGTCGTGAGATTTTTTATTGGAGGAAACAGGAGTACCCGGAGAAAACCACCGACCTGTCGCAAGTCACTGACGAACGTTATTACATAAAATTGTATCGAGCACACCTCGCCATGAGCGGGATTCGAACTCAGAACTTTAGTGGTGATAAGCACTGATGGCATAGGTAGTTATAAATCCAACTACCATGCGATCACCTCCTCTATTTTGGGGTACAGTACCATGCACAATGATGGTACATGCAGATGCGTTCATTGCATCGATCTTTTCCATATTGATATCTATTTATTCCGGAAGTTCGGTGTTTTGCACCTGCCTGAATTATTGTTCAGTCGGAAGATAATTACCAACCAATAAAATATACACAAATAGAACATAGCAATTGTAATTGATTAAACATATCCGAATAATTGATTCCTGCGTCAACAGAAGGAGATTTATTTTGTATTTATTAACCTTGAAAGGCGACCAATATATTTAATCCTGTCTGCTTGAACTTTATGAAAAGGTTATTTTTAATCTCGGAATAAATATAACATGCATACAGATCAAGATTAGGACTGGTTCGTGCTACTCGATATTTATTTTGTAGATCGTAGTTTGTCCTTTTGTACTTTTTCTTCTGGCCATTGGGATGTCTGTTGTTCGATTTACGGATTCTGAGTACCCCATTGGTGTCTTCAAGCTCTTCTTACAACGATGCTGGTTTCTTAGTTATTTATATGCGACGTTCGGTTTTACTGACTAGTGGAAGCACTTCGACGGCGAACAGGGAATGTTCATGGTCATATCAGAAGTTAACCACGCCAACTTTTTATTGAAGTGCATGTACCAAGACATGAGAGCAGTGCCGGATTTACCATTGTGCTTAGGTCTACTTAAACACAGGGCCCAGGTGGCCAGGAGGAGGGGCATCTTCCAGCCAAAAATAAATTACGATGGATTTTTGGTTATGTGGGGCAATTTTGAAGGCGTTCTGTTTCGGGGCGATTACAGACATAAGGATATAGTTGATAATTTATGGGAGTGTGCCACAAAACCAGTGGCTCAGTGGCATATAAACCAATTTATTAGGGAGCCTCATAGCTTAACTAGCACAGGACCTCATTTGTCCTAAATCCGGCACTGCATGACAGTGTGTACGATCATTTGTATGTGTGTCAAAGTTATCAAATTTTCCTCCATTTCTACAATTTTCTGCTGGATTTTTGAACATTTCTCTCTGTTTTTAATTTTATAGTAAATACAATCCAATTACTAGAACTAACCAGCCATATATCTAAGTAATGAATAGGGATTTTCAAAATGTGTAATTTTTTTAAAACATTGCTTTGCTTTTAAATGTCATTATGTTATCTCATTTGTACCACATTGTTACACCTGTCTTTGTCGAATGTAAATCCTCTAGGGTGTGTTAGACTATAAATTACTTCAAATAACACACCAACTACCAATAACCGGGACTAATGTACATTTTTGGATTTCGACATGGCCATCATTCAAGGGGATTTTAACACATGTGTTGTTGACAGTTAAGATAACTTTCTCTTCCTATTGATAATTATATAAGACGACAATATTAATGTAGTTCCATTTAATGGAATGAAGCGACCTATTGTGCATTCCTATTTTTAATATATGATTCACGGGCCTGTCTGACACAAGTTACCATACTATGGTCCTTTTTATACGGGAAACATAATACCAAATAATGTCAAGGTCTTTGGACGAAAGTAAGACAAAAGGCTTTAACAGGACAGCAAAAAATGTCTAAAATATGAAATATCTAACAAATATTAAATTCTAATTATATTGTGGAATGTATTAAATTCGCAACTAGCTCGTTTTTGTCCATATATAGAGCGCTACTAATTATATTGTGGAATGTATTAAATTCGCAAATAGCTCGTTTTTGTCCATATATAGAATGCTATTATTAACAATATTGCCCATATTCTTTCTATAGCTGAACACATGTTATATAAATGATACCGTTTCTGACAATTATTGCCGTCGTATACCAACCATTATTACTAATAATAAGTACTCGTGCATACAATTATCAAGTAAAGAGGTATCATATCTGATTTTAAGTGGTATTATTTTCCATATTTGTATGTAAATGTTGTTTAAAAAGCTAATAATTGTGACGTTCAGGGATATTATATGCTCAAAATACAGCTTTACTCTACAAACTAATCATACAATTAGCAATAATAAGACTATAATATACTTTAATGTGCTTAGAATTATTTTAAGCAATTTGATAATTTTTAGTATATCCGATGTCTCTCCAGACCAATATCGTTTTCTACTTATGATTAATAAAGTTAGCTTAACCCGCCACTTTATATTGAAGTGTATGAACCAAGCCAGGAATGTGGTTGTTTACTATTCAGTGTGGAGTGCAGTGTTTATAATCAAGTACATCTTACGTGTAAGAGGTTTAAACACTGTGGCATGCGCGAAGTTGTGTTTAATCTGCAGAAAAATCACATTACTCCATGGGAGGTGATATTTGGATTAAATTATACAATTATCCTTTGATTGCCTCTTTTAATATTTACTGTCAACAGGAGGTCATCTGATTTACCCTTGGAGCACCCCGGTATTTGATGGGGTTCGTGTTACTCGATCTTTGGTTTAGATCGTGGTTTGTCCATTTTCTTTCCTGTGTGTCGTTCTGCGATTTACGGATTCTGATTATCCCTTTGAGATATATTCAAACTCTTCTGAGAAATAGTGTTTCAAAGCTCAAGAGATGAAACGTGGAAGGGTTACCAGAAAAAAACTATATTTCGGTCAGTGATTGTATATCACACATATTGTTCTGTCAATGCCATATGACTTTTCACATAGATGCTGTGATGGTTAAAATATTATAGCAAGTTCTTCTCTTTGTTTTTGTGTAAAAGTCGAACAATAGAAGGACATTGTCTTGTTTGTTACGATATCATCGTTAACGACCACTGTTGGTACATTTTATATTAATTAAAAGATTACGTCTAGTATATTCTCATGGGAAATATAGTTTTTGTTTCGCAAGGTTCTGTTAATTATAGGCCAGATATTAAACTCACAATGATTCGTTAATTATGTATCAATACAGCCCGTATATCAGATTATCCAGAACTGATATTTTAAAAGATGGAAAAAATCATGAAATAGAGACTACAATCTGCAATAAATATCACAATGATGATAATAAAAATTGCTCTACGTTAATTAATGATCATTCACATATAATCTAGAATCATCATTGCATGCATCTTTGGTCTCATGTCGACCCCAAGACATCAAATCTAGAATGAAAGGAAAAATGACATACATATAAAAACATTATTTCAAGAGTAACACGACGGGTGACACACAGGGCCGTCGTAACAATATAATAGGCCCCCTGGCAAATCAGTGTACTGGGACCCCTACCTAAGCAACCACTCACAAGAATAAAACTAGTTGTTGATAAAATTAAACATATATTAATAGTATTGGTAGTTCCAACACAATCAGAGTTTAAACATTAAAACATGCTGTACTCAACAGTTATAGATAAACATGGCCACTATGCAATTGCCCCGCGTGTCCATGCTCTAAGACGGCACTGGTATTACACGTAGAGCAGGGGTACATTAGTCCACCATAAGTGTTTAGTGTGGTTCGTGTTGCTTGGCCAATAGTTTTGTGTGTAGTTTTTTGTACACCATTGTATTCTTTCTGTTGACCATTGTATTGCATGTCCGTCGATTTATGGCTTCGAATTATCTTCAAACTATTCCATCTGTACAGATGGAATTAAATCGACCCAATTCCTCTCGTTACTACCTTTATGCATATTTTTTGTACATCATTATCTGTCTTTTTTCTTCTTTCTATTTACCATTACATTGCATGCCTTTTTTGCGGTTTGCAATTTGCGGTTTCGGATATCTTAAGACCTCTGATGGAATTAAATCGACCCAATTCCTTTAATTACTACCTTTGATGTAGAGTTAATACAATCCTCATTGTAATTATAGTGTAATAGAAGTAAATATGCCGTGTGTAACCTCAGTAACATTACCAGTGTCTATAATTATATATATAATTATCTATAGAGAAAACAATGACAACAAAAGTCATGCTTAAATAAAGTGATATTCCTAAGAAGTTTAGTCTGGTAAACTATAATGGTATACTAAATGAATGGGTAGAGCAATGTATGAGCGTATTAGTAGTAACTGTATAGATTGTTGAATAATAGAGTAATATTTGCAATGAGTATATGCATCATATTATATAATATTTCAATTTTCCTATAGTGAACTTTCCATTTATATGGGGCCCGGGTGGTTCAATGAGTTAGGTCGCTGGATCTAACAGCTCATACAAGCCTATCACCAATACGGCGTGGGTTCGCGCCCGTCTTTGTAAATTACTAAAAAGGGTGCACTCGACTCGCAGCCTCAAGTGATAAAGTTTACCAGTTGCTTACCCATGGTCAGTGGTTCTCTCCGGGTACTCCGGCTTCCTCCACCAATTAAACTGGTCGCCATAATATAGCTGAAATATTGCTGAAAGTGGCGTTAAACACCAAATATCAAATCAAATCATGTCTATGTAGTAACATTCCTACAGCATATCAATCGATAGTGACTCGACGCTATAACTGTTAAGATTGCTAAACAATGTAGTCATACTTACAATTAGTATGATCTTATTACAATTTTCCTATTGTGAACTTTCCATTTCTATGTAGTAACATTCATACAGCATATCAGTCGATAGTGACTCGACGCTATGATAACTGTTAAGATTTCTAAACAATGTAGTAATACTTACAATTAGTATGATCTTATTACAATTTTCCTATTGTGAACTTTCCATTTCTATGTAGTAACATTCCCGCAGAACCTACAGTTGACAATGACTCGACGCTATGATAACTGTTAAGATTGCGAAGCAATGTAGTAATGTTCACAATTTATAAAAGTATGATCTTATTTCAATTTTCTTATTGTGAATTTTCCATTTCTATGTAGTAACATTCCCGCAGAACATACATATGAGTACATTAGTTGACAATGAATCAACGCTGTAGTAAGTGTTTTCTAAATAATGGAGTAATGTTTACAATTATTATTAGTTTGATCTTATATCTGATCTCAATATTCCTATTGTGAATTTTCCATTTTTTTGTATGTAACATTCCATAGGACTTGTATATGAGTATAACAGTTGACAATGCATCAATGTTGTGGTAACTGTTGAGATTGATAAATAATAGAATAGTGTTTACAATGAGAAGTGATGCTTAAATAAAACGATAATCCTGAGATGTTCTGTTTGGTGAACTATAATAGTATACTCATTGAATGAACCTACGGTCTACCATGAATCGACTAAGAATGCTAAGTAATGGAGTAATGTTTACAATAAGGATGAGTATGATCTTATATCTTTTTTTTAGTTTTCCTATTGTGAACTTTCCATTTATATGTAGCAATATTACTACATGTCCTACATATATAGTTTATCAGTTGGCAATGAATCAACGCTGTAGTAATTGTTGAGATGTCTAAATAATGGAGTAATGTTTACAATTAACATAAGGCTGATCTTACATCTTATTTCAATTTTCAATTTATGTGTAGTCACTTTGCTGTAGCAGCTGCATATGGAGCAAACACCATTCCAGAGATAACATTTCAACCCAATGAAATCGGGAGGTTTGGCGTTTTAAAATCTGATTCAACCCACCATTTCTTTAGAAATACCTGTACCAAGTCAGGGTCATTACGGTTTTAACAGTTTTCCGATTGTTGACTGATTTTGTCTGTTTATATACTTATGAGTTTTGACTTTCCCTTTGTAAGATTGCTCGGAGTTCGGTAATTTTGTTATTACCCTTATTTCCTATCAATGTTTCCTTGATAGTAGGTTTTCGCTTACAATGAAGCAACTTATCCAATGGTTCCTACTGGTATGAGAGGTCCAGATGAAATCAATTGTGGCGTATTAATATAGCACGCTAAAAATAACAATTTGAACACAATAGTTACTCTTATTATTCAATTAAAGAATGAATCACTTTGATCACAAGACATTAGACATGCGTGTTGAAAAAATATAGATGATTAAATCAAAGGAAACGGTATAGTTATTACAATTAAAGTGGTATCTTTAAACACAACAGAGGACGTTTATATTGTTGTTAAAGTTGTGCCCAATTCGAATGCTGTTATTAGAGCAATTAAATATGTTTAATTCCAACACAGAAAGGGACTATATCTTTGGAGTATTTTATTACAACACATTTAAGAGAAAACACCCATTGCAATAAAACAGTTTAAAAAAACGGAAAGTATAAAATTTTACAAACAATTTGATGCAAATAATGGTATTACCGTGCAATATTGATGTCATGATGATCTGTATACCTATGATAAGGGCAAAACAGAGTTTGTTCGGTTCGTCTTTACCTCTAGTTGTTTGTAGGAGGGCGCATGTCTTAATTACGTTATTTGTGTTTGTTTACGCATAGTGGTGTCGAACGGATGTCGTCTTATGTTTTTGCTTTGTTTTTCTTCTTCTTATGTAACATTATTATGTTGCCAGTTTGTCTTGATTTTCCATTGTTGATTTGCCACTTCGGTATTCTCTAACGTTCATTTGGTGTCAGATGTTTTGAAGTTTTCTAAGTCAACATATTTCTAACAGTCTCTATGACTACACGTAATCGACTTTGAATCTGAACGCGTTGTATATTTATATTCATTCATTAAAGCATTTTCCAATGTGACCTTCTATCTTGGTTTTTATCAGGGATCGTTTATTGTACCAATTAACCTGCTAAGACAAACATGCAGGCATTAAACGGAGATGCCGATGCAATCATAATACTAGTCTTGAAGCGAAATCTACGAATAAAGATGAATGTGTTCTGATAACAGTTGAATGTTCTCATTAACGCCATATCTAATTATATGAGAACAAATAAAGAAAAAGATATATGGTCAGTCTGACCTTTTAATATAATAAAAACAGTTTTATCCGACTTTTTTTAATGTGAATTTTAGAATCAGCGGAGCAATATTTATGTGGTTGGTATAACTTTAGGCTTCTTATTTACGCCATAAATAATTATTTAAGAAAACTATAAGGTCAGTACGACCTTCTAATGAGATATAAGCTGATCATGTACTATATGAGGGTTGGTATGTTATTCACATGCGGAAAATGATTGCATGATCACATCAATTTAATAATAGGGGGGGGGGGGGATACAAATGATTTAACACCGCCACTTTTATTTTATAAACGTGCCTGTACCAAAGCGGGAAACTGAGCAGTCATGTATATATGTGGTATCGTTTTTTGTTTTGTTTCTATGTTCATGATACTAACATGTAATTGTGAATTATATGTTGTTTTTCGACATATGAATTAATAGTATGGATATCACACAATAATAAACAGGAAGTGACCTTACATAAGTGACATTATGCCGTGCCTTTTTACATATAAATGTTTTACATACAAAAATCACATGACCGCATAACTAATTTAAATCCGCCACTTTTATTGAACGTGCGTTTCCAAACCAGGAAAGTGAGCTGTCGTGAATATGTGTGTTAAGGGTACATTTAGTATCGATTTTGCCTGTTTCAACTACATTTGTATTTTGATTTTTCGATTACATTTTGGAACTGTTCCCACTGTGTGATATGTTTGTTACCACTGTGTGATATGTTTGTTCCCACTGTGTGATATGTTTGTTCCCACTGTGTGATATGTTTGTTCCCACTGTGTGATATGTTTGTTCCCACTGTCTGATATGTGTGTTCCCACTGTGTGATATGTTTGTTCCCACTGTGTGATACGTTTGTTCCCACTGTGTGATATGTTTGTTCCCACTGTGTGATATGTTTGTTCCCACTCTGTGATATGTTGTTCCCACTGTGTGATATGTTTGTTCCCACTGTGTGATATGCTTGTTCCCACTGTGTGATATGTGTGTTCCCACTGTCTGATATGTGTGTTCCCACTGTGTGATATGTTTGTTCCCACTGTGTGATATGTTTTTCCCATTGTGTGATATGTTTGTTCCCACTGTGTGATATGTTTGTTCCCACTGTGTGATATGTTTGTTCCCACTGTGTGATATGTTTGTTCCCACTGTGTGATATGTTTGTTCCCATTGCGTGATATGTTTGTTCCCACTGTGTGATATGTTTGTTCCCACTGTGTGATATGTTTGTTCCCACTGTGTGATATGTTTGTTCATTTAACAGTTTACATCTCATTTACACCATACATAATTATTTAGTAAGCTAATAGATAAAGTCAGCCTGATCTTCTAATGGTACATACAGTGGTCTTGAACTTATAGCACTCAGATAAGTAAAATAAGATAGCAATGCTGTCCATCGGAACTGTGTGGTATATTTAATGAGTGAGTGATGGTTGTTTGACGCCAATTCAGATTTTATTTTAGCTATTTCATGGCGAGAACAAGTTAATTTTCAATGAGATGATGTCCGCTTTATACTAGAACATAACGCTTAGTTGGATTTTTATAGTGCTAGCGCACTGAAACAACAGTCCACAAATAGACATGTCGCCTCACTCGGGCACATTATCCTGATTCCGAGCCAACCTGTCTTTACTCTTTTTTCCTTAATGAGGGTGCTTAGCGGAGAAACAACAAATGCCAATTTTATAGTCTTTTGTTAGACCCGACCGGGGCTCGAACCCACAATCTACCGCAATCGAGGTGAACACGCTAACCATTACACCACCGATGCGGTTGGTATTTTAATGAAACCAAGATTCAAAATATATGGATAGAAACACATATATGGACAAATCTCGTTTATTTGGTCGTTTGACACATATTTGTCGTATGTATTGATCGTCTTGTTCTCCCTCGGTTTAAATGGTTGATTCTCCGATCTTTCAGGAGTTATTAGTATTTAGAATGGTTGATTAATTATCAAGTTGTCCGACGAGGGGTGTTTCAGTTATATTGAGGATGTATTAGTTATTTAGTAAATTAAAATAAATTTGTTAATTACATACAATTGTAGCATTAAATTCAAGTACATATCTTGACCAACGTTAATCGGGCACCCTTATGGTCAAAAGACGGGAATTAAAATCATGTAAAAGTTATTGGGAACAAGCAAATTGATGGACCTTAACACGATAGCCAAACTCAGCTTTGAGAGATTTGTCTTTGTTTTAGCAAAATGCATATGCTAATTAATTAAAAGGAGTTCAGATAAAACACTTCCCTGAATTACTCCAATAATGTGTCCGTTTGCAGTAGTTTTCAGCTTAATTTATTCCGGAATACTCTAATACTCGGTTACTTCGAACTGAAATAATCGGTCGGTTCGACTTGGACACAACGACTTTCTAATATATGTTAAGATAAGATCATTGTAACATGTCAATAAAGTAAGCGTTTCTGGTAAACAAAACTGATGTAGAACACGGTCGGTTCGACTTGGACACAAGGACTTTCTAATGTATGCTAAGATAAGATCATTGTAACATGTCAATGAAGTAAGCGTTTCTGGTAAGCAAAACTGATGTAGGACACTAGAAATATCTTAACGAACACTCTGTTTAAACAGACTCAGTTATTACGTATTGTAACATTACATGGTAGAGAACATGTTTACATTGGAGAGAAACCATATGGTACCTGATTGCTTGTTGATTTTCGATTTTATTTCTCTGTAAATTATTGTTCTGAAGGGGGTATGTATAGAACCTACCTGAGTAGGTAACAGGATAACAATGTAGCATCGCTATAAAGCAGGAGATTAAATATTTATAGAAATAGCCGTGAAAAAGAACAAAGATAAAAGAAAGGAGTATAGCTATTATAATGTCTTGTATTGTTTTTCTCTTTTATTTTGTTTTGTGTTTTAGAGGAGAAATAAACACATAGATATCACTTTTTGTGTACACATTGCGTGACTGGAATAACCTTTAAATTATTTGGCTTTCAATATTTCGATTTTGAGCGTACCTGATGAAGGTTATTTTGAGCGTACCTGATGAAGGTTATTTTGAGCATACCTGATGAAGGTTATTTTGAGCGTACCTGATGAAGGTTATTTTAAGCGTACCAGATGAAGGTTATTTTGAGCTACCTGATGAATGTTATTTTGAGCGTACCTGATGAAGGTTATTTTGAGCGTACCTGATGAAGGTTATTCCAAAACCGCTTCGTCAGCTCTAAATTTGATATCTACGTTTTATTCACATCATGAGGTATGTTCAAAGTCAAAAGATTGGAAAACCAAATAATTGTAAAGTCTTTGGGCACAGGAACATCAAAGGACACAGGAACATCAAAGGGCCTACGCAGGACAGCCAACATCGGCTTAGATCATCTATGCCCACAGGAGAATACTATTTTTTAATAACATTTACATGATTTAGGAGTTGGAAATTTCGATAAAAAATATATAAGCACCGAAGCACTTAATACTGGTCGGATGATATCCTCGATGTAAAATTAGGCACGTTCGTATTAGCTTTGAGTTTAATTTGTACCAGAAAACTCGAATACTTGGATACTACGAATGTGAATAATCGGTCTGTTTGACTTCGACACAACGACTTTCTACTGTATGTTAAAATAAGATCATCGTAGTATGTTAATGCAGTAACGTTTTCTGATAAACAAGACTAGTGTAGAACACCTGATACATCTTAATAACTTGTCGACAATACTTTGTTTGTTTAAACAGACTCAGTTATTACGTATTGTAACATTACATGGTAGAGAACATGTTTACATTGGAGAGAAACCATATGGTACCTGATTGCTTGTTGATTTTCGTCTTTTTTCTTCTGTAAATTATTGTTTTAAGCGGGTTGTATAGAACTTGAGTATGTAATAAAGATAACATTGTAGCATCGCTATAAAGCAGGAACTTAAGTATGTATAGAAGTAGCCGTGAAAAAGATCAAAGATAAAAAACATAAGTATCGTTATTATATCGCCTTGTATTGTTTTTCCCTTTTTATTTTGTTTGTGGTTTAGAGAAAGAAACACGTAGATATCAAAATTAGTGTGCACGACCACAAGCGCTCGTGGCACGGATTTACGCCCCCCCCCCCCATTTTTCAAAATTTCTGTTTACAAATGTATTTTCAATAACATTTCTTTATTTCTTTATTATTTCATCTCTTTTCCTTATTTTAACTTGTTCGTGTCAATATTCATACAATCTTATGTTAACATCAAATTGCATGTGTCGATCCTATATAGATACTAATATAGTTACTAATGGATTATTAATATCTATATAGAGTCCACACATGCAATTTGATGTTAGCATAAAATAGTATGAATATTGACACGAACAAGTTAAAATAAAGAAAAAGAGATGAAATAATAAAAAAATAAAGAAATTTTGTTCAAAATAAATTTGCAAACAGAAAGTTAGAAACAATGTGGGTGGTAAGTCCGTGCCACCAGGTACGTTCAAAGTCAAAAGATTGGAAAACCAGATAACTTAATAGTTTTAGGAGAATGAAAACAAAAAAGGCATACACAGGATACAGCCAAAATCTGCTAAGATCACATATGCCTGAGGCAGGAGAACCTTAGATTTATTAATGATTACATTATTTAGGAACTGTAAATTTCAGCAATAAATATTATCTAATAAACCATGTCAAATACTGAGCGGATGATACCCTGTTTCCGAATCCATATTCTGTAATCATTGAATAGTATGTATTATAATACTTTACTATAGAAACTAGATGGAAAATAATAAAAGTATTTTCTGTACGTGAAGAGAAATAACCCCCTTTTCACGTTGCAATGTGCACGTAGGAAAAAATCTTGGTTTGGGTATCTGCGCGTGGGACGAAATAACCCCTAAAAATTTGGCGCGCTTTTGCACGTCGATAAAATATCTAATTATTTCCCTTGCATTATTGCCATCTGGAATCATGGCGGCTGCCGGTCGATTTGGGAGCAGCTCAGATGTAGACATTGAGGCAATTTTGGCAGATAAGAACTGTAAAAGCACAAACAATTCAACAAAAGAGGCTTTAATGTGTCTCAACCAGTACCTTTTTAGCACTGATCGCAGTCCCGATTTTTCAACATAGATATCATACACAAAACTGTTAAAACCCATTGAATTCAAGTTATTTGAAGCTATTTTGTCAGTCACTGATCTTTGTGTTTTAAATTTCATCAAAAATAATAATAGAGTATTAATTTTTGTAGTTTTAGCATGCCCAAAGATTCCTAGTTTTGTTCAGTATAACAATACAATTATGTCTTTCATGATAATGTAATATCCAAAATAAATAAATATCGAAAGGGTTATTTCCCTCGGTTCTACGGACCTCGGGGAAATATTCCTTTTCTCGATTTAATAATTTTGGATATTCCATTAACATGAAAGCCATAATTGTATATTGTTCATGATTTTTTCGAATACATATTGCTTATCCTAAAAACGAAGACATTTAATTTAGAGAGCACCATGCGTTTCAAGAATAATCTTCAGCAAGTACGTTCAAAAGGATTGGAAAGTCAAATGAAAGGGCCTTATGAATAATCCATTTAGTAGACTTTTCAATGTAAGATTGCACTCGAAACGAGTTATATTTTCTGTGTTCTTTAATCTAAAATATTACATCTGATGAATATAGATTAACACGATGGGTGCCACTAGTGGAGCAGGAATTGCTTACCCTTCCGGAGCACCTGGGTTCATCCACGGTTTTTAGTGGGGTTCGTGTTACTCGATCTTAAGTTTTATATGTATGTTTTGTAGATTGTTGTTTGTCTTTTTGTACTTTTCTATTAACCATTGTGTTGTCTGTTCTTCTTCGATATACGGATTCTGATTACCCCTTTGGTATCTTCAAACCCTTCTTAGTAGAATCGTCAATGTAAGATTCCTCACGAAACAACATTTAGTTTCTTTAATCTAAAATACTACATCTGATGAATTTTAATTCAATGCTATAAACTATAAAAGGAAAGTGTATTCTCAACTGAAAGAAACAAAATCGATACATACGTCTTTATTTTACTTCCTTATTGCGATGACTGCTGCGATTTCCGCGTATAAAGGATTTTCAGTTTGTCTTAATTCCCATTTGATTTGTACATGTAGGTGCCTCATTTTAATTGATGTCATTTGAATATATTTAGGCATAGTAGTGTCAAAAATGATTTTCATATCAGATGGTGTTCGTGTTATTTAACAGTAGCACGACGGGTGCCACTATTGAAACAGAAACTGATTCCTTGCTAAATCACCTGGTTTCACTCCAGTGTAATATTTAATCGACATGTTTCTTCTCTTGGTCGTTGTACAATCTTTGATATGAGGCTCTTTTCATTACTTTATTTACAGTTCTCAAATAATGTAAGTATTAATAAAACTAAGATTCTCCTCCCTCAGACATAGGTGATCTTTGCCGATTTTGGCTCTCCTGTAATAGATCCTTTAGTTTTATTGCTCCCAAACACTTTATTTGCCTTTCCAATCTTTCGATATTGAGCATAACTAATGAAGGTTATTCCAGAAAAGCGTCGTACAGACTAAATTTGATATCTACGTTTTTATTATCTGTTAGCTTTTTTAAAATAATCATTGATATCAAATTGAATGATTTCATTAACTCGAACTCGGATAAGTGGGTAAAAGAAAAGAAATACTAAAAGTTCAGTGTACGAAAACTATATTCTACAAATAATCAACATGAAAAAAAAAAACTTATTTTTGATATTTTGATTTGCTTCCAAGCTAAATTGAAAATACATGGTATACTGATATTGTAATTAACGGAAGGAACAAGTCAATGACATGTCAACATAAACACAGCTACATCGTAGGGTGTGGTGGAAATTTTATTAATGGAAGGAAATGAATATACACTCGTAACATGTAAACAAAACATGTACACAGTTGTATATCAAATATAAAAGGCAAATAACTAGATACAAGCAAGGCTCTTCATAAGATGAACGTATACATATTGATATTAAGGCTAGCAAATATTGACAGGAAATGGCTTTAAATGTACGTATTGAGCTGGACTATCGATACAAATCTGAGATTGTGGTACGATATTTAAGTATGTTTGATGCCGTTTTGGATCTATCATAATTGAGGTCGGAGACCTTGTCACAATTTTTCATTATTTAGACAGCTGATATAACGATCTAGATTAGAAGATGAATACAGATCATACCGTTATATCAATAACGATTTATCACAACGACAGCAGGGTATTTGAAAAACATATATAGGATATATATGAAGGAATAAGATAAATATCTTTCAAGATTATAACGTTCTTTATATATAATAACGCTGTTCGTTCTGTTGTATGTGAGGGTTGGTATTTTACTCAGAAGTGGAAAGGATTTGCTTGACCGCATTATTTCACTAAGAGGGGAGGTGTGGATGTGGGCAAAAAGAAACTAGTTAAACTCCGACAACTTTGCTTTATTGAAATGTCTGTACCAAGCCAAGAAAGAGGGTGTGGTCATGTATGTTTGTCTTAGAGGTATCAATTTTGCCTCTTTCTACGATTTTGTTGAAATTCGTCTGACAGTGTGGTATTTAAAAACAATAATATAATTGTATATTGTCTAATAATAATACCGATTACATCTTATTACAGACACTACAAAGACTACATTTATATCATGTTATTTCTATTGTAATGTCCATGGCGTAAGCTTGACGTATGTTCTTTAACTCAGAAACAGGTAGTCTAATTCAATGCACAGAAATAATTTCTGCTTTAATGGAAGGAATTCAAAGTTAATAAAACATATATTATGTAATTATGTATGTAATGTCCATGGCGTAAGCTTGACGTATGTTCTTTAACTCAGAAACAGGTAGTCTAATTCAATGCACAGAAATAATTTCTGCTTTAATGGAAGGAATTCAAAGTTAATAAAACATATATTATGTAATTATGTATGTAATGTCCATGGCGTAAGCTTGACGTGTGTTCTTTAACTCAGAAACAGGTAGTCTAATTCAATGCACAGAAATAATTTCTGCTTTAATGGAAGGAATTCAAAGTTAATAAAACATATATTATGTAATTATGTATGTAATGTCCATGGCGTAAGCTTGACGTATGTTCTTTAACTCAGAAACAGGTAGTCTAATTCAATGCCCAGAAATAATTTCTGCTTTAATGGAAGGAATTCAAAGTTAATAAAACATATATTATGTAATTATGTATGTAATGTCCAAGGCGTAAGCTTGACGTGTGTTCTTTAACTCAGAAACAGGTAGTCTAATTCAATGCCCAGAAATAATTTCTGCTTTAATGGAAGGAATTCAAAGTTAATAAAACATATATTATGTAATTATGTATGTAATGTCCATGGCGTAAGCTTGACGTGTGTTCTTTAACTCAGAAACAGGTAGTCTAATTCAATGCCCAGAAATAATTTCTGCTTTAATGGAAGGAATTCAAAGTTAATAAAACATATATTATGTAATTATGTATGTAATGTCCATGGCGTAAGCTTGACGTATGTTCTTTAACTCAGAAACAGGTAGTCTAATTCAATGCCCAGAAATAATTTCTGCTTTAATGGAAGGAATTCAAAGTTAATAAAACATATATTATGTAATTATGTATGTAATGTCCATGGCGTAAGCTTGACGTATGTTCTCTAACTCAGAAACAGGTAGTCTAATTCAATGCCCAGAAATAATTTCTGCTTTAATGGAAGGAATTCAAAGTTAATAAAACATATATTATGTAATTATGTATGTGATGTCCATGGCGTAAGCTTGACGTGTGTTCTTTAACTCAGAAACAGGTAGTCTAATTCAATGCCCAAAAATAATTTCTGCTTTAATGGAAGGAATTCAAAGTTAATAAAACATATATTATGTAATTATGTATGTGATGTCCATGGCGTAAGCTTGACGTGTGTTCTTTAACTCAGAAACAGGTAGTCTAATTCAATGCACAGAAATAATTTCTGCTTTAATGGAAGGAATTCAAAGTTAATAAAACATATATTATGTAATTATGTATGTAATGTCCATGGCGTAAGCTTGACGTGTGTTCTCTAACTCAGAAACAGGTGGTATAATTCAATGCCCAGAAATAATGTCTGCTTTCATGGAAGGAATTCAAAGTTAATAAAAACATATATTATGTATGTAATGTCCATGGGCGTAAGCTTGATGTATGTTCTCTAACGCAGAAACAGGTGGTCTAATTCAATGCCCAGAAATAATTTCTGCTTTCATGAAGGAATTCAAAGTTCATAAAAACATATATTATGTAACTTTATACAAGTATCTGGACTCACTTTTTTCGTCCTGAATATAGCTAAAACATTGCTCGCTGGACGTTAAACACCAATCAATCAATCAAGCAATGGACTCATTTTCACTAAGTACATTTCATGAATATGTAACTCTGTTCTCGCTATGATATGTAAGATTACTCATGTGGCATAAAAGGAAAATTGCTCGCCCACTATTAATTGAATACCATATTGAAAAATAAGAAAAAACTGATTATATGGGTAATGGATTTTGTATCAAATAAAAAAAAAACAATTGTAGATACATTTTAGTCTGCCATTAAATTCTAGCTTCAATGTCACGATTCAAATGTTAAAATATTGAGTCGTGATTTGTATAAAGGTCAAAGATAATATCGGCTTTGAAATACATTCATCAAAATTAAATGGAAATTTTGTCGTGTTAGATTGACGATATAGTGAGAAAACAAACAATGTCTCAAAAGCTACTTATACAAATATATGTTTCTCCTATGTTGAAGTCATTGCTAAAAATTCCTAATGTCTTCATCACGAAGTGGTTGACCGCTATGAAATATACAACGGATCTTTGTTTTCTTTACTCTCTTACCGACAATACTTTTTCGGATTTGGAAATGAATAAAACGACTGATGTTGAATGAAAAACCGGAACTGCTTGAACTTCGCGAGCACCGGGGATCAGCCTTGGTTATTTATGGGTCAATGCTGCTCATCATTTTAGTTTTCTGTGTTGAGCTTTTTGTTTTGTTTGTCGTCTTTGTGTGATCGACCTGTACCAAATATTACCTGTTTCTGTGGGTTGTCACAATGTTCATTCGACGTAGAAAGAGGCAGAATGTATACCCTAGAACACATAACCGCTCACTTTCCTGGTTTTAACGGGCACTTCCACATGTGAGTAATACATATGTAGATATCGAATTTAGACAAAGTAAAAAAATTGGAAGCAAAATAATTTAACAAGTATGTTGGAGCAAATATGTCCGAAAATGTATTGCTTTGTGACATCAGTTTTTGTGCGGTAGCTAGATTTTTGTCTGATTTTAAAAATCACATCCGTTATACATTTTTTTGCATTTCCTTTTAATTTCACGTATAGCAATTTTTGGGCCTAATATTATTAAAAGTCAAAGTTAGAAAACGTGTTTTGTGTTATCTAGTAGGTCATTCCTAAAACCAAAGGTTAAACACGACATCAAAAATCAGCTAAGGTCGCCTATGCCTTAGGGAGGAGAAAATTAGTTTTAATAGTTGATGCGTGTAACTATGTAATCGGTTTTAGAAAATGTAGACGAGAATTTCTTATAATATGAAGATCAGGCTAACCTTCAATTTATTTCTTTGTTCTCAAACATGGATATATCGTTTAACTAAAATTCATATATGTCTTCGGTTTACGACTCACATGGTAATATGCAGTGTAATGTCGATATATCGATGTCTTAGGACAATGACATTTGAAATTCTTATCCTTGCCAATTATTATTTCATATTTATATCAGTGAGATAGAAATGTGAAATTTGGTATGACATATTTGTACTTGTCGTATTGGTCTTTGTAAGTATATTGGCACCGAAACAAATTATAATGAATGTCATTTTCATTATGTGTGTATAGAGAATCATTGTCTATCTAAATAGGGAACCGTCGTGGTGATCGTATGGTAGTTGGATTTACAACTATCTGTGCAATCAGTTCCTATCACCACTACAGTTGTGCGTTCAAACCACGTTCATGGCGAGTTGTGCTCGATACAACATTATGTGATAAAGTTTGTCAGTGGCTTGTGACAGGTCTGTGGTGTTCTCCGATTTTCTCCACCAATAAAAATGTTAATTACATCGTGTTGCATACATGCAGTTCTTGTGGACCAGTCTCATGTCGAACACAAAGATATATACATGAATAGTCACATGATATACAAACATTACATACGGAAGGCATAAACAAAAAGGCCCAAATCTTTTGTTTTTGATTTTTAGTAATTTACGTCACGATAACTAATGGTCACGTGACAATATTTCAAATCAGATTAAAGACGCTGATGAAGCTTGTCGGTCAAGCGAAATATCCCTCGATTTAATTATAATTATAGTCTTTTTGTAGACTTATAGTTATTTTTGTTACATTTTAACATTTTTTTTTGATATCGTTGTGCTACCATTTTAGACGTTTATATATATATATAAATCTAATTCTAACACATATATATATACGTCTGAAAATTAAACCAAACAGTGTTAGAATTAGATTTTAGAGCTGTCAAATTTTTGTTCTTCCCTCGACGGGATTTGAACCCACACCATTGATACACTGCAGGCACCATTCGCTTAGCCTTACGTCCAGCGCCCTAGACCACTCGACCATATATATATATATATATACGTCTAAAATGGTTTGTAAAACAACACCAAGTACACAAAACAAAGTGATAAAGAATTAAACACTTCGCTGAATGACAAAATTTTCGTCCCACCGAGGGACTTTATCAATGTCTAATTAAATAAAATCTCGAAACAATATAGCGACTTTTCAAATTTCAAAAAAAAAAATTTGACGGTCCATGTACGGCACAAAAGAACCAGAAGATGCACATATGAAACTACATGCATAAAAGAATGGAAATCCTACATATAAATTAATAAAAGTACAATAACAATAATATAAATATACAATAGGGCTACACATTTAAATAAATGTTAAATTAGAAATAAAATGAGACATTATTGGTAAATGTATCAAATAGCACTGTCAACATATTGTTGAAAACGGTATAATACCCAAACTCATTAAAAAAAACGGCCGCCACAGTCTGGAATATATACTTTGGGCCAATAGAGCAAACTGTATGTCCTAATACGACTGGAGGAGATCAACACGAATAGGAGTCAAGAGAGGATATTACTTTTTCTCATTGATTCCATTCGTTGATAAGGTCTTAAGTTTTCTAATCCAGAAGCTTTCCCTTTCCTGTCTGCTTTTATCATCCCACTTGGGGTTATGGTAAATTATGGTGACCTTCAGTTTGCCAAAAGAATCATGGTGGCCAGTCGATCTGAGATGTCTGCTGAGTGGAAGGTCAGGTTTGCAATTTGCATCGCTTCTGTGGCCATTCAAGCGTTTACTAAGTTGTTGTTTAGTTTCTCCGATGTATTGAAGACCACAAATTGCACATTCCAGGAGGTAGATAATATTTTCTGTCTTGCAGTTGGCATTGTAGTATATGATGAATTTTTCTCCTGTATGTGTGCTGCTGAATTTTTGTGTGCATTGGATGTTTTTGCACGTCATACATCGTCTCGAATCACACGAAATGGCAACAGTATATATATATATATATATATATAAAAGAAATTATTAAGAAAAGAACAAAACGGATTTTTCACAACATTCTTGTACTAACGTTTTCACTGCTGTTGCAGATCTTCAGTTACAATGTGTATAAGTGTATATATATGACGTTAACGTTATATATATACATATATTAACGTCATATATATACACTTGTAAACATTGTACCTGAAGATCTGCAACAGCAGTGAAAACGTTAGTACAAGAATGTTGTGAAAAATCCGTTTTGTTCTTTTTATAATAATTTCTTTTATATGTACCAGCATACGGATTTCATTTGACTTTTTAATATATATATATATATATATATATATATATATATATATATATATATATATATATATGACTTACAGATTCCCAGTCAGATGTAAAAAATATCACTTACAAGTGATATATCTTGTGTCAAAAATAATATTTATAGTTGACCATTTACATGCATTTATCCTACACTAGTTCTAATTGAGCAGTCAATTTACACTGACTGGACAATGTTTTGTTACATACTGTCACTGACCATTATATAGCTTGGATTGTCTGGTACCTGATTCATGCCTAGTGACGGTAAGAAATGGCAACAGTATTATCGCGAACTTCGCATTTTCACTATTAGAACGACGATTGTTTCTGCTACTTTCGGACTTTTTGACATTGCAAGATAAACACAATATACGGACATTGGCGGTAAATATTAAAATTTATTCGCAAACGTGTGAAACAGACCAGAGAAGCTCGTTTTTCTTTCTCGTACAAATAAATTTTATATTTGTCGACAATGTATGTATATATAATAAGGGTAAGAGATCATTTAAAAGTTTTTATCAGTGACTTGCGGCAGGTCGGTAGTTTTCTCCGGTTTTCTGCACCAATAACACTGACCACTATGCTACAACTGAAATATTGAAAGTGGCGTTAAACACCATAACCCTAACTCATTTAAAATTTACCAATGATAAACAAAATGCTTTTCTGTAGAATATAAGACTTGTTTGTGTACAATCATAAATCGATATTGTTTTAAAAGACGTGGTCAATAGTAAAAGTGATATTGCACAGAGGCAATATGGAAATATATATCAGACTTGTAGACATACAATGTATATATATTCATTAATCATAATTGGGAAAAATCATTTACTAATGAGATTGTCCGTTTGATGTCAGTGATATGCTATGACATAAAATATTGGTATCAGAGTTTAATCTTTTAAATGGGAATTCAATTGTCAGTCATAAACCACCACAATATTACGAAGGAAAAATATATCTGGTGTTTCTTTTTAATGTATTAATGGTATACAGTAGGATTACAGAAGATATCGATATAGCATTAATATAATTGTGTCTGTTCATTAATGATAATAGGTTTTCTTTAAAGACGTCCGTTTATTAAAGAAAAATAATATTAAAACAAATAAACGTTAAGTTATTAACCCTAGTGTACTTCATTTGGGATCATTGATTTTCATATGTCATTTATATTAAGGAAAAGAGTTTGAATATACCAAAGGGATAATCAGAATCCGTATATCGAAGAAGAACAGACAACACAATGGCCAAATGAAAAAGTGAAAAAGGACAAACAAAGATCTACAAAACATACACATACAACTAAAGATCGAGTAGCACGAACCCCGCGGAGAATATCTGCAGATGTAATGGAATATGTAATATGTTTCTCTGCTGTGTGTTTGGGATTTCAACAGCTAGTTCAATACCGTTTCCTCTGTATCCCTACACATGACCTACTATTTCTATTCTTGATTTCCTCTTTCGGTTTTCTCTAACGTGTATTTCCAATAGTATGTGGGTCTGTTGTTATATGTCTGCTTATGAATAATAGATATGATAGAGAGAAAAGTTTGAATGTACCAAGGGGGTAATAATAAGCAGTAAATAGAAGAAGGACATGCAATGCAATCGCCGAGCGAGAAAGAACTAACTATGATCTACAGAACATTACACAGAAAACTAAAGATCGGTCAACATGAGCCGGCTTTCTACGATTTTTCTGTTGTAATATTGTTTCATTATTTACCTTCCCTTTGACCCGTGATATATAGTACACGTAACAAAAGATTAGTAATGAAATACATACGTCAAAAACATTCAATGGAGGAAATGTCACAATTATATCATATATCATATTTCAAATTAAAAGAGTTGTAATGACTACGACAATTTGATCTCAATCCATTTGACATTTGATTGTGGTCAATGCTATTAATTTTAATGAAACGAAATAGGTTTTTTTAATGGGAATATTTCGAATGCTATTATTAGAATATCAAAAATAATTAGGCGTAGATCTTAACCACGCATATACAAATACAGGTATTTCCAAATAACTATTCATACTTGATATTTAATTCAACAAATGGAACAATTTTAACAATCGGAGTTACCGCCATGTTACATTGACACGTTACCTCTTTAAATGATGATGATAATCAATGGCTTTACAAAGTGCTAGATTATAATTCAAAAACAAAACAAATACATGCTAGTCAATTCGTAGTAATAACTTTGTTTTGTCACGAGCCAATAAAGAGTCACAAAATGAATAAAAAAGGAACACCACACCTTCAGAGCAGACCATTTCCAAAGTTTAATAAGAATAGAAGAAACATCTGCAAAATAGATACACCTAACATGTCTGGCTTGGTACATACATTTAGATAACAAGTTCTAGGAGCAGCCATCGCAAATCTGAGAGATATGTTGTCAAATTGGGAATAAAATGCCGACCCTCGCATATATTGGAATTTACAGCAGCGGTGACCTTAGCCAAATTTGACTATCCTGTTAATTTATTTGGCTTTCCAATCTTTAGAATTTTAACGTACCCGATGAAGGTTATTCGAAAAAAAAACGCGTTATGACCACTAAATTTCATGTATATGTTTTTATTTCTTTTATTATACAGCTAGATGAACATTGTTGCAAAGAATACCGAGACCTAATCTTGATATTTCTATTATTTACTTTTCGTAACCAAGCTGTCTCTGATTGTCAATTTCGTTGTTCCATGTGCACGCCTAATTCTCAGTAAATATTATACATACATGTATCATTCGTCTAGTAGTCAGTGTTTCGGTAGATATATTTATGTTTGAAATTTACAGTTTCTCAATAATTTATGTTTTTTGCGTTTCTAAATATCAATTGATCTATTTTTAAAACTTCCGGTGAAAAGATATTTGGCTATGAATAGATACATAGGAGGAAAAATCGTACAGCCTACAATTAAAAGGACTTCGTCTTTTATAAATGTTACTCCAGAAATGTGTCGTACGCTGTACATTACCATATACGTTTCTACTACTCTAAATAAACGTTAGAAAAACCGTAGGGGCAATAAACAAAAATGTACAATGCAACATTGGGCATACACGACACAGGTAGAAGACAAACAAATCAATAAAATAAAATACAACACAAAAAACTAACAGGATGGGCAACACCGACCCCATAACAAAACTGAGTGAGCCCATGTGTTCGCGAAGGATAACATTCCTGCTTCTTATAAGATACATCAAGTCCGGTAAAAGCCTGTGAGTGAGTTAGCCCATGTGTTCGTGAAGGATAACATTCCTGATTCTTATAAGATACATCAAGTCCGGTAAAAGCCTGTGAGTGAGTGAGCCCATGTGTTCGAGCCCATGTGTTAGTGAAGGATAACATTCCTGCTTCTTATAAGATACATCAAGTCCGGTAAAAGCCTGTGAGTGAGTGAGCCCATGTGTTCGAGCCCATGTGTTAGTGAAGGATAACATTCCTGCTTCTTATAAGATACATGAAGTCTGGTAAAAGCCTGTGAGTGAGTGAGCCTATGTGTTGGAGCCCATGTGTTAGTGAATGACAACATTCCTGCTTCTTATAAGATACATCAAGTCTGGTAAAAGCCTGTGAGTGAGTGAGCCCATGTGTTAGTGAAGGATAACATTCCTGCTTCTTATAAGATACATCAAGTTTGGTAAAAGCCTGTGAGTGAGTGAGCCCATGTGTTAGTGAATGACAACATTCCTGCTTCTTATAAGATACATCAAGTCTGGTAAAAGCCTGTGAGTGAGTGAGCCCATGTGTTAGTGAAGGATAACATTCCTGCTTCTTATAAGATACATCAAGTCTGGTAAAAGCCTGTGCCTATATCGTAGCATTAAAGTATACTAGTATGTTTATGTACTCTTATCAGCGATGACGTATTGTTTATAATACACTTTCTGTGAATGTTTGCAGAATCAAAAGTTACGACACGACTGCAAAGGTTTAAAGATTTTGATTAAAACACTGAATATCTTTATAATTTGTTTAAAAATCTACATAATATTCACACAACTTAGTTCAAAGAAGCTTTGAAGTTCTTGTGTAACTGCCTAAAAATAGGTAATGCATTTAAAAAGAGGTTTTGTTTGGCACTAGTCTTTCAAGCTACATAGAATGTTTGTGAGTGAAGTGTCCGAGTTAATAAACTCGTACAAAACAACAAAAAGCCATATAATTAAGATACAGAAGCGACTTACATCTGTCATTATTACATTAAATATAACAATTGAAAATTTGAAGGATGCTTAAAGATTATTTATAAATAAAACAAATTTACTCAAGTAGACTTTCTGTGACTTTGTTGATGAAAAGGATTCTTTACATAACGAAAAGAAAGAAAGAAAAACAAACAAACAAATATTGTATTAGATATAAGATGTAAACCTCCGGGGAAATGTATTTCTTGGATAGATTGCTTAACGGTCAATACCACAATTCTCCTGTGGATTACAAAAGGGTGTACTCGATTGGCGATTTGATATGAGAGGCACTCAACTTATACGACGATGTACTTCTTACATATATTGCCTAACTGTCAAAACTACATTTCTCCTGTGGGCTATACAAATGTGTGTTCTCGACTGGCGTTTTGATGAGGGAGGCATCCAACATACAGCATAATGATAAGAGCAAGAGCATTGCATAAAAAAAATTCCAAAAAATTCTTAATTTTAAGCGCAATATTTTACTTTAAAGAGGATCTTTCTGAGACATTTGTACTTCTAATTGATATACCACGTATCTTTGAGAGCATACCCCATAAATCGACAAATGAAAACTTGCAATTGTCTGCAAATTAGCACAACTTTATGTACACATGTTAAAGGCAGGTATTGTATGTTAGATTTTAATCGGCTATAGAGGTCTTATAGATTGTCTGACAGTAATGACTGCTGATCGTAGATATCAGTAAGTAACCAGATTATCTTTTCTTGAATGACTGTTTGATCGTATTTGGCATATACACTCGCCATGAAATGTTATGACTTTTATACTCATCCGTCGTCTCTGTCAAACGCAAATGTTATCTAAGGGAATTAACAACTTTACTCGTCCATTATCTTGTTTACTTGTTCAGTGTCCAATATTACAATGTGAAATATGGATGCATAATGTTAACACTAGTTGCATAATTGAATGGGTCCCACCAGTGGAACAGGAAAGGCCTACTCTTCCGGAGCACCTGCGCTCAAACTTGATTTTTAGTGGGGTTCGTATTACTTGATTTTTAGTTTTCTTTGTAGTGTTTTGTAGATCGGTGTTTGTTCTTTGGTCCTTTTCTTCTTTTGGTCATTGTCTTGTCTGTCCTTCTACGATTTAAGAATTATGTTTACCCCTTTCTACTTTTCATAGTCTTCTTGTAATGTATAAGATAAAATCAGGCAAACAGATCCGTACATGCACTAAGCCAAAGAATTTTAAAGGAAAACAGAACATTTGGTAAAATGTGTCTCACAGTTTTCCGGTTGTTGACTGATTTTGTCTGTTTATATACTTATGAGTTTTGACTTTCCCTTTGTAAGATTGCTCGGAGTTCGGTAATTTTGTTATTACCCTTATTAAACAAATATTACCTTCTTTTTTAACATCTTGAATAAACAATTGCAAAGTCTTCATTCAATCCCGATATTATGAAATAAGTGTAATGAAAGTCTTCGCTTAAACATCACGAAATAGTCCTCAATATAGAAATAAACTGAGAAAACAAAAATGCTACACTGCTGGAACAGTTCAAAAATCCAATAGTAAAATCGTAGACAACGGCAACATCACCACCACTAATACACAATGAAATGATCGATCATGTTCCTGCCTTAATCCAGGCACTTCAATAAACCGTAGCAAGGTTAAACTTTTGTTATAGTCTAAACCAGCATACTGAGTGAAGTGATGCGGCCATAGTCTTCAACGTAGAAATGACAGAATTATCACAATTCACACATCTAAGACATACAATCTGTCAAGGCTATAATATAAATACAATAAGTAACGCTACTCTTTCCGTGTATATATAATTAATTATTTCCCAGTCAGTGTCTAATTAGATAAATTACATTACTCGTGTGGAATATTAAACCAAAACACCACTGATGTATTTATTAAGTCAAGGTTTACTTATTAATATTAGTTGGTTTTATTTTTATTGCTTCCGTTGTTCTTTTCCTTTTTGATATTGTTTTTCGTTCTGTGTTAAAATTACTATATTTTTGTTTGCCGTTCATTCATTTTCATTTAGTCGTAAATATTTCCTAACTTACGAATAAAAACGTAGATATCAAAATTAGTGCACACGACTCTTTTCTGGAATAACATTCATCAGGTACGCTCAAAGCCAAAATATTATATCATAAGCATATTAATCACAATATATTAGAAGCAAAACGAAAACATTTCTGTTGTACCGTTCGAAAAATACTATCTCTCTCTACAATTATGCAATGTTTCATTAGTGGAAAATTCTGTATGGGCGTGCTTAGCTTCTCGCTGTGCCAATATTTCATTGGAACGCTTTTCATAAGTGGTATTAAACACCCATATCCTTAACACCTACTCCTGCTTTCTAAGTTCCTTGCAACTTCCCATGAGCATTCTAACTTGGGAAACACAACATATGCTTCTGGTGGAACAGGAAATGCTTATCCTCCCGGAACACCGTAGTTCATCCCAAATTTTTAATGGAGTTAGTATACTACAATCTTGAGTTTTCCCTGTGGTGTTATGTAGCCTATTTTACTTGGTCGATACCTCTACTGGTGGACTATTAGTTCTCGAGAGTACCATCCACCTAGCAGGAAGTTAGTGTGTCGGCACTGACACGGCTTGTTAACTATATATATTATTGAAATTTACAGTTCCTTAATAACGTATTTATAATAAAACCAGGGTTTTACGTCCCCCCTCAGACATTGATGACCTTATCCTCGTTAGGCCTTTTGGTTTACCTGCTCCAGAAGACTTTTACATTATTTGGCTTTCCAATCTTTTCATAATGAGCATACCTGATGAAGGTTATTTCAGAAAAGCGTCATGTGCGTTAAATTAGATATCTAAGCTTTTATTAGCCTCATCGTCTTTTTGATTATGTTAGTCGTTGCATTTGCTGTCCTACAATTTCCGGCTTCTGATTGCACATTTGAAACTTCAAACAATTCTCGACGTCCGAATGTTGCATAACTTCCTGGTGCTTTGTCTTATTTTTTACCATTTTGTTAAATCAAATGTAAAGAATAATGCTCAAGCAAACAGTATTATTCAGATATTTCCAATGATATTGTGCATATCGAACATTTAGCTTTAGAATTTTCTTTTGATATGACTTCATAGATATTGTTGTCTCAAGTGCATCTGATGTTATTACGCCAGCGCTTCCATTGACTGTTTTAACCTTGTTTGATGGAACGGTCTCTGAATTATGATGAAGGCATGAAAACATTTGATTCGTCACTGTGTTTGATATCCGAGTTTATTCTTACCAGCGATGAGATTGTTTTGTCTGCCATAAAAGCATTTTGGATGTGAAGTCAAATCATTAAATGCAATGCGTGAACAAATGCCCGGGAATTGCTTTTATGTGTATATATATATATATATATATATATAAAGAACTTTGAATGATTAGATATGATCGAAATCTAATTTGATGCTTAAACCATGTAAGCATTGATTTTTATATTTATCATCCATCTATGTTATAAATATCAGTCATATAGTCTAAGGCTGGATTACAAGAATTAATTTAGATTTTGTCGAAATAATATTGTATATATATATTCCTGTATTGCGTGAGGCATTTTAGAAATTAAATGCGCCAGTTAAATTTAATTGTTATGTAATTTTATTATTTAAGCCATTATTATAGGCTTCATATACGAACGGGTATCAGAGCGGAAATGCAATTTCGTAAATCAATATGATAAATGTGATATTATATCAAATATTGCCTTTGGATATAGTAATTTAATGATAAATCAGTCCTTTTCAAATGCCACGCGTGAACATTACCATTCAAAATATGCTGCCACCATGCCATAAAAGAGTACTATTGTGCAATACGAAGAATAACAATATCACTGTTCCAAAGTCCAAGGACAGAAAATTCAATAACTTATGCATCCATCAAGGACATTGATCACAAACTGAGACGAGGTTTCACGATGATTGCGCGAGATTACGTCCCATGGGAAGTTGTTTTACTCACTTCTCGTTTAATATTTGTCGGAGATCTGATAGATTGGTTGGTGTTTATAGTCTGCGTCGTACACATCAATTCAAAGTGCGGTGGTGGTTTAAACGAACCAATGCATGACGTCAATGCGCTGCTGCTGCAGATAAGCCATACATGCATGAGCAGTGCTTCACATTGCATTCGCATGCTGAATAGCATCTGTGTTGAAAATAATGGTCGTAACTAAGGCTAGATGAAGCATATTCGGTAGAAGAGAAAAGCGAAAAAAACATCCGGAGTGACTTTTTGTCGCTCACTTGTTAAACCGCTCTGGTAGGGATAAGTTTGAAATATCATAAAGAAAGATAGATTATTACATTTAATATTCTGCAAAACAAATGTTCATCTTTTATATTGTCCGTTAGTACATATAATAGACATATGCATGGGGAATTCAACATACATACATGATACGATTCTAAAAACTTACTGTCACTGCAATAATAGAAATAAGTTTTCATTTTGTGTGATACATATATGAGATTTTCTCTTTTACGTAGTGTTTTAATTTCCATATATATATGTATGATTATATATATTTATCATATACCTGGCATTAATATGATAGTATTTGCATATGTGTAACGACCGGAAGTAAACTAGCCATAATTTCACCCCCAGGCTGATAACCCATATCAGAGATGTCTCGTGTTAAAAACCCCTAATAGTGCGTCTCGTGCCAATTACTTCCGGTTACATGACACACAACGTTGCGTGGGAGATATGTTTGTATCCTTGTTACATCCCTAGTTAATCGTGTCAACAATTCACGATAAATAAAAAAAAAACGACACTAAAGAATCACATCTATATTTTTTATGTTTCAAAATGCCTTCATATGAAATGTTGCCATTAATATTTATGGAGGTAGAGATGATCTTTTTTGAGAATAGTGTTCTGAAAATGTATCTGTTGAATACCCACTGAAGCTTCCACATGAATTCATTTATATTATTTCATTTTGTTTGTTTCATAAAACAATTTGTCGGAAGTATATGATAAAAAGATTAATACATGACCTTTTACATATCATCCCTCGACCGATATCGACTGTGTCTCGGGCTGATATGGGGGTCTCGGGATGATACCTGGGCTAATATGGAAATGGTCATATATTAATCTCTATATAATTCTGTCACATACGTCCACATGACGATGGAATATATCGGTAATTCAATCTTGAACCAAAGTTGACCATTGTGTCATTTTTATGTTTTCCGATACCCTTGTGCACTATCGAATATTTTTGTAATGATGGTTATTCCCATCGACTCTCAATTATAGAATGCATAGCTTTGCGTCATGAAGAATGAATATATATTGGTCTGAGTTCACACAGTGGTTATCCTATTTAGACTCTTTGGTTTTATTGCTCCCAAAGCTTTATATTGCTTAGATTTCCAATCTATCGATTTTAAGCGTACCTGATGAAGATTATTCCAAAAACGCGTCGTGAACACTAAATTTGAAATCTACGTTTTTATATTTGATGATAGCTATTTTACTGACATGTGAAATCCATTTACACGGCCGCATGATTTCACTGGTATGGTAGTTTGGGATAAGAAACCAAGAGAGTGGTAGGTCATGAATGTGGATATTAGTGTTATCAATTTTGTATTGGTTTCTGCGATTTGCTCATAGAACGTTAGAACTATTATGATCCAGCCTGTTGAATGTGGCGAATATTTGGTAGAAATAGTTGTAGATGATGTGGTATGGAATGTTTTTCATTGTGTTTACTGAAAAATTCTTTAAACTTTTGAGTTATAGTTGAAATATTGAGGGAGTCTGCGTTATACATCAGTCAATAAATCAATCCGTATTATGTTTAAAACAGTACAAAACCTTTTATTTGTTATATTTCAGTTATATATTATTTGGAGAGGACACATATTTGCAAAATATTAGAAAAAAAAAACGTTTAGAATTTGCAACATTCTGTATCAATGCAACATTTCATATACACTCTCATTAAATTCGCAGCTGAATTTAAAGATATCAAGCCGTACTACTTTTTACGCAACTAAAAGGGAACGTAAATGTACTCATGCGCTACTTCTTTAACAGATGACATAACAATGTTCCCTGTATTAATTTGTGAAGGACAGAAGAAAAATCTGAAGATACTAAAAGGGTAAACAGAAACCGAAAATCGAAGAATAAAGACATAACAGTGGCCAAAAGAAAACGGACCAACAACGATCTACAAAACACTATGCATATTGATCAATGCGAACCCCACTAAATGTATAAGTATCCAGTTTATGCTACACATGTGGCACCCGTCGTGATCTATTTGTTATTTTCATTGATTCATTAAAAGGTCAGTCGTTTTAACAGTTTCGTCCGATTTCGTATGTAATCTGGTACTAGTAAGTACTTGATGTATGTAAGCCGGCATTGATATCCACTTAAGTGAAAACAGTTTGCATTACCCTTAAGATACACGAGATACATGTAGCTAAATCTCAATCACATTATCATGCAGACATACTGATATAGTAACTTAGATAAGCAGTATACATGCATTATAATGTACAATTAAGTAGATATAATAGTAGTAATAGTTCTGTAAAGATTGCTTCAAAGTCGATTAATTTTATTTTATCAATTACCTAATAGATCGTCATGTCCGATATCGTACGGTTGTTGCATGTCTTATTTATGTTATTTGTGTTCGTTTGTGCATAGGGGTGTCCAACACATGTTGTGTTGTGTTTTTTGCTTTCTTTGTCTTCATCCTGTGTCTTGTGCACCCAGTGTTATCAGTTTCTCTGGATTTTCATTCGTGATTGTTCCTTTGGCATTCTCTAACCTTTATTATCTACATCAACTTATACCATCAGTGGATATCACAACTCCCGTGACGAAGTGTACTCGATTTAACATAATTTACTTCCGGTAGTCGGAAATTTCGCTATCGATACCCTGTTTTCCTGTAATTGTCACGATATAGCTGAAATAATGTTGAAAAGTGTCGTTAAGCACCATAACACATATCCTAAACCCCAAAATTAGCATATTTAGATTATGGTGGTATATATGATCTGTACATGGCGTTGTTTGTCATAGGTTTACGCGATTTTTAGCAGATTTTGTCTATCCTGTTTAGGCCCGTTGGTTTTATTGCTCACAAAACTTCAAATTACATGGCTTTTCAATCTTTCAATTTTGAGCGTATCTGATGAAGGGTATTCCAGAAACGCGTCGTGCGCACTAAATTTGATATCTACGCGTTTATTAGATTAAAAAGAAAACAACATCACTCGATAATTAGATCTGATACATTACAGGAAATATTAGGTTTCAGTATGTCTTATTTCAGATTGTCACGACATCATTTTGTATATATTCTTCTGATTATACTGATACAGAAATGATTATTTGTTTATCTTTATTTATTTACCCAATTAATCTTCCTTGTGCTGATGTGAAAATTACAGATGGTTAAATACGAAAGATTCAATTAAGTTTGATAAGTTCCGTGCTATCTATACATACATCTATGAATGCTATTATTTAAGCATATTGTCTTCGTAGACACATTTTAACTATTTTTATGTAAACTGTGAATGAAGAAATAGTGAAATATCTAATTCAGCTTAACATTGGTTTTGTATCATTAGTATCTAACATGAAGATTGGGCGATCATCAATGCATGCTACGGTCGAATTTATCTTAATATGTCGGGTGTCTAATAAGGAGCAGGAACTGCATATCCTACGCGAGCACATGAGTTCACTCCTAGTGACACTGAACACAACATCGTATTTCCCTGTCAATATCGTGTTCCACTGTCATATTCCCCTTCCTTTGAACGAGCCGCTATACTGAATTCTTATGTTGAAAAATAATATAATATTACAAAATATAAGAGCATTGCTTTCATCAAGAACCATTCTGAAGACAAGTGTACTCGGGTCGATTTCTTGCTTGTATTACATATATTTAATGTTGGGGTTATACATTCGAACTCACAATGTTAGTGGTGATAGGCATTGCTTGCATAGGTTGCTGTAAACCCAGCTATCATACGTTAAACAACAATCACTATCTCAATCATTCAGAATTGCTAATTTTAATATTATAATTGTTTTAATATTTGATTATAAATAATTTCCTTATATCCGAGTTGTGTATTGATATTTGATTATATATTATTTCAGGTTTGTTGCCTGTGTTTCGTGTCTAGTGTTAAGTGTATTAGCCACCATTGATGATTTGGCTATAGAACTTCTATCTAATATTGTTATGTATATAGTAAGTACTTTATTTGCCAAACAACAATTAATGTTGTTTTAAATACAACATAGTTGTTAACAATAAACATGCAGTGAACGCATCATATTTTGCATGTTGAGGAGTGGGAGAAAATTAGCACACCAGCACTTTTATATATTAATTTATACTTCCATTCGAAATATTTACCCGTCAAGGTTGTGCAATGGTTAGTGTACTCGACTGGAGTATAGTAGGTCACGAGTTCGATTCCTCCGTCGTGTAAAATCTATTACTATAACCTTGGTATTTGTTGCCTCTCCGCTAAGCACACACCACTCAAGAGTAAGCGGAAAGATACAAGTCCGGAATTGTGTAGCAACGTGTGTTCTTGCGGACTTTTCTCTCTGTGAGCCATCGATATGAATATCCAACTAAGAGTGCTGGTTCAGTACAAAGCGGACATCACAATCATCTCTCTAAAATTAAATTCTTCACGCTATGCCGTCATGATATAGCTGAAAAACGACTATCTGGTGTTAAATAACAATCATTCAATCATTTCAGTGGGTTTTGAAGATATACTATTTCATCAAATTACAGGAATTCTCCATTTATGGGAGATCCCAAATACACATCTATATTAATTATAAAAAAAAACAATAAATGACAATTTTTACTCATTGTACGTCACGTATTGTTTTGATTTAACTAAGCCTTGCCAAAGGAGGAGCATGAAAAATCATAGTTAGAATTTAAGATGACCCCTGGAGTTTTCACTTTGCTATCTTCTTTTTGAAAATTTGTAATAGAACACCAGAACATGTTACTTCTAATTGTTTCGGTTTTAATTGGATTTCACATTATAAATGTTTTTTATAAAATGTTTGAAGGTATCAAATGAGCCGTAAATCGAAGAACACAATTAGTAATGAACACTTCAACAACTACTAATCAAGCAGTAAGACAAACCACATATACATCGCTTGAACAACTACTAATCAAGCAGTAAAAAGAGACACATACACAGCGCTTGAACAACTACTAATCAAGCAGTAAAAAGAGACACATACACAGCGCTTGAACAACTACTAATCAAGCAGTAAAAAGAGACACATACACAGCGCTTGAACAACTACTAATCAAGCAGTAAAAAGAGACACATACACAGCTCTTGAACAACTACTAATCAAGCAGTAAGACAAACCACATATACATCGCTTGAACAACTACTAATCAAGCAGTAAAAAGAGACACATACACAGCGCTTGAACAACTACTAATCAAGCAGTAAAAAGAGACACATACACAGCGCTTGAACAACTACTAATCAAGCAGTAAAAAGAGACACATACACAGCGCTTGAACAACTACTAATCAAGCAGTAAAAAGAGACACATACACAGCGCTTGAACAACTACTAATCAAGCAGTAAAAAGAGACACATACACAGCGCTTGAACAACTACTAATCAAGCAGTAAAAAGAGCCACATACACAGCGCTTGAACAACTACTAATCAAGCAGTAAAAAGAGCCACATACACAGCGCTTGAACAACTACTAATCAAACAGTACAAAGAGCCACATACACAGCGCTTGAGCAACTACTAATCAAACAGTACAAAGAGCCACATACACAGCGCTTGAGCAACTACTAATCAAGCAATAAAAAGAGCCACATACACAGCGCTTGAGCAACTACTAATCAAGCAGTAAAAAGAGCCACATACACAGCGCTTGAACAACTACTAATCAAACAGTACAAAGAGCCACATACACAGCGCTTGAGCAACTACTAATCAAACAGTACAAAGAGCCACATACACAGCGCTTGAGCAACTACTAATCAAGCAGTACAAAGAGCCACATACACAGCGCTTGAACAACTACTAATCAAACAGTACAAAGAGCCACATACACAGCGCTTGAGCAACTACTAATCAAACAGTACAAAGGGCCACATACACAGCGCTTGAACAACTACTAATCAAACAGTACAAAGAGCCACATACACAGCGCTTGAACAACTACTAATCAAACAGTACAAAGAGCCACATACACAGCGCTTGAACAACTACTATTCAAGCAGTAAAAAGAGACACATACACAGCGCTTGAACAACTACTAATCAAACATTACAAAGAGCCACATACACAGCGCTTGAACAACTACTAATCAAGCAGTAAAAAGAGCCACATACACAGCGCTTAAGCAACTACTAATCAAACAGTACAAAGAGACACATACACAGCGCTTGAGCAACTACTAATCAAACAGTACAAAGAGCCACATACACAGCGCTTGAGCAGCTACTAATCAAGCAGTACAAATAGCCACATACACAGCGCTTGAACAACTACTAATTAAACAGTACAAAGAGCCACATACACAGCGCTTGAGCAACTACTAATCAAACAGTAGAAAGAGCAACATACACAGCGCTTGAACAACTACTAATCAAACAGTGCAAAGAGCCACATACACAGCGCTTGAACAACTACTAATCAAACAGTACAAAGAGCCACATACACAGCGCTTGAACAACTACTAATCAAGCAATAAAGAGACACATACACAGCGCTTGAACAACTACTAATCAAACAGTACACAGAGCCACATACACAGCGCTTAAACACCTACTAATCAAGCAGTAAAAAGAGCCACATACACAGCGCTTGAACAACTACTAATCAAACAGTTCAAAGAGCCACATACACAGCGCTTGAACAACTACTAATCAAACAGTACAAAGAGCCACCTACACAGCGCTTGAGCAATTACTAATCAAACAGTACAAAGAGCCACATACACAGCGCTTGAGCAACTACTAATCAAACAGTACAAAGAGCTACATACACAACGCATGAACAACTACTAATCAAACAGTACAAAGAGCCACCTACACAGCGCTTGAGCAACTACTAATCAAACAGTACAAAGAGCCACATACACAGCGCTTGAACAACTACTAATCAAACAGTACAAAGAGCTACATACACAACGCTTGAACAACTACTAATCAAACAGTGCAAAGAGCCACATACACAGCGCTTGAACAACTACTAATCAAGCAGTAAAAGGAGCCACATACACAGTGCTTGAACAACTACTAATCAAGCAGTACAAAGAGCCACATACACAGCGCTTGAACAACTACTAATCAAACAGTACAAAGAGCCACATACACAGCGCTTGAACAACTACTAATCAAACAGTACAAAGAGCCACATACACAGCGCTTGAACAACTACTATTCAAGCAGTAAAAAGAGACACATACACAGCGCTTGAACAACTACTAATCAAACATTACAAAGAGCCACATACACAGCGCTTGAACAACTACTAATCAAGCAGTAAAAAGAGCCACATACACAGCGCTTGAGCAACTACTAATCAAACAGTACAAAGAGACACATACACAGCGCTTGAGCAACTACTAATCAAACAGTACAAAGAGCCACATACACAGCGCTTGAGCAGCTACTAATCAAGCAGTACAAATAGCCACATACACAGCGCTTGAACAACTACTAATTAAACAGTACAAAGAGCCACATACACAGCGCTTGAGCAACTACTAATCAAACAGTAGAAAGAGCAACATACACAGCGCTTGAACAACTACTAATCAAACAGTGCAAAGAGCCACATACACAGCGCTTGAACAACTACTAATCAAACAGTACAAAGAGCCACATACACAGCGCTTGAACAACTACTAATCAAGCAATAAAGAGACACATACACAGCGCTTGAACAACTACTAATCAAACAGTACACAGAGCCACATACACAGCGCTTAAACACCTACTAATCAAGCAGTAAAAAGAGCCACATACACAGCGCTTGAACAACTACTAATCAAACAGTTCAAAGAGCCACATACACAGCGCTTGAACAACTACTAATCAAACAGTACAAAGAGCCACCTACACAGCGCTTGAGCAATTACTAATCAAACAGTACAAAGAGCCACATACACAGCGCTTGAGCAACTACTAATCAAACAGTACAAAGAGCTACATACACAACGCATGAACAACTACTAATCAAACAGTACAAAGAGCCACCTACACAGCGCTTGAGCAACTACTAATCAAACAGTACAAAGAGCCACATACACAGCGCTTGAACAACTACTAATCAAACAGTACAAAGAGCTACATACACAACGCTTGAACAACTACTAATCAAACAGTGCAAAGAGCCACATACACAGCGCTTGAACAACTACTAATCAAGCAGTAAAAGGAGCCACATACACAGTGCTTGAACAACTACTAATCAAGCAGTACAAAGAGCCACATACACAGCGCTTGAACAACTACTAATCAAACAGTAAAAAGAGCCACATAAACAGCGCTTGAGCAACTATTAATCAAGCAGTAAAAAGAGACACATACACAGCGCTTGAACAACTACTAATGAAACAGTACAAAGAGACACATACACAGCGCTTGAGCAACTACTAATCAAACAGTACAAAGGGCCACATACACAGCGCTTGAACAACTACTAATCAAACAGTACAAAGAGCCACATACACAGCGCTTGAACAACTACTAATCAAACAGTACAAAGAGCCACATACACAGCGCTTGAACAACTACTATTCAAGCAGTAAAAAGAGACACATACACAGCGCTTGAACAACTACTAATCAAACATTACAAAGAGCCACATACACAGCGCTTGAACAACTACTAATCAAGCAGTAAAAAGAGCCACATACACAGCGCTTGAGCAACTACTAATCAAACAGTACAAAGAGACACATACACAGCGCTTGAGCAACTACTAATCAAACAGTACAAAGAGCCACATACACAGCGCTTGAGCAGCTACTAATCAAGCAGTACAAATAGCCACATACACAGCGCTTGAACAACTACTAATTAAACAGTACAAAGAGCCACATACACAGCGCTTGAGCAACTACTAATCAAACAGTAGAAAGAGCAACATACACAGCGCTTGAACAACTACTAATCAAACAGTGCAAAGAGCCACATACACAGCGCTTGAACAACTACTAATCAAACAGTACAAAGAGCCACATACACAGCGCTTGAACAACTACTAATCAAGCAATAAAGAGACACATACACAGCGCTTGAACAACTACTAATCAAACAGTACACAGAGCCACATACACAGCGCTTAAACACCTACTAATCAAGCAGTAAAAAGAGCCACATACACAGCGCTTGAACAACTACTAATCAAACAGTTCAAAGAGCCACATACACAGCGCTTGAACAACTACTAATCAAACAGTACAAAGAGCCACCTACACAGCGCTTGAGCAATTACTAATCAAACAGTACAAAGAGCCACATACACAGCGCTTGAGCAACTACTAATCAAACAGTACAAAGAGCTACATACACAACGCTTGAACAACTACTAATCAAACAGTACAAAGAGCCACCTACACAGCGCTTGAACAACTACTAATCAAACAGTACAAAGAGCCACATACACAGCGCTTGAACAACTACTAATCAAACAGTACAAAGAGCTACATACACAACGCTTGAACAACTACTAATCAAACAGTGCAAAGAGCCACATACACAGCGCTTGAACAACTACTAATCAAGCAGTAAAAGGAGCCACATACACAGTGCTTGAACAACTACTAATCAAGCAGTACAAAGAGCCACATACACAGCGCTTGAACAACTACTAATCAAACAGTACAAAGAGCCACATAAACAGCGCTTGAGCAACTATTAATCAAGCAGTAAAAAGAGACACATACACAGCCCTTGAACAACTACTAATGAAACAGTACAAAGAGACACATACACAGCGCTTGAGCAACTACTAATCAAGCAGTAAAAAGAGCCACATACACAGCGCTTGAACAACTACTAATCAAGCAGTAAAAAGAGCCACATACACAGCGCTTGAACAACAACTAATCAAGCAGTAAAATGAGACACATACACAGCGCTTGAACAACTACTAATCAAGCAGTACAAAGAGCAACATACACAGCGCTTGAGCAACTACTAATCAAGCAGTAAAAAGAGCCACATACACAGCGCTTGAACAACTACTAATCAAGCAGTAAAAAGAGCCACATACACAGCGCTTGAACAACTACTAATCAAGCAGTAAAAAGAGCCACATACACATCACTTGAACAACTACTAATCAAGCAGTAAAAAGAGCCACATAAACAGCGCTTGAACAACTACTAATCAAGCAGAAAAAAGAGCCACATACACAACGCTTGAACAACTACTAATCAAGCAGTAAAAAGAGCCACATACACAGCGCTTGAGCAACTACTAATCAAGCAGTAAAAAGAGCCACATACACAGCGCTTGAACAACTACTAATCAAACAGTACAAAGAGCCACATACACAGCGCTTGAGCAGCTACTAATCAAACAGTACAAAGAGCCACATACACAGCGCTTGAGCAACTACTAATCAAGCAGTAAAAAGAGCCACATACACAGCGCTTGAACAACTACTAATCAAGCAGTAAAAAGAACCACATACACAGCGCTTGAACAACTACTAATCAAACAGTACAAAGAGACACATACACAGCGCTTGAACAACTACTAATCAAGCAGTAAAAAGAGACACATACACAGCGCTTGAACAACTACTAATCAAGCAGTACAAAGAGCCACATACACACCGCTTAAACAACTACTAATCAAACAGTACACAGAGCCACATACACAGCGCTTGAACAACTACTAATCAAGCAGTAAAAAGAGACACATACACAGCGATTGAACAACTACTAATCAAACAGTAAAAAGAGCCACATACACAGCGCTTGAACAACTACTAATCAAGCAGTAGAAAGAGCCACATACACAGCGCTTGAACAACTACTAATCAAGCAGTAAAAAGAGCCACATACACAGCGCTTGAACAACTACTATTCAAGCAGTAAAAAGAGCCACATACACAGCGCTTGAACAACTACTAATCAAGCAGTAAAAAGACCCACATACACAGCGCTTGAACAACTACTAATCAAGCAGTACAAAGAGCCACATACACAGCGCTTGAACAACTACTAATCAAGCAGTACAAAGAGCCACATACACAGCGCTTGAACAACTACTAATCAAGCAGTAAAAAGAGCCACATACACAGCGCTTGAACAACTACTAATCAAACAGTAAAAAGAGCCACATACACAGCGCTTGAACAACTACTAATCAAGCAGTAAAAAGAGCCACATACACAGCGCTTGAACAACTACTAATAAAACAATACACAGAGCCACATACATAGCGCTTGAACAACTACTAATCAAACAGTAAAAAGAGCCACATACACAGCGCTTGAACAACTACTAATCAAACAGTAAAAAGAGCCACATACATAGCGCTTGAACAACTACTAATAAAACAATACAAAGAGCCACATACACAGCGCTTGAACAACTACTAATCAAACAATACAAAGAGCCACATACACAACGCTTGAACAACTACTAATCAAGCAGTAAAAAGAGCCACATACACAGCGCTTGAACAACTACTAATCAAGCATTAAAAAGAGCCACATACACAGCACTTGAACAACTACTAATCAAGCAGAAAAAAGAGACACATACACAGCGCTTGAACAACTACTAATCAAACAGTACAAAGAGCCACATACACAGCGCTTGAACAACTACTAATCAAGCAGTAAAAAGAGCCACATACACAGCGCTTGAGCAACTACTAATCAAACAGTACAAAGAGACACATACACAGCGCTTGAGCAACTACTAATCAAACAGTACAAAGAGCCACATACACAGCGCTTGAGCAGCTACTAATCAAGCAGTACAAATAGCCACATACACAGCGCTTGAACAACTACTAATTAAACAGTACAAAGAGCCACATACACAGCGCTTGAGCAACTACTAATCAAACAGTAGAAAGAGCAACATACACAGCGCTTGAACAACTACTAATCAAACAGTGCAAAGAGCCACATACACAGCGCTTGAACAACTACTAATCAAACAGTACAAAGAGCCACATACACAGCGCTTGAACAACTACTAATCAAGCAATAAAGAGACACATACACAGCGCTTGAACAACTACTAATCAAACAGTACACAGAGCCACATACACAGCGCTTAAACACCTACTAATCAAGCAGTAAAAAGAGCCACATACACAGCGCTTGAACAACTACTAATCAAACAGTTCAAAGAGCCACATACACAGCGCTTGAACAACTACTAATCAAACAGTACAAAGAGCCACCTACACAGCGCTTGAGCAATTACTAATCAAACAGTACAAAGAGCCACATACACAGCGCTTGAGCAACTACTAATCAAACAGTACAAAGAGCTACATACACAACGCTTGAACAACTACTAATCAAACAGTACAAAGAGCCACCTACACAGCGCTTGAACAACTACTAATCAAACAGTACAAAGAGCCACATACACAGCGCTTGAACAACTACTAATCAAACAGTACAAAGAGCTACATACACAACGCTTGAACAACTACTAATCAAACAGTGCAAAGAGCCACATACACAGCGCTTGAACAACTACTAATCAAGCAGTAAAAGGAGCCACATACACAGTGCTTGAACAACTACTAATCAAGCAGTACAAAGAGCCACATACACAGCGCTTGAACAACTACTAATCAAACAGTACAAAGAGCCACATAAACAGCGCTTGAGCAACTATTAATCAAGCAGTAAAAAGAGACACATACACAGCGCTTGAACAACTACTAATGAAACAGTACAAAGAGACACATACACAGCGCTTGAGCAACTACTAATCAAGCAGTAAAAAGAGCCACATACACAGCGCTTGAACAACTACTAATCAAGCAGTAAAAAGAGCCACATACACAGCGCTTGAACAACAACTAATCAAGCAGTAAAATGAGACACATACACAGCGCTTGAACAACTACTAATCAAGCAGTACAAAGAGCAACATACACAGCGCTTGAGCAACTACTAATCAAGCAGTAAAAAGAGCCACATACACAGCGCTTGAACAACTACTAATCAAGCAGTAAAAAGAGCCACATACACAGCGCTTGAACAACTACTAATCAAGCAGTAAAAAGAGCCACATACACATCACTTGAACAACTACTAATCAAGCAGTAAAAAGAGCCACATAAACAGCGCTTGAACAACTACTAATCAAGCAGTAAAAAGAGCCACATACACAACGCTTGAACAACTACTAATCAAGCAGTAAAAAGAGCCACATACACAGCGCTTGAGCAACTACTAATCAAGCAGTAAAAAGAGCCACATACACAGCGCTTGAACAACTACTAATCAAACAGTACAAAGAGCCACATACACAGCGCTTGAGCAGCTACTAATCAAACAGTACAAAGAGCCACATACACAGCGCTTGAGCAACTACTAATCAAGCAGTAAAAAGAGCCACATACACAGCGCTTGAACAACTACTAATCAAGCAGTAAAAAGAACCACATACACAGCGCTTGAACAACTACTAATCAAACAGTACAAAGAGACACATACACAGCGCTTGAACAACTACTAATCAAGCAGTAAAAAGAGACACATACACAGCGCTTGAACAACTACTAATCAAGCAGTACAAAGAGCCACATACACACCGCTTAAACAACTACTAATCAAAAAGTACACAGAGCCACATACACAGCGCTTGAACAACTACTAATCAAGCAGTAAAAAGAGACACATACACAGCGATTGAACAACTACTAATCAAACAGTAAAAAGAGCCACATACACAGCGCTTGAACAACTACTAATCAAGCAGTAGAAAGAGCCACATACACAGCGCTTGAACAACTACTAATCAAGCAGTAAAAAGAGCCACATACACAGCGCTTGAACAACTACTATTCAAGCAGTAAAAAGAGCCACATACACAGCGCTTGAACAACTACTAATCAAGCAGTAAAAAGACCCACATACACAGCGCTTGAACAACTACTAATCAAGCAGTACAAAGAGCCACATACACAGCGCTTGAACAACTACTAATCAAGCAGTACAAAGAGCCACATACACAGCGCTTGAACAACTACTAATCAAGCAGTAAAAAGAGCCACATACACAGCGCTTGAACAACTACTAATCAAACAGTAAAAAGAGCCACATACACAGCGCTTGAACAACTACTAATCAAGCAGTAAAAAGAGCCACATACACAGCGCTTGAACAACTACTAATAAAACAATACACAGAGCCACATACATAGCGCTTGAACAACTACTAATCAAACAGTAAAAAGAGCCACATACACAGCGCTTGAACAACTACTAATCAAACAGTAAAAAGAGCCACATACATAGCGCTTGAACAACTACTAATAAAACAATACAAAGAGCCACATACACAGCGCTTGAACAACTACTAATCAAACAATACAAAGAGCCACATACACAACGCTTGAACAACTACTAATCAAGCAGTAAAAAGAGCCACATACACAGCGCTTGAACAACTACTAATCAAGCATTAAAAAGAGCCACATACACAGCGCTTGAACAACTACTAATCAAGCAGAAAAAAGAGACACATACACAGCGCTTGAACAACTACTAATCAAACAGTACAAAGAGCCACATACACAGCGCTTGAACAACTACTAATCAAGCAGTTAAAAGAGCCACATACACAGCGCTTGAAAAACTACTAATCAAGCAGTAAAAAGAGCCACATACACAGCGCTTGAACAACTACTAATCAAGCAGTAAAAATAGACACATACACAGCGCTTGAACAACTACTAATCAAACAGTACAAAGAGCCACATACACAGCGCTTGAACAACTACTAATCAAGAGTAAAAAGAGCCACATACACAGCGCTTGAACAACTACTAATCAAGCAGTAACAAGAGCCACATACACAGCGCTTGAACAACTACTAATCAAACAGTACAAAGAGCCACATACACAGCGCCTGAACAACTACTAATCAAACAGTAAAAAGAGACACATACACAGCGCTTGAACAACTACTAATCAAGGAGTACAAAGAGCCACATACACAGCGCTTGAGCAACTACTAATCAAGCAGTACAAAGAGCCAGATACACAGCGCTTGAACAAATACTAATCAAGCAGTAAAACGAGCAACATACACAGCGCTTGAACAACTACTAATCAAGCAGTAAAAAGAGCCACATACACAGCGCTTGAACAACTACTAATCAAGCAGTAAAAAGAGCCACATACACAACGCTTGAACAACTACTAATCAAGCAGTAAAAAGAGCCACATACACAGCGCTTGAGCAACTACTAATCAAGCAGTAAAAAGAGCCACATACACAGCGCTTGAACAACTACTAATCAAACAGTACAAAGAGCCACATACACAACGCTTGAGCAGCTACTAATCAAACAGTACAAAGAGCCACATACACAGCGCTTGAGCAACTACTAATCAAGCAGTAAAAAGAGCCACATACACAGCGCTTGAACAACTACTAATCAAGCAGTAAAAAGAGCCACATACACAGCGCTTTAACAACTACTAATCAAACAGTACAAAGAGACACATACACAGCGCTTGAACAACTACTAATCAAGCAGTAAAAAGAGACACATACACAGCGCTTGAACAACTACTAATCAAGCAGTACAAAGAGCCCCATACACAGCGCTTAAACAACTACTAATCAAACAGTACAAAGAGCCATATACAGAGCGCTTGAACAACTACTAATCAAACAGTACAAAGAGCCACATACACAGCGCTTGAACAACTGCTAATCAAGCAGTACAAAGAGCCACATACACAGCGCTTGACCAACTACTAATAAAGCAGTACAAAGAGCCACATACACAGCGCTTGAACAACTACTAATCAAGCAGTAAAAAGAGCCACATACACAGCGCTTGAACAACTACTAATCAAACAGTAAAAAGAGCCACATACACAGCGCTTGAACAACTACTAATCAAGAAGTAAAAAGAGCCACATACACAGCGCTTGAACAACTACTAATCAAGCAGTAAAAAGAGCCACATACACAGCGCTTGAACAACTACTAATCAAGCAGTAAAAAGAGCCACATACACAGCGCTTGAACAACTACTAATCAAGCAGTAAAAAGAGACACATACAAAGCGCTTGAACAACTACTAATCAAGCAGTACAAAGAGCCACATACACAGCGCTTGAACAACTACTAATCAAGCAGTACAAAGAGCCACATACACAGCGCTTGAACAACTACTAATCAAGCAGTAAAAAGAGCCACATACACAGCGCTTGAACAACTACTAATCAAACAGTAAAAAGAGCCACATACAGCGCTTGAACAACTACTAATCAAGCATTAAAAAGAGCCACATACACAGCGCTTGAACAACTACTAATAAAACAATACAAAGAGCCACATACATAGCGCTTGAACAACTACTAATCAAGCAGTAAAAAGAGCCACATACACAGCGCTTGAACAACTACTAATCAAACAGTAAAAAGAGCCACATACACAGCGCTTGAACAACTACTAATCAAACAGTAAAAAGAGCCACATACACAGCGCTTGAACAACTACTAATAAAACAATACAAAGAGCCACATACACAGCGCTTGAACAACTACTAATCAAACAGTACAAAGAGCCACATACACAGCGCTTGAACAACTACTAATCAAACAGTACAAAGAGCTACATACACAACGCTTGAACAACTACTAATCAAACAGTGCAAAGAGCCACATACACAGCGCTTGAACAACTACTAATCAAGCAGTAAAAGGAGCCACATACACAGTGCTTGAACAACTACTAATCAAGCAGTACAAAGAGCCACATACACAGCGCTTGAACAACTACTAATCAAACAGTACAAAGAGCCACATAAACAGCGCTTGAGCAACTATTAATCAAGCAGTAAAAAGAGACACATACACAGCCCTTGAACAACTACTAATGAAACAGTACAAAGAGACACATACACAGCGCTTGAGCAACTACTAATCAAGCAGTAAAAAGAGCCACATACACAGCGCTTGAACAACTACTAATCAAGCAGTAAAAAGAGCCACATACACAGCGCTTGAACAACAACTAATCAAGCAGTAAAATGAGACACATACACAGCGCTTGAACAACTACTAATCAAGCAGTACAAAGAGCAACATACACAGCGCTTGAGCAACTACTAATCAAGCAGTAAAAAGAGCCACATACACAGCGCTTGAACAACTACTAATCAAGCAGTAAAAAGAGCCACATACACAGCGCTTGAGCAACTACTAATCAAGCAGTAAAAAGAGCCACATACACAGCGCTTGAACAACTACTAATCAAACAGTACAAAGAGCCACATACACAGCGCTTGAGCAGCTACTAATCAAACAGTACAAAGAGCCACATACACAGCGCTTGAGCAACTACTAATCAAGCAGTAAAAAGAGCCACATACACAGCGCTTGAACAACTACTAATCAAGCAGTAAAAAGAACCACATACACAGCGCTTGAACAACTACTAATCAAACAGTACAAAGAGACACATACACAGCGCTTGAACAACTACTAATCAAGCAGTAAAAAGAGACACATACACAGCGCTTGAACAACTACTAATCAAGCAGTACAAAGAGCCACATACACACCGCTTAAACAACTACTAATCAAACAGTACACAGAGCCACATACACAGCGCTTGAACAACTACTAATCAAGCAGTAAAAAGAGACACATACACAGCGATTGAACAACTACTAATCAAACAGTAAAAAGAGCCACATACACAGCGCTTGAACAACTACTAATCAAGCAGTAGAAAGAGCCACATACACAGCGCTTGAACAACTACTAATCAAGCAGTAAAAAGAGCCACATACACAGCGCTTGAACAACTACTATTCAAGCAGTAAAAAGAGCCACATACACAGCGCTTGAACAACTACTAATCAAGCAGTAAAAAGACCCACATACACAGCGCTTGAACAACTACTAATCAAGCAGTACAAAGAGCCACATACACAGCGCTTGAACAACTACTAATCAAGCAGTACAAAGAGCCACATACACAGCGCTTGAACAACTACTAATCAAGCAGTAAAAAGAGCCACATACACAGCGCTTGAACAACTACTAATCAAACAGTAAAAAGAGCCACATACACAGCGCTTGAACAACTACTAATCAAGCAGTAAAAAGAGCCACATACACAGCGCTTGAACAACTACTAATAAAACAATACACAGAGCCACATACATAGCGCTTGAACAACTACTAATCAAACAGTAAAAAGAGCCACATACACAGCGCTTGAACAACTACTAATCAAACAGTAAAAAGAGCCACATACATAGCGCTTGAACAACTACTAATAAAACAATACAAAGAGCCACATACACAGCGCTTGAACAACTACTAATCAAACAATACAAAGAGCCACATACACAACGCTTGAACAACTACTAATCAAGCAGTAAAAAGAGCCACATACACAGCGCTTGAACAACTACTAATCAAGCATTAAAAAGAGCCACATACACAGCGCTTGAACAACTACTAATCAAGCAGAAAAAAGAGACACATACACAGCGCTTGAACAACTACTAATCAAACAGTACAAAGAGCCACATACACAGCGCTTGAACAACTACTAATCAAGCAGTTAAAAGAGCCACATACACAGCGCTTGAAAAACTACTAATCAAGCAGTAAAAAGAGCCACATACACAGCGCTTGAACAACTACTAATCAAGCAGTAAAAATAGACACATACACAGCGCTTGAACAACTACTAATCAAACAGTACAAAGAGCCACATACACAGCGCTTGAACAACTACTAATCAAGAGTAAAAAGAGCCACATACACAGCGCTTGAACAACTACTAATCAAGCAGTAACAAGAGCCACATACACAGCGCTTGAACAACTACTAATCAAACAGTACAAAGAGCCACATACACAGCGCCTGAACAACTACTAATCAAACAGTAAAAAGAGACACATACACAGCGCTTGAACAACTACTAATCAAGGAGTACAAAGAGCCACATACACAGCGCTTGAGCAACTACTAATCAAGCAGTACAAAGAGCCAGATACACAGCGCTTGAACAAATACTAATCAAGCAGTAAAACGAGCAACATACACAGCGCTTGAACAACTACTAATCAAGCAGTAAAAAGAGCCACATACACAGCGCTTGAACAACTACTAATCAAGCAGTAAAAAGAGCCACATACACAACGCTTGAACAACTACTAATCAAGCAGTAAAAAGAGCCACATACACAGCGCTTGAGCAACTACTAATCAAGCAGTAAAAAGAGCCACATACACAGCGCTTGAACAACTACTAATCAAACAGTACAAAGAGCCACATACACAACGCTTGAGCAGCTACTAATCAAACAGTACAAAGAGCCACATACACAGCGCTTGAGCAACTACTAATCAAGCAGTAAAAAGAGCCACATACACAGCGCTTGAACAACTACTAATCAAGCAGTAAAAAGAGCCACATACACAGCGCTTTAACAACTACTAATCAAACAGTACAAAGAGACACATACACAGCGCTTGAACAACTACTAATCAAGCAGTAAAAAGAGACACATACACAGCGCTTGAACAACTACTAATCAAGCAGTACAAAGAGCCCCATACACAGCGCTTAAACAACTACTAATCAAACAGTACAAAGAGCCATATACAGAGCGCTTGAACAACTACTAATCAAACAGTACAAAGAGCCACATACACAGCGCTTGAACAACTGCTAATCAAGCAGTACAAAGAGCCACATACACAGCGCTTGACCAACTACTAATAAAGCAGTACAAAGAGCCACATACACAGCGCTTGAACAACTACTAATCAAGCAGTAAAAAGAGCCACATACACAGCGCTTGAACAACTACTAATCAAACAGTAAAAAGAGCCACATACACAGCGCTTGAACAACTACTAATCAAGAAGTAAAAAGAGCCACATACACAGCGCTTGAACAACTACTAATCAAGCAGTAAAAAGAGCCACATACACAGCGCTTGAACAACTACTAATCAAGCAGTAAAAAGAGCCACATACACAGCGCTTGAACAACTACTAATCAAGCAGTAAAAAGAGACACATACACAGCGCTTGAACAACTACTAATCAAGCAGTACAAAGAGCCACATACACAGCGCTTGAACAACTACTAATCAAGCAGTACAAAGAGCCACATACACAGCGCTTGAACAACTACTAATCAAGCAGTAAAAAGAGCCACATACACAGCGCTTGAACAACTACTAATCAAGCAGTAAAAAGAGCCACATACAGCGCTTGAACAACTACTAATCAAGCATTAAAAAGAGCCACATACACAGCGCTTGAACAACTACTAATAAAACAATACAAAGAGCCACATACATACCGCTTGAACAACTACTAATCAAGCAGTAAAAAGAGCCACATACACAGCGCTTGAACAACTACTAATCAAACAGTAAAAAGAGCCACATACACAGCACTTGAACAACTACTAATCAAACAGTAAAAAGAGCCACATACACAGCGCTTGAACAACTACTAATAAAACAATACAAAGAGCCACATACACAGCGCTTGAACAACTACTAATCAAACAGTACAAAGAGCCACATACACAGCGCTTGAACAACTACTAATCAAACAGTACAAAGAGCTACATACACAACGCTTGAACAACTACTAATCAAACAGTGCAAAGAGCCACATACACAGCGCTTGAACAACTACTAATCAAGCAGTAAAAGGAGCCACATACACAGTGCTTGAACAACTACTAATCAAGCAGTACAAAGAGCCACATACACAGCGCTTGAACAACTACTAATCAAACAGTACAAAGAGCCACATAAACAGCGCTTGAGCAACTATTAATCAAGCAGTAAAAAGAGACACATACACAGCCCTTGAACAACTACTAATGAAACAGTACAAAGAGACACATACACAGCGCTTGAGCAACTACTAATCAAGCAGTAAAAAGAGCCACATACACAGCGCTTGAACAACTACTAATCAAGCAGTAAAAAGAGCCACATACACAGCGCTTGAACAACAACTAATCAAGCAGTAAAATGAGACACATACACAGCGCTTGAACAACTACTAATCAAGCAGTACAAAGAGCAACATACACAGCGCTTGAGCAACTACTAATCAAGCAGTAAAAAGAGCCACATACACAGCGCTTGAACAACTACTAATCAAGCAGTAAAAAGAGCCACATACACAGCGCTTGAACAACTACTAATCAAGCAGTAAAAAGAGCCACATACACATCACTTGAACAACTACTAATCAAGCAGTAAAAAGAGCCACATAAACAGCGCTTGAACAACTACTAATCAAGCAGTAAAAAGAGCCACATACACAACGCTTGAACAACTACTAATCAAGCAGTAAAAAGAGCCACATACACAGCGCTTGAGCAACTACTAATCAAGCAGTAAAAAGAGCCACATACACAGCGCTTGAACAACTACTAATCAAACAGTACAAAGAGCCACATACACAGCGCTTGAGCAGCTACTAATCAAACAGTACAAAGAGCCACATACACAGCGCTTGAGCAACTACTAATCAAGCAGTAAAAAGAGCCACATACACAGCGCTTGAACAACTACTAATCAAGCAGTAAAAAGAACCACATACACAGCGCTTGAACAACTACTAATCAAACAGTACAAAGAGACACATACACAGCGCTTGAACAACTACTAATCAAGCAGTAAAAAGAGACACATACACAGCGCTTGAACAACTACTAATCAAGCAGTACAAAGAGCCACATACACACCGCTTAAACAACTACTAATCAAACAGTACACAGAGCCACATACACAGCGCTTGAACAACTACTAATCAAGCAGTAAAAAGAGACACATACACAGCGATTGAACAACTACTAATCAAACAGTAAAAAGAGCCACATACACAGCGCTTGAACAACTACTAATCAAGCAGTAGAAAGAGCCACATACACAGCGCTTGAACAACTACTAATCAAGCAGTAAAAAGAGCCACATACACAGCGCTTGAACAACTACTATTCAAGCAGTAAAAAGAGCCACATACACAGCGCTTGAACAACTACTAATCAAGCAGTAAAAAGACCCACATACACAGCGCTTGAACAACTACTAATCAAGCAGTACAAAGAGCCACATACACAGCGCTTGAACAACTACTAATCAAGCAGTACAAAGAGCCACATACACAGCGCTTGAACAACTACTAATCAAGCAGTAAAAAGAGCCACATACACAGCGCTTGAACAACTACTAATCAAACAGTAAAAAGAGCCACATACACAGCGCTTGAACAACTACTAATCAAGCAGTAAAAAGAGCCACATACACAGCGCTTGAACAACTACTAATAAAACAATACACAGAGCCACATACATAGCGCTTGAACAACTACTAATCAAACAGTAAAAAGAGCCACATACACAGCGCTTGAACAACTACTAATCAAACAGTAAAAAGAGCCACATACATAGCGCTTGAACAACTACTAATAAAACAATACAAAGAGCCACATACACAGCGCTTGAACAACTACTAATCAAACAATACAAAGAGCCACATACACAACGCTTGAACAACTACTAATCAAGCAGTAAAAAGAGCCACATACACAGCGCTTGAACAACTACTAATCAAGCATTAAAAAGAGCCACATACACAGCGCTTGAACAACTACTAATCAAGCAGAAAAAAGAGACACATACACAGCGCTTGAACAACTACTAATCAAACAGTACAAAGAGCCACATACACAGCGCTTGAACAACTACTAATCAAGCAGTAAAAAGAGCCACATACACAGCGCTTGAGCAACTACTAATCAAACAGTACAAAGAGACACATACACAGCGCTTGAGCAACTACTAATCAAACAGTACAAAGAGCCACATACACAGCGCTTGAGCAGCTACTAATCAAGCAGTACAAATAGCCACATACACAGCGCTTGAACAACTACTAATTAAACAGTACAAAGAGCCACATACACAGCGCTTGAGCAACTACTAATCAAACAGTAGAAAGAGCAACATACACAGCGCTTGAACAACTACTAATCAAACAGTGCAAAGAGCCACATACACAGCGCTTGAACAACTACTAATCAAACAGTACAAAGAGCCACATACACAGCGCTTGAACAACTACTAATCAAGCAATAAAGAGACACATACACAGCGCTTGAACAACTACTAATCAAACAGTACACAGAGCCACATACACAGCGCTTAAACACCTACTAATCAAGCAGTAAAAAGAGCCACATACACAGCGCTTGAACAACTACTAATCAAACAGTTCAAAGAGCCACATACACAGCGCTTGAACAACTACTAATCAAACAGTACAAAGAGCCACCTACACAGCGCTTGAGCAATTACTAATCAAACAGTACAAAGAGCCACATACACAGCGCTTGAGCAACTACTAATCAAACAGTACAAAGAGCTACATACACAACGCTTGAACAACTACTAATCAAACAGTACAAAGAGCCACCTACACAGCGCTTGAACAACTACTAATCAAACAGTACAAAGAGCCACATACACAGCGCTTGAACAACTACTAATCAAACAGTACAAAGAGCTACATACACAACGCTTGAACAACTACTAATCAAACAGTGCAAAGAGCCACATACACAGCGCTTGAACAACTACTAATCAAGCAGTAAAAGGAGCCACATACACAGTGCTTGAACAACTACTAATCAAGCAGTACAAAGAGCCACATACACAGCGCTTGAACAACTACTAATCAAACAGTACAAAGAGCCACATAAACAGCGCTTGAGCAACTATTAATCAAGCAGTAAAAAGAGACACATACACAGCGCTTGAACAACTACTAATGAAACAGTACAAAGAGACACATACACAGCGCTTGAGCAACTACTAATCAAGCAGTAAAAAGAGCCACATACACAGCGCTTGAACAACTACTAATCAAGCAGTAAAAAGAGCCACATACACAGCGCTTGAACAACAACTAATCAAGCAGTAAAATGAGACACATACACAGCGCTTGAACAACTACTAATCAAGCAGTACAAAGAGCAACATACACAGCGCTTGAGCAACTACTAATCAAGCAGTAAAAAGAGCCACATACACAGCGCTTGAACAACTACTAATCAAGCAGTAAAAAGAGCCACATACACAGCGCTTGAACAACTACTAATCAAGCAGTAAAAAGAGCCACATACACATCACTTGAACAACTACTAATCAAGCAGTAAAAAGAGCCACATAAACAGCGCTTGAACAACTACTAATCAAGCAGTAAAAAGAGCCACATACACAACGCTTGAACAACTACTAATCAAGCAGTAAAAAGAGCCACATACACAGCGCTTGAGCAACTACTAATCAAGCAGTAAAAAGAGCCACATACACAGCGCTTGAACAACTACTAATCAAACAGTACAAAGAGCCACATACACAGCGCTTGAGCAGCTACTAATCAAACAGTACAAAGAGCCACATACACAGCGCTTGAGCAACTACTAATCAAGCAGTAAAAAGAGCCACATACACAGCGCTTGAACAACTACTAATCAAGCAGTAAAAAGAACCACATACACAGCGCTTGAACAACTACTAATCAAACAGTACAAAGAGACACATACACAGCGCTTGAACAACTACTAATCAAGCAGTAAAAAGAGACACATACACAGCGCTTGAACAACTACTAATCAAGCAGTACAAAGAGCCACATACACACCGCTTAAACAACTACTAATCAAACAGTACACAGAGCCACATACACAGCGCTTGAACAACTACTAATCAAGCAGTAAAAAGAGACACATACACAGCGATTGAACAACTACTAATCAAACAGTAAAAAGAGCCACATACACAGCGCTTGAACAACTACTAATCAAGCAGTAGAAAGAGCCACATACACAGCGCTTGAACAACTACTAATCAAGCAGTAAAAAGAGCCACATACACAGCGCTTGAACAACTACTATTCAAGCAGTAAAAAGAGCCACATACACAGCGCTTGAACAACTACTAATCAAGCAGTAAAAAGACCCACATACACAGCGCTTGAACAACTACTAATCAAGCAGTACAAAGAGCCACATACACAGCGCTTGAACAACTACTAATCAAGCAGTACAAAGAGCCACATACACAGCGCTTGAACAACTACTAATCAAGCAGTAAAAAGAGCCACATACACAGCGCTTGAACAACTACTAATCAAACAGTAAAAAGAGCCACATACACAGCGCTTGAACAACTACTAATCAAGCAGTAAAAAGAGCCACATACACAGCGCTTGAACAACTACTAATAAAACAATACACAGAGCCACATACATAGCGCTTGAACAACTACTAATCAAACAGTAAAAAGAGCCACATACACAGCGCTTGAACAACTACTAATCAAACAGTAAAAAGAGCCACATACATAGCGCTTGAACAACTACTAATAAAACAATACAAAGAGCCACATACACAGCGCTTGAACAACTACTAATCAAACAATACAAAGAGCCACATACACAACGCTTGAACAACTACTAATCAAGCAGTAAAAAGAGCCACATACACAGCGCTTGAACAACTACTAATCAAGCATTAAAAAGAGCCACATACACAGCGCTTGAACAACTACTAATCAAGCAGAAAAAAGAGACACATACACAGCGCTTGAACAACTACTAATCAAACAGTACAAAGAGCCACATACACAGCGCTTGAACAACTACTAATCAAGCAGTTAAAAGAGCCACATACACAGCGCTTGAAAAACTACTAATCAAGCAGTAAAAAGAGCCACATACACAGCGCTTGAACAACTACTAATCAAGCAGTAAAAATAGACACATACACAGCGCTTGAACAACTACTAATCAAACAGTACAAAGAGCCACATACACAGCGCTTGAACAACTACTAATCAAGAGTAAAAAGAGCCACATACACAGCGCTTGAACAACTACTAATCAAGCAGTAACAAGAGCCACATACACAGCGCTTGAACAACTACTAATCAAACAGTACAAAGAGCCACATACACAGCGCCTGAACAACTACTAATCAAACAGTAAAAAGAGACACATACACAGCGCTTGAACAACTACTAATCAAGGAGTACAAAGAGCCACATACACAGCGCTTGAGCAACTACTAATCAAGCAGTACAAAGAGCCAGATACACAGCGCTTGAACAAATACTAATCAAGCAGTAAAACGAGCAACATACACAGCGCTTGAACAACTACTAATCAAGCAGTAAAAAGAGCCACATACACAGCGCTTGAACAACTACTAATCAAGCAGTAAAAAGAGCCACATACACAACGCTTGAACAACTACTAATCAAGCAGTAAAAAGAGCCACATACACAGCGCTTGAGCAACTACTAATCAAGCAGTAAAAAGAGCCACATACACAGCGCTTGAACAACTACTAATCAAACAGTACAAAGAGCCACATACACAACGCTTGAGCAGCTACTAATCAAACAGTACAAAGAGCCACATACACAGCGCTTGAGCAACTACTAATCAAGCAGTAAAAAGAGCCACATACACAGCGCTTGAACAACTACTAATCAAGCAGTAAAAAGAGCCACATACACAGCGCTTTAACAACTACTAATCAAACAGTACAAAGAGACACATACACAGCGCTTGAACAACTACTAATCAAGCAGTAAAAAGAGACACATACACAGCGCTTGAACAACTACTAATCAAGCAGTACAAAGAGCCCCATACACAGCGCTTAAACAACTACTAATCAAACAGTACAAAGAGCCATATACAGAGCGCTTGAACAACTACTAATCAAACAGTACAAAGAGCCACATACACAGCGCTTGAACAACTGCTAATCAAGCAGTACAAAGAGCCACATACACAGCGCTTGACCAACTACTAATAAAGCAGTACAAAGAGCCACATACACAGCGCTTGAACAACTACTAATCAAGCAGTAAAAAGAGCCACATACACAGCGCTTGAACAACTACTAATCAAACAGTAAAAAGAGCCACATACACAGCGCTTGAACAACTACTAATCAAGAAGTAAAAAGAGCCACATACACAGCGCTTGAACAACTACTAATCAAGCAGTAAAAAGAGCCACATACACAGCGCTTGAACAACTACTAATCAAGCAGTAAAAAGAGCCACATACACAGCGCTTGAACAACTACTAACCAAGCAGTAAAAAGAGACACATACACAGCGCTTGAACAACTACTAATCAAGCAGTACAAAGAGCCACATACACAGCGCTTGAACAACTACTAATCAAGCAGTACAAAGAGCCACATACACAGCGCTTGAACAACTACTAATCAAGCAGTAAAAAGAGCCACATACACAGCGCTTGAACAACTACTAATCAAACAGTAAAAAGAGCCACATACAGCGCTTGAACAACTACTAATCAAGCATTAAAAAGAGCCACATACACAGCGCTTGAACAACTACTAATAAAACAATACAAAGAGCCACATACATAGCGCTTGAACAACTACTAATCAAGCAGTAAAAAGAGCCACATACACAGCGCTTGAACAACTACTAATCAAACAGTAAAAAGAGCCACATACACAGCGCTTGAACAACTACTAATCAAACAGTAAAAAGAGCCACATACACAGCGCTTGAACAACTACTAATAAAACAATACAAAGAGCCACATACACAGCGCTTGAACAACTACTAATCAAACAGTACAAAGAGCCACATACACAACGCTTGAACAACTACTAATCAAGCAGTAAAAAGAGCCACATACACAGCGCTTGAACAACTACTAATCAAGCAGTAAAAAGAGACACATACACAGCGCTTGAACAACTACTAATCAAACAGTACAAAGAGCCACATACACAGCGCATGAGCAACTACTAATCAAGCATTAAAAAGAGCCACATACACAGCGCTTGAACAAATACTAATCAAGCAGAAAAAAGAGACACATACACAGCGCTTGAACAACTACTAATCAAACAGTAAAAAGAGCCACATACACAGCGCTTGACCAACTACTAATCAAGCAGTAAAAAGAGCCACATACACAGCGCTTGAACAACTACTAATCAAGCAGTAAAAAGAGCCACATACACAGCGCTTGAACAACTACTAATCAAGCAGTAAAAATAGACACATACACAGCGCTTGAACAACTACTAATCAAACAGTACAAAGAGCCACATACACAGCGCCTGAACAACTACTAATCAAGCAGTAACAAGAGCCACATACACAGCGCTTGAACAACTACTAATCAAACAGTACAAAGAGCCACATACACAGCGCCTGAACAACTACTAATCAAACAGTAAAAAGAGCCACATACACAGCGTTTGAACAACTACTAATCAAACAGTACAAAGAGCCACATACACAGCGCCTGAACAACTACTAATCAAACAGTACAAAGAGCCACATACACAGCGCCTGAACAACTACTAATCAAACAGTAAGAAGAGCCACATACACAGCTCTTGAACAACTACTATTCAAGCAGTAAAAAGAGTCACATACACAGCGCTTGAACAACTACTAATCGAACAGTAAAAAGAACAACATACACAGCACTTGAACAACTACTAATCAAACAGTACAGAGAGCCACATACACAGCGCTTGAACAACTACTAATCAAGTAGTAAAAAGAGGCACATACACAGCGCTTGAACAACTACTAATCAAACAGTAAAAATAGTCAAATACACAGCGCTTGAACAACTACTAATCAAACAGTAAAAATAGTCAAATACACAGCACTTGAACAACTACTAATCAAACAGTAAAAAGAGCCACATACACAGCGCTTGAACAACTACTAATCAAACAGTAAAAATAGTCAAATACACAGCGCTTGAACAACTACTAATCAAGCAGTAAAAAGAGCCACATACACAGCGCTTGAACAACTACTAATCAAGCAGTAAGAAGAGCCACATACACAGCGCTTGAACAACTACTAATCAAACAGTACAAAGAGCCACATACACAGCGCTTGAGCAACTACTAATCAAACAGTACAGAGAGCCACATACACAGCGCTTGAGCAGCTACTAATCAAACAGTACAAAGAGACACATACACAGCGCTTGAGCAGCTACTAATCAAACAGTACAAAGAGACACATACACAGCGCTTGAACAACTACTAATCAAGCAGTAAAAAGAGTCACATACACAGCGTTTGAACAACTACTAATCGAACAGTAAAAAGAGCCACATAGACAGCGCTTGAACAACTACTAATCAAGCAGTAAAAAGAGTCACATACACAGCGCTTGAACAACTACTAATCGAACAGTAAAAAGAGCCACATACACAGCGCTTGAACAACTATTAATCAAACAGTAAAAAGAACCACATACACAGCACTTGAACAACTACTAATCAAACAGTACAAATAGCCACATACACAGCGCTTGAACAACTACTAATCAAGCAGTAAAAAGAGCCACATACACAGCGCTTGAACAACTACTAATCAAACAGTAAAAAGAGTCAAATATACAGCGCTTGAACAACTACTAATGAAACAGTAAAACATACCATATACACAACACTTGAACAACTACTAATCAAACAGTACAAAGAGCCACATACACAGCGCTTGAGCAACTACTAATCAAACAGTAAAAAGAGCCACATACACAGCGCTTGAACAACTACTAATCAAACAGTACAAAGAGCCACATACACAGCGCTTGAGCAACTACTAATCAAACAGTACAGAGAGCCACATTCACAGCGCTTGAGCAGCTGCTAATCAAACAGTACAAAGAGACATATACACAGCGCTTGAGCAGCTACTAATCAAACAGTACAAAGAGACACATACACAGCGCTTGAACAACTACTAATCAAGCAGTAAAAAGAGTCACATACACAGCGTTTGAACAACTACTAATCGAACAGTAAAAAGAGCCACATAGACAGCGCTTGAACAACTACTAATCAAGCAGTAAAAAGAGTCACATACACAGCGCTTGAACAACTACTAATCGAACAGAAAAAAGAGCCACATACACAGCGCTTAAACAACTACTAATCAAACAGAAAAAATAGCCACATACACAGCGCTTTAACAACTACTAATTAAACAGTAAAAAGAGCCACATACACAGCGCTTGAACAACTACTAATCAAACAGTAAAAAGAACCACATACACAGCACTTGAACAACTACTAATCAAACAGTACAAATAGCCACATACACAGCGCTTGAACAACTACTAATCAAGCAGAAAAAAGAGCCACATACACAGCGCTTGAACAACTACTAATCAAACAGTAAAAAGAGTCAAATATACAGCGCTTGAACAACTACTAATGAAACAGTAAAACATACCATATACACAACACTTGAACAACTACTAATCAAACAGTACAAAGAGCCACATACACAGCGCTTGAACAACTACTAATCAAACAGTAAAAAGAGCCACATACACAGCGCTTGAACAACTACTAATCAAACAGTACAAAGAGCCACATACACAGCGCTTGAGCAACTACTAATCAAACAGTACAGAGAGCCACATTCACAGCGCTTGAGCAGCTACTAATCAAACAGTACAAAGAGACACATACACAGCGCTTGAGCAGCTACTAATCAAACAGTACAAAGAGACACATACACAGCGCTTGAACAACTACTAATCAAGCAGTAAAAAGAGTCACATACACAGCGTTTGAACAACTACTAATCGAACAGTAAAAAGAGCCACATAGACAGCGCTTGAACAACTACTAATCAAGCAGTAAAAAGAGTCACATACACAGCGCTTGAACAACTACTAATTGAACAGTAAAAAGAGCCACATACACAGCGCTTGAACAACTACTAATCAAACAGTAAAAATAGCCACATACACAGCGCTTGAACAACTACTAATTAAACAGTAAAAAGAGCCACATACACAGCGCTTGAACAAGTACTAATCAAACAGTAAAAGGAACCACATACACAGCACTTGAACAACTACTAATCAAACAGTACAAATAGCCACATACACAGCGCTTGAACAACTACTAATAAAACAATACAAAGAGCCACATACACAGCGCTTGAACATCTACTAATCAAACAGTACAAAGAGTCACATACACAACGCTTGAACAACTACTAATCAAGCAGTAAAAAGAGCCACATACACAGCGCTTGAACAACTACTAATCAAGCAGTAAAAAGAGACACATACACAGCGCTTGAACAACTACTAATCAAACAGTACAAAGAGCCACATACACAGCGCTTGAGCAACTACTAATCAAGCATTAAAAAGAGCCACATACACAGCGCTTGAACAAATACTAATCAAGCAGAAAAAAGAGCCACATACACAGCGCTTGAACAACTACTAATCAAGCAGTAAAAAGAGCCACATACACAGCGCTTGAACAACTACTAATGAAGCAGTAAAAAGAGCCACATACACAGCGCTTGAACAACTACTAATCAAGCAGTAAAAATAGACACATACACAGCGCTTGAACAACTACTAATCAAACAGTACAAAGAGCCACATACACAGCGCCTGAACAACTACTAATCAAGCAGTAATAAGAGCCACATACACAGCGCTTGAACAACTACTAATCAAACAGTACAAAGAGCCACATACACAGCGCCTGAACAACTACTAATCAAACAGTAAAAAGAGTCACATACACAACGCTTGAACAACTACTAATCAAGCAGTAAAAAGAGCCACATACACAGCGCTTGAACAACTACTAATCAAGCAGTAAAAAGAGACACATACACAGCGCTTGAACAACTACTAATCAAACAGTACAAAGAGCCACATACACAGCGCCTGAACAACTACTAATCAAGCAGTAACAAGAGCCACATACACAGCGCTTGAACAACTACTAATCAAACAGTACAAAGAGCCACATACACAGCGCCTGAACAACTACTAATCAAACAGTAAAAAGAGCCACATACACAGCGTTTGAACAACTACTAATCAAACAGTATAAAGAGCCACATACACAGCGCCTGAACAACTACTAATCAAACAGTACAAAGAGCCACATACACAGCGCCTGAACAACTACTAATCAAACAGTAAGAAGAGCCACATACACAGCTCTTGAACAACTACTATTCAAGCAGTAAAAAGAGTCACATACACAGCGCTTGAACAACTACTAATCGAACAGTAAAAAGAACCACATACACAGCACTTGAACAACTACTAATCAAACAGTACAGAGAGCCACATACACAGCGCTTGAACAACTACTAATCAAGTAGTAAAAAGAGGCACATACACAGCGCTTGAACAACTACTAATCAAACAGTAAAAATAGTCAAATACACAGCGCTTGAACAACTACTAATCAAGCAGTAAAAAGAGCCACATACACAGCGCTTGAACAACTACTAATCAAGCAGTAAAAAGAGCCACATACACAGCGCTTGAACAACTACTAATCAAACAGTACAAAGAGCCACATACACAGCGGTTGAGCAACTACTAATCAAACAGTACAGAGAGCCACATACACAGCGCTTGAGCAGCTACTAATCAAACAGTACAAATAGACACATACACAGCGCTTGAGCAGCTACTAATCAAACAGTACAAAGAGACACATACACAGCGCTTGAACAACTACTAATCAAGCAGTAAAAAGAGTCACATACACAGCGTTTGAACAACTACTAATCGAACAGTAAAAAGAGCCACATAGACAGCGCTTGAACAACTACTAATCAAGCAGTAAAAAGAGTCACATACACAGCGCTTGAACAACTACTAATCGAACAGTAAAAAGAGCCACATACACAGCGCTTGAACAACTACTAATCAAACAGTACAAAGAGCCACATACACAGCGCTTGAGCAACTACTAATCAAACAGTAAAAAGAGCCACATACACAGCGCTTGAACAACTACTAATCAAACAGTACAAAGAGCCACATACACAGCGCTTGAGCAACTACTAATCAAACAGTACAGAGAGCCACATTCACAGCGCTTGAGCAGCTGCTAATCAAACAGTACAAAGAGACATATACACAGCGCTTGAGCAGCTACTAATCAAACAGTACAAAGAGACACATACACAGCGCTTGAACAACTACTAATCAAGCAGTAAAAAGAGTCACATACACAGCGTTTGAACAACTACTAATCGAACAGTAAAAAGAGCCACATAGACAGCGCTTGAACAACTACTAATCAAGCAGTAAAAAGAGTCACATACACAGCGCTTGAACAACTACTAATCGAACAGAAAAAAGAGCCACATACACAGCGCTTGAACAACTACTAATCAAACAGTACAAAGAGCCACATACACAGCGCCTGAACAACTACTAATCAAGCAGTAATAAGAGCCACATACACAGCGCTTGAACAACTACTAATCAAACAGTACAAAGAGCCACATACACAGCGCCTGAACAACTACTAATCAAACAGTAAAAAGAGCCACATACACAGCGCTTGAACAACTACTAATCAAGCAGTAAAAAGAGACACATACACAGCGCTTGAACAACTACTAATCAAACAGTACAAAGAGCCACATACACAGCGCCTGAACAACTACTAATCAAGCAGTAACAAGAGCCACATACACAGCGCTTGAACAACTACTAATCAAACAGTACAAAGAGCCACATACACAGCGCCTGAACAACTACTAATCAAACAGTAAAAAGAGCCACATACACAGCGTTTGAACAACTACTAATCAAACAGTATAAAGAGCCACATACACAGCGCCTGAACAACTACTAATCAAACAGTACAAAGAGCCACATACACAGCGCCTGAACAACTACTAATCAAACAGTAAGAAGAGCCACATACACAGCTCTTGAACAACTACTATTCAAGCAGTAAAAAGAGTCACATACACAGCGCTTGAACAACTACTAATCGAACAGTAAAAAGAACCACATACACAGCACTTGAACAACTACTAATCAAACAGTACAGAGAGCCACATACACAGCGCTTGAACAACTACTAATCAAGTAGTAAAAAGAGGCACATACACAGCGCTTGAACAACTACTAATCAAACAGTAAAAATAGTCAAATACACAGCGCTTGAACAACTACTAATCAAGCAGTAAAAAGAGCCACATACACAGCGCTTGAACAACTACTAATCAAGCAGTAAAAAGAGCCACATACACAGCGCTTGAACAACTACTAATCAAACAGTACAAAGAGCCACATACACAGCGGTTGAGCAACTACTAATCAAACAGTACAGAGAGCCACATACACAGCGCTTGAGCAGCTACTAATCAAACAGTACAAAGAGACACATACACAGCGCTTGAGCAGCTACTAATCAAACAGTACAAAGAGACACATACACAGCGCTTGAACAACTACTAATCAAGCAGTAAAAAGAGTCACATACACAGCGTTTGAACAACTACTAATCGAACAGTAAAAAGAGCCACATAGACAGCGCTTGAACAACTACTAATCAAGCAGTAAAAAGAGTCACATACACAGCGCTTGAACAACTACTAATCGAACAGTAAAAAGAGCCACATACACAGCGCTTGAACAACTACTAATCAAACAGTACAAAGAGCCACATACACAGCGCTTGAGCAACTACTAATCAAACAGTAAAAAGAGCCACATACACAGCGCTTGAACAACTACTAATCAAACAGTACAAAGAGCCACATACACAGCGCTTGAGCAACTACTAATCAAACAGTACAGAGAGCCACATTCACAGCGCTTGAGCAGCTGCTAATCAAACAGTACAAAGAGACATATACACAGCGCTTGAGCAGCTACTAATCAAACAGTACAAAGAGACACATACACAGCGCTTGAACAACTACTAATCAAGCAGTAAAAAGAGTCACATACACAGCGTTTGAACAACTACTAATCGAACAGTAAAAAGAGCCACATAGACAGCGCTTGAACAACTACTAATCAAGCAGTAAAAAGAGTCACATACACAGCGCTTGAACAACTACTAATCGAACAGACAAAAGAGCCACATACACAGCGCTTGAACAACTACTAATCAAACAGAAAAAATAGCCACATACACAGCGCTTTAACAACTACTAATTAAACAGTAAAAAGAGCCACATACACAGCGCTTGAACAACTACTAATCAAACAGTAAAAAGAACCACATACACAGCACTTGAACAACTACTAATCAAACAGTACAAATAGCCACATACACAGCGCTTGAACAACTACTAATCAAGCAGTAAAAAGAGCCACATACACAGCGCTTGAACAACTACTAATCAAACAGTAAAAAGAGTCAAATATACAGCGCTTGAACAACTACTAATGAAACAGTAAAACATACCATATACACAACACTTGAACAACTACTAATCAAACAGTACAGAGAGCCACATTCACAGCGCTTGAGCAGCTGCTAATCAAACAGTACAAAGAGACATATACACAGCGCTTGAGCAGATACTAATCAAACAGTACAAAGAGACACATACACAGCGCTTGAACAACTACTAATCAAGCAGTAAAAAGAGTCACATACACAGCGTTTGAACAACTACTAATCGAACAGTAAAAAGAGCCACATAGACAGCGCTTGAACAACTACTAATCAAGCAGTAAAAAGAGTCACATACACAGCGCTTGAACAACTACTAATCAAGCAGTAAAAAGAGTCACATGCACAGCGCTTGAACAACTACTAATTGAACAGTAAAAAGAGCCACATACACAGCACTTGAACAACTACTAATCAAACAGTAAAAATAGCCACATACACAGCGCTTGAACAACTGCTAATTAAACAGTAAAAAGAGCCACATACACAGCGCTTGAACAACTACTAATCAAACAGTACAAAGAGCCACATACACAGCGGTTGAGCAACTACTAATCAAACAGTACAGAGAGCCACATACACAGCGCTTGAGCAGCTACTAATCAAACAGTACAAAGAGACACATACACAGCGCTTGAGCAGCTACTAATCAAACAGTACAAAGAGACACATACACAGCGCTTGAACAACTACTAATCAAGCAGTAAAAAGAGTCACATACACAGCGTTTGAACAACTACTAATCGAACAGTAAAAAGAGCCACATAGACAGCGCTTGAACAACTACTAATCAAGCAGTAAAAAGAGTCACATACACAGCGCTTGAACAACTACTAATCGAACAGTAAAAAGAGCCACATACACAGCGCTTGAACAACTACTAATCAAACAGTACAAAGAGCCACATACACAGCGCTTGAGCAACTACTAATCAAACAGTAAAAAGAGCCACATACACAGCGCTTGAACAACTACTAATCAAACAGTACAAAGAGCCACATACACAGCGCTTGAGCAACTACTAATCAAACAGTACAGAGAGCCACATTCACAGCGCTTGAGCAGCTGCTAATCAAACAGTACAAAGAGACATATACACAGCGCTTGAGCAGCTACTAATCAAACAGTACAAAGAGACACATACACAGCGCTTGAACAACTACTAATCAAGCAGTAAAAAGAGTCACATACACAGCGTTTGAACAACTACTAATCGAACAGTAAAAAGAGCCACATAGACAGCGCTTGAACAACTACTAATCAAGCAGTAAAAAGAGTCACATACACAGCGCTTGAACAACTACTAATCGAACAGAAAAAAGAGCCACATACACAGCGCTTGAACAACTACTAATCAAACAGAAAAAATAGCCACATACACAGCGCTTTAACAACTACTAATTAAACAGTAAAAAGAGCCACATACACAGCGCTTGAACAACTACTAATCAAACAGTAAAAAGAACCACATACACAGCACTTGAACAACTACTAATCAAACAGTACAAATAGCCACATACACAGCGCTTGAACAACTACTAATCAAGCAGTAAAAAGAGCCACATACACAGCGCTTGAACAACTACTAATCAAACAGTAAAAAGAGTCAAATATACAGCGCTTGAACAACTACTAATGAAACAGTAAAACATACCATATACACAACACTTGAACAACTACTAATCAAACAGTACAGAGAGCCACATTCACAGCGCTTGAGCAGCTGCTAATCAAACAGTACAAAGAGACATATACACAGCGCTTGAGCAGATACTAATCAAACAGTACAAAGAGACACATACACAGCGCTTGAACAACTACTAATCAAGCAGTAAAAAGAGTCACATACACAGCGTTTGAACAACTACTAATCGAACAGTAAAAAGAGCCACATAGACAGCGCTTGAACAACTACTAATCAAGCAGTAAAAAGAGTCACATACACAGCGCTTGAACAACTACTAATCAAGCAGTAAAAAGAGTCACATGCACAGCGCTTGAACAACTACTAATTGAACAGTAAAAAGAGCCACATACACAGCACTTGAACAACTACTAATCAAACAGTAAAAATAGCCACATACACAGCGCTTGAACAACTGCTAATTAAACAGTAAAAAGAGCCACATACACAGCGCTTGAACAACTACTAATCAAACAGTACAAAGAGCCACATACACAGCGGTTGAGCAACTACTAATCAAACAGTACAGAGAGCCACATACACAGCGCTTGAGCAGCTACTAATCAAACAGTACAAAGAGACACATACACAGCGCTTGAGCAGCTACTAATCAAACAGTACAAAGAGACACATACACAGCGCTTGAACAACTACTAATCAAGCAGTAAAAAGAGTCACATACACAGCGTTTGAACAACTACTAATCGAACAGTAAAAAGAGCCACATAGACAGCGCTTGAACAACTACTAATCAAGCAGTAAAAAGAGTCACATACACAGCGCTTGAACAACTACTAATCGAACAGTAAAAAGAGCCACATACACAGCGCTTGAACAACTACTAATCAAACAGTACAAAGAGCCACATACACAGCGCTTGAGCAACTACTAATCAAACAGTAAAAAGAGCCACATACACAGCGCTTGAACAACTACTAATCAAACAGTACAAAGAGCCACATACACAGCGCTTGAGCAACTACTAATCAAACAGTACAGAGAGCCACATTCACAGCGCTTGAGCAGCTGCTAATCAAACAGTACAAAGAGACATATACACAGCGCTTGAGCAGCTACTAATCAAACAGTACAAAGAGACACATACACAGCGCTTGAACAACTACTAATCAAGCAGTAAAAAGAGTCACATACACAGCGTTTGAACAACTACTAATCGAACAGTAAAAAGAGCCACATAGACAGCGCTTGAACAACTACTAATCAAGCAGTAAAAAGAGTCACATACACAGCGCTTGAACAACTACTAATCGAACAGAAAAAAGAGCCACATACACAGCGCTTGAACAACTACTAATCAAACAGAAAAAATAGCCACATACACAGTGCTTTAACAACTACTAATTAAACAGTAAAAAGAGCCACATACACAGCGCTTGAACAACTACTAATCAAACAGTAAAAAGAACCACATACACAGCACTTGAACAACTACTAATCAAACAGTACAAATAGCCACATACACAGCGCTTGAACAACTACTAATCAAGCAGTAAAAAGAGCCACATACACAGCGCTTGAACAACTACTAATCAAACAGTAAAAAGAGTCAAATACACAGCGCTTGAACAACTACTAATGAAACAGTAAAACATACCATATACACAACACTTGAACAACTACTAATCAAACAGTACAAAGAGCCACATACACAGCGCTTGAACAACTACTAATCAAACAGTAAAAAGAGTCACATACACAGCGCTTGAACAACTACTAATCAAACAGTACAAAGAGCCACATACACAGCGCTTGAGCAACTACTAATCAAACAGTACAGAGAGCCACATTCACAGCGCTTGAGCAGCTACTAATCAAACAGTACAAAGAGACACATACACAGCGCTTGAGCAGCTACTAATCAAACAGTACAAAGAGACACATACACAGCGCTTGAACAACTACTAATCAAGCAGTAAAAAGAGTCACATACACAGCGTTTGAACAACTACTAATTGAACAGTAAAAAGAGCCACATACACAGCGCTTGAACAACTACTAATCAAACAGTAAAAATAGCCACATACACAGCGCTTGAACAACTACTAATTAAACAGTAAAAAGAGCCACATACACAGCGCTTGAACAACTACTAATCAAACAGAAAAAATAGTCAAATACACAGCGCTTGAACAACTACTAATCAAGCAGTAAAAAGAGCCACATACACAGCGCTTGAACAACTACTATTCAAACAGTAAAAATAGTCAAATACACAGCGCTTGAACAACTACTAATCAAGCAGTAAAAAGAGCCACATACACAGCGCTTGAACAACTACTAATCAAACAGTACAAAGAGCCACATACACAGCGATTGAACAAGTACTAATCAAACAGTACAAAGAGCCACATACACGGCACTTGGACAAGTACTAATCAAACAGTAAAAAGAGCCACATACACGGCACTTGGACAACTACTAATCAAACAGTACAAATAGCCACATACACAGCGCTTGAACAACTACTAATCAAGCAGTAAAAAGAGCCACATACACAGCGCTTGAACAACTACTAATCAAGCAGTAAAAAGAGCCACACACACAGCACTTGAACAACTACTAATCAAACAGTAAAACAAACCATATACACAGCACTTGAACAACTACTAATCAAACAGTACAAAGAGCCACATACACAACACTTGAACAACTACTAATCAAACAGTACAAAGAGCCACATACACAGCACTTGAACAACTACTAATCAAAGAGTACAAAGAGACACATACACAGCGCTTGAACAACTACTAATCAAACAGTAAAAAGAACCATATACACAACGCTTGAACAACTACTAATCAAACAGTAAAAAGAACCACATACACAACGCTTGAACAACTACTAATCAAACAGTAAAAAGAGCCACATACACGGCGCTTGGACAAGTACTAATCAAAGAGTACAAAGAGCCACATAAACAGTGTTTGAACAACTATTAATCAAGCAGTAAAAAGAGCCACATACACAGCGATTGAACAACTACTAATCAAACAGTAAAAGGAACCACATACACAACGCTTGAACAACTACTAATCAAGCATTACAACAAAACTCTTGCACAGCGCTTGAACAACTACTAATCAAACAGTACAAAGAGCCACACACACAGCGCTTGAACAACTACTAATAAAACAGTAAAAAAACCGACATACACAGCGATTGAACAACTACTAATCAAACAGTAAAAAGAGCCACATACACAGCGCTTGAACAACTACTAATCAAGCAGTAAAAACACATACACAGCTCTTGAACAACTACTAATCAAACAGTAAAACAAACCACATACACAACGCTTGAACAACTACTAATCAAACACTAATACAACACAATCAGGCACAATATTTGAACATTTTCTAATCAAACAGTAGACACGGGGGGAGACACGGGTAAATAGGATATAAACACAATATTTAAAGTTATTTATAATTTCTACTAATTGCCAGTTACATGTATCATTTTTACGACAGGAACCTGCATTGCTGATATGGCTTATTGCAGAATACGTGGTTCGTATCTGGGCAGCTGGTTGTCGTTCAAGATATCAGGGATGGAGTGGCCGGTTCAGGTTTATGAGACGGCCATTATGTATAATAGGTAAGTTCTTATTGCACAAGAGATTGTCAAATAAACGTCAGAGAATACGGAAAGGGCAAATAAAAAAGTTCTTATTGCACAATAGATTGTCAAATAAACGTCAGATATTACGGAAGGGGGAAATAAAAAAGTTCTTATTGCACAAGAGATTGTCAAATAAACGTCAGATATTACGGAAGGGGGAAATAAAAAAGTTTTTATTGCACAAGAGATTGTCAAATAAACGTCAGAGCATACGGAAGGGGGAAATAAAAAAGTTCATATTGCACAAGAGATTGTCAAATAAACGTCAGAGAATACGGAAGGGGAAATAAAAAAGGTAAATAACTATACAATGGCAGCATTAGGCACACACGACACAAGAGGAAGACAAGCAAAACAAGTCAGAAAACAACACAGATGAGCAACACGGACCCCACCAAAATCCGTGGGGTGAACCCATGTGCTCGCGACGGATTAGCAGTTCCTTGCTTTTATAAGACACCCAACATGTTACTGATACCGTCAATACATGTAACTGATACCGTCAATACATGTTACTGATACCGTCAATGCATGTTACTGATACCGTCAATACATGTTACTGATACCATCAATACATGTTACTGATACTGTCAATGCATGTTACTGATACCGTCAATACATGTTACTGATACCATCAATACATGTTACTGATACCGTCAATACATGTTACTGATACCGTCAATGCATGTTACTGATACCATCAATACATGTTACTGATACCGTCAATGCATGTTACTGATACCGTCAATGCATGTTACTGATACCGTCAATACATGTTACTGATACCGTCAATACATGTTACCGATACCGTCAATACATGTTACTGATACCGTCAATACATGTTACTAATACCGTCAATACATGTTCCTGATACCGTCAATACATGTTACTGATACCGTCAATACTTGTTACTAATACCGTCAATACATGCTACTGATACCGTCAATACATGCTACTGATGCCGTCAATACATGTTACTGAGACCGTCAATACATGTTCCTGATACCGTCAATGCATGTTACTGATACCGTCAATACCTGTTACTAATACCGTCAATACATGCTACTGATACCGTCAATACATGCTACTGATGCCGTCAATACATGTTACTGATACCGTCAATGCATGTTGCTGATACCATCAATACATGTTACTGATACCGTCAATGAATGTTACTGATACCGTCAATGCATGTTACTGATACCGTCAATACATGTTACTGATACCGTCAATACATGTTACCGATACCGTGAATACATGTTACTGATACCGTCAATACATGTTACTAATACCGTCAATACATGTTACTGATACCGTCAATACATGTTACTGAGACCGTCAATACATGTTACTGATACGTCAATACATGTTACTGATACCGTCAATACATGTTACCGATACCGTCAATACGTGTTACTGATACCGTCAATACATGTTACTAATACCGTCAATACATGCTACTGATGCCGTCAATACATGTTACTGAGACCGTCAATACATGTTACTGATACGTCAATACATGTTACTGATACCGTTAATACAAGTTACTGATACCGTCAATGCATGTTACTGATACCGTCAATGCATGTTACTGATACCGTCAATACATGTTACAGATACCGTCAATACATGTTACTGATACCGTCAATACATGTTACTGATACCGTCGATGCATGTTACTGAGACCATCAATACATGTTACTGATACCGTCAATACATGTTACTGATACCGTCAATGCATGTTACTGATACCGTCAATACATGTTACTGATACCGTCAATGAATGTTACTGATACCGTCACTACATGTTACTGATACCGTCAATACATGTTACTGATACCGTCAATGCATGTTACTGATACCGTCAATACATGTTACTGATACCGTCAATACATGTTACCGATACCGTCAATACATGTTACTGATACCGTCAATACATGTTACTGATACCGTCAATACATGTTACTGATACCGTCAATACATGTTACTAATACGTCAATGCATGTTACTGATACCGTCAATGCATGCTACTGATACCGTCAATACATGTTACTGATACCGTCAAATCATGTTACTGATACCGTCAATACATGTTACTGATACCGTCAATACCTGTTACTGATACCGTCACTACATGTTACTGATACCGTCAATACATGTTACTGATACCGTCAATGCATGTTACTGATACCGTCAATACATGTTACTGATACCGTCAATACATGTTACCGATACCGTCAATACATGTTACTGATACCGTCAATACATGTTACTGATACCGTCAATACATGTTACTGATACCGTCAATACATGTTACTAATACGTCAATGCATGTTACTGATACCGTCAATGCATGCTACTGATACCGTCAATACATGTTACTGATACCGTCAAATCATGTTACTGATACCGTCAATACATGTTACTGATACCGTCAATACCTGTTACTGATACCGTCAATATATGTTACTGATACCGTCAATGCATGCTACTGATGCCGTCAATACATGTTACTGAGACCGTCAATACATGTTACTGATACCGTCAATACATGTTACTGATACCGTCAATACATGTTACTGATACGTCTATGAATGTTACTGATACCGTGAATGCATGTTACTGATACCGTCAATACATGTTACAGATACCGTCAATACATGTTACTGATACCGTCAATACATGTTACTGATACCGTCGATACATGTTACTGAGACGTCAATACATGTTACTGATACCGTCAATACGTGCTACTGATACCGTCAATGCATGTTACTGATACCGTCAATGCATGTTACTGATACCGTCCATACATGTTACTGATACCGTCAATACATGTTACCGATACCGTCAATACATGTAACTGATACCGTCAATACATGTTACTGATACCGTCAATACATGTTACTAATACCGTCAATGCATGTTACTGATACCGTCAATGCATGTTACTGATACCGTCAATACATGTTACTGATACCGTCAAATCATGTTACTGATACCGTCAATACATGTTACTGATACCGTCAATACCTGTTACTGATACCGTCAATATATGTTACTGATACCGTCAATACATGCTACTGATGCCGTCAATACATGTTACTGAGACCGTCAATACATGTTACTGATACCGTCAATACATGTTACTGATACCGTCAATACATGTTACTGATACGTCAATGAATGTTACTGATACCGTGAATGCATGTTACTGATACGTCAATACATGTTACAGATACCGTCAATACATGTTACTGATACCGTCAATACATGTTACTGATACCGTTGATACATGTTACTGAGACGTCAATACATGTTACTGATACCGTCAATACGTGCTACTGATACCGTCAATGCATGTTACTGATACCGTCAATACATGTTACTGATACCGTCAATGCATGTTACTGATACCGTCAATGCATGTTACTGATACCGTCAATACATGTTACTGATACCGTCACTACATGTTACTGATACCGTCAATACATGTTACTGATACCGTCAATGCATATTACTGATACCGTCAATACATGTTACTGAGACCGTCAATGCATGTTACTGATACGGTCAATACATGTTACTGATACCGTTAATGCATGTTACTGATACCGTCAATGCATGTTACTGATACCGTCAATACATGTTACTGATACCGTCAATGCATGTTACTGATACCGTCAATGCATGTTACTGATACGGTCAATACATGTTACTGATACCCTCAATACATGTTACTGATACCGTCAATGCATGTTACTGATACCGTCAATACATGTTATGATACTGTCAATGCATGTTTCTGATACCGTCAATGCATGTTACTGATACCGTCAATACATGTTACTAATACCGTCAATACATGTTACTGATGCCGTCAATACATGTTACTGATACCGTCAATCCATGTTGCTGACACCGTCAATACATGTTACTGATACCGCCAATAAATGTTACTGATACCGTCAATACATGTTACTGATACCGTCAATACATGTTACTGATACTGTCAATGCATGTTACTGATACCGTCAATACATGTTGCTGATACCGTCAATGCATGCTACTGATACCGTCAATACATGTTACTAATACCGTCAATTCATGTTACTGACACCGTCAATGCATGTTACTGATACCGTCAATGCATGTTACTGATACCGTCAATGCATGTTACTGATACCGTCAATGTATGTTACTGATACCGTCAATACCTGTTACTGATACCGTCAATGCATGTTACTGATACCGTCAATTCATGTTACTGATACCGTCAATACATGTTACTGATACCGTCAATACATGTTACTGATACCGTCAATACATGTTACTGATACCGTCAATACATGCTACTGATACCGTCAATATATGTTACTGAGACCGTCAATACATGTTACTGATACCGTCGATACATGTTACTGAGAAGTCAATACATGTTACTGATACCGTCAATACATGTTACTGATACCGTCAATGCATGTTACTGATACGTCAATACATGTTACTGATACCGTCAATGCATGTTACTGATACCGTCAATACATGTTACTGATACCGTCAATACATGTTACTGATACCGTCACTACATGTTACTGATACCGTCAATACATGTTACTGATACCGTCAATGCATGTTACTGATACCGTCAATACATGTTACTGAGACCGTCAATGCATGTTACTGATACCGTCAATACATGTTACTGATAACGTCAATGCATGTTACTGATACCGTCAATGCATGTTACTGATACCGTCAATGCATGTTACTGATACCGTCAATACATGTTACTGATACCGTCAATACATGTTACTGATACCGTCAATGGATGTTACTGATACCGTCAATACATGTTATTGATACCCTCAATACATGTTACTGATACCGTCAATGCATGTTACTGATACCGTCAATACATGTTACTGATACCGTCAATACATGTTACTGATATCGTCAATACATGTTACTGATACCTTCAATACATGCTACTGATACCGTCAATACATGTTACTGAGACCGTCAATACATGTTACTGATACCGTCAATACATGTTACTGATACGTCAATACATGTTACTGATACCGTCAAAACATGCTACTGATACCGTCAATGCATATTACTGATACCGTCAATACATGTTACTGATACCGTCAGTACATGTTACTGATACCGTCAAAACATGTTACTTATACCGTCAATACATGTTACTGATACCGTCAATACATGTTATTGATACCGTCAATGCATGTTACTGATACCGTCAATACATGTTACTAATATCGTCAATGCATGTTACTGATACCGTCACTACATATTACTGATATCGTCAATACATGTTACTGATACCGTCAATGCATGTTACTGATACCGTCAATGCATGTTACTGATACCGTCAATACATCTTACTGATACCGTCAACACATGTTACTGATACCGTCAAAACCTGTTACTGATACCGTCAATGCATGTTACTGATACCGTCAATACATGCTACTGAGACCGTCAATACATGTCACTGAGACCGTCAATACATGTTACTGATACCGTCAATACAGGTTACTGATACCGTCAAAACATGTTACTGATACCGTCAATGCATGCTTCTGATACCGTCAATACATGTTACTGATACCGTCAATACATGTAACAGATACCGTCAATACATGTTACTGATACCGTCAATACATGTTACTGAGACCGTCAATATATGTTACTGATACCGTCAATACATGTTACTGATACCGTCAATACAGGTTACTGATACCGTCAAAACATGTTACTGATACCGTCAATGCATGCTTCTGATACCGTCAATACATGTTACTGATACCGTCAATACATGTTACAGATACCGTCAATTCATGTTACTGATACCGTCAATACATGTTACTGAGACCGTCAATATATGGTACTGATACCGCCAATACATGTTACTGATACCGTCAATACATGTTACTGATACCGTCAATACATGTTACTGATACCGTCAATACAAGTTACTGATACCGTGAATGAATGCTACTGATACCGTCAATGCATGTTACTGATACCGTCAATACATGTTACAGATACCGTCAATACATGTTACTGATACCGTCAATACATGTTACTGATACCCTCGATACATGTTACTGAGACCGTCAATACATGTTACTGATACCGTCAATGCATGTTACTGATACCGTCAATGCATGTTAATGATACCGTCAATACATGTTACTGATACCGTCAATGCATTTTACTGATACCGTCAATGCATGTTACTGATACCGTCAATACATGTTACTGATACCGTCAATGCATGCTACTGATACCGTCAATACATGTTACTGATACCGTCAATACATGTTACTGATACCGTCACTACATTTTACTGATACCGTCAATACATGTTACTGATACCGTCAATGCATGTTACTGATACCGTCAATACATGTTACTGAGACCGTCAATGCATGTTACTGATACCGTCAATACATGTTACTGATACCGTCAAAACATGTTACTGATACCGTCAATGCATGTTACTGATACCGTCAATGCATGTTACTGATACCGTTAATGCATGTTACTGATACCGTCAATGCATGTTACTGATACCGTCAATACATGTTACTGATACCGTCAATACATTTTACTGATACCGTCAATGCATGTTACTGATACCGTCAATACATGTTATGATACTGTCAATGCATGTTTCTGATACCGTCAATGCATGTTACTGATACCGTCAATACATGTTACTAATACCGTCAATACATGTTACTGATGCCATCAATACATGTTACTGATACCGTCAATGCATGTTGCTGACACCGTCAATACATGTTACTGATACCGCCAATAAATGTTACTGATACCGTCAATACATGTTTCTGATACCGTCAATACATGTTACTGATACCGTCAATGCATGTTACTGATACCGTCAATACATGTTGCTGATACCGTCAATGCATGTTACTGATACCGTCAATACATGTTACTGATACCGTCAATTCATGTTACTGACACCGTCAATGCATGTTACTGATACCGTCAATGCATGTTACTGATACCGTCAATGCATGTTACTGATACCGTCAATGTATGTTACTGATACCGTCAATACCTGTTACTGATACCGTCAATGCATGTTACTGATACCGTCAATGCATGTTACTGATACCGTCAATACATGTTACTGATACCGTCAATACATGTTATGATACGTCAATACATGTTACTAATACCGTCAATACATGTTACTGATACCGTCAATACATGTTACTAATACCGTCAATGCATGTTACTGATACCGTCAATGTATGTTACTGATACCGTCAATACATGCTACTGATACCGTCAATACATGTTACTGAGACCGTCAATACATGTTACTGATACCGTCAAAACATGTTACTGATACCGTCAATACATGTTACTGATACCGTCAAAACATGTTACTGATACCGTCAATACATGTCACTGATATACCGTCAATACATGTTACTGATACCGTCAATACATGTTACTGATACCGTCAATACATGTTACTGATACCGTCAAAACATGTTACTGATACCGTCAATACATGTTACTGATACCGTCAATACATGTTACTGATACCGTCAATACATGTTACTGATACCGTCAATACATGTTACTGATACCGTCAATACATGTTACTGATACCGTCAATACATGTTACTGATACCGTCAATACATGTTACTGATACCGTCAATACATGTTACTGATACCGTCAATACATGTTACTGATACCGTCAAAACATGTTACTGATACCGTCAATACATGTCACTGATATACCGTCAATACATGTTACTGATACCGTCAATACATGTTACTGATACCGTCAATACATGTTACTGATACCGTCACTACATATTACTGATATCGTCAATGCATGTTACTGATACCGTCAATGCATGTTACTGATACCGTCAATGCATGTTACTGATATCGTCAATACATGTTACTGATACCGTCAATACATGTTACTGATACCGTCAATGCATGTTACTGATACCGTCAATACCTGTTGCTGATACCGTCAATGCATGTTACTGATACCGTCAATATATGCTACTGATACCGTCAATACATGTTACTGAGACCGTCAATACATGTTACTGATACGTCAATACATGTAACTGATACCGTTAAAATATGTTACTGATACCGTCAATGCATGATAAACACAGTACAAAATGCAATTGATATGCACTCGGCAGAGTCTCGCTTTTCTACCTGTTTCCGAATAGATATTTATTCTGACAAACGATGTACATACATGTATATTGTATATCCAATATTTTAAATGCAAGATAGCATCAGTATTAGACAGATAACCTATTTTACAAATATTTTATTTTTCTATTTTCAGATTTAATACTGATTATATCAATAGTGCTTATATTTTTTGCTGGATCATTAAGTCCGGCTTTTGCCGCTACGTCATTGAGGGGACTACGTTTCTTTCAAATATTAAGAATGGTTCGCATGGACCGGAGAGGAGGATCGTGGAAACTCCTTGGATCAGTTATGTGGGCACACAGACAGGTTTGTATATAACATTGTCTTCACATATGTTTGTCTTAGTTCATTCTATGGTCAAATATTGACTCAAACTTATCTCCCTTTTCCCCCACGAAACCCCTGGTGTAATATGCATTGCATACTTGTCACTTGTCTCATTTATTTGTTTAACCGCGCCACAATTTAGTACCTAGATTTCGAACGACCTATGTCCTGCTATTTTCTATGTTCTGTGACTTAGAATGAGATGTGTTTTGTTTCCTACATATTGTTGGAATTGTTTTCTTTTCATAATTTAATCATCATGTCATCTTGGTCTTTCCATCACATTCCAATTGTCAGCGAGGGTCGTCTTATTATCATGATTTAGCCATTCATGTCCAGATGTATTGATTTATACACGCTATATCAAGTCTTAAGAAGGAGACATCTTTTGACATGCCAACATTACTTGTAGACATTAAAGTCGGATATCATGGTATTATGTCATAGAAGATTACTATTTATTAATCATCAAAGGAATTCTTCACAGGATAATGATAGGAAGGCATTTTTTATTATAAATATCGGTCAAGTTATTGGTTGTGTATGATAAGTTGTTCTGATTAAAGACTATCCCAGGAAAATAGTCTAGTCTAGATGTCGCGTTTATCAACTGAAGCAAAAAGTACCACCCAATTGCATGAAAGGCTCTGGTTCACACTCAATTGAGGATATGAGTTATTCTCATTGCTGAAGACCTTACTGAGACTGAGAAAAGTAGAACATCATTAAAAGCGTTATTTCTTTACTTTAATGTGTGTCTAAGTGTAATATTGGATAGTCTCTCATGTTCATTTATATCCATTAGGAATTTAATATATTAAATTTGTTCACGCCACGATGTAGCTGAAATACTGCTAAAGATGGCGTGAAACACAAATCAATCAACCATTGACATCCATATCCTTTCTTACTAATTACGTACATACTTGTACACATACATTTGCACACTTACATCAATTTCCCTATTTTCTAAAACTCAAAGCCGCTCGCTCAGATATATGTGAGGAATGACTTTTCATGTACATGAGCGGTATAAATGCCTGACTCCGTTAATTCTGTAAGGAGGGAGGTTTGGACTTACCAAACGTGCTTAATCCCGCAATTTTTCTTAAAATGTCTGTGGTAAGCCCGGAGAGTAAACGGTCATTTATATATGTGCTAGGGGTATCGCTTTTGGCAATGTTTCTACGATTATTCGATTGAATATTGGAACTATTTTTTTTACTCATTTCTTGGATGCAACACAAATAAACAGCTACGTTATTGAGGTTACATGATAATAATAGTTTTCTCATTGTAATTTCCCATTAATAAGTAATGATATGTTTGCATCCACGGAATTTGTATGTATCACATGTTATGCGCTATTATGCATGTTGTTCTAGAACATGTTTCAATTATCAGGACTTTCTGAGTTTAAATCTGTCAAGTAAATAGCTTCTTTCTGGATCCCAACTACCTCAATTCTGAAAAATAATAATGGTCGTCATCGTGGTGTTGTTTTGTCTGTCCTTGGACATGTTTTCTTTTTTTGGTACTTTTATATTAATTGATATTAAACCTTTGTGGAAAAATGAACAAAGAGAATATAGTGAAGCAAGCCAGATGTCATATCGCTTAGAATGTAAAACTTGAAAGCATATCTTAAATGTTCTGCATTTGATACAAAAAAATAATAATTAAGACTTTCTGCGTGTTCGAATAACACTAGTATCAAGAGTATTTTATTGCCAATGATTATCTGACAATAAATTACTTAAATATTTACATAGAAAACATTGTAACGGATGTCACTAAGGCACTAAGGGAACAGGAACGTCTTAACAGTCAAATCACACCGAGCGCTAACATATAATGGTCAAATGTAAAAAATACATGAGCAAAGCTCCACAAAACTAATGATTGAGTGACACAAACCCCACAAAAAAACAGAGGTTAACTCGAGTGGTCCTCTACAGAAGCAAAACTATTATCATGATTATGGTGTCATTTTTTCCTGAAAAATAACAAATGTGTTTTGAATATTGTTTATTTCGATAGCTCCTATATAGGCTAGTATATTATACAAATCTTTCTGATGAAAATAGTTTTGCTCTGTTACATTTCAGCTGGTACTATGTATTTACGTGTGTATTTGCTGTTGGTAAAGAACTATATTCATACATGTCTTTTATTTCTCTTTCAGGAATTGATGACCACGTTATATATAGGGATTTTAGGTCTCCTGTTTTTTTCATTCCTCATTTTTCTCGCCGAAAAAGATTCTACAAAACCAAAATTAAAAAGTTTTGCAGACGCCATATGGTGGGGCGTGGTAAGTAAGCGTATTGGATAGTATAATTTAATAACAAATATGTACTACCAACTTCTCTCTAATCTTCCATGTGTTATATCGTTTACATTGCATCCCAATTAGAGGAATATATTGTTTGTTTACTAGATATATTCTTACACGCACCGGAAACGGTAAATTTACAAACTGATTCTGGTTTGTTCATAAATTTATGAAATTAATACGAAAGATATTATTTACTTAACTTATTATGTCACATAGAGAACTGCACTCATATAGAATGAACCTCAATAAAGTACATGATCTTTAAATTTTTACTCAGGGTTAGGGTTATGGTGTCTAATGCCACTTTCAACAATATTTCAGTTATATTGTGGCTGTCGGTAACCACCGACATGGAGCAAGTCACTAACAAACTTTATCACATAATGTTGAATCGAGTACACATCGAACCGACAACGTTAGTGGTGATAGACACTGATTGCACAGGTAGTTGTAAATATACCTATCATACGATAACGACCATCCCATTATGTGATAAAGTTTGTCGGTGATTTGCGGCAGGTCGGTGCTTTTCTCCGGGTACTCCGGTTTCCTCCACCAATAAAACTGACCGCAACGATATAACTGAAATATTGTTGCAAGTAGTGTTACGAATACGGATGACAAGTACAGATATCATAATAAAACGAAAACAAAAAATGTGTTACTTAAGTAACAATTCTAAAATCCAATAGGTACACCACGGAAAGAGGCAAAATCGATACACCTAACACACAAATACCATGACCACTCATTTTCATAGCTTAGTACAGGCACTTCAATAAAAAAGATTTTTTAATCTGTCTCTAATGTTTATATCTTTGTTGCAGATAACTTTATGTACAGTAGGTTATGGTGATGTAGTACCTCAGACCTGGGCAGGAAAAGTCATCGCCGGATTCTCAGCTATATTAGGAATATCATTTTTTGCACTTCCTGCCGTAAGGAATACATATTTGCATTATTTGTTATCATTGACGCCATGCAGTTATCGGTGAATTGTCCTGTCATGAACATACTCTCTGCCCGTATCGACCTTCATTGGTATTTTCACGCTTAGCAACATAATTAACGCTTATACGACATGTATACTCTATACGACGGTTCTTGGGTATTGATTTATTCAAAACCCCCAAAATACGAAAGTTGAATTTGTTTTAAAAAGTACATGAATAAGACACGTGATATATATGTTTTATAGCATACTTTTGGTATGGAGATTAGGCTTTGGTATAACGTTCAGACCTGCAAGTTGTACCATGATATAAGCCCTGCCAATTTGCTTTTGAATTCAACCAATTTTCAACGGCTGGTTTATCTAGTATTGTACAATATCAATATCAATTCCAGATAGTAGACCAAGGTTTTCTACAATAACATATTTTTAGTTGAATGATTCATAAAAAAAACATCAAAGGAAAAAAAAGGGTCATTTATGTTACAACTGGTAAACGATCACATTATCTCTAGAAAGAAACATTACAGTAAATTAATTTTACAATATGACGGAAAATCACGAAACGCATAGATACGGTTGTTCGTTTTTATTTAATTTGAGTTACAAGGGTTATTACTTCCGGGCATGACATATACTTACTGTTTAATTTGACTGAGCAATATAGGAAACTGTGGTTTAGTGACATAGACCGCCGTTTAGGCTCTTTGATTGACTTTTATATTTTGTGACTTTCCAATCTGTCGCCATTAAGTGTACTCGATGTAGGTTATTATAATTACTCGTTATGTACACTAAATTAGATACTTCCGCTTTTTTTATCAAAACATCTGTACACGTATCCTTGGAAGCAAAAAAGCATTATATATTATCCTTGTCACAACATAAAGCATAGGGACTACATTTTATTAGAGCACAAACGCAATGCACAATTAGAGTGGAAATTCCATACATCAGCCGTTCCACTGAATTAATCAAAATAAAAAAAAACATGACAGCTTTGAAAAATTTCAAAAGACGCTTGGTTGATGTAAAAGTGATGGTTTTTTGCTGAAATAATGACAGAATACTGTAATCCGATATTAGATTTTCCTCTACGTTGACATGAAGACACATATAAGCACTCTGATCAAACAAAGTTATTAAACACGTTTGGTTTTGTTCAGGCGATCTATGCTATATAAAACCAAACTATATTCGTGCCACATGCAATCGGCAAGACTATTGTCATAACATGATGACTGATATAGCCTCTATAAATGTATTAAAATGAAATTCATCGATTTGTTTTAAATAGGGGGAGGAATATGGTGTTTAGCGCCACTTTCAACAATATTTCAGTTATTGCGGTTAGCTTTATTGGTAGAGGAAACCGGAGTACCCAGAGAAAACAACCGAACTGCCTCAAGTCACAGGTAAACTGTATCACATAATGTTGTATAGAGTACACCTCTCTTTAGCGCGATTTGAACATACAACGTTACTTATTTCAAATAACTTTAACAATATTTTACTAATCAAATTTAGTATGTAGTCGCTTATATGTCATTAATGTCTTCTTCAGACACACATCTAGAAAATTATAATTTCCCCGGCATCCATGACGACCGCATATTATAAGCACACAAATGCTCCTACACTTCTATGTAAACAAAATGGATGAATAATACAAATAATGATCACATAATGAATTTTAATATAATTTATATATTTTTTAATTTACATATATGATTAATACAACCATACATCAGTATTTCTGTTCATAATAAAGACATTGTTCTTTATATATAGGGTATACTTGGTTCAGGATTTGCTCTAAAGGTACAGCAACAACAACGACAAAAACACCTTATTCGCAGGAGAGTTCCTGCTGCCATGTTAATACAAAGCCTATGGAGATGTTATGCGGCCGATAGAAATTCGATGTCTATTGCAACATGGAAACCTCATATGATTCCATGTCCCAGCCCCACTGCGTACGTATTGTTTTATTATTATTTTACTGGAATCACACTTACTTGTTGGAATGGTAGTTGATAAGATATAAAATTTGAAAGTCAGGTGGAATAAGCTAAAATATCAGAAGAATACAGATTTAGAAATATATGCTAAATATATCTGATAGACGTACACGTATATTGGCATCCTGTGTCTAATGTGGAGCGATGCGGAATAGACTGTTCGATCTGTAGACTTTGAATAAATACAACCGCAATGTCAATTGTTTTTGCCTTTTTGCGTGTAAAATTATCATGTTTTTTTTTTCTAAACAATGTTGCATTATAAACCCAATGTACGTATTGTTGGAAAATATATAATTTATTTATACTCTCCTCGCAACAGGACAACAATCTCACAACAGGCGTGAACAGGACAACAATCTCACAACAGGCGTGAACAGGACAACAATCTCACAACAGGCGTGCTTTTCATCTCAAAACACGAGCAGTTACACGTTTTTTCCCCGATGCGCGTACATTTCATAACATTCATAAGTTACAGGAACACGTTTTATTAAGGCATCAATCATATCTGATAGTTTTTTTATGGATAACAAAATTTTACGATTATGGCAGATAATGCCCCTTTTAGATGCATTAACATAAGTAAATAAACACAACATCCGTGATGTCCAAAAGAGCGGATGCATATTGTCATAATTTGAATACATTATTGTTTTTATTTCTTTATATATATTTTTTTATTTCTGCAATCGTTCGTTGTAGTCTTTTGGTTGGGCAGATACTTTTCGGCATTTAACTGTCAAACAATAATCCGGAACTGAATCGTAGGAAATCCATTAGACATTTGGACATTATATCATATTATATTGACTACAATCTTGTTTGATATAAATATATGTAAAGCTTTTGTCTGATCCATAAGGTGCAATTTTTATAGTTCCGGTGCATTAATAATATAATAAAAGTTAATGGAAATCGCTCAGTAATAAATGAATCTTCGACAGACATTATTTAGATGTAAGTTAAAACAAATACAGTTAAACCTGTATTATAAGGTCACCTTTGGGACAAATAAAAAATGACCTTATAAGACAGATGACCCCTTAAAAGAGGTTCAATGCATATGGAATTTTCTAGGCAAATAAAAGAAAAATGTGACCTTTCAATGCAGGTGGCTGCTTAATAGAGGTGACCACATGATCAGGTTTGACTGTAGTTAAATTACTTATTTACATGTAAACCTTGTTTTCTATTTTTAGCGATAGACAATGGAAAAGCAATGCTTCGTTCGTTAGCAGATTTTCTACAAGACGGAGAGAGCGAAGCACTGGTGGAAGCAATCTTAGTCATTCCGGAAACCCTCATTCCCCATTAATACAACCGAAAAGAGAAAACAGTCGAAGGACAAACCCATTAGATTCAGAGGAAGTTCCTGACACATTACACAGGTGATTAAAACAAATACAATACATTTTAAATATGAACCTTTAAGTAGAATAAAGAAACAATGTCCCCGGTTTCGTTGGTGGCGTCCGTTTTGCTTGTCTCGTTTGTTCTGTTGTGTTTTGTCTTGTTTGTGTCCGTTCTGTATCTTGTGCCAACTGTTGACTGAGCCTCTGGATTGTCTATTTTGGATTGTTCTAACGTTTACTCTAACGTTTATATAATATTGAAACATAGTTGAAATACACACAACATTTCTCACGAACTCGAACATGTAAGGACGATGTAACTGAAATATTGTTCAAAGTGGCAATAAACACCATAATCCTAGAACATGTAACATATACTAAGAATTATAGTTTCGCAAAAATTTCAACAACATATTTCACACAAATACGAAGCTGTAGATCAAATATATAGTAATAATTGTTATTGTTATTTAACTTTCTTCATATTCGGGCATCGTTTTCATATGAAGATATCAAAGTGGTAATCAGAAGCCGTCAGTCGAAGAATGCAATATAATATAATGACCAAAGCACAATCAATTGTCTATGAAACACTACATGGGTAACTAAAGATTAAACGAACGCCCCTTCATACTATCAATATAAACATGAGAATGCAGATATCTGTATATGCATGCCGATTAATAAGATTATATTGTTTGGTTACGACTAACTAGATACAACCATATTACCTTAGGCTATTGTGGTTTATTACGCTAATTAAATAGATACTGTCTTCGGTGAATTCCTTGCAGACATTTCCGCGTTTATTTAAAGATACAAGTACAATTTATGCGACCTTTATATCCGAGTGTCACTGACTCGAAGTACATCTTTTATATAATTAAATGTGCTTGACAATACAAAGGCAGAGAAGAAGGTCGCAAAAATAAATACGGCGTCTGTGTTTAGCTTCCTTAAGAAATGTACGTAAGACAAATAACAAGTTATTCAATATTCAATGTTATAGTGACAACGGAGACTTTGAGCCGTAATGAAAGGGGAGGTTTGTGCTTTAATATCTGATTCAACCCACCATTTCTTTAGAAATGCCTGTTCCAAGTCAGGGTCATTACGGTTTTCACAGTTTTCAGGTTGTTGACTGATTTTGTCTGTTTATATACTTATGAGTTTTGACTTTCCCTTTGTAAGATTGTTCGGAGTTCGGTAATTTTGTTATTACCCTTATTCAATATACTCGTTATTGCATAATAATGTATTCACGATTCTATTAACAAGCAATGCAATATATTTATTGAGTTGCTTTTTGTCGAGCGTAGATAAAAGTGCTACGTACGGGGGTCGATGTGGCCATGATCGTATTCTTATTAAATATAGATCCACCCAGTAATTCAATGTCACTCCACATGGGGCTATGTGTGGGGTCGCTGTGGTGATAATTTTATTCATATTGGATTTAGATCTACCCATTCATTCAATGCAACTCTGCACGGTACCACGTAACGTACGGCGATCGCCATGACCATGATCTTATATCGTATTAGAATTCCATATATCTACGCCCACAAAATCATCAATGCCGACCACTACCAAAGTTGTGGCCTAGATGTATGCCAGTGGCAAGGTGTACGTGAGTGAAATTGTGTCATTGACTGTTGCGTCTAATTAATATTTACCTTGGCATAATAACTAACTGCAACTGAGACATTCAGATCATCAAAAAGAAAATAATTATAATTTCATTTTTTATGTATAAAAAAAACCCAGACAGCCACTTCAAACAGTTTTCAAACTTTGCTTGGAGGAAATACAAACATGTTATAGTCACGTGACTGCTGTTCTATTTTAAAATTAATCGTAGTTGCACAACGACGGAGCCTATGCTTGTTGTAAAGTATAATATATATGGATCCTTTTTAGCAATGTTGAAATACAATTTGATCACACATGTTAGAACACACTTACATCTTGCCATGTTATGTCGTCTGTCACGTAAAGATGTCTTCTTTGCATCAATAATCTACAAAAACAGGCATATTGTTTGTTTTGTACTTTTTATTTAATTGCGCACTAATACAAATCAGGTTATAAAACCGGACACGTTGTCACATGTCTAATTGTTATAATTCATTTATTTGGAATTGGGTTGTTGCTGTTTCGCTTTCAAGAATATTTCAGTTATATAGGGATCACCACATTTATAAGGGGAGAAAACTCGAAATGATATAACGAATGACCTGTGAAAGTTCCTGTCTTCGATATGTTCATGACACAAAATGAACGAAGTAGTTTGAGAGCAAGATGTGTTACGCTACGTCAGTCGTAGTCACAATTCTGCCATTATTTACTTGTTTGTGTTGCTTAATTTGTAATTTAGTGGTGTTTTGTGGATCATTGTTTAACTATTTATCCTTTTCGTTTGGCCATTGTATTGTCTGTACTTCGACTTATGATCTCTTTTTACCCTTTTGGTACCTTCAAACTTGTTTTATTACATATGTCTTTGCATAAATATACTCTTTGTAACTCTGTGAGTTGTTACACTGGAGCAGTCACCAATGACCACCAGTATTTGTATGTCTTTACATATATATACTCTTTGTAACTCTGAAGTTGCTACATTGGAGCAGTCACCAATGACCACCAGTATTTGTATGTCTTTGCATAAATATACTCTTTGTAACTCTGTATGTTGCTACATTGGAGCAGTCACCAATGACCACCAGTATTTGCATGTCTTTACATAAATATACTCTTTGTAACTATGTGAGATGTTACATTGGAGCAGTCACCAATGACCACCAGTATTTATATGTCTTTACATATATATACTCTTTGTAACTCTGTATGTTGCTACATTGGAGCAGTCACCAATGACCACCAGCATTTGTATGTCTTTACATATATATACTCTTTGTAACTCTGTGAGTTGTTACATTGGAGCAGTCACCAATGACCACCAGTATTTGTATGTCTTTACATAAATATACTCTTTCTAACTCTGTGAGTTGCTACATTGGAGCAGTCACCAATGACCACCAGTATTTGTATGTCTTTACATATATATACTCTTTGTAACTCTGTGAGTTGTTACATTGGAGCAGTCACCAATGACCACCAGTATTTGTATGTCTTTACATATATATACTCTTTGTAACTCTGTGAGTTGTTACATTGGAGCAGTCACCAATGATCACCAGTATTTGTATGTCTTTACATATATATACTCTTTGTAACTCTGTGAGTTGCTACATTGGAGCAGTCACCAATGACCACCAGTATTTGTACGTCTTTACATATATATACTCTTTGTAACTCTGTGAGTTGTTACATTGGAGCAGTCACCAATGACCACCAGTATTTGTATGTCTTTACATATATATACTCTTTGTAACTCTGTGAGTTGTTACATTGGAGCAGTCACCAATGACCACCAGTATTTGCATGTCTTTACATAAATATACTCTTTGTAACTATGTGAGTTGCTACATTGGAGCAGTCACCAATGACCACCAGTATTTGTATGTCTTTACATATATATACTCTGTAACTCTGTGAGTTGTTACATTGGAGCAGTCACCAATGATCACCAGTATTTGTATGTCTTTACATATATATACTCTTTGTATCTCTGTGAGTTGCTACATTGGAGCAGTCACCAATGATCACCAGTATTTGTATGTCTTTACATATATATACTCTTTGTAACTCTGTGAGTTGCTACATTAGAGCAGTTACCAATGATCACCAGTATTTGTACGTCTTTGCATATATATACTCTTTGTAACTCTGTGAGTTGCTACATTGGAGCAGTCACCAATGACCACCAGTATTTGTATGTCTTTACATATATATACTCTTTGTAACTCTGTGAGTTGCTACATTAGAGCAGTCACCAATGATCACCAGTATTTGTACGTCTTTGCATATATATACTCTTTGTAACTCTGTGAGTTGTTACATTGGAGCAGTCACCAATGACCACCAGTATTTGTATGTCTTTACATATATATACTCTTTGTAACTCTGTGAGTTGTTACATTGGAGCAGTCACCAATGACCACCAGTATTTGTATGTCTTTACATATATATACTCTTTGTAACTCTGTGAGTTGTTACATTGGAGCAGTCACCAATGATCACCAGTTTTTGCATGTCTTTACATATATATACTCTTTGTAACTCTGTGAGTTGTTACATTGGAGCAGTCACCAATGATCACCAGTATTTGTATGTCTTTACATATATATACTCTTTGTAACTCTGTGAGATGTTACATTGGAGCAGTCACCAATGACCACCAGTATTCGCATGTCTTTACATATATATACTCTTTGTAACTCTGTGAGTTGCTACATTGGAGCAGTCACCAATGACCACCAGTATTTGTACGTCTTTGCATATATATACTCTTTGTAACTCTGTGAGTTGTTACATTGGAGCAGTCACCAATGACCACCAGTATTTGTACGTCTTTACATATATATACTCTTTGTAACTCTGTGAGTTGCTACATTGGAGCAGTCACCAATGACCACCAGTATTTGTATGTCTTTACATATATATACTCTTTGTAACTCTGTGAGTTGTTACATTGGAGCAGTCACCAATGACCACCAGTATTTGTACGTCTTTACATATATATACTCTTTGTAACTCTGTGAGTTGTTACATTGGAGCAGTCACCAATGACCACCAGTATTTGTATGTCTTTACATATATATACTCTTTGTAACTCTGTGAGTTGCTACATTGGAGCAGTCACCAATGACCACCAGTATTTGTATGTCTTTACATATATATACTCTTTGTAACTGTGTGAGTTGTTACATTGGAGCAGTCACCAATGACCACCAGTATTTGTACGTCTTTACATATATATACTCTTTGTAACTCTGTGAGTTGTTACATTGGAGCAGTCACCAATGACCACCAGTATTTGTATGTCTTTACATAAATATACTCTTTGTAACTCTGTGAGTTGTTACACTGGAGCTGTCACCAATGACCACCAGTATTTGTATGTCTTTACATAAATATACTCTTTGTAACTCTGTGAGTTGTTACATTGGAGCAGTCACCAATGACCACCAGTATTTATATGTCTTTGCATATATATACTCTTTGTAACTATGTGGGTTGCTACATTGGAGCAGTCACCAATGATCATCAGTATTTGTATGTCTTTGCATATATATACTCTTTGTAACTCTGTGAGTTGCTACATTGGAGCAGTCACCAATGAAAATCAGTATTTGCTACTGGTATTAAAACATTCCGTTGGCAAATTATTACGTAACAGCAAGAGGTATTTTAGAGAGTAACGCGAGGGGTGCTACTAGTGGTGCAGGACCTTCTTATTCTTCTGTGGCACCTGAGTTAAACTCTGGTGTTTAGTGGGATCTTTACTGTTCTGTGTAGTGTTTTGCAGATCGTTGTTTGTCTTTTTGTCTGTTGGCCATTGCGCTGTCTATTCATCATCGATTTATGGATTCTGATTACCCCTTTGGTATCTTCAAACTCCTCGTTAAAGCCAACTATTACCAGTTTTGCAGAAAGTCAGAATATCAGTTATGCATTCATCTCTATTCTAATTTAAACATAAATTCGTCAATTTTCAACAACAACGTTCTTTGGAATTAAAAGTACAAGCTTTACATGCTGAAATAAAACGGCATGACATTCCTTATTCTGTTACGTCATTTAGAGAAATGGAAAATAACAGCTGACATTTGTTATTTCTATGCAAAAGTTGTAAAGCTTGAGTAAAATAGACGAAAGAGATAATATTGGGTAATTCTACAGATTGCAGATTTTCTGTTAAAACATCAAAGTCAAATAGATAGGTTTTCGAAGAATTGCTGAAAGAAAATAAATTATAATTGATTTTGTAATAAAATAGTAATCTGTCAAGGAATCCAGGATTAGAACAAATACTGGTATTTTTTCTCTCTCAAATAAACTTAAAGTGCACGTTTTGCGCTTCAATGTAACTGCCTCCGTTAAATTAATTTGAAAAAATGTAATCCGTCACCTTTATCTGCAATCAAGTTATCATTAATTTCAGTTACAAACCATTTTCATTGTGTTGTGTTTGTACTGATGTATGATATAATGATTGATTGTTGATTAGCAACAAATGAGCAGCAATGCATTTTATTTTCAATACACGTTTAAGATAAATGATCATCTAGATCAAAATGTGGCACTCTGATTGATATATGGCCAATAATTATGCAGTCAACGTGTGGCACTCAGATTGGTATATAGAACAATTGTCATGTTCATCAAAAAGGGCATATGGAACAAAAATCGTGTGCCTTAACAGGTGACACTAGAATCATTTGGGTACATGGACATTTCATTATGCGGGTCAAAAGTCGGATGTGCATAGGGACCAAACATATGCACGTCAGAATGTATCATTCAAATGGTATATGCTACACCAATCTCGTTTGTACATATGTAGCAAATAGTGATATACGCCAAATTGTTGCATTTGAAAGGGCATATGAACCAATAATTATGCATCTCCGATAATGTTTTTTTTTCTATCTTTTACTCAGATAAATTTATTATTATCAATCTACTTACGAACATATGTAGATAATACTGGCAAAGTTATATGCTTATGTGTTTGTATTAAATAGGCACCGATCTAACCGACCTTTTTAACTTTTACATTGTAAATAAGGATTGTTCATACCATACAGTCACAGGAAATGAATATGACAATCGCTTCGACCAGCGTATCAGTCGAGCTAGATCCCGATATAATACTGGGATATGTTAAATAATTAAGAAAAGTTTGAAAATAGCAATGAGGTAACCAGAAGCCATATATCTTAGAAGAACAGACAATGCAATAGATAATAGAAAAAAAACAAAAAGACAAACAATGATCTACGAAACACTACACAGAAACTGACGTATACATCTACAAATTCAGACCAACAATACTAGAGCTTTGTTTTGATGACATTTGTTTTGATATTTTCATTTTGTTATTTGTGAGATTTGAATCCACATTGTTGGTATACTGCAGAACATATTCTTTTAGTGTATATTCGTATATTTCAATGCCATGCGGTTAAACACATTAATATAATGTTTGCCTTAAGTCTAAGCTTACGGGACAAGGCATTACATCCGTAATAATGAAGTTAGATTTTTTACACAGTGCATTTGACCGAAGGGAAACATAATCCATTAGTCGATGCAACGGTGTGAATTCTAGTCCCGCTGAGGGAAGTATACATTTTTAAATTATAATGAAAATATGTTTGCACTCCGATACATGTGCTTGTAATCAAAAGTATATATTCAACACTTATTAAAATAATAGAAACGGCTTACCCTTCCGGAGAACCTGTATTCACCGCTGGGTTTTCAGTTGGGATACTGCTACTGAATCTTTTCGGTGTAGTGTTCTGTTGGTGTTTATCGTTTTGTAGTTTTCTGTTGGCCATTGCATTGTGTATCGATCTACAGCTTCTGATTACCCATTTGGTATCTTCAAGCTGTTTATTTTTTAAAAATAAGACATTTAAGAAGACAAAATATCTAAATTTACAACCACATTTTCCAACTATAAGACAACGCATACCCAATGGAGATAACCATATCTTTACAGTTACGTTTGTTTCTTATTAGTTTTCTGTTGTATTGTGTGTCGATTTATAGCTTCTGATTACCCATTTTGTATCTTAAATATTTTACATTTAAATATCAGACATCTTAGAGGACAAAGGAAATGCACACCCATAAGATATAACGCATATTCAAGGGAGATTAACCATATGTTTACAGTAACGTTTCAAATTTCATTGTATTCAAATTATTTGACATTTTTTTCTAGGAATTTTATATCAGAGTGTCTCAGGTATGAACAAGTGGGATTTTTGCATGCTCTATCGCACAAAAAAATATTTACATGTTCATTACCTGTGTCTGTCGATTGATCACGTGATGTTGAAATTGTGTCTCACGCATGCTTTGAACCGTCTACACAACCGGATGTATCCGACACAGTCAAACATGTACTGTACATTTACTAATGTACTTTTATTGTTTTCACCAACATGTGATGTTTAATATCCAAACTTTTTTACATGTTCGACTCTGCATGTATAACTAGTCCTGCTTCACCAAACACAAATGCACTAACAGTAATCATCAGTTCAGAAAGAACGGACACTGACTGCGACGGCGCATCCACAAATATATCTGAATATTATGTTTAAGCGAATTTCACTTTATACAGGGAACTGTTTTTATTAATTATTCAGATTGATGTAATTTATTTTTTTCAACTCCATTAATAGGTCAGATAAGACCGAGTACCTTATTACCAAAACATTCATCGCAAACTGTTGTTACGTTCCTGTATATAAGGTTATTCGTGATAATATATAGCATTTTGACTTTGAAAGAGTTCATTTCTATCTACTGTTATAACGCCAGTTTATGTTTTATTTGACGGTAACACGACGGGTGCCACTAGTGGAGAAGAAATGTGCTTACTCTTTCGGGACACCTGAGTGCATTCCCGGTTTTAAGTAGGGTTCGCGTTGCCCAATCTTTAGTTTTCTGTTGGTGTTTTGTAAATGATTGTTATCCTTTTTCTTTTGGCCATGTTCTTGACTGTTCTTCGAGTTACGGCTTCTGATTACCCCCTAGGTATATTCAGTCATTCCTTACTTTCAGACCGATATTAAAGTTTAAGGGAAAGTGATTTCTTACATATATTTTATATGCAGCCTTGTTAACAGGACGTGGTGAGTAGCTTGCGTTTATATAGGGAGAGGAATGGTGGTATACCCATGCATCCATTCCTCTTCTTCTTTGCAATTTTCTAACCCTAGATCGATGTTTATAACGACGATTTTCGATATTTGTTTGCTTATTTAGCCACATCAGTTTTGTTTATCATTTCGTAAAGTTAAATGTTCACTTGAACGTAACCATACCATCCTAACAGTTAACATATGTTTTGTACCCATCCTTGCTTTAGCAATAATTGCTGTTATATTGAGATAATTATCATGCGCTCTTTTCTAGTAAAAATCATACAAGCCATGATTGTACATGGTATGAAATTAAAATCAGTTGTGGTTTTGAATCTATAACCTTAGAAAATGAAGAAAAAAAATATTTCGTTGCATGCAGAGATAATTTGTTACATAGAGAAATCAATGAAAATTTATTAAAATTGAGATATCAAAAATTGAAAACATGGAAAATGTCTATGAATTCTGAAATATTCAATGAGTTACAATGTAAAGTCATATCATTATTTGTATTTACCGCCAAAAAAGTATAAAACTACAAATGTATTACGTGTCTAATTTGTACGATACTTACATTAATTTGTTTCAACAACTGGTATAAATAGATAAATACTTCATACCATCGTCCAATTATACTCAACTTTTACTTTGTAGCAATATGCATGTGGATTTTTAATTGTTTAGTTTTAGCAAATTAGCTTGTCTCAATTTAATCATATAGTATGATTTAAGCCTCATAATAGTTTAAATATATTTTAATGTCTTAAAAATGTACAATTGGATTGGAAACAAGTTTATATCACATTAGTACATCCTCTCCACACAATAACGTTATACACATAAATATGAAAATGATATTTTTAATGTATACATACATGTAGCAGAGAATAATTTCATATCACTCAAATATATTGGCATGATGTATATATTTTTGTGCATTTCTAACCACTATTAAATTGCTTTCATCTGTTAAGCTACCGGAGCCAAATAATAAGTTTTCAATTGAAATATGTGTATACGGCGTCACGTTCATAAATAATTGCATTCTTGCATTCGTATGAAAGAGCCATTCTAATAACCAAATGAATAGCTACTAATATATATATAATATACAATACAAATTATAATTGTTATGTTTACTTTTTCTAATTATATAAATGTACTACAATAGTTTAAAATGAGTCGACCATGAATTAATTACGTTTATTTTATTCATTGAATATTAAGTGGCATATGTAATGCCAATTGTTCTCCCTGTTGTAATATACTAGCATGAATATGTTAATTGTATGTATATTCATCATAAGACGGAATTGCATAACTTATTTGATATTTTGTTCTCTCTGCAGGAGTCATTTAAGCTTAGCAACGGGCATAGCGGATCACAGAGTTGATCAACTTCCGCTAAGAAAAGATAACCCTTCCCCTCCTTTGTCATGCGAAGGTATGCCAATAACTATTTTTTACTTTGTATGATTGATTTAACAAACGTAATGGTGAAGATGCATGGTAATTATTATTTATTCAACGAGCATGCATCTCCATAACCATTATCGATGTTATTCGCAAGCCATTTGGGACAACGCAGAGTACGTTGTAAAGATCCAAGATCTTCGGGAAACAGTATGATCCAAATATAAAACATAACAGTACAAACACAAAGACAAAACAGAATAATCCAACGACCAAACACACTTGCCACATTAATCCCCATATGTGGTCTTACAGTTGGGTAGGCATCTTTTGTGTTATTACAAAGGAAATATGTTAGTACGAAAAGCTTGAATATTTCAAAGGGGGTAAACAAAAGCCCCTTAAGGTGGTACCATACACTTCAGGTAAAATTTGATCTGCTCATTTAATTTTTTTTATTTTTTTGGCAGTGTGTTTGAATCTATTCGCTATAATAAATATCAAAATTTTAGCAAATTCCAACCAACAGACTCAGAGCTATAAATTCACTAGCCACATAACAGCTTTCCTCTCTGTGGTTTTGATCACCGAGATGCTTGAAATCTGCATACAAATATCATATGCTCAAAGCGTTCAACTGATTTTAAAGAGTTATCTCCCTGTAGTGTATGCTACCACCTTAAGTCGAAAGAGGACAGACAATGCAATGACCAAGACATAAAGGACAACAATAACATACAAAGAGCTACACAGAGAACTAAACACTGGTATGCATAAAGCATAGCAAAAAACTGAGACGAACTCATGTGCTCCGGAAGGGTATGCATTTCCGGTCATGTTACTGTCAAACAACAGGAACATCATCTGATATGGAATCGTGTTGAACACCAAAACACGTAAATAAATACACAAATAAAGGTGGACCCGTTTGATTTCAAACATAAATTTATATATATATATATTATACAGATGAGATTGACCAATCTCCTAAATTACATCAGTTAACAGAATTAGACAAGCAGGTGATCAGAGGACTAAGAAAAATGAAATATTTTGTTGCGAGGAGAAAATTTAAAGAGGCGCTCAGACCTTATGACGTAAAAGACGTTATTGAACAATACTCAGCTGGTCATGTGGATATGCTTGGTCGAGTGAAGAGTGTGCAGTCAAGGTCAGTATATGTTGTTTTCTCAATAATAATACGGGGACAAATACATTGAATCCGTAAATACTGACACCTTGAAATTTGTCCACACAATGTACCGTAAGTAATAACAAGCGTTGTTATTTCAATTTTTCAAGACCATTTCAAAGAATCGCAATTTTTACATTCAAACAAACAGTAAAATCATGAAGGAATACCATTTCGTAAGGATTCGTCAATTCATGTCGATGATTAAACCGTTTTTAAGCTTATAAACAATTTGTTAGATTTAGTGTTTCATTTGTTAAATAATGAGCACATAATTTCCCCTAGCTACAAGTTCTGGATAATAGGAACCTACGCTAGAAGGATGGTGGTAATCAAGTAAAAAGGATACAGTTAACAACTGTGACTTTTATGGCAACATATAACAAACTGAAACCTTTCTATGCAACTTCAAAGGACAGACGAGTAGGGCAGTTAGTCTCATATTATTTGTTATATTACGGCCTTAGCAAATTGATTAAAAACCACGCATAATCCAGAGTAGAAATTGGTATATATAACTTCCTGACATAAGTATAATTAATCAAATATTCCTATTTCTTTATTTATTGTTATTCTGATGATAATTTCAGGCTAGACGTGATTCTAGGAAAACAAGGTAGTAAGAATAAAGATGTTTACGACTGTAACCAAAGTCTTGCTTCCAGAATTGTCAAAGTAGAAAGATCTGTAAGTCATTTTAATATCAAAGAGAAGGGCTAATCTAATGAGATATTTCCTTTATTATTTTAATAAAAAGCTACGTTGAAAAGGATAATCTAACGAAATCATGGCTTGTAAGTTTTGAATGATTATACATGCATGGAAAAATACCTTTTGAAGCCACGTGCGAACTACATATTTTCCCAACAACATGATAATTCCAATATGAGTTATCTCCCTTTTGACAGCTGATGAATTGATACATTGTACAATAATAACAATTTTCAAATACATTTTAAAATATAATTTATCATATTCTTGAAAAGAGAAACAACCCTGGGTTTAATTTGGGCAGAAAGATATCATGGTAAAAACATAAGTAGAAATGTCAAGCAATCATTACTAATACGATAATAACAACTGGAAGTAAAGACGAAACAAACATCGTTTTTATTCGGATATCGTAACGGACATCACGGAACTCAGAACATGGACACATAAAAGGACATACAAAAAATAGAAAATAAAAAGATGAGCAACACGGACATGCAACAAAAATAAACTGTGGTTGGCCTCATGTTTTTGCGCAGGGTAAGCAGTTCCTGCTTCTCGCCGTGTTACTCATATACACAGTCAAGTTCGGTAAAAGTCTTGGCAGTGATAGAGGAAAGAAAACACCTACGTAAAAACTAGAACATCCATGTCATATGTTATCTTCAAACTCTTCTTATAAACTTTGACTATTTGGTTTTTTGTTTTTTTTACTTTGATCGTATATGATGGTTATTGCAGACACGAGTCATGCGAACTAATTATATATCTACATTTGTTTCTACAGGTAGAAGATATAGAATCAAAAGTGGATTTGCTCATCGATATGTATAAAGAAGATAGAAAAATACTCTTGCAGTGTGCTCAACAAACCCCACCTACACAAACAGAAATAACTTCCTGTCTCAAAAACTCCCTGACAGCACCTCGGTCTATCTTACAAGACAGGACATCTAGTGAACCTTCAACTCCGACAATGCGAAATTCAGAAAAGGGGATTCAAAGAAATTTATCTGACTTAAGTCAACGAATCAAAAAGCGTGTAACTTATCGACTACTTTCACTAAACGAAACTGACAATACGTCTAATGTGTCACGATACACAATTCCCCAACACAGGACTCGGAACCTTTCATCGGATTCCGAGGACGACACAGACAATAGTAGTTCCGCATTTGAAAGTAAAGACCAGGACCCGTTGTCCGATCCGGTTATTACTTTTACTGTTGAAAAGGAAGTCAATTCTGCAAATTCAAATTCAAATATACCACGTGATCAAAATAAACATTCCATAAAAGGGAAGCGAAAACTATCATCTTCCAGAAGAACCGAAAATTCCAGTGACTCTGTATGCAACAATAATCATAACCTTAAAGAATACAGCTGTTAATTAATGTTGATTAATGTTAATTAATTATTAATTATCTTTTACATTACAAATTTGTTACTTTATTAAGTGCTCGCTATTTGTTGTTATCACTTTATAATGTTAAAATGAAGAGCCCCTAAAAAAAAGAGAAAGAGAGAACAATACAACACGGTGGAAAACAATATTCACCCACATAGTCACTCGTTGTAATGAATTGTACAGTAAAATGAAAAACAAAACAAAAAATACCAATTGAATTGCATTTTTGGTGTTTAACGCCACTTTCAGCAATATTTCAGCTATATCATGGCGACCAGTTTTAGTGGTGGAGGAGGCCGGAGTACCCGTAGAGAACCACCGACCCTGGGCAAGCAACTGGTAAACTGTATCACTTGTGGCTGCGAGTCGAGTGCACCCTTTTTGTAATTTGCAAAGCTGGGCGCAAACCCACGCCGTATTGGTGATATGCTGGTATGAGCTGTTATATCCAACGACCTAACTCATTGAGCCACCCGGGCCCCTCAAAAAATGCCATACTGTCAGAGCAGTTCCAAAGCCCAATCGAAATAGCAAGAGGAGAGGAAAAATAAATCGATACTTCAAACACAAATATTCATGACCGCTAACTTTCCCGGCTTAGTACATTCTAAAATACAAGTGGTGGTGTTAACTAGTTTATTGGACCCCAATGTCGTCTCGTTGTGAAATTAGACAGTCTTCTCCCATGCAGGTAGTGTTATCTACATGTGAGTAAGACGCAGAACATATAGCTTCGTGAACAACGCTGTTGACACAAACATTAGATCATGTGATAGTAAATGATGCGGTTGGTAAGATGCCAATAGTGTAGTAACAACCACATGTAAGCAACGGACAACATAGCAAAGCTGCTTTTATTAGAAAAAAAGACAAAACTACAAACCATGATCTCGAAAACTAAAGATTGAGCAATAACACTGTAAACAAAACGTCAGAAACAATTCATGAGATAACCCCGATAACCTTTCGATATCATATGCAACTCTCAATACTTGTAATAGGCATCTCTGCTCAAGCTGACGTCTGTGGTGCTATGCGAGTGATCGGAAGTCAACAATTGTAATAAAGGACGAAGTCCTTTTAACGGTAGGCTGTCCGATATTTCCTCCTTTCTATATTGATAGCCAAATATCTGTTCACCGGAAGTTTAAAAAAATAAATCAATTGATATTTAGAAACGCAAAAGAAATATATTTCATTGAAAAATTTCCAATTCTGTAATTATTTACTCTATGCAAAATCGAAATAAACTTGAAATAAAATTCTAATAAAACAATCTCTTGCTACGAAACTCTCGACGGAAGAGCAGCCTAGGTAAAATGAACGGAACAGCCATAACAAATCGGCTACAAAATTCATTCAAAATAAAAGATAATAACGTGTACGGATCATCGTATTATTGTAATTTTAGGACTTCGTCCTTCAAACAGGTTGCCTGTCTCATATTAAAATAAAAACTAAAAGTACAGTTCTAGAATCTGATTGAAATCATCGTAGAAAGAAGGAAGATTGATATCACACTAATATTTGACCTCTCACCTTCTTGGTTTGGTTCAGATTTTACCTCTCACCTTCTTGGTTTGGTTCAGATTTGACTTCTCACCTTCTTGGTTTGGTTCAGGTACTTCAACCAATAAAATGTGGATGGGTTAAGCTTGTTTTATAAGACCAATCCACCTTCCTTTTTATTGAAATGATGGGGTCATGAAAGTGCTTTCCACATGTGAATATTCTGGCGAACCTGTTTTTTTTTTCATATAGGACGCTATAATCTTGAACATTATGAATAAATATTTAAACTTCGTAACAAAGTTGTCATTATGTATGCTACTCTATTGATGATGGTCATCAACAATCAATACATTTTAATCCGACACAGTTCATTTAATAGTCTTTCAAAACTTACAATGATATAAACATTCGGAACCAATATAATGTTCACAAGTGCAGGAAGCATACAAAGGGGAACAACTCAAATTATCCACAATAAAAATATGAGAATGGATCCTTTTCTGTGCGATTTATTAATATTTTTCCATAGTAAGTCACAAATACATCGATTTCTTACTAAAGTGTTAAACACCTCACAATTAACGACATGTTTATTCAAATTTATAAATGGAATATTTAACTACAAAGTACTACGTTGAGATGGGCAAAGCGTTTGCCGTCATTTACAATGGCATTTTACCTACATTGTCCACATACCAGAGGTTTGTTTTGGTTGAACGCTCTATACGGGTAGGCATCTATCAAATACTATGAGAGCATCTTCACAGAATAGGTCTATACAGGTATATTTACGGATCAACGACTTTTGACTGCCACTGATAAAGTAGAAAGAGTTGTGTAGGGGCGACAAAAATAGTTATTCGCAGTGGTTACAATGCGCATACTCTTTTTAGAATTTTTCAAGAGAAGTTTTTAGCCTGCAGGTAGCGTACCTCTTTACAAACACGTGACCCATATTGTAACCTGACAGCTCTCGTAGAAAGGAACATGAAGTTTCGTTTTTAGAAATTTTAAGGTGTGATAATGTCCATACTTCTTGCAGATTTGTATGACCACGAGTGCAACTTATTGTCTTTTCAAACAGATATACGACTGTAGAATATATACTAAACAAGATACTGGGTTAGATATAAACAAAGACATAGTTTAGTCGTAGACAGTACTAATATCAAATATCAACTGCAGAAAACAGATAACAACATAGTAATCCTGATAGCAATGTAGAATGTAAGCATAAAATGAATGAATAGCAAAAATGAATAAAAGACGCCCTCTGTTGTATCTTCTTATGGAGGAAAATCAAAAATGTTAGCATGTTTTGTTATAATGTTATTCTAAATGTAAGAAAAGAAAAAAATATAATAAATAAAATAAAAAAAATAAAATAAAATAAAAAAAAAGCCACATATTTTAGCAATTAGAAAGATTTCTCATTTTGTCTTCATCCTTAATCACATTGATAGCCCAGACATGTATAACGACACGGGCCTCTCTCTTCAGCCTTAATCACATTGATAGCCCAGACATGTACCACGACAGGGGCCTCTCTCTTCAACCTTAATCACATTGATAGACCAGACATGTACCACGACAGTGGCCTCTCTCTTCAGCCTTAATCACATTGATAGCCCAGACATGTACCACGACAGGGGCCTCTCTCTTCAGCCTTAATCACATTGATAGCCCAGACATGTACCACGACAGGGGCCTCCCTCTTCAGCCTTAATCACATTGATAGCCCAGACATGTACCACGACAGGGGTTTCTCTCGTCAGCCTTAGTCACACTGATAGCCCAGACATGTATAACGACAGGGGCCTCTCTCTTCAGCCTTAATCACATTGATAGCCCAGACATGTACCACGACAGGGGCCTCTCTCTTCATCCTTAATCGTATTGATAGCCCAGACATGTACTACGACAGGGTCCTCTCTCTTCATCCTTAATCGTATTGATAGCCCAGACATGTACTACGACAGGGGCCTCTCTCTTCATCCTTAATCACATTGATAGCCCAGACATGTACTACGACAGGGGCCTCTCTCTTCATTCTTAATCGTATTGATAGCCCAGACATGTACTACGACAGGGGCCTCTCTCTTCATCCTTAATCGTATTGATAGCCCAGACATGTACTACGACAGGGGCCTCTCTCTTCATCCTTAATCGTATTGATAGCCCAGACATGTACTACGACAGGGGCCTCTCTCTTCATCCTTAATCACATTGATAGCCCAGACATGTACTACGACAGGGGCCTCTCTCTTCATCCTTAATCGTATTGATAGCCCAGACATGTACTACGACAGGGGCCTCTCTCTTCATCCTTAATCGTATTGATAGCCCAGACATGTACTACGACAGGGGCCTCTCTCTTCATCCTTAATCACATTGATAGCCCAGACATGTACTACGACAGGGGCCTCTCTCTTCATCCTTAATCGTATTGATAGCCCAGACATGTATTACGACAGGGGCCTCTCTCTTCATCCTTAATCGTATTGATAGCCCAGACATGTACTACGACAGGGGCCTCTCTCTTCATCCTTAATCGTATTGATAGCCCAGACATGCACTACGACAGGGACCTCTCTCTTCATCCTTAATCGTATTGATAGCCCAGACATGTACTACGACAGGGGCCTCTCTCTTCATCCTTAATCGTATTGATAGCCCACACATGTACTACGACAGGGGTCTCTCTCTTCATCCTTTATATTATTGATAGCCCAGACATGTACTACGACAGGGGCCTCTCTCTTCATCCTTAATCGTATTGATAGCCCAGACATGTACTACGACAGGGGCCTCTCTCTTCATCCTTAATCACATTGATAGCCCACACATGTACCACGACAGGGGCCTCTCTCTTCATCCTTAATCACATTGATAGCCCAGACATGTACTACGACAGGGGCCTCTCTCTTCATCCTTAATCGTATTGATAGCCCAGACATGTACTACGACAGGGGCCTCTCTCTTCATCCTTAATCGTATTGATAGCCCACACATGTACTACGACAGGGGCCTCTCTCTTCATCCTTTATATTATTGATATCCCAGACATGTACTACGACAGGGTCCTCTCTCTTCATCCTTAATCACATTGATAGTCCAGACATGTACTACGACAGGGGCCTCTCTCTTCATCCTTAATCGTATTGATAGCCCAGACATGTACTACGACAGGGGCCTCTCTCTTCATCCTTAATCACATTGATAGCCCAGACATGTACTACGACAGGGGCCTCTCTCTTCATCCTTAATCGTATTGATAGCCCAGACATGTACTACGACAGGGGCCTCTCTCTTCATCCTTAATCGCATTGATAGCCCAGACATGTACTACGACAGGGGCCTCTCTCTTCATCCTTAATCGTAATGATAGCCCAGACATGTACTACGACAAGGGCCTCTCTCTTCATCCTTAATCACATTGATAGCCCAGACATGTACCACGACAGGGGCCTCTCTCTCCAGCCTTAATCGTATTGATAGCCCAGACATGTACTACGACAGGGGCCTCTCTCTTCATCCTTAATCACATTGATAGCCCAGACATGTACCACGACAGGGGTCTCTCTCTTGATCCTTAATCACATTGATAGCCCAGACATGTACTACGACAGGGTCCTCTCTCTTCATCCTTAATCACATTGATAGCCCAGACATGTAACACGACAGGGGCCTCTCTCTTCATCCTTAATCACATTGATAGCCCAGACATGTACTACGACAGGGGCCTCTCTCTTCATTCTTAATCGTATTGATAGCCCAGACATGTACTACGACAGGGGCCTCTCTCTTCATCCTTAATCGTATTGATAGCCCAGACATGTACTACGACAGGGGCCTCTCTCTTCATCCTTTATCACACTGATAGCCCAGACATGTACTACGACAGGGGCCTCTCTCTTCATCCTTAATCGTATTGATAGCCCAGACATGTACTACGACAGGGGCCTCTCTCTTCATCCTTAATCGTATTGATAGCCCAGACATGTACTACGACAGGGGCCTCTCTCTTCATCCTTAATCACATTGATAGCCAGGACATGTACTACGACAGGGGCCTCTCTCTTCATCCTTAATCGTATTGATAGCCCAGACATGTACTACGACAGGGGCCTCTCTCTTCATCCTTAATCGTATTGATAGCCCAGACATGTACTACGACAGTGGCCTCTCTCTTCATCCTTAATCGTATTGATAGCCCAGACATGTACTACGACAGGGGCCTCTCTCTTCATCCTTAATCGTATTGATAGCCCAAACATGTACTACGACAGGGGCCTCTCTCTTCATCCTTAATCGTAATGATAGCCCAGACATGTACTACGACAAGGGCCTCTCTCTTCATCCTTAATCACATTGATAGCCCAGACATGTACCACGACAGGGGCCTCTCTCTCCAGCCTTAATCGTATTGATAGCCCAGACATGCACTACGACAGGGGCCTCTCTCTTCATCCTTAATCGTATTGATAGCCCAGACATGCACTACGACAGGGGCCTCTCTCTTCATCCTTAATCGTATTGATAGCCCAGACATGTACTACGACAGGGGCCTCTCTCTTCATCCTTAATCGTATTGATAGCCCAGACATGCACTACGACAGGGACCTCTCTCTTCATCCTTAATCGTATTGATAGCCCAGACATGTACTACGACAGGGGCCTCTCTCTTCATCCTTAATCGTATTGATAGCCCACACATGTACTACGACAGGGGCCTCTCTCTTCATCCTTTATATTATTGATAACCCAGACATGTACTACGACAGGGGCCTCTCTCTTCATCCTTAATCGTATTGATAGCCCAGACATGTACTACGACAGGGGCCTCTATCTTCATCCTTAATCACATTGATAGCCCAGACATGTACTACGACAGGGGCCTCTCTCTTCATCCTTAATCGTATTGATAGCCCAGACATGTACTACGACAGGGGCCTCTCTCTTCATCCTTAATCGTATTGATAGCCCAGACATGTACTACGACAGGGGCCTCTCTCTTCATCCTTAATCGTAATGATAGCCCAGACATGTACTACGACAAGGGCCTCTCTCTTCATCCTTAATCACATTGATAGCCCAGACATGTACCACGACAGGGGCCTCTCTCTCCAGCCTTAATCGTATTGATAGCCCAGACATGTACTACGACAGGGGCCTCTCTCTTCATCCTTAATCACATTGATAGCCCAGACATGTACCACGACAGGGGTCTCTCTCTTGATCTTTAATCACATTGATAGCCCAGACATGTACTACGACAGGGGCCTCTCTCTTCATCCTTAATCGTATTGATAGCCCAGACATGTACTACGACAGGGGCCTCTCTCTTCATCCTTAATCGTATTGATAGCCCAGACATGTACTACGACAGTGGCCTCTCTCTTCATCCTTAATCGTATTGATAGCCCAGACATGTACTACGACAGGGGCCTCTCTCTTCATCCTTAATCGTATTGATAGCCCAGACATGTACTACGACAGGGGCCTCTCTCTTCATCCTTAATCGTATTGATAGCCCAAACATGTACTACGACAGGGGCCTCTCTCTTCATCCTTAATCGTAAAGATAGCCCAGACATGTACTACGACAAGGGCCTCTCTCTTCATCCTTAATCACATTGATAGCCCAGACATGTACCACGACAGGGGCCTCTCTCTCCAGCCTTAATCGTATTGATAGCCCAGACATGCACTACGACAGGGGCCTCTCTCTTCATCCTTAATCGTATTGATAGCCCAGACATGCACTACGACAGGGGCCTCTCTCTTCATCCTTAATCGTATTGATAGCCCAGACATGTACTACGACAGGGGCCTCTCTCTTCATCCTTAATCGTATTGATAGCCCAGACATGCACTACGACAGGGACCTCTCTCTTCATCCTTAATCGTATTGATAGCCCAGACATGTACTACGACAGGGGCCTCTCTCTTCATCCTTAATCGTATTGATAGCCCACACATGTACTACGACAGGGGCCTCTCTCTTCATCCTTTATATTATTGATAGCCCAGACATGTACTACGACAGGGGCCTCTCTCTTCATCCTTAATCGTATTGATAGCCCAGACATGTACTACGACAGGGGCCTCTATCTTCATCCTTAATCACATTGATAGCCCAGACATGTACTACGACAGGGGCCTCTCTCTTCATCCTTAATCGTATTGATAGCCCAGACATGTACTACGACAGGGGCCTCTCTCTTCATCCTTAATCGTATTGATAGCCCAGACATGTACTACGACAGGGGCCTCTCTCTTCATCCTTAATCGTAATGATAGCCCAGACATGTACTACGACAAGGGCCTCTCTCTTCATCCTTAATCACATTGATAGCCCAGACATGTACCACGACAGGGGCCTCTCTCTCCAGCCTTAATCGTATTGATAGCCCAGACATGTACTACGACAGGGGCCTCTCTCTTCATCCTTAATCACATTGATAGCCCAGACATGTACCACGACAGGGGTCTCTCTCTTGATCTTTAATCACATTGATAGCCCAGACATGTACTACGACAGGGTCCTCTCTCTTCATCCTTAATCACATTGATAGTCCAGACATGTACTACGACAGTGGCCTCTCTCTTCAGCTTTAATCACATTGATAGCCCAGACATGTACCACGACAGGGGCCTCTCTCTTCATCCTTAATCACATTGATAGCCCAGACATGTACCCCGATAGGGGCCTCTCTCTTCAGCCTTAGTCGTATTGATAGCCCAGTCATGTATCACGACAGGTGCCTCATGTGGGGTTCGTGTTGATGGATATTTAGTTTTCGGTGTAGTGTAATCATTGTTTTCTTTTTGTCGTATTTTCGTTTTCCTATTGTATTGTATCTCCATCTTCAATGTACGGTTTCTGAATACTCCTGTGATATCTTTGAACTTTTCTTTATGTACATCCGTCGTAAATACTTGGTCACAAAGTGCATGCAAACCTTATGAGCGATATTTTGTTTCGTACGAGTTTCTTATACTTTGCTATAAGCAGTCAGTTACTACCATCATACGTATCATTTCGAATAATAACTTGGAATTAATATTTAATGTCCGTCACGTTACGGAAGATACACGCGTCTATTTACTTTCTTACAATATAATAAACAATGTTTAGTTGTACTTTATTAACAAGTTCCTTATATCAATATTTATCATGCGCTATTTCTATTTGACCAGACAAATTGCCTCTATATAGTTTTGTTATATTCAGATTATTAACCGAAACTTATATTTTCTGGGCCCTTTTTCACACATTTTGTCTGTTTAGCTTTTAATGCTGTTTTTTTTCAGTATCGTCGAAAAACTGGGGAAAAGTTTGGCAAACTTCGCCTTTTTCTCAGTTATTAAGCATCATGTGCTTGAAAACTTTATATTTTACGCGCTTTATGTTGTTTAACGTCACTATCAACACTATTTCACCTATATATCGTGGCGACCAGTGTTATTAGTGGAAGAAATGGAACACCAAGAATAAACAATCGACCACCACAAGTCACTGACAAAACTTAATGTTGTACACCTCGCCTCGACCACCACAAGTCACTGACAAAACTTAATGTTGTACACCTCGCCTCGACCACCACAAGTCACTGACAAAACTTAATGTTGTACACCTCGCCTCGACCACCACAAGTCACTGACAAAACTTAATGTTGTACACCTCGCCTCGACCACCACAAGTTACTGACAAAACTTAATGTTGTACACCTCGCCTCGACCACCACAAGTCACTGACAAAACTTAATGTTGTACACCTCGCCTCGACCACCACAAGTTACTGACAAAACTTAATGTTGTACACCTCGCCTCGACCACCACAAGTTACTGACAAAACTTAATGTTGTACACCTCGCCTCGACCACCACAAGTCACTGACAAAACTTAATGTTGTACACCTCGCCTCGACCACCACAAGTTACTGACAAAACTTAATGTTGTACACCTCGCCTCGACCACCACAAGTCACTGACAAAACTTAATGTTGTACACCTCGCCTCGACCACCACAAGTCACTGACAAAACTTAATGTTGTACACCTCGCCTCGACCACCACAAGTTACTGACAAAACTTAATGTTGTACACCTCGCCTCGACCACCACAAGTCACTGACAAAACTTAATGTTGTACACCTCGCCTCGACCACCACAAGTCACTGACAAACTTAATGTTGTACACCTCGCCTCGACCACCACAAGTCACTGACAAACTTAATGTTGTACACCTCGCCTCGACCACCACAAGTCACTGACAAACTTAATGTTGTACACCTCGCCTCGACCACCACAAGTCACTGACAAAACTTAATGTTGTACACCTCGCCTCGACCACCACAAGTCACTGACAAAACTTAATGTTGTACACCTCGCCTCGACCACCACAAGTCACTGACAAAACTTAATGTTGTACACCTCGCCTCGACCACCACAAGTCACTGACAAAACTTAATGTTGTACACCTCGCCTCGACCACCACAAGTCACTGACAAAACTTAATGTTGTACACCTCGCCTCGACCACCACAAGTCACTGACAAAACTTAATGTTGTACACCTCGCCTCGACCACCACAAGTCACTGACAAAACTTAATGTTGTACACCTCGCCTCGACCACCACAAGTCACTGACAAAACTTAATGTTGTACACCTCGCCTCGACCACCACAAGTCACTGACAAAACTTAATGTTGTACACCTCGCCTCGACCACCACAAGTCACTGACAAAACTTAATGTTGTACACCTCGCCTCGACCACCACAAGTCACTGACAAAACTTAATGTTGTACACCTCGCCTCGACCACCACAAGTCACTGACAAAACTTAATGTTGTACACCTCGCCTCGACCACCACAAGTCACTGACAAAACTTAATGTTGTACACCTCGCCTCGACCACCACAAGTCACTGACAAAACTTAATGTTGTACACCTCGCCTCGACCACCACAAGTCACTGACAAAACTTAATGTTGTACACCTCGCCTCGACCACCACAAGTCACTGACAAAACTTAATGTTGTACACCTCGCCTCGACCACCACAAGTCACTGACAAAACTTAATGTTGTACACCTCGCCTCGACCACCACAAGTCACTGACAAAACTTAATGTTGTACACCTCGCCATTTCCGTGATCCGAACTCGCAACTTTAGTATTGATAGGCACTGATTACACAGGTAGTTATAAATCCAACTACCATACGATCACGACGATCCCCTATATTTGAAGAGACTGTACTAATTTTGAATATAAATTAATGGACTATTTTATATTATTGTTTGTAATGTCATTAACAGGTAAAGTAGACATTTTATTACGTTTCCACCAAATTACATTCTTAAATACGAAATACATTAATGAAAACAAATGACATTATGATCTTTGACTCAAATGAAATTGATCAAAGCCGATTATTAAACCTAATGCATCGGCATACCTTATTTAAAATTCCTTATTGATTAGTAATTTATCAGGAATGCATTCTAATAATTCCAAAGATTTTTTTTCAGATAAGACTTCTTTACAAACCTGGTCTATAAGATGACTGTTCAATGAATGTAGGAGTCAAATTAGTTCATATTTTTCCACGAGCGAGAAAGATATATTCATTTTATTAGCACGTATCGTTCTTTGATAATCAATCATTTTATATATAATGCCATAGTTATTGACCTGGAAACAAATATATGACCTTAATACATTTATTGAATAATCGAAGACAGTTCTACAATTGTAAGATAGACAATACATTGATTAGCTTTTTATTTGATAATTTGTCAATTTTGCATTTTATGTACCTAAAATGGAAGCCAGATAAAGAACGATGACTTTGAATTTTGGTGTTTAACGCCACTTTCAGCAATATTTCAGCTATATCATGGCGACCAGTTTTATTGGTGGAGGAAGCCGGAGTACCCGGAGAAAACCACCGACCCTGGTCAAACAATTGGTGAACATTATCACTTGCGGCTGCGAGTCGAGTGCACCCTTTTTTGTTATTTGCCAAGCTGGGCGCGAACCCACGCCGTATTGGTGATAGGCTTGTATGAGTTGTTAGATCCAACGACTTAACTCATTGAGCCACCCGTGCCCACGATGATTTTAGCAGGAAACCAAAGAGAAATACAGTTTGTATTAAATACAATGCAAGCCTATAGTTTTATAATGCTTATTTTTTTATCTTTGCGTTCAGTCATGCATATAATATATCAGGACGTCAACAATTCAAGAAGGAATAAAACATACAGAAATATAACAGAAATGTGAAAGTCGGGGAAATGACTTTTGACTGTCACTGGAAACTATGGAGAGTTGAGCATGGACGGCAAAATTAGCTCTTTGTTGGAGCTAACATTTATTTATCATAATCATGTACCCATAAACCAATGCGAGGTAACGACTCACCTCATAATCAGAAACAGAAAGTTTAAACAGCGATGGTCAACAATTCCATCAATATCAATAAAATGACCAATCATCTCTCATGTAGTTATTTTCAGGGCGCCTCTATTTAATAAATCATTGTTTATAAAGGGCAGCGTCATTTGTCCCATTAATGAATAGCGAATATCATTTTAACCTGTATATAAAAGGAAACTGCTCATAAAGGGCACTTTTTCAGTTTCCTTAAGTGTCCTTTATATGGAAATTTGATTGCATTCTGGAAATACCAAGAGGAACATATGGATATATATTCTCCTAATATCATAGTATAATAGTGCAACAGACAGCAAAACTAATTTCAATACGTCTTAATACCAAAAGGTCCATTCATCTTCCAGGTGTCCGACAAAGTAACGCTTGTAATCAATGGTATTGCTATCTTTGGCTTTGTTTTGTCAGGTTGGGTAATACTACGTCAATAATAAAGATAGATGACCCTTAAAATTAAGTAGTTTGTTTTGTCGCTGACGTATAATTTAATATACAAATGTTCGTTGTAATAATTAAATGAAATCAGTAAAATGTTATCATGGCTTTCCATAGCTATCGATACCATAACACGGAAATATAATGACCGTTCACTCTCCTGGATTGGAACAGACGCTTCAATTAAAAGTGGCCGGGTTAAATTAGTTTTATGCTACAAACCAAATTTTGGTAAATATCTTATGACGGCTTTTCATTACGTGGATATCATAATATTAACCTTACTACATACAACATGTACACAAACTCTACATACAAATTGGGAGCAACCTTAAATGTGCCAGAAGAAACAAAAACATATCTTGTCACACGAATGAAAATTAAACAACTTTACCTCACTGTCGGAACAGTTATAAAACCCAACAGAAAATCGTTGAAAGAGGCAAAGTCGATATCACTAACACAAAAAAAAAGCGCTGATTTTTCTAGCATGGCATGGAAATTTGAGTAATACGTAGTTGGATGAAACTAGTTCTAAGGTAAGGGATATGGTGTTTAACGCCACTTTCAACAATATTTCAGTTATATCGTGGTGGTCAGTTTTATTGGTGGAGGAAACTGGTGTAGCGAGAGAAAACAGCCGACCTACCGCAAGTCATTGACAAACTTTATCACATACAGTTGTATAGAGTACACCTCGCCATGAGTGGGATTCGCTTTGTAGGGGTTATGGATATGGTGCTTAACACTACTTTCAACAATATTTCCATTATATCATGAGTGTCAGTTTTATTGGTTGAGGAAACTAGAGTACCCGGAGAAAACCACTGGCCTGCCGCAAGTCACTGACAAACTTTATCACATAAAGTTGTATAGAGTACACCTCGCCATGAGTGAGATTCGAACTTATGTATTCAGTGGTGATAACTATAACAGTAACATTTTACATGCATAAATATATATATTATACAGATATATCATGCTTGGGAGGAATATTTGCGAAAAATACCAGTCAAGAGACGAACAATTTCCCGAGGCGAATGGCGAGGGAAATATAGTCTCAAGACTGGTATCTACTGCAAATATTCCTTCCAAGCATGACATATCTGTTTAATTACACCGAATATTATTTAGAACACTGGCTAAATAAATAATACCTTTTGCTTGTCGTTTTCAGGACCTAACATGATGTATCTGTTTAATTCTACCGAATGATGTTACATAAAACGCACAACTGATAACGTTTTAACAAATTTATTTACAAGCGTCTCGGTGAAGGATGAAAACGGCAAATACGATTGTTACTTAAAACGCATAACTGATAACGTTTAACAAATTTTGTTACAAGCGTCTCGGTGAAGGGTAAACACGGCAAATACGATTTTGCAAATACCATGAAAAAAAGTTAAATCTTATGCAAATACACCTACATGAAGTAAACAATCTGCAAATTCACAATGCAAGGCCTGACATTGTAAAAAAAATATCACGGCTATTAACCAATCAGAATCCAGCATTCTTATATAAGATGTAATTAATATATAAATCCCTATAGTATTTTTATTCTTGATATAGTCATTAATTTCCTGCAATACGAATTCATCTGTCACTACTTAAGCGTCTGGTGTCTGTATAATAATATTCTATGGTAAGAAATAAGTACCAGACGTGATTGTAAATATGTATATATTTAAGAATTACAGCGACAGTTTAATCTTGATTATACAGATTACGTATTCAGAAATGCCTATCTCTTTTTTATGAATATAATGGGATTATTGTTCTTATACAAAGATTTAGATTGGACACAGATATACATTTACCGTCTACGATCACCAATTGTCGTCTAAATTTATATATGAGAAAAGTTTGAAGTTAAATAGAAGAAAGACAGACAAGAAAAATGACAAAAGGACAAACAATGGTAGTGCTCAACACATATGGTGTTGTGTTTTTGCTCTGTGTGTCTTTGTCGTATGAACGTTTGTCCACATGTTACGAACGAAAATCGTAATTTTCATTTCGATTTTTAATAAAATATTTTACGTCCATTGCGCTACAACATTATATTTTACGACATCGGTTATGAGTCTGCACAATTTCCGTAAGCGGGTTGTCTCCTATGTTGACAGTTTTTTTCCGTTGTCCATTGTTGGTATTCTCCAACGTTTATTTATCTATATAAAACTACACAGCAAAATAAAAATAGAGCAACAGGACTCTTACTTATAACTGAGTTTTTTTTATCCGATCTGCTCCAGCTAGTTGTAGAGTGTGTCCTTCAATAACAATTGCTGCTCCACTAATGACACCCGTCGTGTTACATTTATAGTTACATATTTAATGGCATTGATTCATAACTAATGAAGTACTTGCATTGACAATGTAATGAACCTTCCGACAAACTTTAACATAGGTGACATTTTTTTGTAGAAACTGAGATCTAGAATCATGTGTTTGGTGCATGCTTATGTCTTTACGTTCTGAGTTCCGTGTTGTAATGTCCGTTGCGATTTCCGTATAGCAATGATGTTCGGTTCGTCTTTACCTCCATTTGTTTGTAGGAGGGTTCATGTCTTATTTGCCTATAGTGTTATCCAACACATATTGTGTTGTGTTTTTGCTTTGTTTTTCGTCGTCTTGTGTACTCTATGTTGCCACTTTCTCTGGATTCTCCATTTTTGATTGCCCCTTCGGTATTCTCTACCGTTTACTTGAAATTTAGGATTGCTCCATGCTTATGTTATTATTCGTTATTTTTACTCTGATAGGAATTATGAAATGTCCTGATTGTTCCAATTTAATATCCTATGTTAATTATACGGACCTGGATTATTTGTCTTCGTCTTGTGTACCATAAGTTGCCAGTTTCTCTAGCTTGTCCATTTTTGATTACCCCTTCGGTATTCTCTAGCATTTATTTAGTATTCATATTACTTTTACAATATCTAACATGTCTTGATTGTTTCTCTGTAATATGTTACGGAGTTAATTATACGGACCATGATTATGTGTCTTCGTCTTGTGTACCATAAGTTGCCAGTTTCTCTGGATTCTTCATTTTTGATTGCCCCTTCGGTATTCTCTGTTTTGATTGTTTCTCTGTAATATCTGACGGAGTTATTATACGGACCTGGATTATTTGTCTTCGTGTTGTGTACCATAAGTTGCCAGTTTCTCTGGATTCTTCATTTTTGATTGCCCCTTCGGTATTCTCCGTCTTGATTGTTTCTCTGTAATATCTGACGGAGTTAATTATACGGACCTGGATTATTTGTCTTCGTCTTGTGTACCATAAGTTGCCAGTTTCTCTGGATTCTCCATTTTTGATTACTCCTTCGGTATTCTCTGTCTTGATTGTTTCTCTGTAATATCTGACGGAGTTAATTATACGGACCTGGATTATTTGTCTTCGTCTTGTGTACCATAAGTTGCCAGTTTCTCTGGATTCTCCATTTTTGATTACTCCTTCGGTATTCTCTGTCTTGATTGTTTCTCTGTAATATCTGACGGAGTTAATTATACGGACCTGGATTATTTGTCTTCGTCTTGTGTACCATAAGTTGCCAGTTTCTCTGGATTCTCCATTTTTTATTGCCCCTTCGGTATTCCCTGTCTTGATTGTTTCTCTGTAATATCTTACGGAGTTAATTATACGGACCAGGATTATCATAACGTTATTATAATATTAATGGTGAATTCCATTGATGGTACTTTAGTAATACACTATATCTAGTTCCAAATGAACAATATAAAATTTGATTTTTATTACTACTGCTAATACATATGCCACCACCGTATCTATGTTGACCTTATGTTGACCTTATGACATAGTATTACGGAAGTGCTGAAATTGAACGACTTTTTTGTATATGTTAATGCTTATTTTGTCTGTTTAATTAGTACATTTTTACATCATATTTTATTATTAGATTCTAGTAGATTGTCAATTCCATCGTTGATATTTTCGCAATACACTATGTCTATTTCCCGGCGAACAACATAACATTTGATTTTATTACTATTGTTAATAAATATGTCAGCCACTGACGTATCAATTTTGACCTTTATAGTCTTAGGGACTAATGACCGACTGCAATGAACAAGATTTGATGTTAACGATTTGTTTTATGTTTATGTTGTCTGTTTAATGAGGGCATATATATTATTCTTAGTTATAGTAGGAAGAAGAGTTTTAAGATACCAAAGGGGTAATCACAATCCGTAAATCGAAGAAAGACAGACAACACAATGACTAAACGAAAAAGGACAAACTAAGAAATACCCAAAAACTAAAGATCGAGTAACACGAACCCCATTAAAAACCAAATATGACCTCCGGACGGATAATCAGTTCCTGCTCCTCTAGTGGCACACCCGTCCTCCTGTTACTCTAGTTAAGTATCCGGTGATAGGTCATGAATGATGAAAAGACCAGGAAGTTTTTAAGTGAAACAGTGAATATTTTTGTTTATTATTATCTTGTTGTGTCGCTTTTGTATCTTTACATGGATAACTATTAAATAATCATCCCTTAGAGAAGAGTATTATAAGAAACATCAACTATTTACCCTTCGCGAACACCTTGGTTCAACACATGTGTTTTGGCAAAGTCCGTTTTACTCATTATTTCAGCTTTTTGCGTTTTGTTTTGTTTTATTTTTATTTGTTCCTCTGTAGTTCTGTGTCTTGTGCCCAAGGTTGCTTAGCCTTCCAGAGCACCTGAGTTCCCCCCGGTTTTTAGTGGGGTTCATGTTACTCGATCTCTAGTTTTATATGTATGTTTTGTTGATCGTTGTTTGTCCTCTTGTACTTTTCCTTTTGGCCATTGTGTTTTCTGTTCTTCTTCGATATACGGATTTTTATTACCCCTTTGGTATCTTCAAACTCTTCTTGCCTGTGTCTCTAATTTACCCTTCCCTAAATGTTCTTTCGGTTTTCTCTAACGTTTATGTAGCACACAACTTCCATGTCCTCAGATAAAATAGATATAATAATCTGTCTATTGAACTATATGTAAGTACAATTTGTGAATAATTATTTTTGCCGAAATTGACATAAGCGACATTTGATAACACAAGGGAGACAACCGTATTATAATGTGATCTATTACATTGCGGGAACTTTATGTACTTTGTAAGCCATGAAATAAATTTATCTTAATTTTTTTCAACATCATTTTTGTCCGTCCTCGATTACAGCTTCTGATTACCTCTTTGGCATCTTCAAACTTCTCTTACGTACGTGACACATAGTAACAAAGACCTTATCATGTGAACTATTACATTGCTGGAAGGTTGTGTACTTAGCAAGCCGGGAAATCAATTCATCTTTAGCACTTCTGACATAATATCTTCTTTAATCAATGTAAGTCTTTTATTTTAGACTTTGTGTTGTCAGGACAAGAAACATCAAATAATGAAGATAAATATCAGAGTAAATTATGGAGTTCTTTGTCTCTTCTGCTATTAAATGTCTTTTTATTTTTAAAGAAATTGAATTGAATAAAAACGTAGATATGACATTTAGTTCACACGACGCCTTTCTGGACTAACCTTTGATCAGGTACACTCAAAGTCGAAAGGTTGGAAAGCTAGCACAATTATACTGAATAGTAGGTGTAAATAAGTGATAAATATCAGGTTTCCATTACAGAGAGAAAACAAACGTTAACCATTTTCAAAAATGTACCTCTTTAAATGTACTGATGATTTGCAACTAGTATGCAAATTTCATTTTAAAAGCACGATTCACATCGAGTAAGTGATTGTTGCTAAGCGACTAATGCGGATTTTTTTCAGCAATAACATGGCAAGAACAAGTTACAATTCGATGAGATAGTCTATTTGAGATCTACACGCTTAGTTGGATTTTTAAAGTGCTACCCGACTATTATAACAACCCTGCATATACATTGGAGACATGTAGTTCCACTCGGGTAAAGTTTATGGCGTTTAACGCCATATTCGACAATATTGCAGTTATATCGTGGCAGTCAGTTGTATTGGCGGGATTCGAACTCAAAACTGAGTGTACAGGTAGTTGTTAATGCAATAACCACACGATCGCGATCACAGCTCCACTCGAATATATTATTCTGATTCCGAAGTATGTCTTATTACTTGCGAGTTCGAATCCCGTTCATGGCGGGGTATACTCGACGTAACATTATGCGATAACGTTTATCAATAACTTGCGGCAGGTCGGTGTTTTTTTCCGGATATTCCGGTTTACTCCACCAATAATACTGACCGCCATGATATAGCTGAAATATTGTTGAAAGTGGCGTTAAGCACCATGCTACTAATCCCTCCTGCATCTTATAGAAACAGTTTTCTTACCATGTCGTGGTTGTGTTTGGGCAGAGTGGTATACTTTGTACTGTGTCTTGTGTACCTAATGTTGACAGTTTCGCTGGATTGTCCATTATTTGATTGTCCATTATTTGATTGACCATTATTTGATTGTCCATTATTTGATTGCTCATTATTTGATTGTCCAATATTTGATTGTCCATTATTTGAATGCCCATTATTTGATTGCCCATTATTTGATTGCCTATTATTTGATTGTCCATTATTTGATTGCCCATTATTTGATTGCCCATTATTTGATTGTTCATTATTTGATTGTCCATTATCTGATTGCCCATTATTTGATTGCCCATTATTTGATTGTCCATTATTTCACTGCCCATTATTTGATCATCCATTATTTGATTGTCCATTATTTGATTGCCCATTATTTGATTGTCCATTATTTGATTGACAATTATTTGATTGCCCATTATTTGATCATCCATTATGTGATTGTCCATTATTTTATTATCCATTATTTGATCATCCATTATTTGATCATCCATTATTTGATTGCCCATTATTTGATCATCCATTATTTGATCATCAATTATTTGATTGCCCATTATTTGATTGTCCATTATTTGATTGCCCATTATTTGATCATCGATTATTTGTTTGTCCATTATTTGATTGTCCATTATTTGATTGTCCATTATTTGATTGTCCATTATTTGATTGCCCATTATTTGATTGCCTATTATTTGATTGTCCATTATTTGATTGCCCATTATTTGATTGCCCATTATTTGATTGCCCATTATTTGATCGTCCATTATTTGATTGTCCGTTATTTGATTGTCCATTATTTGATTGTCCATTATGTGATTGTCCATTATTTGATTGTCCATTATTTGATTGCCCATTATTTGATTGCCCATTATTTGATCATCCATTATTTGATTGTCCATTATTTGATTGTCCATTATTTGATCATCCATTATTTGATTGTCCATTATTTGATTGCCTATTATTTGATTGCCCATTATTTGATTGTCCATTATTTCATTGACCATTATTTGATTGTCCATTATTTGATTGCCCATTATTTGATTGTCCAATATTTGATCATCCATTATTTGATTGTCCATTATTTGATTGTCCATTATTTGATTGCCCATTATTTGATTGCCCATTATTTGATTGCCTATTATTTGATTGTCCATGATTTGATTGCCCATTAATTGATTGCCCATTATTTGATTGCTTATTATTTGATTGCCCATTATTTGATCATCCATTATTTGATTGTCCATTATTTGATTGCCCATTATTTGATTATCCATTATTTGATTGCCCATTATTTGATTGCCTATTATTTGATTGCCCATTATTTGATCATCCATTATTTGATTGCCCATTATTTGATTGCCCATTATTTCATTGTCCATTATTTGATTGCCCATTATTTGATCATCCACTATTTGATTGTCCATTATTTGATTGCCCATTATTTGATTGCCCATTATTTGATTGCCCATTATTTGATCATCCATTATTTGATTGCCCATTATTTGATTGTCCATTATTTGATTGTCCATTATTTGATTGCCCATTATTTGATTGTCCATTAATTGATTGTCCATTATTTGATTGCCCATTATTTGATTGCCCATTATTTGATTGCCCATTATTTGATTGCCCATTATTTGATCATCCATTATTTGATTGCCCATTATTTGATTGCCCATTATTTGATTGTCCATTATTTGATTGCCCATTATTTGATTGCCCATTATTTGATTGCCCATTATTTGATCATCCATTATTTGATTGTCCATTATTTGATTGTCCATTATTTGATGGCCCATTATTTGATTGTCCATTATTTTATTGCTCATTATTTGATTGCCCATTATTTGATTGTCCATTATTTTATTGCTCATTATTTGATTGTCCATTATTTTATTGTCCATTATTTGATTGTCCATTATTTGATCATCCATTATTTGATTGCCCATTATTTGATTGTCCATTATTTGATTGCCCATTATTTGATTGTCCATTATTTTATTGCTCATTATTTAATTGTCCATTATTTGATTGCCCATTATTTGATTGTCCATTATTTGATTGTCCATTATTTGATTGTCCATTATTTGATTGTCCATTATTTTATTGCCTATTATTTGATTGCCCATTATTTTATTGCCCATTATTTGATTGCCCATTATTTGATTGTCCATTATTTGATTGCCCATTATTTGATTGTCCATTATTTGATTGTCCATTATTTGATTGTCCATTATTTGATTGCCCTTTATTTGATTGCCCATTATTTGATTGTCCATTATTTGATTGTCCATTATTTGATTGTCCATTATTTGATTGTCCATTATTTGATTGTCCATTATTTGATTGCCCATTATTTGATTGTCCATTATTTGATTGTCCATTATTTGATTGCCCATTATTTGATTGTCCATTATTTGATTGTCCATTATTTGATCATCCATTATTTGATTGCCCATTATTTGATTGCCTATTATTTGATTGCCCATTATTTGATTGTCCATTATTTGATTGCCCATTATTTGATTGCCCATTATTTGATTGCCCATTCGTTGTTTTCTAACTTTATTCACAACTGTTTTCATAAGACTATTATAATAGTCATCTAATGACATTCTAATATCTTTAAGTATACCATTTATTTTCGATTGTATTGAAACATGAACAAAATGTCGCGGTTGGACCACAATAACCTAATGCTTTGATATAACCGATAAATATAGTATTTAATTGAAAATTGATTCTAAAAGGGGATCGTCAAGTGTCATGACTAAATATGGAAATCAAATATAAACATGTCTACTATTAAGTCAATCCCTTATTTTATCGCAATATTAAAGATGTTTTTGGTTCGCATTGCTATTTTCAGGCAGACATTTCTTTTTCTTTCTTATTTGTATTAGCTTAAATGAAAGACCTTTCCTTAAACCAAATGCAATTTGAATTAGGATACAATTGTCGTTTGTGGTTCGCAGCGCAATTTCCAAGCAGTCGTTTCTTTTTCTTTCTTATTTATATTAGCTTAATTGAAAGATTTTTCCATGAAACAAATGGAATTTGAATAAGTATAAAATCGTCACTATATAATGCAGACGGAGATTAAACTTTTCCATAAAGCAAATGAAATTTGGGTTGTGAACAATTCGTCACAATTTACTGCAGACGGAGATGAAAACAAGTCTTTATCTCCCACGAAGACGTCAATGCAGTTTCAATTTCTGAATAATTTCTGATAGTGCACACAATCTTATTAGTTTATATGTTGGGCCGTATCATTTGATTGTCTTCTGAAGTATGAAGCGTATCTTTAATATTTCCTCCCTGTCCATAAGAACAAAATGTGGTAGTAAATATATATAGCTTCATTCTGTACATTCATTTTTATTCGTGGTATGTTCATTTTCACAAATAGTATTAACAACTAAATTAAGATTTCAATGAATATGTGTCACCATAAAACTATATGTAGTGATAATGGCAGAACATCCACGCATTGACGCCTCAATCTATTTTCTATAGTACACACAACCTAATTGTTTTATATGTTGGTCTGTATCATTTGATTGTCTTCTAGAGTACAAAGCGTAATCCTATTATCTCCTCGTTGTCCTTCAGAGTAAAAGTTACATAATGTGCATTCCTTAACCATGCAATATAGAACTCAACGAATATAATTCATCATATATATGTGTACTTGACTATTGCAAAAGGATCCACAAATATACGTATCCACGGGAATTGGTTTGTTATATATATGTAAGACTCTCATCGATGTCCAATCCTCAAATCTATGTACGATTTCTACGTCAGTCATTTGTACCTCAGATATATGTTTTTTTTTCTTCAAGTTCCCAAATCGGCTTTCAATTATCAAATCTGTATCCTTTTCTAATTCTCAAATCTATGGCCGTTTCTCACCTTTTCAAATCGACGTCCAAAGACGTCACTTGCGAATGCCCTATCCCTAACCAATAAAACAAATTAAATAAGAAATAATCATCCGGATAGTCTACAACAAATTAAAAATACAATAATATGTGTCATGTATATGTGTGTTAGGGAGAATCTGTTTTGTCCCTGTTTTTACGATTTTTCGTTTCGAATTTGGAATTATTTCGACAGTATGATATTTCTTGCTTTGCATTTTATCTATATGTTTTAATGAAATTTCAACAAAATCCGACGATATCAAATCATGAGCTTTGCTTTGGTATGGAAACTGCTGTAAATATAACAGCTTAATAATGTCAGTATTAATGAGTGCTTGAGAAAACATAAGGGGTGTAATCATGTAAAGAAAACTCAGATATACAGGCAAGAATGCAAACAAGATATTCCAATCTTTCGATTTAGAGCCTACCCGATGAAGGTTATTCCAGAAACGCGTCGTGCGCATTCAATTTGTTATCTACGCTTCCAAAGAACAACGACAAACAAGCAAAATCGCAGAAAAAAGCAACAATAAAAATAAAATAAAAACAAACATAGCAAAACAACAAATAAAAACAAAACAAACAAGCCAAAAACAAAAATATTACAACACAGAAGACTGAAGCTACACAGACTACACCAACACGTTCGTGTATAGATTGGTTGGAACAGAGCAAACATAATATGACTCATAGACAGCTGTGTCATTGTCCATCAAATCAGCTTGCTCATTTCCTGTTACATCACCATATACAAAAGGGATATTAAAACTGTATATAGACAGTAGAGATCAAATGAGTACAACCATTCCTCAGAATGAATGAATGAGCCGATATGTATTAATCCAAATGTACGTCTTGTGTGCCAGTGATTTGGAATGTTTTAATTACAATGTTTCATGAATAATCGTCTGTGTGATTGTCATGCCTTTTTGCACTTTTGTGTTCGACCATTACAGTACTGTGAATTTGATAATTACAATACTGTAATGTTAAAATTACACAACAGCTGCACTTTAGTCTTAACGAATATGGCTTACACAAAATGAAGATCTCGGTTTTTGTTTATTGGGACTTGCTGTGCTCCTTAGTTTTCTGTGTAGTGTTTTGCAGATCATTGTTTGTCCTTGTTTTACCATTGTATTGTCTGTACTTCGATTTAAGGCTTCTGCTATAGCGTCTTCAAATCCTTCCTACATGATATAGGAAAACCTGGTCTTCTGGTCCATAGTGGGTGCCGTTGTCGTGATTGGAAATACCACGCTTATGGCACTTGAATGGTCCCTTTGGTAGATTTCGCAACAACTAAGTAAGCGCACTATAACTGCAACATAAAGCTAAGTTTGTTCCTGTATTTAAATACTGTCATAGTGACAGCCGAAACCTTTGAACCGTAATGAAAGCGGGCGGTTTGGCGCTTTAAAATCTGATTCAACCCACCATTTCTTTAGAAATGCCTGTACCAAGTCAGGGTCATTACGGTTTTCACAGTTTTCCGGTTGTTGACTGATTTTGTCTGTTTATATACTTATGAGTTTTGAATTTCCCTTTGTAAGATTGTTCGGAGTTCGGTAATTTTGTTATTACCCTTATTTCCATCCATTCACACCTCTCTGCGCCTTTCTAGTGGCAAATAACAGTCACTTCCAGGTTTGTCACATTCATTCTGCTTTTTTATAAGTATTTATTAATAACCGTTGGTGAAAACCGAAGGGACAATCCATAGTCACAGGCAACATTCGGTGAAAGACACAGACAACATTGGGTGAAAGACACAGACAATACGAACAAACATAAACACAAAGAAAACTAAAGCGATGAGCAACACAGACCCACCAAAACAAACCGAGGGTGAACCCAGGTGTTCGGAAAGAGTATGCAGTTCCTTCACCTCCTAATACATGTATATGCTATTTCGAAATATTTGTCGTTGAATGTTAAGGAAACAACAGTCAATCAAAATCTTGTGTAATGCTTTACTACATATTGCATTGTCGCTTTCTGGTTCTTCTAAAAGAAAAAAAATCCTCATCTGGTTTTTGCATATTAAATGCACCATTGACAACTTATTAAATAAAAACCAATTAATTTATCATTAGTCTTACAACTAGATTAGAACTGTCTTCAATTTTTCATTAAATGTATTGAGGTCATATATTTATAACCAGGTCAATAACTATGACATTATATATAAAATGATGGATTATAATACAACTATGCGTGATAATAAAATATATATCTATCTTTCATACTCTTCGAAAAATATGAATGAGGTTTACAATCAATTTGACTCCTACATTCATTGAACAATCATCTGATAGACCAGGTTTGTAGAAAAGATTAATCTGCAAAATCTTAGGAACTTGTTGAATGCATTCATTATAAAATGAGAACTCAATAAAGTATGCCGATGCATTAGTTTGACGTCTACTTTCATTGAACCGGCATCTTATATACCAGCGTTGTAAAGAAACAACTTACCTTTTCGGAGCACCTGAGTTCATCCCCAGTTTTTATTGGGATGTCTTTTGCTCATTCTTTGTTTTCTGTGTAGTAATTTCTACAACATTGCTTGTCCTTTTGAAGTTTTCTGGTGGTCAATGTACTGTGTGTCGATTTACAGCTTCTGATTACCCATAAGGCATCATCAGATTTTTATTTAAAAAAATAAGTCAATTAAGAGGAGAAAAGATCAAAATTGTGGACATTGTGTTGTTCTTCGATGTACGACTTTGTATTACCCCTTTGGTATATTCAAACTTGTCCTATCTAATTAACACGTAGATGTCAAATATAGTGCACTCGTCGAGGTTCTTGAATAACCTTCATCAGGCATGCACAAAATCGAAAGATTGGAAAGCCATCTAATTCATAGAATTGGTAGCAATAAAACCAAGGGCCTAAACAGGATAGCCAAAATCGTTCACGGTCACCTCTACCTGAGGGAGAAGAACCTTAGTTTTATTAATAATTACATTATTTAGGAACTGTAAATTTATTTCAGTAATAAATATATCTAGTAAACCATGTATGTACCGAAGCATTGACTACTGAGCGGATGATATCTTCAGGGACTAATAGTCTACCAGCAGAGGTATCGATCCAGTGATAGTAATAAAAACGTAGACATCAAAATTAGTGCACACGTTGGTTTCTGGAATAACCTTCTACACACATTTTAAAAGTTCTTGCTCATTAATCTCTTGATTTTCTTCCAGGTTATTTCCTGTACATCTAAATTGTTAATTAGAGACAATATACGTGTCAGTAGGTCACTGTCCTTTGGAAATAATATCCCACTTCTTTCCTGATTGGAATATAAATGAGATCTTGATTATAATCAACTCACAAAATGAAGTCTTTTTGTTTTACTACATATGTGATTTACAAACGTGCGTTCAATTAACGAAGAAATGTCAACGTGAACGATATATAACAACATATGCCCCAGTCATTGCAAAAAGAAAAAGATCTACAAATAAACAGATGTTTAAGATGCCGAAGGGGTTATCAGAATCCGTAAATCGAAGAAAAACAGACAACACAATGGCCAAAAGAAAAATGACAAAATGATCTACCAAACATACAAATAAAATTAAAGATCGAATAAACCTTTCTATATCATCATCGCGAACACGGTATGTTTGATTGATTGTGATTGTTGGTTGATTGACTTCCAGCGGAAAATCTACAAAGCGTTAATTTGCATGGAACATGTCACTACCCAGACACAAAAACCACTGAGGTTCACATGCAAGTTTGTTTCCGTATCATGACCTCATGTCGAGAGAGCATCCGCTACCAAGAGAGACGATGGGCATTTCTGAGACCCATTACAGTACGAAAAACAGTATGGTAAACATACATTAATATCTGATAAAATCCGCTCAAATTTGTGGACTTACTTAACCGATGAATCTAGAAAATAATTGCAGTAAAAAATGTTGTAAAAAAAAAGGTTTTATTTGGAACTTAATTAAACCTAAATGTAATAAAAATCATTCAGATATATTTCGTTCCATTTTATAATGAATATAAATCTAATTTTATTAACATCATAACCGAGAACAAGGCATTATGAGGTTTAATGTATCTTACGCAGCTATTACTTGTATTGGTGTTGAGCCGTTCCTATCTTCTAGTATTAAATATCCTAATAATGACCCCACCATTTGTATGCATTGTTTCAGCTTCGGGTATTGGATGCACTGTCCAATCCCAAACTATTGACCTATATCAAGCTATTAAGCTTATTGTGTCACTCCTATGTAATTAATAATCATGCCCAAAGCTATAGAATAATTGTCTCAAACTTTTTGTATACCATTAACCGCTGGACTTCTGGTACTAGCGTACATGGATCATCTGAGGAATGCAGTTTTGTTATTTTTTGTATTTGTTAACAGCGAGTGTAATATATGTTATTGAATAACAAAATATTTTTATCTCAGCAGGTTCGCTTTTAAAACCCTAGATGATAGATTTATTATGTCAACTCTAGCTACTGATTTCCTTATCTCATCTATAATAATGGGTTATATTGTAAAAATCCCAGCTACTAGTTTAAAGGTCTCAACTTGAGGTATTTGATTTATTATCGCCAAGGACAGTTTTGTGTAGGCTCATGCTACAATACACCCACTTGCTGGTTCAAATTATACAATATAATTATGAAGAAGTAATCGCTCTTTACACAAGATGCAATAGTTTTGCTATAATTGTGGTGTAATCCGGTACAGTTAAACGAGTAATAATAATGAATATTAGATCTGTGATAATAACGGCATATCTGTAAAATTGCATTAATATGCAATACTAGACATTTTTTTTTCTCTTACTGAAATAATTGTTATAATTGTGATGCAATCAGGTGCAGGCAATCAAATGACACAATAAATATTAGTTATGCGTCAATTAATGCATATTTCAAAATAGCATCAATATGGAATCTTAGAAATAGTGTATCTTTTTCACTTATTCAACGTGATAATTTATTCATTAACCCCAGAACTATTTTGTTGTCTTCAACATATTCAGTCAGCATTTATTTACGAGAGATAACACATTGTTTATAGAGTACTATCCTAAAAAACGGAGACATCGAATTTAGTGCACAGGATGCGCCTCGACTGACACGCACATAACAAAATTAACTTTATTTTTTTTTATAGAAAACTACTATCTTAAGAAAACGCAGCTATCGAATTTTAGAAATCATCGAAGACAACGACGCACATTTGGAACTACCCTCATCAGACACGCTTATAGTCAAAAGTTCATAATTCACGCCAAATGCACTTTTGAGCTGATGTAAACTGGTATATCATTATATTCTGCGGTACACGTGTACTGTTAAGACACAAACGGCGCATCACTTACTATTCAGACCTATACATTAATTATACATCTTTGTGGCATCATTTACTTGATTTGTCAGGTCGGTAGATTAATAAACAAATAAACATAAACGTCTTCTCCAGCTGTCAAATATATGTGACCAGAGTTAGTAATCCTGGATTATGGTGATCGTATTATAGTACATCTAACTTCTTCTGATGTTTTTGTAGCCAGTTTGTATAATCTTCTTGAGTGTTATTTTGTATGTCGGGTATTGTGTATATCCTTAAGATATCCTTGTATAAAATAAAGTGGAGCCGTTAGAAACACTAAATCCATACATACGTTTTCATTACTATCACTGTGTCGATACATCTGCTGGGAGACTATTGCTCTCCGACTGTATCACCCGCATAGTAGTCAGTGTTTCGGTAATTATTGAAATTTGCAGTTCCTAAATAATGTAGTCATTAATAAAGCTAAGATTTTCGACCATCAGGCATATGTGACGTTATCCGATTCAGCCTATATTTTTTAGGCCCTTTGTTTGTTTCCCCCCCCCCCCCCCAAGACTTTTAAATTGTTTTGCGCTCCATTTTTTTATTATTAACGTGCCAGATGAATATTATTCCAGACACGTGCACAACATTTTGATTGTGTCATAGTATGTTATACCTGCTTGAATAGAAATATACAATTTTATGAACATTGACTGAAAATAGAACATTACTTTGCACAAGCTTTAGGAACAGATTGAAAAGTAAGGATTTGGCGAGTTGTCTAGCCTGTTTTTCACCGAGTGGACATGTACGCATGCTGTGTTTATCTTGCAAAGTCAAAATATCCAAAACAATTGCTAAATTTTACTGACAAGGGCAGAAACCAGCGTCGCTAAAATAATTTTCAATGGTATCATCTCTCACGTCCGCGTTATCCTGCTCTCACGTCCGCGTTATGCTGCTCTCACGTCCGCGTTATACTGCTCTCACGTCCGCGTTATATTGCTCTCACGTCCGCGTTATGCTGCTCTCACGTCCGCGTTATACTGCTCTCACGTCCGCGTTATACTGCTCTCACGTCCGCGTTATGCTGCTCTCACGTCCGCGTTATGTTGCTCTCACGTCCGCGTTATACTGCTCTCACGTCCGCGTTATGCTGCTCTCACGTCCGCGTTATACTGCTCTCACGTCCGCGTTATACTGCTCTCACATCCGCGTAATACTGCTCTCACGTCCGCGTTATACTGCTCTCACATCCGCGTTATGCTGCTCTCACGTGCGCGTTATACTGCTCTCACGTCCGCGTTATACTGCTCCCATTTCTTACCCTTCGCTCAATGTGGCTAGGGCACTAGGAGATTATTATATGATACTAGACGAATGCAAAATAATATATTCGAATACCTTTATTGTACAGTTATATAATGTTTACAGGATAACTTATTTGATTCGATCACTTGTTTTGAACAGAGATTTATTATTTTTATTTGACCACGATTTGCATATGAGATGATGTTCGTGTAGGTTAACGTTATCATGACAGGTGTCACTAGTGAAGCATGAACTGCTTACCCACAGGGGGACCTGAGTTCACTCCCTATCAAATGGGGTTCATTTTGCGCAATCTTTAGTTTATATATTTGTGTCCTTTTTCTTTTGTCTATTATATTGTTCTTACTTGTTAATTTAAGCTCGTGTCTTTTTACAATGTTGTCAATGGAATTGAATTGAATTGAATTTTGGTGTTTAACGCTACTTTCAGCAATATTTCAGCTATATCATGGCGACCAGTTTTAGTGGTGGAAGAAGCGAGCCGAGTGCACCATTTTTTGTAATTTACAAATTCGGGCGCGAACCCATGCCGTATTGGTGATAGGTTTGTATGAGTTGTTATGTAATACAACTACCTAACTCATTGAGCCACCCGGGCCCCTATGTTATCAGTGGAACTAGTATCAACTTTTATACATGTACCAAATAAATTCAAAATCGATATTTATGAATGATTCATTCACATTCCAAACACAGTTATTTTTTGCACTATTTGACGTACTATTATAGTCAATCAAAGAGAATTAATAATAAGCTGTGTTAAACTATCCTATTGATTCTACATATTTATTGCAGATTTAGTATGCAGGAAATGCACACGCGACATATTTTACTTTTAGTTTCTACCACCGTAATTGAAATAGAATTCCCAGTGTGTTAAATGCTACAATAAACTCTAAAATACGATTCGCTTCAAATTTTCAATAGTCAAAGACATTGAAGCTATTGCAAAATACAGCAGTAAGAAGAAAATAAAAAATACCACAATGTCGGAACAGTTCCAAAAATAATTGCAGGAAGAGATAATATCTAAAACACATTCACGACCTCTCACTGTCCTGGCTAGGTACAGGTACTACTGGGCGGATAATACCCGCGGGGACTAATAGTTCACCAGAAGAGATAGTGATAGTAATTAAAAAAACAACGTGTATCAAATTTAGTGTGCATGGCGGGTTTCTGGAATAACCTTTAGGTACTCTCATATTTAAAGGATTGGAAAGATAAATAATTTAGTTATTTTGGAGTTTCAATTCAAGTGGCGGAGTTAAACTAGTAGGTTTTTTTTTCACTCGGACCAAGTTTCAATCGTGTATGCACTGGTTTATAATTGCCTTAAATTATTAGAACGAATTAAGGGATATTTGAAATTGTTGAACAGGTTATACGATATAACCTGGTTTGGGCCAGTTTATGCTTAATAAACTGCGAAGCGGTTTATGAAAAGCGTAAACTGATAAGGGTAATAACAAAATTACCGAACTCCGAACAATCTTACAAAGGGAAAGTCAAAACTCATAAATATATAAACAGACAAAATCAGTCAACAACCGGAAAACTGTGAAAAACGTAATGACCCTGACTTGGTACATGCATTTCTAAAGAAATGGTGGGTTGAATCAGATTTTAAAGCGCCAAACCTCCCCCTTTCATTACGGCTCAAAGTTTCCGGCTGTCACTATAACAGTATTTATAACAATACTTGAACAAAACAGGTAAAACAGTTGACGCAAACCAGGTTATGCAAGTTTAACCTCTTCAACAATTTAAAATATTCCTTATAATTTAATTTTTTCAACAAAATTTAATGATTCCTCGATTTTAATTACGATTATTTCATGTGACTATTTGAATTTGTCGTTGGCGGACGAACACGTTCGTGACGTCACAATACCAACCCAGGTTATCGAGTATTACCAAAATTTTCACCAGGCGGATTAACCAATCAAATTGAAATATTCAAATCAAATTAAATTATTCGGAAATAATCATGTGATAAAAAAATGAAATTGCCAAGACGATTTAGAATGATATTACTCTTAGAATGGAAATGTTTTATATTCAATTTACGGTGTAATCCCAATACACTCCTTTCCTGTTCAAATCGGTACATTAAGGTTCCAGACCTGAGATATTACGTGTAGAATTCTTTAAATACAAATTGTTCCGGGAATTACGATATTAATGTAGAACAGGTTAAAACTGGCATGTTGTAGACAAGTACATATCTACTTGTTAAACATTATTGTTTCAGCGTTAAAACATGGATAGGGTTAATGGTGCTTAACGCCACATTCAACAACATTTCAGTTATATCATGGCGGTCAGTTTTATTGATGGAGGAAACCGGTGCCGAATGGATTACATACACAAAACAAATGTTACTTTATAATGTATGATAGGTTATGGGTATGGTGTTTAACGCCACTTTCAACAACATTTCAGCTATATCATGGCGGTCAGTTTTATTGATGGAGGAAACAGGTGTCGAATGGACTACATACACAAAACAAATGTTACTTTTTAATGTATGATAGGTTATGGGTATGGTGTTTAACGCCACTTTCAACAACATTTCAGCTATATCATGGCGGTCAGTTTTGTTGATGGAGGAAACCGGTGCCGAATGGACTACATACACAAAACAAATGTTACTTTTTAATGTATGATAGGTTATGGGTATGAACAGTTTCTACTAAGCTTATAAATCATTTTTAAAAACGAAGATATCAAATGTAGTGCGCTCGACGTGTTTAAGAAGTAACCTTCATCAGGTACGCTCAAAATTGAAAGATTAGAAAGCCAAATTTCCTGGCTAAAAAGTAAAGTTGTTGACAATGTCACCAATAAAAACAAAACACCAGAAATATCAATGAAAACTGTATACAATACCCAGTTCGGATTCATTCACCACCACTGAGATGTTCGTTGACCTTGTGTTTAGTCGGTTTGATACTTTCTAACAACGTTCCTTGTTATAAAGGGGCCGTCGTGGTCGTAATAATGCAATCGGGGCAAATAACCACTAATTTTTTGGGTTCAAATCCCCCTAATGCTAGGCGCTCCCGATACAACAGTACTATGTGATAAAGTTTGTCAGTGACTTGCGACAGGTCGTTGATTTTCTCAGAGTACTCCGGTTTCCTTCATCAATAAAATGATATTTCTGAACAAATCACACACACTGTTTTTATATAAGCAGTTTCGTAGTGCACTGAATATCGTTGTTCAATGGTACCAACAAAAAGCACAGTAAGCATGGATCGATAAATTTCCGTGTTTAAATAGTGAGTAATCGGGATATATATGTTTTTAGAAGGGTAATAACATATATCTTGAACCATCATATCTACAAAAAATGGATTTGCGTGTTTTCTAAAATATTATGAGTCTGGATTGCTTCTCAAATTCAAATTGATGACGAATGAGTAAGAAATAGTGTTTGAACGCCAAGTGAACAATTTGACAAGATGATGATGTCAACTTTATACTCGAACAACACTCTTAGTGCTATTCTTAGAGTGATAGCTCACAGATATACATGTCACTCCACTCGGACACATTATCCCAATTCCAAGCCGACAAATCTTTGGTCTTGCTCCATAATTCTTCGTGCAGGAAATATCAATTTAATAGTGTTTAGCTTGAAATGACTGGAACACGAACCGACGATCTACCACAATTGAGGCGAGCACACTAACCGAGTTGGTCAAATTATATGCTGTTTTATACCTACTGTTGAATACCAGAAGGTAATCCAGGAAAAGAGATGTTACAAAAAGTCGCAGCAAATGTAACATGGATAACAGACATTGGAATAAATAACGATATATAAATATTAGAGAAAACAGAAGGAGCTATCTAGAATTGACACTCAAGAAACATTGGCAACAAGACAGACGACGAAGACAAACAAAACAAGCAAATACATATAGCATGGACCCCACCAAAATCCTAGGGTGATTCCATGTGCTTGCGAAGAGCAAGCAGTTTACGCTTCTTATAATACTCCCGCCGTGCATAGAGACATACTTTTCATGTAGCATTTGTGAATGACATTAACGAGTTGTTTTTTCAATAAATATATAATTGCTGTTAAGTAAATAATATAGAGACACTGTCTTTAGCTAAAATTTGTGAATGAATTATATGACTCAACATGCACCGAATTGTTAACTAGAGTAACGAGGAGTGGCACTAGTGGATCAGAAGCTGCTTAGCCATTCGGAACACCTATAGTTTTACTGGTTTTCATTGGGGTTCGTGTTGTTGCATCTAATTCTGTCTGAAATGTTTTGTCGATCATTATTTAATCGTTTTCCTTTTTTCTTGTGTACGGCTTCTGATTACACCGTCTGTATCTCCAAACTGTTCTTACGAGTTTTCTGACTTTGTCTGGAAATACTTTTAACCTGCTCATACAGAGAAACTGTTTCACACGTCGTGTTCGTGAATGACGTCTGCAAGCTTTGTGGTTCAACTTTAAGGCCAAAAAATAAATATATGTGTGTTTACTGTCACATGTCAAAAAAATATAGGGTCGGTCGGTCGGCATTAATTTTTATTTTTTTTATTTTTTAACTATCGACAAAACCGGAAATAGTCGTGCCCGGTTCCGGTATCCGATTCCGGTATTTCATTTTCGAAATTTTCGTTAAGCCGTCATTTGTATTATGACGAGTTACACAGTTTTTCTACCTTCTTTGCTCTCAAAAAAGGTTAGGGTCGGCGGCTGAAAAATAGGGTGGGTCGGGTGACTGTAAACACACATATATTTTTTTTGTCCTTACAGGGACTAAATCATTAAATGAAGCTGTAGTGTTTTGGATGTATTTACTATAAAAAATGTGAAAAAATGTTAAAGCAAAAATATATCATTAACAATTCATTATGTACATATCAATCTACAATGTGTGGCATACATTATCTATAACACAAACCTGGGGAATACAAAATTAAAATATGCATAAATTACAATATATATATCAGAATATGACATGATATATAAATAAGACGGTATTTGAATATATGGAAATATACCGTATAACCGGTAAATTTCTGCGGTGTGTCATGCCTGCTGTTCTTGGTTAAAAAGACATTTTCTGCGGTTTGAAAATCTTGCAGCCGATTTTTTTTTTTGCATACGGTCTTTAGCTACTGATAAGTTAATTCACGTCTATCGTATACTATATAATCTGAGATCACTACAAATTCGTCTTGCCAAAGCCAAAGACGATCTATTAATGTATATATACTGAATAATAATAGGTAATATAAATATTACTCAATTTGAAGTATTATCTATGTTTTGTCAAGAAAAAAGTGGAGAAAAACGTTTCGATTATGATTCTACTATCCTGTGTCAAACTGGAGGCATCGGTGTTCGCGATGTTATATAGAACGTGGACGTGCATCTACCTTCGTAATTACTATGTTAGACAACGTCAATGTTATGTCATATAGTTACGCATAAATTATAATACGTTAAAATCAAGCGAGTCTCTTTATTAAAGACAGATCAACGAATAGATAAATAAATATGGAAAAAACATTTAAACTATACGATAACGGTAAATTTAATTGGTTGAAAACATACTATAATACTGAGAAATATACCTTGTCAATTTTGGTGTTGCAATCGTGGCAATTTAATTTCATATTCTATTTAATAATCATATGATACAAACTGTTGAATGCAACTAATTTAGCAAAATGACAGTCTTGGAACTGACATTATCGCAACGCTCCGATAGAACGATCTCTGATAATGTATGTCGTGATATTCAAAACTGACGTTATTGTTTTTATTGGTTACGTGAGACTGTGTTTGACGTCATTGTTTCTATAGGTTACGTGAGACTGTGTTTGACGTCATTGTTTCCATAGGTTACGTGAGACTGTGTTTGACGTCATTGTTTCTATAGGTTACGTGAGACTGTATTTAACGTTACACTGACCTATGATTTTCAGTATCAGTCAGTTTGTGGATATTGACAATATCATTGGTTGAGATCAAAAGGAAATATATGCAAATTGCTAAAGATATATATAATCGTTTGAAAAGGGTCAAAAGGGAACATTTGAAAAATCATCAAAAACTTGCTTTGTTCAATAACATGTAATGTCAGTATGCATGTAACATGTACATATAATTCACGCATGTAGACATACACTTGTACCACCTTACAAAGAGGTAGAATTAAGGAATTATGTAATTAAAAGCAGATCCTTGTGTGGAACTACTATCATCTAAATCATTTAAATCTGGTCACACAGATATCATTCATTTCACATTCTTAACCTCTTTTCTTTTTACATGCTAAGTACTTATCAATGACCTCAAGAATTTATAGTCTATTAGATGATTGGTCTGTTAAATGTTGACCTCTACCCTGACCCAACACCGAACGTCGGTATAATTTGGAAGATCTCCAGATACAAATACAATGAAGATCCAACTAAATACAAATTTTCTTCATTACATTTAATAGTAAAATAAGTCTTTCTCTGAAAATTACTGCTCATAATTTCGTTGCATAATGAAAACGAAAAAAAAATGAACCAGTTAGGTTTGCTTGCACATGCTGCAAATAAATTGTCCAATATCTATATCTACATGGTTCAGCAATGCTATGTTACCATACTGTAGCAGTGTGTCGTCGTCTCATGTTAGACTACAGAATGTATTATGCAGCAATATGTTGTGTGTGTGTAGCTGAAGACTACAGAGTGCAACGAAGGTAAAAATCAAAGTGAAAAACACATTTTATACAATAGGATAAACGTAAAGCACAAACATGTCCCTGTAACATGATTCCTAATGAGTATCGTTTCATGGTTGATATCAACTAAAGATAACGCTCAAAAGCCCTGATGCTTATTTCCAAAGGGGTCCGTTTAGTGTTTGGAGACGTAGATCATGAATTGTGAATCAAGATTGTCAGACGTTTTTGTTTTTCTTATATCAAAATAAAAATAATTTAGAATTATCTTTTCAATTCTCGTGAAAATTACAATAGCAGTTAATTGAAATGATAATATATTTGGAAACATGATTAAAATCTATAACAAATGAGGTTATTTATCACTACTACGAATGAACCTCTTTTTACTTAGAGAAATAAAAAAAAGAGAGAACGCAGATCAACTGTATTTTTTGTCCATAAACTAATCCTGTTAAAAGTAAGAACGTTTCAATTAAGATCCAAATATCAGATGCTACAACAGATCAAGAGACCAATTAGTCTTACTCTGACATATAAGAGTAATTAAGTTATCCGGGTATCTATTATTACAAAAGGCCGAATATGGTACATCTATCATGATAATAATCATGTTTACAGAACGAGCGTATTAATTTAAGGAAAGTTGGTCAGATGATACTGAAGCTCAAGGTACACGATAATTATACTTAGAAATATCCGAGTATATTCGTGGATACACTAAGATAAAAATTATTTAAAGAATATTTTGATTTTTTGAACAGGTTATACGATATAACCTGGTTTGGGCAGTTTGCGCTTAATAAACCGCGAAGCGATTTATGAAAAGCGTAACTTTTTCCAAACCAGGTTACACAAGTATTGAAAATGTTCCTGATCATTTAATTTTTACAACGACATTTAATGATTCCTCGATTTTAATTACGATCATTTCATGAGACTATTTGAATGTGTCCTTTGCGAATGAATATATTGGCGACGTCACAATACCAATCCAGGTAATCAAGCATAAAACCACTATTGCTCTAGGCGGATAAGCCAATCAAATTGCAGTATTCACATCAAATTAAATTACATTTGTATTGCAAAGAAACATAAATTTGACTTCCGCTTATACACAAATTTATCCAGTTAAATACTATGAGGTTTGGTTGTATTTCTTAAAAGTATGGATACCATACATCTAAAAATGTTGAATAAGTAATACAATGTAATAATATGCATATAAAATAGTAAATGCATGTGTAAGATTGGTGTAAATACTATAGACAATTTACATACAATAAAAAAGTGTTCATCATCCTCGTCTTGTGATTTTCGTGTGCGTTATTATCTATAGGAATATCAGGTGGAACAATCAGATCCTTCTATATTTCTCTACAGTTTCTACATTGTGTAAAAATGTGTTTTATTGTCGTTGTAGACAAGTCGTTTGCTCTTTGAGTTTTATTGTTGTGGTTACGTCATCCTTCATCGGAACTGTAGTCCTGACATTTTTGGAAGAACTCTGAAAAGTAAATATATACATTTTAACACTTAAACAATCGCATTGGTTCATAAATAGGGGCGTTTCGTCACATGCATAAACTATAGAGAATGCCGAAGGGACAATAAAAAATTGGCAACATAAGGTACACAAAAAATAGTTAACTTCGCCACCTCTTTTGAAGTGAATACAACTAGCCAAGAGATAGTGGCAAATAATGTATGTGCTAGCGAAATGAATTGGGTCTTTTTTTTCCCACGGTTGTATTTTGCATAACATATGGACATAGAAAGAGCTTATGGTACGAGTACTCGAAACCTAGATAACTAGTAGGCCCGGAATATGATGTTATATTATTTTATTAAAAGTGATAATATAGAAAAGAGCCTGAAGATACCAAAGAGGTAATCATAATCCGTAAAATCGCAGAAGGACAGACAAAATAATGGCCCAAAGAAAAACAGGACAGAGAGACAAGCAATGATGCACAACACATACATATACAACTATATATCTGATCTGTTCAATACAAAAAAAAAACAAAAAAACGAATGGCCTAAATATATCGATTATTATTTGTTCACATTTATCTGGACCATCGCTTTAGGAAGTATCACCCAAGTGTTTAAATCATTGAATATCAGTATCAAATTGGTTTATTTATAAATATTCCTCAGGGTGATAAACGTTATAAGACTACTGTAAATGAACTTCAACAATACCAGACAAAATCAAACAAAATCCGTCAAATTGACATCTCTGGGTCAGGATTTTTATGCACTAATGGGACAAACAGTCGATATTCCTATGATATCTGATAATTATATACTTTTACGAAATATTTATTTGACGTGTGTAGATCTTCCGTGTCTTAAGGTCTGCAATTTGTCATTTCTTATAAATTGAGATATGAAATAATTATTGACTAAGAAAAATAAAGGAGAATTTCCCTAAATGATTTATATGTTTAAAGAACAGTTTGTTGCACTGGTGCGTGGTAAATGGGAAAAACATTGGAAGAAAACCTTAAACATTCTTTCTCCTGATTAATCTCTTTCGTAAATTTATCAAAAAAGACGCATTCAAAATGTAAAAGAAATTAATCATGACTGCTATTCTATAAACGAATTGGAAATATTTGTGAATTAAATGTCAAATAAAACCGTTAAATTTCTTAAATGTTAACATGTAGAGTACAAAAGAAGCCCATTATCTACCATCATTAGCAGTATAGTAACCTATTCTGAAGACAAAATAGATTTTCAGAGAATGCCAGTAAATGGTCGATCTGGATACAAAGACAAAATGGAACCAAAAAAAAACCACACAAACAACCCAAAATACCAAGAAATTCGGGACAAAAACAACTATATGTCATGCATATTGAGGACGAGAACAAGGTCAGCAACATCTTAAAACTATGTTGAAATGAGGGAGAAATGACACATCCGGGATGACTGGCAAAGTATGGAGAGATAGGTATGGGCGAACAAAATTGCATTTTGTTGCTGGTATAATCCATCTACTCTTTTTCGAATTTACAAAAGAGATCTTTAATGTGCATGACAATTTCCAAACACATAGCAAAAAATGGCTTATGTTGTAAAAGTGTTGAATTTAAGTTTCCATCATAGTGATCAATACTAAATTCGTTGAGTCAAAGATTCAATCGATTAACGCCTCTGGATTACTCCGTAGTATCTTGGAAATAGCTTTGCATTATGAGGATTAAACATTTGTTATAAGCTACAAGTTTCATTGGACTAACCTGCATATTTAATGTATTCGCCATCCTCTGTCTTTGCAAAAAGTAGTATTTCCTCGACTTCCTCATCTGACATTTTATCTCCCAGGGTCGTCATGCATCGTCTAAAGTCTCGTACGGATATTTTCCCACTCCCTTCTTTATCTAAAACCTTAAATGCCTCTAGAATATCGCATTCCTCTTCTGATTTTGTGTATATACCTCCTCGCTTTGTCACAAACTTTTCCACTTCTGCGAATGTCACACGACCACTGGCTGAAATAAGAAAACAATTCTAACTGAGTCATTCTTTGCCATTACTCAATAATTGTGCGCAAGAACTGATAAACATATGTATTACAAATATTTTGTTTTTCTTTGAATATGGAAAATGATTTTATTTCTGTTGTGATTGTAAGCAGTTGTGACCTTATTATCTCTCCATAACAAAAAAAATTGTGCATACATTTATTTTTCTACACAGCATAAAAACAAGAAGAAGAATGCCATTGCATTTTTGCATGAAATCAGATTTTGAAGACATGTAGAAAAGAAATGTACTCGCGTATATGGCAAATATATCCAAGAAGCTTATTTAGAAGCAGACCACTGTATAAGGCAAACAGCTCTCAAGAACAGGGCATAGGGAAAGCAATTCCCTAATTGACACCGACATCTTCTCAAATACAACAGTGCTATTTCTATTTAAATGCCAGACGAAACTATTTCAGTTGAGCTATTAAATTGGTCTAAAACAAAAACTGACGCGAAATATAGTCGATAACATTGGCACATAAACTTCGTAGACAATCGTGAAGCTATATGAAAATTATCAAACATAGAACGTAAAGTCTGGACATTATTTCGCAAAATGTACGTTTCAATTTCGGATAAAATCCAACAAGAAATCTTTTAAATATCTGCGATGTCTTTGCTTTCTATATTATTGTTTTAGCTGACATGTTGGATTTAAATAATTCAAAACCCATTCGCACAAGAACACTTAGCAACGACATGTCAACTGTGGAATTGTATTAGCCAATGAAAAGCCGTTTTACATAGTTGCATTGGAATATGACATATACACAATGTAATCACACAAACAGAATCGCATATACATCAATATTCCTTCTACAATTAATTATAAAACTGGGGTCAATGCCCTCTTGTAGGATCATCTTTAATCATATCCAAATATGGTATTATTGTGGCACAATGCCCTTCCTTAGATTGTTCTCATTTGCCGAAGAACAGAGCAGAAATAATTTAATTACTGATAGAAATTCTAATATAATAATTAATAATGAAAGTCATGCAACCATATACATAATGTTATGTAATATTAATAACATAATAAGATTGCTACCCATATGGCTAAAGGGGACAAAAAGGCAAATTTATCAACTGTAGATAACAGTAGTTAAGCATAATGTAAAAACAACATTACACACATCAAATAGGGGATGCAATATCGGGGATGCACAGACCAAGAAGAAGTTTGAAGAACGTGTAATTTGAATGACAGAGAATACAATTGCCCAAGAAATCAAAAGACAAAAGATTTATGAATCGAACTCTAGAGAAAAACATCAGAATACATCTAAAGGATAGCCAATCGTAATATGAAAACAAAACACTACAATCACATGAGTACATATAAACCAAAGAGATGACATACATTTATAATATTAGGGAACGTTTGTCGTAGTCCACTGGAATGTCAAAGTTTTTCATATACCAATGAATGAGGTATTGTTGTTTTACGTCAAGTGTGCAATTCTGTAGCAATGTCATCGCGCGAACAATTTATATTTCGATGAGATGATGATAATACCCGTTTTGTACTAAACCGACACGTGTAGTTGATTTTTTTAAATCGTTTGCTCACTGATACTACAGTTAGCAGGTAGATATTGTTTTTTTTTAATTTTTTTATGTGACTCCATTCGGACTCATTTTCATGATTTCGAGACAACCAGCATATGTGCATACTCCTTAATGCTTCGCGCGGAGCGGAGAAGCAGCAAACAATAATCTCATAGTGTTTAGCCTGACCCTAGCGAGGCTTAAACCCTTATACCACCATCAAATTAAATGGATAACACGAGTCGTAAAGGAACGAAATGCAAAAAGGGTATAAGATACCAAAGGAGTTATCATAATCCTTCATTCGAAGAAGGACAGACAGCACAATGGCAAAAACAAAAAGGACAAACAAGGTAAATTCATTGCAGTGAAGTGGGTTTTTAGATCATTCACCTATATTAATAAAATGTAATTTGATTATGCAATTAGTCTAGTAGTCTACCGGTTTCACATAAGACTGATTTGTATCTTTCATCTTTGGTGGTTAATTACAAGCAGCAATGTTTAAATATAATAATTTTTTGTTGGACGAATTAGAACATATTATAGAAATTTCAACAATCCATTGTTTTTCTAGGATGGTGTAAATTTGCGTTAATATCAGATAGCCAGATATTTTCTTGCAATGGTGATGGAAATCTAGTACTTTAGAACAAATTGACTATTTTTTATTTTTACATCAGACCAATTGTTTTCTATTTGTGTAACAACTTCTTCAGCTAAGCTATCTTAAGTCATTTCCTTACATCCCAAGAAATGCTTGATCATAGCAAAGAGAAAATCTGAAACGGTAAATCGAAGTACACACACTACAATGGCCAGAAGAAAAAGAAGAAATATATGTACACACAACACTACACATGAAATTTCGATTGGAATTTAGAATTGTTCCGAATGTGTGGTATTTTTTTTATTTTCATTCTATTGCCCTCAAGGAACATGGTTTACAATGGTTTATTCAAATTGGATGTCAGATTGAAGAATTCGTAGAAACGATTTTTTTCTCTGCAATAATGTAAAACAATGTTGGACATATTTATTTCACATGATTGAAATAGAATATAGGAGAAAAAAATAAGACACAATAATTCCTGAAATATTTCGATTTAAATAATCCAGTAACACCTGCGAGGAGAAAATGTATTTTAATGGACGGACAGCTACGTCAATTGATAGAAATATCTCACAAGCAGGTAATAGATACAGACTAACGTCTAGACAGTAAACATCTTGTATTTCGACTAAAATAGTTCAATTCTGGTACTTGTGTATTTAAAATATTTGTTTGATTCGAATACAGACTGTCGTCTAAGCTGTAAATCATCTTTTTGCGACTAAAATAGTTCTGGTACATGTATATTTAAAAATTTTGTTTGATTCGAACACAAACTAACGTCTATACGGTAAAACATCTTCTTAGACAAAAATAGTTCAATTCTCGAACTTGTATATTTAAAATATTTGTTCGATTCAAATAAAAACAGATTTTATAAATACATGTAAAAAATATTACAAATTTAATACATAATACTCTATGCATCATTTTAAAATGACAAGTAATTTAAATATAAATTGAAATTTAATACAAGCCATGAAATTACGTTATAATTTTGCACAATTCGGTTAATGCTTTATCTGGATTTTGAAATATGTTAACAATTTTTTGGCATAATTTTTTTAATTGAAGTTACAAATTTCATATCGGAGATATATTCATTGTAATTGATCATTCTTAGGACACTGTTATACAATTGTGGTCTTCGATTCAGGAAAGTGTATCTCATTTGTGATTTGGTATTTTCTCTATGACTGCTGATTGAAGATTCCCCCTCTTCAAAATAACTATGCATATTTTATTTTCCGACACTGAGTTGGTCCAATTGCAACAGTAATGCCCAGTAATTGCAATTAATGATTATGATGTTTATTTCAATGGAATGTATCAATAAAATGTAAATTACCTGCAACGTCTAATTCTTGTCTAGCTTCTTCTAGGTCTCTTTCTGACGGATTCCAACCAAGACAACGTAGAAAGGAACCCAAATCTCGTACAGCCATTTTCCCTTTTCTGGAAACGAACATTCCAAATGCTTCTTTAAGATCTGTAGAAAGATAAAAACAAATATACTTTATTTTGTTTTAAGGCATATAAGAACAGGTTAATGATGCCAAAAGAGTAATAAAAAGCCTAACTTATTTGTTTTGACGATGTCATTTTATGCTGTGCAAATTTACATAAATCTATTGGTAAAAGTATTTATTCTGTATTGTATTGGCTACGTTTTACTTCCCGTCCAGGACAATTAATGCCAAAATCTAGGAAGATAATCATGGCGAATGACCTGAACATCAAAATAGACCAGCCCATGTTACGGGTCCATTAAACATCTATAATAATAGAGCATAATGTATACACTGTGGAAGACAACCCTTCCGTGAGGGGCGACCGGTAGTTTTTGGGAACATACACATGGACAAGATGAAAATGGAGGAATCATGTTTAGGAGAATGAAGCGTTCCTTGTAGTGAAAACACAGCTTTCAGCAATTCATAATGCGCTAGTTTGCTATGCCCGTTGCAAGGTGCAATTTTCCGACCTTTTCGCACATTACATTCTCGCATTTTTACTTGCATAATTTATTGTTTAAAATCTCATCATGAAAATAAATTAAAAGCATAACTGATCAAATGACGCTAAGCAATAATCAGTCAATCATCACCTCGCTAACAGAAGCCTAATCTTTCTTCATTATCAGCATTGACGAGTGGGAATTTAATAAGTGTATTATAACATTTCAATATCCTATGTTAAAATTGAATTTCATTTTACAGCGACAACACGATAGATTATATAAAGTCTAACTAGGTAAAATTTTATGTTTTTTAAATCTCTTTTTCACAGCACATAATATATTTGTTCACAATTTCCTGAAATGCTATGTTCACATGATGATCTCTTGTGACATGCATAGCTCTATAAGGAAGATATAATCCAAGGAAATCAATTATTGCTACATTCCTTTCAAGTCAATCAACAGTATAGTGATTTGCGAAGCCGGAAGTAGATATAGCCATCTAATTTGACAAGCCGGAAGTAGATACAGTCCTCTAATGACTTTTATAAACTAAATGATGGCGTATTGATGTATCTGCACTACAGTAGATTAATATTACAAATGCTCAAATCAGAACTATGTTGTAGCATAATATAGATAGATGGACTTTTCTTGTTGTCAAGTCAGCAGTTTTACAGTTATATTGCAGGTCCATGTTGCACATCTTTTAATTTTTTTTATCGTTTTTGTTTTATTTACTAGAATTGGTATATGGACGGATATGGATAGATTGCAAAAGAGAAATAGATCACGGATAACTTTTGAAATGACGTCCGATCAAAGTCTAAAAGAACTGATACATGTTTTCTTCTTCGTGTAATATATGATGCATTCTCCAAACACCTGTCCAACAGAAAAATGACAAAATGACAAATAACGATCTACGAAATATTAGACAGAAATCTACAGATCGAACAACACGAGCCCCACTAGAACCCGAGGGTGAACTCATGTGTTCCGAAAGAGTTAGTAGATCCTGCTCCACATAAGACACCCATTGGATTAATGCTAAACGACGCGAACATCATCTCATATGGAAATCATGTTGGACACACCTATGCGTAAATAAATACAAGTAAATAAGGGTAATAACAAAATTACCGAACTCCGAACAATCTTCCAAAGGGAAAGTCAAAACTCATAAATATATAAACAGACAAAATCAGTCAACAACCAGAAAACTGTGAAAACCGTAATATAACAACAAATAACAACAAAGGGGTTACAATGAAAACCAAACTCGCATAGTAGACAATAAGATCATATTTCCAAAAGATACATATGGTAAGAATAAAAACGCAGATATCCAATTTTAGTGCGCACGACGTGTTTCTAGGATAACCTTCATCAGGTATGCTCATAGTCAAAACATTGGAAAGACAAATAAAGGGTATAAAAAGAATAGCCAACATCGACTAAGGTTACCTATGCCCGAGTGAGGGAATTTGATTTGATTTGATTTATTGTGCTTAACACCACTTTCAGCAATATTTCAGCTATATCATGGCGACCAGTTTTAGTGGTGGAAGAAGCCAGAGTACCCGGAGAGAACCATCAACCATGGGCAATCAACTGGTAAACTTTATCACTTGCGACTGCGAGTCGAGTGCACCCTTTTCTGTAATTTACAAAGCCGGACGCGAACCCACGCCGTATTGGTGATAGGCTTGTATGAGTTGTTGGGTAATCAAACTACCCAACTCATTGAGCCACCTGGGCCCTCTGAGTGAGGGGAACCATAGTTTAACATGTAAAATAATATTAAATAAAAAGGTAGATATCTAATGTTAATTGGCACGACGTGTTTCTAGAATAACCTTGATTAGGTACGGACAAATAAATTAAAGGTGAACAGATGGGTCTAAACAGGATAGCCCAAATCTACTATGGTACAAAAAAGTTTTCCTATGCACAAAGGAGAAAATCATACCATTAAAGACATACAGCGTGATTTGAAGTAATATAGCCAAATAGTAAAGTTTTATCTATATCTATTGAAATCTTGATTCCATCCTTTTCCCACGCCATTTAATTGTTAGTGTCAGGAATTTCAGATAAATAATAAATATTACCGTCTTCTATATCTTGTGTAGACAGAAATTTATCACATTTGTCGATGAAACGTCTAATTTAACGTGAGTATAACAGACAGATATAAAGTATACTGCCCGCTTGATTTGATGTTTTCTTGTAGCAGTGTATATAAAACGTATCGAGGGAAAACGAAAATATTAGGTTGATGTCTTGTTCACTCATTTATTGCATATAAAAGTACATCTTAGGAGATTTATTGTGTCAAGCTACTGTGTATGCAGCCAAACCTGCCTATGCGGTCATCTGTATTAAAAGGTCGCATTTTGCTTGTCCTGTCATTAAAGATGTCATGTGAATTGAACCTCTTTAAAGTCTATAAATGCAATAAATACAATTATGACTGATAAGTAGTAAGTAACAAATCAACTGTCGTGATATCTTATTATACTTGTTCTAAGACAGGTGAATCATAATTGTTATATGTATATATCTGTATTAAGAGGTCAACTTTGGGACAAAGGTCAAAACGGTCATTTAAGACAGGTGATCTCTTTAAAGAGGTTCAATTCACATGACATTCTTTATGACAGGACAAGCAAAATGCGACCTTTTATTACAGATGACCGCATAGGCAGGTTTGACTGCATACACATGTTGATATTGGTGGAATTGTTGACCATTTCAAATCAGCCTATCATCTCAAACATTGAACTCTAAAATGACTAAGACATATTGCACTGGAAATCCATGACCTTGCTTGGGGACAGAACAACAATGTGGCGAGGTTAAACCAATTAATGGGATCCAAATGTACTTAGTACATGACACATATGTCAGACTCATTATGGTGAGGACATATCACTTGCAAATATGATGTTTGTCGGATTCTTGTAATCATACATGTTAATGTAGTCTAAGCAATAAATCATTCAGACAAAAATAAACTATTGGATTTTGTCTTTAAAGGACAATATATAACAATTTTTAGTGGGGTTCGTGTTACTCAATCTTTAGTTTTATGCGTATGTTTTGTAGATCTTTGTTTGTCCTTTTGGCCATTGTGCTGTCTGGTTTTCTTCGCTTTACGGATTCTGATTACCCCTTAGGCATCTTCAAACTCTTCATATTATGATTGCTTTCATCTTTTCCCGCTATTGTCCAACAACGTTTTCACATGTACGTTAATGTGATTCTTTTATTTTTCTACACACATTTTTTACATTTGATATTCTATTTACGGAGTACAAACCTTGTTTCTGATCTTCATTTAATTCTTCAATATCGTCAAGGGATAGAGATCTTTTAGACTAAAATGAAGAAAAAAAGAATAAGTTTTTAACAACACATTATTTAGTTATTACAACAGCTAACAATACGATACACCTTTTGTTAGCAGAGGTTGAATACGAAACACTGACAAAATAAGACCAAGTTACTATCAAAATAATCTTCAAAGTTACTACAACAGTTAGCAATACGATTAACCTTTTGTTAGAAGAGGTTGAATACGAAACACTGACAAAATATAGGACTACACACAAAGCTAACAATAATTTAACGCCTTTCAATTTGAGCCACACTCAATAACCCTCTTTTAACAGCTTTGTTTGTGTGCAAATAAAAATGGAGAAACATTTTAAATATTGTAATAATCGTTTAACGCATTTCAAATGCATCCATGCTCAATAATCCTTTTATAACAGTTTGTTTGTGTTTAAATAAATATGGAGAAACATTTTAAAAACTGTACTTAGTCATTTTTGGGTTTTTGTTTCTCCACTTTGAAATATCAAAATAGCTGGAATTCCATTACATGTTTTCTATATTTTAAAGTGAGCAATTTTGCATCAAATTCAGTGTTTTAAGAGCAATTATATGTAATGACCAAAATGGGTCGGAAATGGTATATCACAAATTTTGAAATTTGTTGGACACAATGATAGCCTTGCATTAGAGTAACAAAACCTTACAATGTTTTCCGGTAAAACACTCTCGTTACCATAGCAACAACTATTTCACTGCAATGATATTGCTACACATTTAAAATATAAAAGAAGACGCTTCTTTTCTATTATGTATTCTCATTATATAATTCACTTGATCATCATGAGTCAAATTGGTTCGGTAAACAACACTAAACATATCTTGTTGTATAGGCAACAGCGTATACGAACCATTTATATGGATATATCATAGCTATGTAAAATGGATGTTAAGCACAAAAAAGTCTACCAAACATCAATTAGAATTAAAAGTAAGTAATGTTTATACCAATGGTTTCCGAGTTAAATGGGTAAACAATCGAACGCAAAGCCTGAGATAATTTGTTACATGAAGCCATGCAATATCACATCTCATCGTTGATGATTGCATGGTTCTCTGAGAGTAATAAAACTACAGCCCAGATTTAGAGTGTGCAGTATCTCGTATCTGCGTTTATAATTTCAAAGTTCTTACATTCTGGTATATAAAGGATAAAATGATCAAAGGAAAAGAATGCATTCATGTTACAAAGGCTGTATATCACATTGTTGATTTCAACAGAGCTATAGATACAAAAAACATTCCCCCTGAAACACACGGAGAAATCAAAAGATATTTTAAATCCCTTTTTGCTGTCCTTCATTCTACTATCACCATATGAAACGACCTTTGACAAAAAGAGTTCGAACATATCAATAAGATAATCAGAATCCGTATATCAAAGAAGAACAGACAACACAATGGCCAAAAGAAGAAGAACAGACAACACAATGGCCAAAAGAAAAAGAACAGACAACACAATGGCCAAAAGAAAAAGAACAGACAACACAATGGCCAAAAGAAGAAGAACAGACAACACAATGGCCAAAAGAAGAAGAACAGACAACACAATGGCCAAAAGAAGAAGAACAGACAACACAATGGCCAAAAGAAGAAGAACAGACAACACAATGGCCAAAAGAAGAAGTACAGACAACACAATGGCCAAAAGAAGAAGTACAGACAACACAATGGCCAAAAGAAGAAGTACAGACAACACAATGGCCAAAAGAAGAAGAACAGACAACACAATGGCCAAAAGAAGAAGAACAGACAACACAATGGCCAAAAGAAGAAGAACAGACAACACAATGGCCAAAAGAAGAAGAACAGACAACACAATGGCCAAAAGAAGAAGAACAGACAACACAATGGCCAAAAGAAGAAGAACAGACAACACAATGGCCAAAAGAAGAAGAACAGACAACACAATGGCCAAAAGAAGAAGTACAGACAACACAATGGCCAAAAGAAGAAGTACAGACAACACAATGGCCAAAAGAAGAAGTACAGACAACACAATGGCCAAAAGAAAAAGAACAGACAACACAATGGCCAAAAGAAGAAGAACAGACAACACAATGGCCAAAAGAAGAAGAACAGACAACACAATGGCCAAAAGAAGAAGAACAGACAACACAATGGCCAAAAGAAGAAGAACAGACAACACAATGGCCAAAAGAAGAAGTACAGACAACACAATGGCCAAAAGAAGAAGAACAGACAACACAATGGCCAAAAGAAGAAGAACAGACAACACAATGGCCAAAAGAAGAAGAACAGACAACACAATGGCCAAAAGAAGAAGAACAGACAACACAATGGCCAAAAGAAGAAGAACAGACAACACAATGGCCAAAAGAAGAAGTACAGACAACACAATGGCCAAAAGAAGAAGTACAGACAACACAATGGCCAAAAGAAGAAGTACAGACAACACAATGGCCAAAAGAAAAAGAACAGACAACACAATGGCCAAAAGAAGAAGAACAGACAACACAATGGCCAAAAGAAGAAGAACAGACAACACAATGGCCAAAAGAAGAAGAACAGACAACACAATGGCCAAAAGAAGAAGAACAGACAACACAATGGCCAAAAGAAGAAGTACAGACAACACAATGGCCAAAAGAAGAAGTACAGACAACACAATGGCCAAAAGAAGAAGTACAGACAACACAATGGCCAAAAGAAGAAGAACAGACAACACAATGGCCAAAAGAAGAAGAACAGACAACACAATGGCCAAAAGAAGAAGAACAGACAACACAATGGCCAAAAGAAGAAGAACAGACAACACAATGGCCAAAAGAAGAAGAACAGACAACACAATGGCCAAAAGAAGAAGAACAGACAACACAATGGCCAAAAGAAGAAGAACAGACAACACAATGGCCAAAAGAAGAAGTACAGACAACACAATGGCCAAAAGAAGAAGTACAGACAACACAATGGCCAAAAGAAGAAGTACAGACAACACAATGGCCAAAAGAAGAAGAACAGACAACACAATGGCCAAAAGAAGAAGAACAGACAACACAATGGCCAAAAGAAGAAGAACAGACAACACAATGGCCAAAAGAAGAAGAACAGACAACACAATGGCCAAAAGAAGAAGAACAGACAACACAATGGCCAAAAGAAGAAGAACAGACAACACAATGGCCAAAAGAAGAAGAACAGACAACACAATGGCCAAAAGAAGAAGAACAGACAACACAATGGCCAAAAGAAGAAGTACAAAAGGACAAACAACTGAAAGTGCATGGGGAACTCGGTAGAAACGAGGAAACTAGCCGTCTGTAGCAGTTTCATTGCGCCTACTGTTTTTTGTAATTTACAAAAGATGTTTTCAACGTGCAAATGGGGGGGGGGGGGGGGGGGGAGGGGTGGCAATCTTCAGACATGTTATCCACTTTGATCCCGCGGTCATACTTTTTTTTATTGTAAACTGGCAATCCCCTCCCAATAGCTATTCGCCACTTAGAAACGCATTGAGTGGCTCTGTGCTACACACGGATAAGCGTTGCCAATACCTAGACAATTTGAAACAAAATCATTTAATTCCAAAGATATTTCATATATGAGAAGACTTTATTTTAATTTTTCTAGATATAGCCTGGGCCGTGTGAAAATGTAATTGTTGACCCGTTGAATCGATCTGATGTAAGCGTGTAATAATTCAATTTAATGTTCATTAAATGATTTTGTCTTAACATGAGAATGCTGAATGATGACGACAGTCTAGCAATTAAGACAACTCATTAGGGATTTACCGTGTTGATTAAGGCTCTAACGACGGTTGACAGTTGACGGACATTTTACAGGGAGAAAATTGTAACATAATCACTTAGACGCTTTACACCTGGTCTCGCGTTATTTAAACTGACAGTTTACAATTTCACTTAGACGCTTGTTTAGGTAATGACGTCACAATAACACATTAAGTCTAATTTGTTTGAAATGTGTCATTAAGTAATGAAACGCCGTCTATAAATAGAAATAAATTGAAATGATTGTGTTGTTCATTTGTCAAAGCTTACTATTTATTAATCCTTTGGGACTTTGTCGTTCCTTAGAAATAAGTGTTATAAAACCTGTGTTTTCTTCTATTGTACCGGAGATATCTAATAAAAGAGTGTCGATAGGGAAAACACCAATTACTTAATTCAAGAAAATAGTGGGGCAAGGTATAAATAATGGAGCACTTAACTACAGATTTAGCGTGGGAAGTAATAAACATAGGAACCCGTAAGCACGAAATTAGCGTTGACAGTTAAATTACAGAACATTTAAACACGGGTTTAGTGTTCGAATGTAGGCAAAACTGAACACTAAACATGATGCTTTGGTTTTATGGTGTTTAACGCCACTTTCAATAATATTTCAGCTATATCGTGGTGGTCAGTTTTATTGGTGGAGGAAACCGGAGAAAACTACTAACCTGTCACAAGTCAGTGACAAACTTTATCACATAATGTTGTATCGAGTACACCTCGCCATGAGCGGGGTTCGAACTCAAAGCTTTAGTAGTGATAGGCACTGATTTCACATGTAGTTGTAAATGCAACTACCATACGATCACGACCACGACGGCCCCTCATCATGAGATAAGCGCTCTAATGTTTACACGACCGATTACTAAGATATGAGTTACACGCTGTAATGTATGCATGACCAACCATTAAAATATAATATTAGTTTTTTAATGTATACAGGCGAGAACATTTAATCATGCGTTTAACGTTCTAAATGTACACAGGACCGTACATTTAAACACGAGTTTTAACTTTATAATGTAAACATACCAAAAGAAAAGAAAAACACATGAGTTTAACATTCTAAATGCACATCACAGAACCGAACATTGAAACATTTTAATGTTCAAAGCTAAACAGGACCAAAGACAAACAACATTAGTTTAAAGTTGTCAATGTACACACGAATACTTACACACCAATATCATATACATGTACAGGGCCGAACATTGAAAGAACACGGGTATAGTGTTGGTTAGGTTTGTGAATGCGCATATTAATATGAACGGTAGAAATGATTTGTTTAAGCATAAACTAAAGTATTATTTGATTGCTGTTTTACTATCTACATGTACATGTAACCCCCACCCAAAATAAAATAGCAAACTCAAACATATTTGCTTTTTTTTATATAATACATTGTTTAAACGTGGGCTTCTATATATAAAATGTCCCTTAATAAATGTAAATTGCACTAATATTTCATTTGCAAAGTGAAAACAAAATATAGATTTCTTCGAATAGAGTTCCAAGTGTATGCTTAGTGAAAATGTATAAAGATAAGGTGTCTACAAAAATGTCAAAACTATTTTTTTATCAATGTGTGACGTAAAAGTGTCTTTGACACTTACTTCACTGAGTTTGGTGCTGCTTTGACAACTATTTTACCTATTTTGTTCAAGTATTGTTATACATACTATTATAGTGACAGCCGGAAGCTTTGAGCCGTAATGAAAGGGGGAGGGGGGGTTTGGCGCTTTAAAATCTTATTTAATCCACCATTTCTTTAGAAATGCCTGTACCAAGTCAGGGTCATTACGGTTTTCACAGTTTTCCGGTTGTTGACTGATTTTGTCTGTTTATATACTTATGAGTTTTGACTTTCCCTTTGTAAGATTGTTCGGAGTTCGGTAATTTTGTTGTTACCCTTATTTAATAAAAACGTAGATATCAAATTAAGTGCGTACTACGTTTTCATCAATTTTGCGAAATGACTATTTTGGTATATAATGATTTAATTGGTAATAAACTGGGTTTTCATATTTCCTGGTTTAAATGTGTATATTTTTAGATTTACCAATGAAATTGAAAATAAATTGATACTATCTCATGATTACAGAATCGTCTCCTGATTACAATGAAAAAGAACATGCTTGTTTTTCTTTGATAAACTACACTCTCTGTACGTAATAGCATGATTATTGTTAAGGGCTTAATCAGAATAGCCAATGTCGACCAATGAAAATGTGGATATATAATTTAGTGCACACGACGCGTTTCTGGAATAATGTTCAAATTCAGAAGATTAGAAAGCCAAATAATTTAAAAGTCTCTTGGAGGAAGTAAATATGTCAGCCACAAATCTGTTAATGTCACCTATACATGAAGGAGGAGCTCACTAGCTTTAATAATTATTATATTATTTAGGAAATGTAAATATACTCCACCAGCAGTTGTATCCATCCAGTGATAGTAATACCAACGTAGCTATATAATTTAGTGCGCATGACACATTTCTGGAATAACCTTCATGAGGTACGCTCATAGTCAAAAGATTGAGAATAAATTAACATGAGATACGATGCAAATATACACTTAGACACAAACCCAAGATGAGTAATAACTGTAAATATACACTTAGACACAAACCCAAGATGAGTAATAACTGCAAATTTACATTTAGACACAAACCAAAGATGAGTAATAACTGTAAATATACACTTAGACACAAACCAAAGATGAGTAATAAATGCATATTTACACTTAGACACAAACCAAAGATGAGTAATAACTGTAAATATATACTTAGACACAAACCAAAGATGAGTAATAACTGTAAATATACACTTAGACACAAACCAAAGATGAGTAATAACTGTAAATATATACTTAGACACATACCAAAGATGAGTAATAACTGTAAATATACACTTAGACACAAACCAAAGATGAGTAGTAACTGCAAATTTACACTTAGACACAAACCCAAGATGAGTAATAACTGCAAATGTACATTTAGACACGAATCCAAGATGAGTAATAACTGCAAATTTACACTTAGACACAAATCCAAGATGAGTAATAACTGCAAATTTACACTTAGACACAAACCCAAGATGAGTAATAACTGTAAATTTACACTTAGACACAAACCCAAGATGAGTAATAACTGCAAATATACACTTAAACACAAACCTAAGATGAGTAATAACTGCAAATTTACACTTAGACACAAACCAAAGATGAGTAATAACTGCAAATATACACTTAGACACAATCCCAAGATGAGTAATAACTGCAAATTTACACTTAGACACAAACCAAAGATGAGTAATAACTGCAAATATACACTTAGACACAAATCCAAGATGAGCAATAACTGCAAATTTACACTTAGACACAAACCAAAGATGAGTAATAACTGCAAATATACACTTAGACACAAACCCAAGATGAGTAATAACTGCAAATTTACATTTAGACACAAACCCAAGATGAGTAATAACTGCAAATTAAAATTTAGACACAAACCAAAGATGAGTAATAACTGTAAATGTACACTTAGACACAAACCCAAGATGAGTAATAACTGTAAATGTACACTTAGACACAAACCCAAGATGAGTAATAACTGCAAATTTACATTTAGACACAAGCCCAAGATGAGTAATAATTGCAGATCTACACTTAGACACAAACCCAAGATGAGTAATAACTCCAAATTTACACTTAGCCACAAACCCAAGATGAGTAATAACTGTAAATTTACAATTAGACACAAACCAAAGATGTCTAATAACTGCAAATATACACTTAGACACAAATTCAAGATGAGTAATAACTGCAAATTTACACTTAGACACAAACCCAAGATGAGTAATAACTGCAAATATACACTTAGACACGAACCCAAGATGAGTAATAACTGCAAATTTACACTTAGACACAAACCCAAGATGAGTAATAACTGCAAATTTACACTTAGACACAAACCCAAGATGAGTAATAACTGCAAATATACACTTAGACACAAACCCAAGATGTACAATATTTGAAAATGTACACTTAGACACAAACCAAAGATGAGTAATAACTGTAAATATACACTTAGACACAAACCAAAGATGAGCCATAACTGTAAATATACACTTAGACACAAACACAAGATGAGTAATAACTGCAAATTTACATTTAGACACAAACCCAAGATGAGTAATAACTGCAAATATACACTTAGACACAAATCCAAGATGAGCAATAACTGCAAATTTACACTTAGACACAAACCCAAAGATGAGTAATAACTGTAAATATACACTTAGACAACAACCCAAGATGAGTAATAACTGCAAATTTACATTTAGACACAAACCCAAGATGAGTAATAACTGTAAATGTACACTTAGACACAAACCCAAGATGAGTAATAGCTGCAAATTTACACTTAGAAACAAACCCAAGATGAGTAATAACTGCAAATTTACATTTAGACTCAAGCCCAAGATGAGTAATAACTGCAAATTTACACTTAGACACAAACCCAAGATGAGTAATAACTGTAAATTTACACTTAGACGCAAACCGAAGATGAGCAATAACTGCAAATATACACTTAGACACAAACTCAAGATGAGTAATAAATCCAAATTTACACTTAGACACAAACCAAAGATGAGTAATAGCTGCAAATATACACTTAGACACAAACCAAAGATGAGTAATAACTGCAAATTTACAATTAGACACAAACCAAAGATGTCTAATAACTGCAAATATACACTTAGACACAAATTCAAGATGAGTAATAACTGCAAATTTACACTTAGACACAAACCCAAGATGACTAATAACTGCAAATATACACTTAGACACAAACCCAAGATGAGTAATAACTGCAAATTTACACTTAGACACAAACCCAAGATGAGTAATAATTGCAAATTTACACTTAGATACAAATTCAAGATGAGTAATAACTGCAAATTTACAGTTAGACACAAACCCAAGATGAGAAATAACTGCAAATTTACACTTAGACACAAACCAAAGATGCCTAATAACTGCAAATATACACTTAGACACAAATTCAAGATGAGTAATAACTGCAAATTTACACTTAGACACAAACCCAAGATGACTAATAACTGCAAATATACACTTAGACACAAATCCAAGATGAGTAATAACTGCAAATTTACACTTAGAAACAAACCCAAGATGAGTAATAACTGCAAATTTACACTTAGACACAAACCCAAGATGAGTAATAACTGCAAATATACACTTAGACACAAACCCAAGATGTGCAATATCTGAAAATTTACACTTAGACACAAACCAAAGATGAGTAATAACTGTAAATATACACTTAGACACAAACCAAAGATGAGCAATAACTGTAAATATACACTTAGACACAAATCCAAGATGAGTAATAACTGCAAATTTACATTTAGACACAAACCCAAGATGAGTAATAGCTGCAAATATACACTTAGACACAAACCCAAGATGAGTAATATCTGCAAATTTACACTTAGACACAAACCCAAGATGAGTAATAACTGTAAATATACACTTTGACACAAACCCAAGATGAGTAATAACTGTAAATATACACTTAGACACAAGCCCAAGATGAGTAATAACTGTAAATATACACTTAGACACAAACCCAAGATGAGTAATAACTGCAAATTTACATTTAGACACAAACTCAAGATGAGTAATAAATGTAAATTTACACTTAGACACAAACCCAAGATGAGTAATAACTGTAAATATACACTTAGACACAAACCCAAGATGAGTAATAACTGTAAATATACACTTAGACACAAACCAAAGATGAGTAATAACTGCAAATTGCCGTTCTACATTTCGTTCAGAGTAGGATCTTCAACAATTAGAACAATCTACAACCTAAATTGAGTGTAACACAGCCCTATCATGCTGTTGTGAGGTTCCCTCTACTTTTGTAGATAAACGCTACATACAGGTATATATTTGTAGTTTTTATATTAGTTCGTGTAAAAATAAAAATACCTCAACCCGAAAGTGAACTTTGTCAATGTTATGTACTCTGTAAGATGACTATTGAACGGACAATTTTATTATTACTATATATATATATATATAAACGTATAACATTTTAAAGCTTCCGGTACGACGTATATTGATAGAACCAGGAAGTAAAAATAGAAAGAATGATTGTTTTAATATAAATAATGGTACAAATCAATGCATAACGGTCTCAGGCAATTTGTTTTTCTTTTATTTGTCTTCGATTCAATAACAATAAAAACGAATATAGGTCATAACTATTATATTGTTCTTCCTTAATTGAAAAAGCTTTTTTTGAGATTTATAAGGAAATTAATTCGAAAGCAGCACCTCATAAAACAGTATTATACAATTTCGTGGAGAAATACGTTGGAAATAAATTCGGAGTTATCAACAAGGAAACAAAATAAGGGTGAAGTAATCTTACAAACACCGCAAACACAATGTCCTACATAAAATTACGAGGTTACAAAGATACAGAAAAAAAGATAAAATCGTAAGAAAACCAGATGTTTTAATATAGTTTCAGTAAGTCAGTGAGTAATTGCTGTTTAGCGCGAAATGAGCAATTGTTCAGCCATACCATAGCCAGAAGAAGTTACATTCGATGAGATGATCCTGATGTACTTAGTTGGATTTTATTGATAATTCCATCATATATCAGAATGCTGTCTTTTGATTGGTTGAAGAAAGGGGTATTTTTTTTTACCAATTCTTCGTTTTTCCAGCTTTTCCTCCATAGCCGGGATATTTGCCTAAAAATATCCCGGTACTATAGGAAAATATCTCTCTCGAGACGAAATCCCTTCTTTAAATAGTTTATGATGTCGCGGATGTTATTCGAATTACTCGGGTTTCTTCTTTCAGCCAACGCTAAAGTAAAGAAAAGGACGACAGTGTCAGCGTTATGTTTGAATTCATTTGCATTAATTTTTTTTAGCGTGTTGTATGTTAAAGCAAAACCGTGATTTATTTTATTTTTGAATTTGTTCCAGAATTTATACATTGGTCACTTCTTTGAAAAGATTTTTCCTGTTTTCGTAGATTGATTTTAAGTCTCAGTTGAAAATCAAATGATCGAGGTGGTCTGAAGTTCTGAACCTGCTTGCATGCCACTGTTTTATTTGCTGTTAAATATTCGGCGGAATTAAACAAATATATCCTGTTAGTGAGGGTTATTTGCGAAAAATACAGGTTTCGAGGACAGTCAAATGTCCCTCGGCGCTAAAGCGGCTCGGGATATTTGCCTCTCCTCTCAACCGATATTTTTCGCAAATAACCCTCACTAACAGGATATATTTGTATAATAAAGGTAATAACAAAATTACCGAACTCCGAACAATCTTACAAAGGGAAAGTCAAAACTCATAATTATATAAACAGACAAAATCAGTCAACAACCGGAAAACTGTGAAAACCGTAATGACCCTGACTTGGTACAGGCATTTCTAAAGAAATGGTGGGTTGAATCAGATTTTAAGGCGCCAAACCTCCCGCTCTCATTACGGTTCAAAGGTTCCGGCTGTCACTGTAACAGTATTTAAATACAGGAACAAAATAGGTAAAATAGTAGTCAAAGCAGTACCATATTCGGTGACGTAAATGTCAAAAATATTTTTACGTCACACATTGACAATAGTATGAAAAGTATTTATTGCATTTAAAATTAAATTAACATAGCCAAGCGTATCTAAGAATAGCAGCGCTCTCAGCATTATGCGAGCAGAATCTGTACTTTAAAAAGTTGAGCGATTTTATTCTAAAATATGTTGAAGCGAAGGAGAACGGACCAGTCAACAAGAAATCAGAATTAAAACAAAATGCTAACTTACCGGAAGAAAGATGGAATTCCTCCCTACTCCATAAATTTCATAGTAAGTAGATGGAATAATTTGAAATACCATGTTGAATTAACTTTCATTTCCGAAAAAAAAATTCAGAATAACTTTCACCTTTACAGGGGCTTTCCGTGGACATATATCTCCAAATACCCTGCTCTATACAAATGAGTATTTTGTTTTTATTAAACTCATATGGGCAAGAAATGTTTCATCGAAATTCTTATACAGTTGACAACAAAGTGATATCCGTCCCCAATAGCATAATAAACATTATAATTAACAAACTACTTTCAGGACCATCAATATAATCCTGCACACACGGTGAGGAAATAAGAATTGATTACTTTCTGACTTATTTCTGCACGCAATTGTATAATACGGTTTTATGGGGAGCTACTTTCTAATTAATTTCCTTATAAATCCCAGATAAAGCTTTTTCAATTAAGGAGGAACAATATAATAGTAATGACCTATATTTTCTTTTAAATTGTTATTGAATTGAATCAAATCAAAGAAAACCAAAATTGTCTGAGACCGTTAATACATTGATTGGTGTCCATTATTTAAATTGAAACAATCATTTTTTTTCTATTTCCTGATTCCTGACGCTATATATAAGACATCGAAATTTTATGTTATTGTTTTTTATTTATATAGGAATTATGAAACTGTCTGTTCAATAGAGTAATCTTGAAGAGTACATAACACTGTCAAAGACCAGGGTCGTCTTGATCGTATGATAGTTGGATTTACAACTTCAATTGCAATCAGTGCCTATCAGTGCGAAAGATCTGAGTTCGACAATATTTGATAACGTTTGTCAGTGACTTCCGGCTAGTCGATGGTTTTCACCGGGTACTTCAGCTTCCTCCACCAACAAAACTGACCGCCACGACATAGCTGAAACACTGTTGAAAGTGGCGTTAAACACCATGACACTAACCACAGCAAATAAATGCACTTATAATAATTCATTTGTTTTGACTAAACAAATCAGTACTCCGTTGTTTACTTTGGAAATTGGAAATAAACCGAAATGGGATCAAATGAGCTAGCATTAATTAAGATAAAAAATAAACAGATTTAATCAAATAATTTAGAGACTTGTTATTACTAATGATCTTTTAGTCAAATTATTAAATACAATGTTTATTTGTTACTTTGTACTAGACATACAATTGGATTGTTGTTGCCTTACCCAACTTCGTACTATTCTGATGGCAGCTTAAACCAAATTATACCGGGTCTGTGTTTTCTTATAGCGGTCTAGAACTTGTTGGTACTTGTTATACGAAATACGAAAATATGCTTCAAAACGGTCCAAATTGTCTTATTTGACGATGTATATTTGTCTTCACAAACTGTTTAATATGTACCCATTGGCGGCCCAAGTTGCATGTCATTTTTGGACACAGTCCTAGTTATCGGAGTGATAGTTTATCTTGTAGCCTTTGTGTCAAACCTGCCCATGCAGTCACCTCTATTAAGCAGTCACGTTTCTTATCAGGCCTTCTTGCTTTGTCCAAAAGGCAGCATCTTAATATGTATTGCTTAGACATTTGCCACCTTAGTTTGTGGTACCGTTGAGGGTACACACGCTCCATACAGATAACTAATTTGTAAATTCTTTCGGGAGAATTTAAAAGTTAAAGAAACAGGACTTACAGGTCTAAAATTGTCAATTTACTCCAATAATTAACAAAAGATTGAAAATGAAGTGCGGTATGTTTATAATTTCAAATTATGTCATTAATACAAAATGTAAATCCGAGGCAATAAACCAGTAGAGTAGTTAATTGAAAATATGAAATTGATCTGGTGCAACTTTTCCGTCCCTACTCTATTCGCAATACTTATCCAATGGCGGTCAAACGTCGTTGCTCGCATGTCCCTCTCACTCATATCTGCAATTTTTAGATATGTTCGACGCCGGTATCGTCATGAATATGCATGGATACATTGTATTTGCCACTGGAGCTTATTGTTTGTATATTTGGTAGAAATAATTCATTGTTTCTCTAAGGTCCAGCAACACATATTTCATCATTATGTAAGACGAAAACAAAACAATGAAAGCAATAAAGAAATGATAAAGGATAGGACAACCGCATTATCGACTTCTGACTAAAAGTGTGGGGAGCTAGATAGGGACACACATTTAATCTTCTGAAGCGACTACAGTGCACCTACCCTGTTTCGAAATCTACCAAAGTGGTATTTAACCTGCAGGAATCGTGGGAAGAGTTTGACGATGTCTGAGGAGTAATCGGAATCCGTAAATCGAACACAAAAAGACAACACAATGGCCAAATAATGGACAAAAAGACAAACAACGATCTACAAAACACTACACAGAAAACTAAACATCGAGCAATGCGAAACCCACTAAAGCCATGGGTGAACTCAGATATGTGCCACTCTCCAAAACACGTTACCCGCTATCATCCACGCACGACCAGGTTTTCTGTATTATGATATGTACATGAATTGTACATTGCATGATTCAGCCTAATCCTGGGTAAATATATGCATCAAGTCCTGTTTGTTACTGAAATATTTGTTTTGAAATGCCCAGTCCAGATTACAGAGGAAATTGTTTCACATTTGAATAAAAAGTTATACTATATGCTATGAAGAGTTTGGAGATACCGAAGGGGTAATCAGAATCCATAAATCGAAGAAGGACAGACAACACAATGTCCAAAAAAGGACAAGCAACCATCTACAAAACACTATACATTGTACTGTTTTAATGATATGTCACTATGTTAAGATATATCTGTAGATTGAGTTACGGCTTCTAGCTACCACACTGGTTCTTCAAGTTTATCTCAAAAGTGACACAGGGTTGAGACAAAGGGCTAAAGTTTCAATTCCACAGAAATCGAGAACAGAATGGATACAGTCGGAAAGATTAGCCTTGTAAAATATCACTAACGACAACTCCTGACAAGCTCGCTTATAATGATTTGCTGAGAGTTATGTTTATATGCAAGGAGTGTGGCATCCTCGATACAAGAAACACCCGTGTATGACCCTTCTTAAAAAGGTAATGGATTTTAACGCCACTTTTAGCAATATTTCAGCTATATCGTGCCGGGGAGTTTTATTGGTGAAGGACACCGGAGTACCCGGAGAAAACAACCAAACTATCACAAGACACTGACAAACTTTATTCCATAATGTTTTATCCAGTGCACCTCGCCATGAGCAGGATTCGAACTCACAGCCATTGCGGCTTTGTAGGCACTGATTGCATAGGTTGTAAATTCAACTACCATACGATCACGACCGCGATGACCTCGTCCTTCCTACAAGGGAATGAAAAATGTTGTCATGTTGTTATAATGTCCTTCAATATCTATTCATAGCTGTAGAAATTAAAACGTAGATATATAATCTTGTGTACAAGGCACTTTTCTGTAATCACCTTCACCATGTACGCCCATGGTAAGGAGATTGGAAAGCAAAAAAATACAAATCTTTTAGGATGATAAACCAAAGGTCTAAATAGTATAGCCAAAATATAACTACCTCTGGCAATAAAACACACATAAACATATAAATAATGTATAAAATGTTACCTTGCCAACTTGATGTTGAACACTACATGGGGTTGAAGCTCTTCTGGGTGCTGCTATTCGTATATGTTTCATCTTGGAGAGGAGCAACTTCAAACTTATGTACGGTTTAATCTTGTTTGGGGTTTTTTTGCAGTAAAAGTACAAATTATTTGTTGTATTAGCCTCTCGCTCTTAATAATGTCATTTAAAGTGATGTCCTTCTTTATCAATTCATAGAGTTCCTTAATCCAATTTCTGGTAATGTCAATTGAAATCAGCTATTATTCTTTACAAACAGATTCTGTGAAGCATTGATTAAGCTTTTAAATTGTTTAATTGTCAAAGATGGCATTAATATCTGAATAAATTGAGCAACGTCCATGCCACTGCATATTTAAGTTCATATCCGTTTGCGAAATTAAATTATCATTCAATACTTTTCTAAGTCCAATGTACAAATGCATTGCATATCATATTCTTAAGTACACATCTCAAGGCAAAGCGTTGTTCTTGTATTATTTTGCTTTAACAATCGTCACATATAAGCAGGTCCCGATATTTCATTCATAGACTCACTATACTAGCTAGTTTTTTTTTCAGATTCACTAGCCTAACTAGTTTTAGTAGATGTGATCCGGTGCTATTGATTTTTTGTTATCTTTTGACAGGTTGTACTGAATTATCCTCCACCTGTCGAATTTTCATTTAGATTCACTGGCCAGCTTTAGATGCGATCCGGTGCTGTTGATTTTCTTTTTATCATATGACAATTTGCATTCGCACTTTCTTAATCCAATGAGTGATGTAGCAAGTATTGATGTTCATTCAGACTCACTCACTAGTAGTTTAGATGTAATCCGGTGCTGTTAAACTATTTTATTTATCCTTTGACAATTTTGTTCCGGCCTCCCTTTAATTATCCTCCTCCTGTTGAAAGCAAATCTTCAGAGTGAAGTAGCAGCTCTTGGTATTCATCCAGACTCACTTGATAGAATTGTAGATGTAATCCGGTGCTGTTGAATTTTGTCTATCTTTTGACAAACTATTTCCGGTTTTCCTTTTAGTATTCTCCTCTTGTTGAAAGTAACTCTTCAGAGTGAAGTAGAAATCTTGATATTCATTCAGATTCACTCGCTAGGGTTTTAGATGTGATCCGGTGCTGTCGAATTTTTTCTATCTTTTGACATTTTTGTTCCGGCTTTGCTTAATTATACTCCTTCTGTTGAAGGCAAATTTTCAGAGTGACGAACCATATGATTGCATTACGAACTTTACATATAGGCATATATCGATTTCTCCACGTGATAGAACAAACAACGTTGCTTATACCAATAATGTGATAAAGTAACAAGCTGCTACAATACTATATTCCTTATAAGATGTGATTAGCCTGATCAGAAAACATGTTTTAATATATACTCCATAATTGACAAATTACATTTATGATTGAAACACGAAGATGTTTGTCGATAAAAAAAATCCGATAATTAGTGCATTCCTACCTTGTGAGGAAACATTTTAGAATATTAAATACCATTAAGAAAGACGACTGCGACATCTTAAGATGGTGTTCAGTGAAAATATCTGATGTTGTCATTACTGTTGATTAAATGTAATGACAACGTCAGCAAATTAATGTATGTTATTTTCACAGTCACCGGCAATAAATAAGCATAAACTAATGTCGAAGCATTTAATTAATTGATTGATTGATTTTTGTTGCTTAAGAATAGTTTGAAGATACCAAAGGGGTAATCGGGATCCGTAAATCGAAGGACAGACAATAAAATAATCAAGCGAAAAAGGACGAAAGGACAAACAACGATCCACAAAACACTGCACGAACCCCACTAAAAACTGGAGGTGAACTCATGTGCGCCAGAAGGGTAAGCAGTTTCTGCTCCACAAGTGACACTCTTCGTGTTACTTAACGTCTACTGGTAGATATTTTATTCATATTAAGAACGAGAATAAGTTCACCAATATCTAATAAACCACAATGTGTACAGAAAAAAGTAAGAACGGGACAATCGGGACGTCAACTTCTGACTATCAATGGATAGGTATTGATAGTTTGATAGAGATGATGAATACACGTTAGAGAACACCCAAAGGGCAATCAAAAATGGAAAATCCAGAGCAAATAGCAACATAGGGTACACAATACACAATAAGAAGACAAACAAAACAATAACACAACACAATATGTGTTGGACACGACTATGCGCAAACAACAAACAATTGGAGGTAAAGACGAACCGAACATCTTTTCTATGCGGAAATCGTCGCAGACATCACAACACGTAAGGTAATCTTTTATAGCATCTGCAATGCGCTTTCTCTTTTTTTGTGTTCGAAATTTACAAAAGAAGTCTCTAAAGTGTATGGAGAATAGCACTCTACAAAACACGTTACAAACTATGGCCCACCGTACGGCTTTCTGCTTTATAACCCGACAACCCCATCGAAATATCACCCCTATCCGTAATGTGAGGACGCGCTGCTCCACTACATGGGGGATGAGACCTGCGAACCGTCACGAATGACCAGTGGAAACATTTTAGTAGCTTGTCCGACTGCACTCTGGATGTTGTTAAATGTAAGTCGATTGTCAGATAAATCAAATAGAAAAGAGGATCTACATGCACTAAACATTTAGTTTGAAATACCTGGAGACAAAAGATATTTTACTCGATTTTCACTAATATATTTTTGTCACGGAATCATAAATTACAAGCTATTTACATGTATTTAATGAATACATTTTGCATGTGAGAGAGACGGAACAAGACATTGCATTACATAAATTTTCACAAAAATATGCTCATTAAATTGATATTTTGGGAAAATTACGAAAATTCCGGAGTGTTGCTCTTTGATGTTTAGTTTTCTGTGTAATGTTTTGTAGACTGTTGTTTGTTCTTTTGTTCCTATTTGCCTTTGCATTGTCTGTCCTCCGATTGGCGGATTCTGATTGGCCCTTTGATATTTACAAACCTTACTCAGTAATTAGTGGCAGCCGACAATCTAACCAAATACTACATCACAATCCACTAAAAAGAAAACATAGAAAAAAGAAGAATAGAAGACAAATACAAATCTATGTATTTCATTGGACAGATACACAGATGTGTGTCGGTATTCTCTACATAGCAGTCAATAGTAATAGCGTACTCTGGAAAAGCCAACAACCTGCCGCATGTTCATGGGGGAGTTAAAATGTATACAAAGGTCAGACCTAGGTCTACATGTTTACATCAACTGAAAATAAAAAGTGAGATATCATCAGCCGCAGAGTTTCTACAGAAAATGGAAGGCGTGGTATTTTGGCAACGCGGTAGCACTAATGCGTTATTTTATGAATTCCGGGAGCCATATAAATGAAGAAATGAGAGGATTTCTCTTTAATTTTCATATATTATCAATATTAAGACTATTTAGTTTGATTTCAATACTGCTATCTTAATATTGAATTAATAATAGAAATACATTTAAGGTCAAATCAAGTAATATTTTGGGTATGAACCTACCTGATGACAGTTAACCAAGAATAGCGTCGTTCACACTACATTTGACACATACGTTTTATTATAATTTCCCATCTCAAATTCGACAAGGAGATAGACACCTTCCATTGTGAAAACAGAATGTACTAAAAAGGGAAGGTATGGTGCTGAACCATGCTGAAATTGCCGACCGCAAAGACTAATTACCACATCATTACGAGTGGATACACATAAACACATAGTTGGGAGGGGGTAATATATCATTAGGATATTTCGCTTAGGAACACCCATATGTATTTGCCATTTAGAAATGGTGAACAAATATATGTAGGGACTTATGAAAGAAAAGACACGATTGATGAGAATCGTACCGGACAACTGGCAACCATACCTTTACCTAGGATACATAATCACACCATAACTGCAAATTTATGACAATGTTGATGAGACACAAAAGTATCTTAAAAAGGTAATGACACACAGCATGACAATTAACATATAGGCCTAGAACGGTAGAGCAGTTACATTTGAGATAGGTATGTACATAGGTAATAATCGATGATATCATCTTTACATTTTATGAACAAGTACAACATGGTGTGATGCTGATATTATTATACAAAAAGTTTGAAAGTTTATATCTACTGACGGCGCACAGACAATGCAATTGCCACACAGGACACATATTGATCTATGCAACAATACATGAGCAAAACTGAAGATTGAGCAACACGAATCGAACTAAAAACTGGGGGTGAACTCAGGTGCTCCGGAAAGGTGAGTAGTTCCTGCTACCTTAGTAACACCCGTCGTGTTACTGCTTAAACGAAAATTACTGGATATGTAAATGTCTTAAGTAAGCCATACAAAATTCAATTTATTTGAAAGGGAAACAAATGATAGAAACGTTTGAGGATATCAAAGGGGAATTAGAAGCCGTAAATCGAAGGACAGACCATGCAATGGCCAAAAGAAAAACGTGCAAGTAACGATCTTCAAAACATTAAACAGAAAACTAAAGATCGAGTAATACGAATCCCTCTAACCACCGGGGGTGACCTCAGATGCTCTGGAAGGAAAAACATTTCTTGCTCCACATACATCTACATGTACAGTATTAGAGGACATGTGCTTTTCTCATATCTCACCTTGCAGTACAGACCCCCTATATGAATACATCATGATATATTCATATAGGGAGTTTGTACTGCAAGGTTACATTGCCCTGCTCCCATTGCTGCTCTTTATATACATTTTGGATTGATGAATTAGTGAGTGAGTGAATACCAAGTGAGTAATTTTGGACAAGTTAAGTATCAATGATGTACACTCTGCGCTTAAGTTTGTTTTCATAGTGCTAGCTCACTGAAACAACAGTGCGCTTGACAGTGAGGGGCGGTTAAGAACGAACATTTGCGACAAAAGAGATGATTTCAATTCTCCCATTCTGAACTTTCCTTCCATATGTAGCAACATTCCTGCAGCACCTGCATGTGGAGTATATATCTCTCGGTTGATGCGATATTCCAGAGCTTGTGGTTTCCATCAGGATTTCCTTGGTAAAGGGTTACTGTTAACAAGAAATCTACTGAACCAAGGGTTCCTCTTAGTAAAGTTGAAGTCGTCATTTCGAAAGTGTTATGGTCACCACCATGACTTAGTTGACCGCTATGGATTCTCTGTGTCACATATGACCACATATATGTTCCACTTGTCGTAAGCACTTCCCAATCCTTTCCTCATTCCTGACTTATCACCGGGTTTGTCACTAGTGTAGCAGGAACTGCTTACCTTTCCGGAACACCTGAGTTCACCCCCAGTGGTTAGTGGGGTTCGTGTTTCTCGATCTTTAGTTTTATATGTAGATCGTTGTTTGACCTTTTGTGTTGTCTGTTCGTCTTCGATATACGAATTTTGATTACCCCTTTGGTATCTCCAAACTCTTCGTGAAGACATGTCGTTCCACTCGTTATCCTGATTCCGAGTCAACTAGTCGTTTCGTCTTACTCCTTAGTACTGCGTGCTTCGCATGCGAATCAAAAAATACCAATTATATTGTATTGCAGTCGAACCAAACACGCTTACCATTACACCACCGATCTCCGATGTTGGTTTAGTTATATGAACTGTCATATGGATTGTAAAAACAAAAACAACCAAATAAATAAACAAACAAAAACAAAAACAAAATCCAAAAACAAAACAACAAAACAACAACAATAAAAATCCCGGAAAAAACCAAACAAACAAACAAACAACCAACCAAAAAGCAACAAAAAAAAAAACAACAACAAAACAAGTTCAACTTTAAATTCTCTGAATTTTTGACCGCTATATAATGTCTGTCCGTGAACCATAAATCACCACTTGTTCAACTGTATGTTGATGTAATTGATGATGGCAGTCAAGTAAATAGTGATAGTCGACATTCTATTAAATACTGCGACAAAACAGATTAATAAGAAAACATAAAAAGACAATGACTGAAGGAAAGAACAGAGATAAATTGGAATTCTCTTCATTAAGGTAAGTTTTATTCGTTGGAAATGCAGTTACTTGGTGAATGCCAACGACCTGACGAAAGTTCATATCGAGACAAATATGTCGGTAAAGCTGTCTATACTGGGAGGGGTTCTGAATATGGTGTTGAACACCAATTTCAACAATATTTCAGTTATATCGTGGCGGTGAGTTCTATAGGTGAAGTAATCCGGTTTAACCGTCGCAAGTCATTGACAAGCTGGATCCCATTAAGTTGTACAAATACATATCGCCATGAGCTGGATTCGAACTCACAACTGTAGTGGAGATAGACACGTATTGCATAGGTATTTGTTAATCCAACTGCCATACGACCACGACGGCTCTCATGATGATTTAATTGATAGTGACAGTTCAAGTAAATAGTCTATTAAATACTACGACAAGATAGACTAATAAGAAAACATAGAAAAGACACGAAAGAAGCCAGTTTTAATCTGGCAATAGACAAGAACAGGAATGTATCCGAATTCTCTACTTCAGTTTTATTTGTTGGATATACAGGTTACTCGGTAAACAGCAGCGACCTGTTGAAAATTCAAGTCAAGTCGGCAGCGACCTGTGGAAAGTTCAAGTCAAGTCGGCAGCGACCTGTGGAAAGTTCAAGTCAAGTAGGTGAGCTAAACTGTGAACTAGGTCTATATATGAATTGAAATCAAGCAAAATAATCAACAATGATGGCAAATAACCCTTCACGAACACTTGTCCTTCACCCCCATTTGTTTTATTTTGGTCCGTTATGCTCATCCTTTTAACTTTCAAAGTAGTGGTGTTTGTTTGTTTGCCTTCGCTTTATGCTCAATGCTCAATGCTGCCTTTGTCTCCGGATAGTCCATTCTTAATTGTTCCGTTGTTTTTTTATCTAATGTCCGTCCACTCCTGATAGGAGGTAGCGTATCACCAGGACCTTTCGATTAGGAACACCAACATATTATGTTCCCTTTACCATTATATGTCATTCAGGTGCTTGATATGGTATAATGTCACCTATGGCGAAAAGTATGTAAACTTGAAACAGGAAATGTGACATTGTATACCCTATCTAGAATCTAAATGAATATTATAGTACAACACATAGCTTTTAATTTTAAGAATTCAACCATTTGTATGCTTTCTTAACTTTACGGAGAAGCTGTTTCTGTATCTGACATTGTTTTCGTGTTGTAGAATCCACTATAAACTTCAACACCCGATACATCATAGCGATGAAATTGCAGCTCAATTCCAATTTTTTTCAAACAGAAAGTATTTATTTTACTGTCCTACGCAAGGAAAGACCATGGTGATCCGTGCTATATAGCTCGATCTTTATTTTTCTGTCTAGTGTTTTGTAAAATCGTTGTTTGTCCTTTTTTCTTTTGACCAGTGTACTGTATGTCCTTATTCTATTTACGGATTTGTATTACCCCTTTGGTCAAGAATATTTGTTTATCAATGTGTGACGTAAAAGTGTCTTTGGCATTTACTTCACTGAATATGGTACTGCTTTGACGCCTGTTTTACCTATTGTGTTCCTGTATTTAAATACTGTTATAGTGACAGCCGGAACCTTTGAACCGTAATGAGAGCGGGAGGTTTGGCGCTTTAAAATCTGATTCAACCCACCATTTCTTTAGAAATGCCTGTACCAAATCAGGGTCATTACGGTTTTCACAGTTTTCCGGTTGTTGACTGATTTTGTCTGTTTATATACTTATGAGTTTTGACTTTTCCTTTGTAAGATTGTTCGGAGTTCGGTAATTTTGTTATTACCCGTATCTTCAAATATTTCTCAGATAAACATTGCCACTACTGACAGGCGAATAACATTTTTAATCATTGACTAATCACCCAACCTATATATACGGCTCCATCAGTACAAATAGCCGGATGCAGCCTGCTTGGCGTCCAGTGAAAATACAGCATTTTTCTATACTTTAACTGTATATTAATGACAATGACATTGCACATGCGCGTACATGTTTATTTAAACAGTAATATAACATAGGCACGATAATTGTTTAGTTGTAATATAATCTAGACGTAGAACGGTATAGCAGTTAGATCTGAGACAGTTATGTACATAACTAATAATCGATTACATCATCTTTGCATTTTTGTGGACAAATACACCACGATGTGGTATTGGTCTACATGTCTAATAACTAAGTGGAGGTCATACAGTCCACGCTACCTGTGCAATTAGTCCCTATCGCAACACAAATGTTGAGTGTGAAGCCTGCTCATTGCGAAGTGCATTCGATCTAATGTTATGTGTTGAAGTTTGTCAGTAACTTGTGACAGGTCGTTGGTTTTCTCCGGGTAATCTGGTTTCCTCCACCAATTACACTGACCACCACGATATAACTGGCGTGGCGCTATACATCACAACTCTAACCCCCTCATGATGTGCGAATACCTCAGATAGTTTGAGCCTTCGTATAAAGAATACATTTCCTGCTTCCAATATATCTTTATACACATGTAATGTTTGGTAGTATCCGATAATGAGTGATTGTTGTTTAACGCCATGTGAGTAATCTTTCAGCCCTATCATGGCGAGAGGAAGGCACATATCAGTGAGATGATGATGATGTCAGATTTGTACTTGGCCAACATGCTTAGCTGGATTTGCATGGTGCTAGCTTGCTGAAACAGAAGTCCACTGGTAAATATGTCGATCGACGCACATTCATTATCAAGATTCCGAGCCATTCATTGCTTGGTCTTACTCCTTAATGCTACGTGATGCAGAGAAGCAACAAATACCAATTTTATAGACATTGACCACATTGAAGCTCGAACCCAAGATTTACCAGAATTGAGGCGAGCACGTTAACTATTACATCATATGTGAAAGAAATAAAATGGAGGAAACAAATACCTCACTGTCGCAGAATTCCAAACCTCAATCCTAAAATAATATATATATAAGAAGCTAAATCCATACTGCTATCACACATATACATGAATTAGAACACGCACTTCAATTTAAAATGGCGGGGTTAAGCTAGATGTATGCACCCAACATCCTCTTTTAGTGAAAGGATTCGATCGTGCGAGTGTTTTCCACATCATCTGTCAGAAAAGCATGAAGATACCAAAGGGGTATTCAGCAGTCGTATGTCGAAAAAGAACAGACACCACAATGACCCAAAGAAAAAGGTCAAAAGGTCAAATAATGACTTACAAAACATTACACGTGTTTCACGATATTGATGAGAATAATGTTATAATATATATGTCGTGTACTTTATCAACTTTTATGAAACGCTATGTAATATTAAGATGTAAAGAAAAGTACATCACATAATTAATACTTTTGTCAGCGCTTGGAAACTATGTCACTTCATTTCCTTTCACAAAAGCCAGTGGGTGATTTCATTCAAAATTCAGATGCCCTAGAGCCGTTGGAATGTATAACATCAATACATGAATAAAGATACAAATGAGTCATTCAACTTGTTCTACTTTTATTTCTCTATCGTATTATTGACCAGGGTATGGTACACAACACGTGGTTCAATGTATTCTCAACACCACACCTTATAAGGAATCATTTATGAATGAATCGATCTGGCGGAATTGTTCTATGTATTTTAATATCTAACAATAATTGTACGATGTTGCATTTATTTGACGACTTATGATTGGATAAAATCATTCCTAAAAATAACGACTGAAGGCAAGCCATATATGAAAATCTAGAGAATAAGATTAATACGCTTTACTGGCCAGTGGAAAATTCCATTCCTAAAAATAACGATGCAGACGATAGATAAACGTGCAGCATTGTGTACTCTATTATTGCATAATTTGACCTTGACGCTGTCCGAAATAAAGAAATATCGTAATCGATAACTGAGACGACGTATTCCAAGTGTACTTGACCAGGCTCACTATGTATATGTGTGTGTATTTTGATTAAGCATAATTAAACACAACTGCAATAAAGATGATGATTTATGTTTTCTTCTAAAATAACACAGTGGAAAAACTCTTCTTGAGACACAATAAAAAAGAAAGAAATTAGCGTTTCTAATAAACTACTAAAAAAGAATCTATTTTGTTCGATTTTCTCATCAGTAGTTGAAACACATCTCCTCTTTTTCTCCATTATGTTAAGTTACACACGGATGCAAACGATAGATAAACGTGTAGTCACGAAACGGTGCAGACGGAAAATAACAGAAGGTCAGTGGGCGGTGCTTAATTTTGTCTAGTGACCACTACGTCTTCAGCCTTAGAGCTTCCAAGAAAGTCCGTTAAACATAGTTCGTGAAGAAACCTTAGTTACTGTTTCAAGTCATAGATCAGCAACATCGTACAAAAATGTTCTAAGCTCCCGTGACCGACTATGATTATTTAGACGGTAAGTAGATAGTTGAAGGGTTCGCGCTGAAGTGCCCACCCTGCAACAATTTATTGACCGTTTAAATAATGATAGTCGGTTACTAGGGAGCTTAGAACTTATAATGTGTAGCTTAAGAAATCTTATCACTCCACAGGTTATTGGCTTTTTCTATTTTTAGTTCATTCTAAGAATTTGATTATTATTTGCATTTCCCGATAGAAAATTGTTGAAATCTATTTCAATTTGAAGTCGTAAAAGTTAATCCAATCAGCGTAAATTACACTTAAAACTCTTTATATTCCAATCAATTGACAGATCTAGGTCAGGTTGAAAAAAACTTAAATTATGAAGAGAAAGTTAATCAGCTCTTTTTTTTTTTACTTTAAGCATATTTTATTGTTCAAAAAGACAAAAGACTAATGGGAAATCGAATAAAAAAAATTCTATAAAATAATTAAACATTATTGATTTGATTGAAGATCACGTGTTGCTGCGATTCTGTCCACAACATTAGAAATAATACATAGGTGCGGTGACGGACATGAATTCCGTGTAGCATTGGCGTGATTCCCATGTTTTCACGTGTGTATAGCAATTGCCTGTGGCTTTCAGGTTAAGTGCATGCACAACTGTGCTTAATCCCACACTATGTTCTGATGAATTATATTATGGTGATGGGAAGACAATGATTTGTGTTTCCGTTAATGGTGGATCTTAAATTTAACGTTGTTTACCAATTAAGTATCAGGCTGCGTGTGGTATTTTATATTTTACTATTTTGTTAGGCATAATCCTTGAACATCTACTAACTCAACATTGCAACGGAAATATTCAATAAGTCCAAACGTTACTGACATTTTCCACACAACACTAAGCCAAGCTTAGCCGCTTCACTGGTGTAATGGTTAGCATGCTTGTGTCGGGTGTGGTAGATTGTCAGTTTGAGCCGCGGTAGTGTCAACGTAAGTACGATTGTACAATTTATATGTGTTGCTTCTCTGTTAAACATTTACTAAGGAGAAAGGAGTAAGGATTTGTTGGCTGTTATCATCCTCTTATCAAAATGTAACCTCCTCCCGATATAGCTGAGAAATTACTCATTTGGCGTTAAGCAACACTCACTCACTCACTCTGACAAATTATAGTATGAATATAGTAAGACAGAATTTGATGTTTCCGGAAATGGCAGATCTTAAATCTAACGTGGTTTACCAATTAAGTGTGATTAATTGACTTAGTAATGTTTATCGTTGTGAGACATTGGCCTTGAACATCTAATAACTTTACATTGCAAGGGAAATATTTAATTAACTCAAGCGTTCTTTACATTTTCCACATAACACAACGGTAAGCTTAACCATATCGATGGTTAGCGTGCTTGCCACGAGTGTGGTAGATAGTCTGTTTGAGTCCCGGTAGTGTTAACCTAAGAAAGACTGAAAACTTGGTATGTGTTGCTTCTCTGTTAATCATATATGTTGGCTATCATCATCATCTCATCAAAAGTTAGCTTCTTCTCGCCATGATATAGCTTGAAAATTGTTCATTTGCTGAAAAAAATAATCACTCATTCACTCACAGTGACGAATTATATTATGGAGATATTAAAACATGAATTGATGTTTTCGGTAAAGGTGGATCTTAAATCTAACGTGGTTTGCTAATTAAGTATGATAAATCGGGTTTCCTGGGATAGTGTGTGCGCTACTAGTTGTTATCTTTGTTAGACATTGGCCTTGAATATCTAATAAACATTACATTCCAACGGAAATGGCGCATAAGCTCAAACATTTTCTAAAAATAACAAGTCAAGTTCTTGACGAATTTAAGAATTATTTTAGCATACCAAAGGGTGTAATCAGAAGCAATCCCGTAATTCTACGAAGGGCAGACAACACGATGTCCGAATGTAAAAGGATAAATGACGAAAGAACAGTCGACAAAACACTATTCAGAAAACTAGACCAGAGAGCCAACAATTGGACGTAGTATGTTATGAAATCATCATTGAGCAATTACAACCGCATTGAATAAATAAACTAATACTAGCTGTGTGCGTTATATACTAATTTCTGACTTTAATATTAGATATGTTGGCTCTCAAACAATTGAGAACCACATCGATGGTGTACAGGGTCCGCGAGTGCGGTAGATAGTTGGATCAAGCCCCGGTGGGGTCAAACCAAAGACTATACAATTGATCTTATTGCTTCTGCACTAAGCACGCATCACTAAGGAGTAAGAACAAAGATTGCTTAGCTCGGAATCAGATCAGGACAATTCGTCCGAGTAGAGCGATACGTGTATCTGTGGACAGTTGTTTCAGATGATTAGAACAATCCAACTAATCGTGTTTGTTCTAGGACAAAGTGGACATCATTTAATTGAGTGGCATCTTCTTTTAGCTATGCTATATGACCGAGAGAAAAAAATGCCGACATTGCGCTAAGCAACAATCACTCACTCAAACAAGACTAATTTGTCCATATCATTTCTTTCGATAATCAAAATATCTATTTATAGACCCATACAATTGCCACCTTCTATGAACTTCTTCTCTATGAGTTTTCACTTTACGTTTAAATGTTTGGCTTTCCATTATGTTAATTTTGAAGGTACCTGATGAATGTTATTCCAATAACGCTCGCAATCACTAAATTAGATAAAAAAATATATTTTTTTGTAGCTATCGTATTCCTTGAAAATTAATTAGGAAATTACTTCTGAAATCACAGACATATGGAACTTGCGAACTTTGATCTATATGATATATTTAAGGAAAACGTTATCAATTGTTGTTTATGCATTTACCTGATCTGATAGCAATACATTTATATTCTCTCAACTTATTATTTCATTTTGAAACAAACAATATATACATTGTATTTTAATGCATTGTAAATATTACATATTACGCACAATTTTTCACACAGTCACCAAAATAAAGTCTTAAAGGGAGACATGATAATTTTTATCTTAATAAGGAAAGTTAAGAAATAATTACCGGTAGCCATATATTTATATTGTTTTTACCACGAGTTGGCACTTTATGCCGAATATTTTACCACGAGCGGAAGCAGCCTAGGTCATCCATTGTTTTTGGTTGTTCCGTTAAATGACCCGACTGAAATGTTACAATAGTATTCCATTTTTTCCCAAAGATGTTTCATGCCGATGACAAATATGTTTTGAGATTACTAAATGTTGTCATTCATGAACATCAATTCAGAAGAAAGGGAAAATACTACAAATTCCACTTCGACAAGGAGGCGTCCACGAAGCCAACAAACATCAGGGTCTTTATGCTCTAATCTGGAAGTCTTCATATGACGTCATGTTGTTTACGTGCCAAAATTGTCAACAACATTTCGCGGAATTTTAATTTGCGTGATTTTAGGCCCAGGGATATGCACAAATACTATATGTTATTCAGGATCTTCGCAAAGGATGTGGGTTTATATTTCCTGTTTGTTTTCTATATCGCCTGAGCCGATTTCTAATACACGAATGTTTATTTATTTTGTGCATTGCATACTTATCATTGTGTACCTTTTACAGGGGAGTGTCATGGAACAGCCGCTTATAAAGCACAGACCACGTCTATCTATGACGTAATCGGTCATAGATTAATATTATTTTTACCACGGGTTTGGACTCAAAGCGTTTGAAGGACGTCATATTAGAATGAGTGATCATGTAGATGTACATGCATGTGATAGGGGTTTCGATGTTGCCTCTATGTGTGATTTATCGACTGGACTTTGGAGCTGTTCCTACAGTGTTGTATTAATTCATTATTATATTTTATCAATACTTATTTTGTAAAGCTTTATTGCAGTTTAAAATAGAATTATGGGTAAAATTGATTGCAAAAGACTGATTATGAGGTCAAGGATATCACAGAAGAGGGAATATCATCAGAAATGATCAGATGAAAGAGTGACTGTGTACTGGTTATACAAAGGTATTAATGTCACATAAATTCAATAGAAAAAACGTAGAAGAAGAAAAATTCAATACCAGCCAATTCATGACCTCTCATTATCCTGCCTTAGTGCAAGCGTGCAAAATTAAACGTGGTGGGGTTAAATTAGCTAAATCGGTCCAAACCTCCTTTCTCAGCAAAGTGATACATCATGCAGATGTTTTCCACCTGTGGGTAAAATGGCCTCACATAATAGCCAGGAGAACAATGTTACTATAAAAAGCGCTAGAAATCACACTATTGGGTATTTTTTATTAACGGGATATTAAAGCTCGTTTTAACATATATTTTTTCAACTCGTGACGAAGGTTGTTTCTTTTCAATTTAATTGTAAAAACAATCCAAAAATACTTTGCACGCCCATATAATCCCTAATATCGTTAAAATATCACTTAAAAGGGTCGAAATGAATTTTTGTTCAGGAAACACAAATTCAATTAATGGAAAAACCGCAAGATATGACAGAATTATCAACGAATTATGTCACTTTTACAAAGTTTCATTGATAAAAACCGGGTTAATGTTTCATAAATATCATTTATTGAACCAATTGCAAGTTTTCATGAGATACAAAAAATTACCAAAATGAGCTTTAATATCCCTTTAAGTCTATTTTCCGAATAACCGTAAGCCTGCGAAAATCGATTTGAAATACAAAAATAGTTTGTTAATTTAGTTTGTTTCTCCCATGATCAGCACAATTTTATAACAATATGGAGCTTAATTTGATTTTAACTGCATATTTAAGGAAGAAGTTCAATGAATTCAATAATCAGGGATATGGTGAACAACCTTTAATTTATTTTAGTAATAAAAACCTAGATAACAAATAGTAAGTGACTTCAGAAGAAAAAGTTCCTAAATCATATTTTCTTCGCAAATTTAAAATCAATGTATTGTATGATTAGTTAAATTGAGCGAGAACTTTGAAACTATGTGTAGCCTTCAACTACTGGTTTAGAATAAATATAATCACGACAAAAGTAAAATGTCATAAACATGTATTTTAAATATATATATATAATGTTCTGTGTATTGTTTAATTATTATTATTTGTCATTTATCTTTTTCCTTATTGTCTGTCCTTCAATTTACGAATCTGACCTTAATGTGTCTTTAAACACGTCGTTTGTTCTCTTAGTGAAGGCAAGGTTAAAGTAAATTCAGAGGTGTGTTTTGGTAATTGGAAAATAAATTAAACAGTAATAATCGACAATATAACCAAAACACAACAATATGACACAACAATAACTGGGAGTAAATTCAGGTGAATTGTTGTTTTCACAAATGACACACTACGTGTTACTGATAGGCTACACATCTATTAAACCTTAAATTGATAAAGTTTGTCAGTGACATGCGACAGGTCGGTGGTTCTATCCAGGCATAGGATGAGGCGTGTACCTTTACAACTCTAGCTAAGGACAATCTTCTAAATTGCTTAGAGAAATTATATAACAATAGAGAGAAAAGGGACTTGTTTAAGAATTATGTGGCTTCTGGGGGCAATTTTATCACTGACATAGCAGACGATTATTTGCTGTAATCTTGCTTATTTGATATATATTATTACAAACGTAGATATCAAATTTAATGCACACGACACGTTTCTGAAATAACCTCCATCAGTCAAAATATATGAAAACCAAGCAATTTAAAAGTCTTTGTGAGCACGAAAACCAAAGAACCTAAACAGTAGAGTCAAAATCAGCCAAGGTCACATATGCCTGAGTGAGGAGAACCTTAGTTTTAATAATAATTACATGATTTAAGGGTGTAGGTCAATTTTTTTTAAATTTGCATTATTGAATAATTATGGCTAATGTCATTATCTGTCAAAGTTTCAAGAAATTTGACCGTGCCGTTATTTCCATAGCACATCCTAAAAATAGCAATTTTGGGGGCATTCTTGACGCCAGATGGTAATACTAGTTTCGGAAGCTTCTAATAGATATATGCATTTATTTCTGGTTGAAAGGGAATATTTTGGCTTTAATACACTTGACAGTGTTATTGCTGAATAAATATGAAATAATATATAAGGGTAATAACAAAATTACCGAACTCCGAACAATCTTCCAAAGGGAAAGTCAAACCTCATCAGTATATAAACAGACAAAATCAGTCAACAACCGGAAAACTGTGAAACCCGTAATGACCCTGACTTGGTACAGGCATTTCTAAAGAAATGGTGGGTTGAATCAGATTTCAAAGTGCCAAATCTCCCCCTTTCATTACGGTTCAAAGTTTCCGGCTGTCACTATAACAGTATTTACAACAATACCTGAACAAAACAGGTAAAACAGTTGTCAAATCAGCGCCAAACTCAGTGAAGTAAATGTCAAAAACACTTTTACGTCACACATTGATAAAGAAAATTTTTTGACATTTTTGTTGAAACCTTATCTTTATACATCTTCACTATATGAAAATCCATCGTTTATAATTTTTCTGCAGAGTCGGAATATATTTCGACAAGATCTTGGTATCGGAATATAAACTTTTTAAGAGATCGAATAAGGCGAATCTTTTAATAGCCCTGGTCCAGTAGCCTGTTTCTCAGATGAAGATGACGTTTCAGGAAATCAGAATAATTGCTACTGGCCCTTACATAACGAATCAATTGCGAGATGTAAACACCATATGCAGGAGAAGCTGGTATATTGCTGCACATATTTGGAAAATTGATGATCTTAAAATTGAAGTTCATGATAAATGTTAGTACTGATTTGACCACTGTCGTCAAATTCGAGGTATAAGTCCAAAAATGATGCTGACGAAGCGGTATCTGTGGTCTCTTTAACTTCCAGCTCTGGAGGATATATCAATGGAAGAAATTCTGCAAATCTAGAATAATTGATAGATAAAGCGTCATCAATGTACCTGTATGTGAAATTAAAGGCTCTAGCCTCATGAATCTTCTTATCTTTTACAAGCTTTTGAAGAAACTCCGACTCATATGAGTATAAAAATAAATCGGCTAGAAGAGGGGCACAATTCGTACCCATTGGTATGCCGACGACCTGCTGAAACAGTGTCCCTCCAAAGGAGACAAATACGTTATCGATGAGGAACTCCAGCATACTGATCACTTGTTCCTCGGAGTAGCATGTTTTACCTTTTTGAATTTTGTTTGAAAAATATGTGGAATTGTAGCCTAACACAACAAATTGTGAGCCATAATTTCTATGACTGAAAGCTTTGTGAATTGTTTCTTTTAAGAGATCATTACATGACATTTTCCATATTGGCCCTGGTATCAGCCCGAGACTTCGCTGTCGGGCTTGATATGGGTCGAGGGCAGATACCAGGGACGATATGGAACATTTCATGTCATAATCTATTTATCACACATTTTACATTGACTTGTTTTCAAGCATTGACTTTTCTATTGCAGAAAAGATCTTTGAACTGACAAAATGCGATAATAAATCCTTAAGAGAGTTGCCTTTGTTCAACTTGCAAATATTTTTGCTTCGGGTTTTGTACAATGACGTTAGAAAGTGTTTGTAAAATCTACCCAAAACGTTGACATTTGAATGGAAATTCCTATTCAAGACGACGTATACATTTGAGCTAATTATTCCGTTTCAAGTTATTTAAATTTTAGTCCAATATTTTGAAACTTGTTAATTTGATTGAAATACGATTTTATCATCTTTCCTTGTACTTTGACATATGTTCTTTGAGACCAAGTTGCAGATACCAGAAGTTAAATTCCGGGTCAAATACGAATATTTGAAGGCCAATACGGATATTTGAAGGCCAATGCGGATAATTGAGGGTAAATACGGATATTTGCCCTGAGGGCAAATAACTAACTCTGACTTCTAGCTAGTATTGGACATTAAAAAACGAACATATTGCAAAAAAATATGTGATAACTAGTATATATGAATATCCTGTTTGGAGATAATCACATGCAAAACAGTTGCATTTGGAAAAAAGGGGGATGCCCTGAGATACAATTCTGGTATTTAAAATCTGATCTGAAAAATTCTGTCGATTAATTTCAATCAAAAAATATCACAGTAAAGAATATACATATAGACACCATTGCACAAAATTTTACAAATTTTACCGTCGGATTTTTAAAATATTAAAATTTTGTTTTTTATGGATGGCAACCAGAAAAAAATGAAATTGTCGAGGAAAGTTATTACACACTCATCCTTTGCAGTTTTTTTATTTGTAAGATTTGGGAGAGAGGATCAGATATTACCAATTGTTTTATCCAAACATAGCTTTCCATTTTTTTAACTACCATCAAATCAATTTACACCTTGGTATATATATATATATCAATCTTTGAACAGTTATTTATTTCTCTGTTTCCTGAAATAGAAATCTTTCTCAAACTGTGAGCAATCATATTGTAGGAATATAGGTTATTTTGAAGGAATTTATACATGTGAGAATTTGACATGTCACCTGCAAACTGAAAAAAGATATCAAATTTGTGAGTGAGATGGGGCATACATTCCTTGAAAATAGCCCTTATTATAAATAGATGTATAATACAATTAAGCTGGTATGATGTTGACCAACGAAATTGAGCATTCTATTGCCCCTTTGGTATCTTCAAACTATTCATTGAACAGTGGAATTATATTAAAATTAGACAAACCAAAGCAAAAAAATAAGATGATTTATGTTGATGTTCTGTAGTAACATCAGTGTTACTAATAGTCACCCTGCTGACATTTTCAGGTCACCTAATAATTGTGTTAAGGTCAAAACGGTGCAAACATGTTCATGGGGCAATGAAAATGTTTTTCATGAAACATGCATCATATAGTTTCAATATCACTTCTAGAATCACTACATTCATTCCAACATGACAATTTCTTTTCAATATAATGATATTTTTCATACCAATATATTTTAGTAATAAGTTTTTCAATGTGACTATTTTGTTTTTATAAATCATCAAGTCATTTCCTGACAAATAAAGCAATTGTACTATAGTTTCATAATATCTAAGATTCTGGTGTGTATATTTAATATATTTTTTATTGAAATGCAATGGAAGAAAAGTTGTCAAACAAAATGTGTTACACTCCTGGCATTTTTGACAACATATTTCGATGGCAATTTTTTCTGGAAAGAGATATTTCAATGATATTTTGTGAGCATAATCATATATTAATAACACACTGTTATTAGCAGCAATAAGATATAAAAAGACAAGGAGCACAGCTATGGACAGGTAAAAGGAAAAGGGGTAATTTTTGTAAACTGCCCATATACAATGTAAACAATCTGTGTTGCCAAGAAGCTTGGAATTGAAGGAGATTTTCAAACGCACAGATGACCATATATTTGAGAAGACAATGGAAATAGAGTTATCTCCCATACATACTCTAGGCCTACACCCTTAAGAACTGTAAATTTCGATAAAAAGTATATCTGATAAACCATGTCTGAAGTACTGACTACCGGGCGGATGTTACCCTCGGGGACTATAACTGATAAACCATGTCTGAAGTACTTACTACCGGGCGGATGTTACCCTCGAGGACTATAACTGATAAACCATGTCTGAAGTACTGACTACCGGGCGGATGTTACCCTCGAGGACTATATCTGATAAACCATGTCTGAAGTACTGACTACCGGGCGGATGCTACCCTCCGGGACTATAACTAATAAACCATGTCTGAAGTACTGACTACCGGGCGGATGTTACCCTCCAGGACTATATCTGATAAACCATGTCTGAAGTACTGACTACCGGGCGGATGTTACCCTCGAGGACAATAACTGATAAACCATGTCTGAAGTACTGACTACCGGGCGGATGTTACTTTCGGGGACTATAACTGATAAACCATGTCTGAAGTACTAACTACCGGGCAGATGTTACCCTCGAGGACTATAACTGATAAACCATGTCTGAAGTATTGACTACCGGGCAGATGTTACCCTCGAGGACTATAACTGATAAACCATCTCTGAAGTACTGACTACCGGGCGGATGCTACCCTCGAGGACTAAAACTGATATACCATATCTGAAGTACTGACTACCGGGCGAATGTTACCCTCGAGGACTAAAACTGATATAACATGTCTGAAGTACTGACTACCGGGCGGATGTTACCCTCGGGGACTATAACTGATAAAACATGTCTGAAGTACTGACTACCGGGCGAATGTTACCCTCGAGGACTAAAACTGATATACCATGTCTGAAGTACTGACTACCGGGCGGATGTTACCCTCGGGGACTATAACTGATAAAACATGTCTGAAGTACTGACTACCGGGCGGATGTTACCCTCGAGGACTATATCTGATAAACCATATCTGAAGTACTGACTACCGGGCGGATGTTACCCTCGAGGACTATAACTGATAAACCATATCTGAAGTACTGACTACCGGGCGGATGTTACCCTCGAGGACTATAACTGATAAACCATGTCTGAAGTACTGACTACCGGGCGGATGTTAATCTCGAGGACTATAACTGATAAACCATGCCTGAAGTACTGACTACCGGGCGGATGTTACCCTCGGGGACTATAACTGATAAACCATGTCTGAAGTACTGACTGCCGGGCGGATGTTACCTTCGGGGACTATATCTGATACACCATGTCTGAAGTACTGACTACCGGGCGGATGTTACCCTCGAGGACTATATCTGATGAACCATGTCTGAAGTACTGACTACCGGGCGGATGTTACCCTCCAGGACTATAACTGATAAACCATGTCTGAAGTACTGACTACCGGGCGAATGTTACCCTCGAGGACTATATCTGATAAACCATGTCTGAAGTATTGACTACCGGGCGGATGTTACCCTCGGAGACTATATACTGATAAACCATGTTTGAAGTACTGACTACCCGGCGGATGTTACCCTCGGGGACTATATCTGATAAACCATGTCTGAAGTACTGACTACCGGGCGGATGTTACCCTCGAGGACTATATCTGATAAACCATGTCTGAAGTACTGACTACCGGGCGGATGTTACCCTCCAGGACTATAACTGATAAACAATGTCTGAAGTACTGACTACCAGGAGAATGTTACCCTCGAGGACTATATCTGATAAACCATGTCTGAAGTACTGACTACCGGGCGGATGTTACCCTCGGGGACTATAACTGATAAACCATGTCTGAAGTACTGACTACCGGGCGGATGTTACCCTCGAGGACTATAACTGATAAACAATGTCTGAAGTACTGACTACCGGGCGGATGTTACCCTCGAGGACTATAACTGATAAACCATGTCTGAAGTACTGACTACCGGGCGGATGCTACCCTCCGGGACTATAACTAATAAACCATGTCTGAAGTACTGACTACCGTGCGGATGTTACCCTCGGGGACTATAACTGATAAACCATGTCGGAAGTACTGACTGCCGGGCGGATGTTACCTTCGGGGACTATATCTGATACACCATGTCTGAAGTACTGACTACCGGGCGGATGTTACCCTCGAGGACTATATCTGATGAACCATGTCTGAAGTACTGACTACCGGGCGGATGTTACCCTCCAGGACTATAACTGATAAGCAATGTCTGAAGTACTGACTACCGGGCGAATGTTACCCTCGAGGACTATATCTGATAAACCATGTCTGAAGTATTGACTACCGGGCGGATGTTACCCTCGGGGACTATATACTGATAAACCATGTTTGAAGTACTGACTACCCGGCGGATGTTACCCTCGGGGACTATAACTGATAAACCATGTCTGAAATACTGACTACCGGGCGGATGTTACCCTCGGGAACTATAACTGATAAACCATGTCTGAGGTACTGACTACCGGGCGGATGTTACCCTCGGGGACTATATCTGATAAACCATGTCTGAAGTACTGACTACCGGGCGGATGTTACCCTCGAGGACTATATCTGATAAACCATGTCTGAAGTACTGACTACCGGGCGGATGTTACCCTCCAGGACTATAACTGATAAACAATGTTTGAAGTACTGACTACCAGGCGAATGTTACCCTCGAGGACTATATCTGATAAACCATGTCTGAAGTACTGACTACCGGGCGGATGTTACCCTCGGGGACTATAACTGATAAACCATGTCTGAAGTACTGACTACCGGGCGGATGTTACCCTCGAGGACTATAACTGATAAACCATGTCTGAAGTACTGACTACCGGGCGGATGCTACCCTCCGGGACTATAACTAATAAACCATGTCTGAAGTACTGACTACCGGGCGGATGTTACCCTCGAGGACTATAACTGATAAACCATGTCTGAAGTACTGACTACCGGGCGAATGTTACCCTCGATGACTATAACTGATAAACCATGTGTGAAGTACTGACTACCGGGCGGATGTTACCTTCGGGGACTATATCTGATACACCATGTCTGAAGTACTGACTACCGGGCGGATGTTACCCTCGAGGACTATATCTGATGAACCATGTCTGAAGTACTGACTATCGGGCGGATGTTACCCTCCAGGACTATAACTGATAAACAATGTCTGAAGTACTGACTACCGGGCGAATGTTACCCTCGAGGACTATATCTGATAAACCATGTCTGAAGTATTGACTACCGGGCGGATGTTACCCTCGGGGACTATATACTGATAAACCATGTTTGAAGTACTGACTACCCGGCGGATGTTACCCTCGGGGACTATAACTGATAAACCATGTCTGAAATACTGACTACCGGGCGGATGTTACCCTCGGGAACTATAACTGATAAACCATGTCTGAGGTACTGACTACCGGGCGGATGTTACCCTCGGGGACTATATCTGATAAACCATGTCTGAAGTACTGACTACCGGGCGGATGTTACCCTCGAGGACTATATCTGATAAACCATGTCTGAAGTACTGACTACCGGGCGGATGTTACCCTCCAGGACTATAACTGATAAACAATGTCTGAAGTACTGACTACCAGGCGAATGTTACCCTCGAGGACTATATCTGATAAACCATGTCTGAAGTACTGACTACCGGGCGGATGTTACCCTCGGGGACTATAACTGATAAACCATGTCTGAAGTACTGACTACCGGACGGATGTTACCCTCGAGGACTATAACTGATAAACCATGTCTGAAGTACTGACTACCGGGCGGATGTTACCCTCGAGGACTATAACTGATAAACCATGTCTGAAGTACTGACTACCGGGCGCATGCTACCCTCCGGGACTATAACTAATAAACCATGTCTGAAGTACTGACTACCGGGCGGATGTTACCCTCGAGGACTATAACTGATAAACCATGTCTGAAGTATTGACTACCGGGCGAATGTTACCCTCGAGGACTATAACTGATAAACCATGTGTGAAGTACTGACTACCGGGCGGATGTTACCTTCGGGGACTATAACTGATAAACCATGTCTGAAGTACTAACTACCGGGCAGATGTTACCCTCGAGGACTATAACTGATAAACCATGTCTGAAGTACTGACTACCGGGCGGATGTTACCTTCGGGGACTATAACTGATAAACCATGTCTGAAGTACTGACTACCGGGCAGATGTTACCCTCGAGAACTATAACTGATAAACCATCTCTGAAGTACTGACTACCGGGCGGATGTTACCATCGGGGACTATAACTGATAAACCATGTCTGAAGTACTGACTACCGGGCGAATGTTACCCTCGAGGACTAAAACTGATAAACCATGTCTGAAGTACTGACTACCGGGCGGATGTTACCCTCGGGGACTATAACTGATAAACCATGTTTGAAGTACTGACTACCAGGCGGATGTTACCCTCGGGGACTATAACTGATAAACCATGTCTGAAGTACTGACTACCGGGCGGATGTTACCCTCGGGGACTATAACTGATAAACCATGTCTGAAGTACTGACTACCGGGCGGATGTTACCATCGAGGACTATAACGATAAACCATGTCTGAAGTCCTGACTACCGGGCGGATGTTACACTCGAGGACTATATCTGATAAACCATGTCTGAAGTACTGACTACCGGGCGGATGTTACCTTCGGGGACTATAACTGATAAACCATGTCTGAAGTACTGACTACCGGACTGATGTTACCCTCGAGGACTATAACTGATAAACCATGTCTGAAGTACTGACTATCGGGGGAATGTTACCCTCGAGGACTATAACTGATAAACCATGTCTGAAGTACTGACTACCAGGCGGATGTTACCCTCGAGGACTATAACTGATAAACCATGTCGGAAATACTGACTACCGGGCGGATGTTACCCTCGGGGACTATAACTGATATACCATATCTGAAGTATTGACAACCGGGCGGACGTTACCCTCGAGGACTATAACTGATAAACCATGTCTGAAGTTCTGACTACCGGGCGAATGTTACCCTCGAGGACTATTACTGATAAACCATGTCTGAAGTACTGACTACCGGGCGGATGTTACCCTCGAGGACTATAACGGATAAACCATGTCTGAAGTACTGACTACCGGGCGGATGTTACCCTCGGGGACGATAACTGATAAACCATGTCTGAAGTACTGACTACCGGGCGGATGTTACCCTCGAGGACTATATTTGATAAACCATGTCTGAACTACTGACTACCGGGCGGATGTTACCCTCGAGAACTATAGCTGATAAACCATGTCTGAAGTACTGACTACCGCGCGGATATTACCCTCGAGGACTATATCTGATAAACCATGTCTGAAGTACTGACTACCGGACGGATGTTACCCTCGAGGACTATAACTGATAAACCATGTCTGAAGTACTGACTACCGGGCGGATGTTACCCTCGAGGACTATAACTGATAAACCATGTCTGAAGTACTGACTACCGGGCGGATGTTACCTTCGGGGACTATAACTGATAAACCATGTCTGAAGTACTGACTACCGGGCAGATGTTACCCTCGAGAACTATAACTGATAAACCATCTCTGAAGTACTGACTACCGGGCGGATGTTACCATCGGGGACTATAACTGATAAACCATGTCTGAAGTACTGACTACCGGGCGAATGTTACCCTCGAGGACTAAAACTGATAAACCATGTCTGAAGTACTGACTACCGGGCGGATGTTACCCTCGGGGACTATAACTGATAAACCATGTTTGAAGTACTGACTACCAGGCGGATGTTACCCTCGGGGACTATAACTGATAAACCATGTCTGAAGTACTGACTACCGGGCGGATGTTACCCTCGGGGACTATAACTGATAAACCATGTCTGAAGTACTGACTACCGGGCGGATGTTACCATCGAGGACTATAACGATAAACCATGTCTGAAGTCCTGACTACCGGGCGGATGTTACACTCGAGGACTATATCTGATAAACCATGTCTGAAGTACTGACTACCGGGCGGATGTTACCTTCGGGGACTATAACTGATAAACCATGTCTGAAGTACTGACTACCGGACTGATGTTACCCTCGAGGACTATAACTGATAAACCATGTCTGAAGTACTGACTATCGGGGGAATGTTACCCTCGAGGACTATAACTGATAAACCATGTCTGAAGTACTGACTACCAGGCGGATGTTACCCTCGAGGACTATAACTGATAAACCATGTCGGAAATACTGACTACCGGGCGGATGTTACCCTCGGGGACTATAACTGATATACCATATCTGAAGTATTGACAACCGGGCGGACGTTACCCTCGAGGACTATAACTGATAAACCATGTCTGAAGTTCTGACTACCGGGCGAATGTTACCCTCGAGGACTATTACTGATAAACCATGTCTGAAGTACTGACTACCGGGCGGATGTTACCCTCGAGGACTATAACGGATAAACCATGTCTGAAGTACTGACTACCGGGCGGATGTTACCCTCGGGGACGATAACTGATAAACCATGTCTGAAGTACTGACTACCGGGCGGATGTTACCCTCGAGGACTATATTTGATAAACCATGTCTGAACTACTGACTACCGGGCGGATGTTACCCTCGAGAACTATAGCTGATAAACCATGTCTGAAGTACTGACTACCGCGCGGATATTACCCTCGAGGACTATATCTGATAAACCATGTCTGAAGTACTGACTACCGGACGGATGTTACCCTCGAGGACTATAACTGATAAACCATGTCTGAAGTACTGACTACCGGGCGGATGTTACCCTCGAGGACTATTACTGATAAACCATGTCTGAAGTACTGACTACCGGGCGGATGTTACCCTCGGGGACTATAACTGATAAAACATGTCTGAAGTACTGACTGCCGGGCGGATGTTACCATCGGGGACTATATCTGATAAACCATGTCTGAAGTACTGACTACCGGGCGGATGTTACCCTCGAGGACTATATCTGATAAACCATGTCTGAAGTACTGACTACCGAGCGAATGTTACCCTCGGGGACTATAACTGATAAACCATGTCTGAAGTACTGACTGCCGGGCGGATGTTACCCTCGGGGACTATATCTGATAAACCATGTCTGAAGTACTGACTATCGGGCGGATGTTACCCTCGAGGACTATTTCTGATAAACCATGTCTGAAGTATTGACTACCGGGCGGATGTTACCCTCGGGGACTATATACTGATAAACCATGTTTGAAGTACTGACTACCGGGCGGATGTTACCCTCGGGGACTATATCTGATAAACCATGTCTGAAGTACTGACTACCGGACGGATGTTACCCTCGAGGACTATAACTGATAAACCATGTCTGAAGTACTGACTACCGGGCGGATGTTACCCTCGAGGACTATTACTGATAAACCATGTCTGAAGTACTGACTACCGGGCGGATGTTACCCTCGGGGACTATAACTGATAAAACATGTCTGAAGTACTGACTGCCGGGCGGATGTTACCATCGGGGACTATATCTGATAAACCATGTCTGAAGTACTGACTGCCGGGCGGATGTTACCCTCGGGGACTATATCTGATAAACCATGTCTGAAGTACTGACTATCGGGCGGATGTTACCCTCGAGGACTATATACTGATAAACCATGTTTGAAGTACTGACTACCGGGCGGATGTTACCCTCGGGGACTATATCTGATAAACCATGTCTGAAGTACTGACTACCGGGCGGATGTTACCCTCGGGGAATATAACTGATAAACCATGTCTGAAGTACTGACTACCGGGTGGATGTTACCCTCGGGGACTATAACTGATAAACCATGTCTAAAGTACTGACAACCGGGCTGATGTTACCCTTGAGGACTATAACTGATAAGCCAGGTCTGAAGTACTGACTACCGGGCGGATGTTACCGTCGACGACTATAACTGATAAACCATGTCTGAAGTACTGACTACCGGGCGGATGTTACCCTCGGGGACTATAACTGATAAACCATGTCTGAAGTATTGACTACCGGGCGAATGTTACCCTCGGGAACTATAACTGATAAGCCATGTCTGAAGTACTGACTGCCGGGTGAATGTTACCCTCTGGGACTATATCTGATAAACCATGTCTGAAGTACTGACTACCGGGCGGATGTTACCCTCGAGGACTATATCTGATAAACCATGTCTGAAGTACTGACTACCGGGCGGATGTTACCCTCCAGGACTATAACTGATAAACAATGTCAGAAGTAATGACTACCGGGCGAATGTTACCCTCGAGGACTATATCTGATAAATCATGTCTGAAGTACTGACTACCGGACGGATGTTACCCTAGGGGACTATAACTGATAAACCATGTTTGAAGTACTGACTACCCGGCGGATGTTACCCTGGGGACTATAACTGATAAACCATGTCTGAAGTACTGACTACCGGACTGATGTTACCCTCGAGGACTATAACTGATAAACCATGTCTGAGGTACTGACTATCGGGCGAATGTTACCCTCGAGGACTATAACTGATAAACCATGTCTGAAGTACTGACGACCAGGCGGATGTTACCCTCGAGGACTATAACTGATAAACCATGTCGGAAGTACTGACTACCGTGCGGATGTTACCCTCGGGGGCTATATCTGATATACCATGTCTGAAGTATTGACTACCGGGCGGATGTTACCCTCGAGGACTGTAACTGATAAACCATGTCTGAAGTACTGACTACCGGGCGGATGTTACCCTCGAGGACTATATCTGATAAACCATGTCTGAAGTACTGACTACCGGGCGGATGTTACCCTCGGGGACTATATCTGATATACCATGTCTGAAGTATTGACTACCGGGCGGATGTTACCCTCGAGGACTATAACTGATAAACCATGTCTGAAGTACTGACTACCGGGCGGATGTTACCCTCGAGGACTATATCTGATAAACCATGTCTGAAGTACTGACTACCGGGCGGTTGTTACCCTCCAGGACTATAACTGATAAACAATGTCTGAAGTACTGACTACCGGGCGAATGTTACCCTCCAGGACTATATCTGATAAACCATGTCTGAAGTATTGACTACCGGGCGGATGTTACCCTCGGGGACTATATACTGATAAACCATGTTTGAAGTACTGACTACCGGGCGGATGTTACCCTCTGGGACTATAACTGATAAATCATGTCTGAAGTACTGACTACCGGGCGGATGTTACCCTCGGGGACTATAACTGATAAACCATGTCTAAAGTACTGACTACCGGGCTGATGTTACCCTTGAGGACTATAACTGATAAGCCAAGTCTGAAGTACTGACTACCGGGCGGATGTTACCTTCGGGGACTATAACTGATAAACCATGTCTGAAGTACTGACTACCGGACTGATGTTACCCTCGAGGACTATAACTGATAAACCATGTCTGAAGTACTGACTATCGGGGGAATGTTACCCTCGAGGACTATAACTGATAAACCATGTCTGAAGTACTGACTACCAGGCGGATGTTACCCTCGAGGACTATAACTGATAAACCATGTCGGAAATACTGACTACCGGGCGGATGTTACCCTCGGGGACTATAACTGATATACCATATCTGAAGTATTGACAACCGGGCGGACGTTACCCTCGAGGACTATAACTGATAAACCATGTCTGAAGTACTGACTACCGGGCGAATGTTACCCTCGAGGACTATTACTGATAAACCATGTCTGAAGTACTGACTACCAGGCGGATGTTACCCTCGAGGACTATAACGGATAAACCATGTCTGAAGTACTGACTACCGGGCGGATGTTACCCTCGGGGACGATAACTGATAAACCATGTCTGAAGTACTGACTACCGGGCGGATGTTACCCTCGAGGACTATATCTGATAAACCATGTCTGAACTACTGACTACCGGGCGGATGTTACCCTCGAGAACTATAGCTGATAAACCATGTCTGAAGTACTGACTACCGCGCGGATATTACCCTCGAGGACTATAACTGATAAACCATGTCTGAAGTACTGACTACCGGGCGGATGTTACCCTCGGGGACTATAACTGATAAAACATGTCTGAAGTACTGACTGCCGGGCGGATGTTACCATCGGGGACTATATCTGATAAACCATGTCTGAAGTACTGACTACCGGGCGGATGTTACCCTCGAGGACTATATCTGATAAACCATGTCTGAAGTACTGACAACCGGGCTGATGTTACCCTTGAGGACTATAACTGATAAGCCAGGTCTGAAGTACTGACTACCGGGCGGATGTTACCGTCGACGACTATAACTGATAAACCATGTCTGAAGTACTGACTACCGGGCGGATGTTACCCTCGGGGACTATAACTGATAAACCATGTCTGAAGTATTGACTACCGGGCGAATGTTACCCTCGGGAACTATAACTGATAAACCATGTCTGAAGTACTGACTGCCGGGTGAATGTTACCCTCTGGGACTATATCTGATAAACCATGTCTGAAGTACTGACTACCGGACGGATGTTACCCTAGGGGACTATAACTGATAAACCATGTCTGAAGTACTGACTACCGGACGGATGTTACCCTAGGGGACTATAACTGATAAACCATGTCTGAAGTACTGACTATCGGGCGAATGTTACCCTCGAGGACTATAACTGATAAACCATGTCTGAAGTACTGACGACCAGGCGGATGTTACCCTCGAGGACTATAACTGATAAACCATGTCGGAAGTACTGACTACCGTGCGGATGTTACCCTCGGGGGCTATATCTGATATACCATGTCTGAAGTATTGACTACCGGGCGGATGTTACTCTCGAGGACTATAACTGATAAACCATGTCTGAAGTACTGACTACCGGGCGGATGTTACCCTCGAGGACTATATCTGATAAACCATGTCTGAAGTACTGAATACCGGGCGGATGTTACCCTCGGGGACTATATCTGATATACCATGTCTGAAGTATTGACTACCGGGCGGATGTTACCCTCGAGGACTATAACTGATAAACCATGTCTGAAGTACTGACTACCGGGCGGATGTTACCCTCGAGGACTATATCTGATAAACCATGTCTGAAGTACTGACTACCGGGCGGTTGTTACCCTCCAGGACTATAACTGATAAACAATGTCTGAAGTACTGACTACCGGGCGAATGTTACCCTCCAGGACTATATCTGATAAACCATGTCTGAAGTATTGACTACCGGGCGGATGTTACCCTCGGGGACTATATACTGATAAACCATGTTTGAAGTACTGACTACCGGGCGGATGTTACCCTCGGGGACTATAACTGATAAATCATGTCTGAAGTACTGACTACCGGGCGGATGTTACCCTCGGGGACTATAACTGATAAACCATGTCTAAAGTACTGACTACCGGGCTGATGTTACCCTTGAGGACTATAACTGATTAGCCAAGTCTGAAGTACTGACTACCGGGCGGATGTTACCCTCGAGGACTATAACTGATAAACCATGTCTGAAGTACTGACTACCGGGCTGATGTTACCCTCGGGGACTATAACTGATAAACCATGTCTGAAGTACTGACTACCGGGCGGAAGTTACCCTCGGGAACTATAACTGATAAATCATGTCTGAAGTATTGACTGCCGGGCGGATGTTACCCTCGGGGACTATATCTGATATACCATGTCTGAAGTACTGACTACCGGGCGGATGTTACCTTCGAGGACTATATCTGATAAACCATGTCTGAAGTACTACCGGGCGGATGTTACCCTCCAGGACTATAACTGATAAACCATGCCTGAAGTACTGACTACCGGGCTGATGTTACCCTCGGGGACTATATCTGATAAACCATGTCTGAAGTACTGACTACCGGGCGGATGTTACCCTCGGGGACTATATCTTATAAACCATGTCTGAAGTACTGACTACCGGGCGGATGTTACCCTCGAGGACTATATCTGATAAACCATGTCTGAAGTACTGACTACCGGGCGGATGTTACCCTCCAGGATTATAACTGATAAACAATGTCTGAAGTACTGATTACCGGGCGAATGTTACCCTCGGGGACTATAACTGATAAACCATGTCTGAAGTACTGACTGCCGGGCGGATGTTACCCTCGAGGACTATATCTGATAAGCCATGTCTGAAGTACTGACTACCGGGCGGATGTTACCCTCGAGGACTATATCTGATAAACCATGTCTGAAGTACTGACTACCGGGCGGATGTTACCCTCCAGGACTATTTCTGATAAACCATGTCTGAAGTATTGACTACCGGGCGGATGTTACCCTCGGGGACTATATACTGATAAACCATGTTTGAAGTACTGACTACCGTGCGAATGTTACCCTCGGGGACTATATCTGATAAACCATGTCTGAAGTACTGACTACCGGGCGGATGTTACCCTCGGGGAATATAACTGATAAACCATGTCTGAAGTACTGACTACCGGGTGGATGTTACCCTCGAGGACTATAACTGATAAACCATGTCTAAAGTACTGACAACCGGGCTGATGTTACCCTTGAGGACTATAACTGATAAGCCAGGTCTGAAGTACTGACTACCGGGCGGATGTTACCGTCGACGACTATAACTGATAAACCATGTCTGAAGTACTGACTACCGGGCGGATGTTACCCTCGGGGACTATAACTGATAAACCATGTCTGAAGTATTGACTACCGGGCGAATGTTACCCTCGGGAACTATAACTGATAAACCATGTCTGAAGTACTGACTGCCGGGTTAATGTTACCCTCTGGGACTATATCTGATAAACCATGTCTGAAGTACTGACTACCGGGCGGATGTTACCCTCGAGGACTATATCTGATAAACCATGTCTGAAGTACTGACTACCGGGCGGATGTTACCCTCCAGGACTATAACTGATAAACAATGTCTGAAGTAATGACTACCGGGCGAATGTTACCCTCGAGGACTATATCTGATAAATCATGTCTGAAGTACTGACTACCGGACGGATGTTACCCTAGGGGACTATAACTGATAAACCATGTTTGAAGTACTGACTACCCGGCGGATGTTACCCTGGGGACTATAACTGATAAACCATGTCTGAAGTACTGACTACCGGACTGATGTTACCCTCGAGGACTATAACTGATAAACCATGTCTGAAGTACTGACTATCGGGCGAATGTTACCCTCGAGGACTATAACTGATAAACCATGTCTGAAGTACTGACGATCAGGCGGATGTTACCCTCGAGGACTATAACTGATAAACCATGTCGGAAGTACTGACTACCGTGCGGATGTTACCCTCGGGGGCTATATCTGATATACCATGTCTGAAGTATTGACTACCGAGCGGATGTTACCCTCGAGGACTATAACTGATAAACCATGTCTGAAGTACTGACTACCGGGCGGATGTTACCCTCGAGGACTATATCTGATAAACCATGTCTGAAGTACTGACTACCGGGCGGATGTTACCCTCGGAGACTATATCTGATATACCATGTCTGAAGTATTGACTACCGGGCGGATGTTACCCTCGAGGACTATAACTGATAAACCATGTCTGAAGTACTGACTACCGGGCGGATGTTACCCTCGAGGACTATATCTGATAAACCATGTCTGAAGTACTGACTACCGGGCGGTTGTTACCCTCCAGGACTATAACTGATAAACAATGTCTGAAGTACTGACTACCGGGCGAATGTTACCCTCCAGGACTATATCTGATAAACCATGTCTGAAGTATTGACTACCGGGCGGATGTTACCCTCGGGGACTATATACTGATAAACCATGTTTGAAGTACTGACTACCGGGCGGATGTTACCCTCGGGGACTATAACTGATAAATCATGTCTGAAGTACTGACTACCGGGCGGATGTTACCCTCGGGGACTATAACTGATAAACCATGTCTAAAGTACTGACTACCGGGCTGATGTTACCCTTGAGGACTATAACTGATAAGCCAAGTCTGAAGGACTGACTACCGGGCGGATGTTACCCTCGAGGACTATAACTGATAAACCATGTCTGAAGTACTGACTACCGGGCTGATGTTACCCTCGGGGACTATAACTGATAAACCATGTCTGAAGTACTGACTACCGGGCGGAAGTTACCCTCGGGAACTATAACTGATAAATCATGTCTGAAGTATTGACTGCCGGGCGGATGTTACCCTCGGGGACTATATCTGATATACCATGTCTGAAGTACTGACTACCGGGCGGATGTTACCTTCGAGGACTATATCTGATAAACCATGTCTGAAGTACTTCCGGGCGGATGTTACCCTCCAGGACTATAACTGATAAACCATGCCTGAAGTACTGACTACCGGGCTGATGTTACCCTCGGGGACTATATCTGATAAACCATGTCTGAAGTACTGACTGCCGGGCGATGTTACCCTCGGGGACTATATCTTATAAACCATGTCTGAAGTACTGACTACCGGGCGGATGTTACCCTCGAGGACTATATCTGATAAACCATGTCTGAAGTACTGACTACCGGGCGGATGTTACCCTCCAGGATTATAACTGATAAACAATGTCTGAAGTACTGATTACCGGGCGAATGTTACCCTCGGGGACTATAACTGATAAGCCATGTCTGAAGTACTGACTGCCGGGCGGATGTTACCCTCGAGGACTATATCTGATAAGCCATGTCTGAAGTACTGACTACCGGGCGGATGTTATCCTCGAGGACTATATCTGATAAACCATGTCTGAAGTACTGACTACCGGGCGGATGTTACCCTCCAGGACTATTTCTGATAAACCATGTCTGAAGTATTGACTACCGGGCGGATGTTACCCTCGGGGACTATATACTGATAAACCATGTTTGAAGTACTGACTACCGTGCGAATGTTACCCTCGGGGACTATAACTGATAAACCATGTCTGAAGTACTGACTACCGGGTGGATGTTACCCTCGGGGACTATAACTGATAAACCATGTCTAAAGTACTGACAACCGGGCTGATGTTACCCTTGAGGACTATAACTGATAAGCCAGGTCTGAAGTACTGACTACCGGGCGGATGTTACCCTAGGGGACTATAACTGATAAACCATGTTTGAAGTACTGACTACCCGGCGGATGTTACCCTGGGGACTATAACTGATAAACCATGTCTGAAGTACTGACTACCGGGCGGATGTTACCATCGGGGACTATAACTGATAAACCATGTCTGAAGTACTGACTATCGGGCGGATGTTACCCTCGAGGACGATAACCGATAAACCATGTCTGAAATCCTGACTACCGGGCGGACGTTACACTCGAGGACTATAACTGATAAACAATGTCTGAAGTACTGATTACTGGGCGAATGTTACCCTCGAGGACTATATCTGATAAACCATGTCTGAAGTACTGACTACCGGGCGGATGTTACCCTAGGGGACTATAACTGATAAACCATGTTTGAAGTACTGACTACCCGGCGGATGTTACACTCGAGGACTATAACTGATAAACCATGTCTGAAGTACTGACTACCGGGCGGATGTTACCCTCCAGGATTATAACTGATAAACAATGTCTGAAGTATTGACTACCGGGCGGATGTTACCCTCGAGGACTATAACTGATAAACCATGTCTGAAGTACTGACTACCGGGCGGATGTTACCCTCGAGGACTATTACTGATAAAGCATGTCTGAAGTACTGACTACCGGGCGGATGTTACCCTCGAGGACTATAACTGATAATCCATGTCTGAAGTACTGACTACCGGGCGGATGTTACCCTCGGGGACTATAACTGATAAACCATGTCTGAAGTACTGACTACCGGGCGGATGTTACCCTCCAGGATTATAACTGATAAACAATGTCTGAAGTACTGACTACCGGCCGAATGTTACCCTCGGGGACTATAACTGATAAACCATGTCTGAAGTACTGACTGCCGGGCGGATGTTACCCTCGGGGACTATATCTGATAAACCATGTCTGAAGTACTGACTACCGGGCGGATGTTACCCTCGAGGACTATATCTGATAAACCATGTCTGAAGTACTGACTAACGGGCGGATGTTACCCTCCAGGACTATATCTGATAAACCATGTCTGAAGTATTGACTACCGGGCGGATGTTACCCTCGGGGACTATATACTGATAAACCATGTTTGAAGTACTGACTACCGGGCGGATGTTACCCTAGGGGACTATAACTGATAAACCATGTTTGAAGTACTGACTACCCGGCGGATGTTACACTCGAGGACTATAACTGATAAACCATGTCTGAAGAACTGACTACCAGACTGATGTTACCCTCGAGGACTATAACTGATAAACCATGTCTGAAGTACTGACTATCGGGCGAATGTTACCCTCGAGGACTATAACTGATAAACCATGTCTGAAGTACTGACTACCTGGCGGATGTTACTCTCGAGGACTATAGCTGATAAACCATGTCGGAAGTACTGACTACCGGGCGGATGTTACCCTCGGGGACTATAACTGATATACCATGTCTGAAGTATTGACTACCGGGCGGATGTTACCCTCGAGGACTATAACTGATAAACCATGTCTGAAGTACTGACTACCGGGCGGATGTTACCCTCGAGGACTATTACTGATAAAGCATGTCTGAAGTACTGACTACCGGGCGGATGTTACCCTCGAGGACTATAACTGATAATCCATGTCTGAAGTACTGACTACCGGGCGGATGTTACCCTCGGGGACTATAACTGATAAACCATGTCTGAAGTACTGACTACCGGGCGGATGTTACCCTCCAGGATTATAACTGATAAACAATGTCTGAAGTACTGACTACCGGGCGAATGTTACCCTCGGGGACTATAACTGATAAACCATGTCTGAAGTACTGACTGCCGGGCGGATGTTACCCTCGGGGACTATATCTGATAAACCATGTCTGAAGTACTGACTACCGGGCGGATGTTACCCTCGAGGACTATATCTGATAAACCATGTCTGAAGTACTGACTAACGGGCGGATGTTACCCTCCAGGACTATATCTGATAAACCATGTCTGAAGTATTGACTACCGGGCGGATGTTACCCTCGGGGACTATATACTGATAAACCATGTTTGAAGTACTGACTACCGGGCGGATGTTACCCTAGGGGACTATAACTGATAAACCATGTTTGAAGTACTGACTACCCGGCGGATGTTACACTCGAGGACTATAACTGATAAACCATGTCTGAAGAACTGACTACCGGACTGATGTTACCCTCGAGGACTATAACTGATAAACCATGTCTGAAGTACTGACTATCGGGCGAATGTTACCCTCGAGGACTATAACTGATAAACCATGTCTGAAGTACTGACTACCAGGCGGATGTTACCCTCGAGGACTATAGCTGATAAACCATGTCGGAAGTACTGACTACCGGGCGGATGTTACCCTCGGGGACTATAACTGATATACCATGTCTGAAGTATTGACTACCGGGCGGATGTTACCCTCGAGGACTATAACTGATAAACCATGTCTGAAGTACTGACTACCGGGCGGATGTTACCCTCGAGGACTATTACTGATAAAGCATGTCTGAAGTACTGACTACCGGGCGGATGTTACCCTCGAGGACTATAACTGATAATCCATGTCTGAAGTACTGACTACCGGGCGGATGTTACCCTCGGGGACTATAACTGATAAACCATGTCTGAAGTACTGACTACCGGGCGGATGTTACCCTCCAGGATTATAACTGATAAACAATGTCTGAAGTACTGACTACCGGGCGAATGTTACCCTCGGGGACTATAACTGATAAACCATGTCTGAAGTACTGACTGCCGGGCGGATGTTACCCTCGGGGACTATATCTGATAAACCATGTCTGAAGTACTGACTACCGGGCGGATGTTACCCTCGAGGACTATATCTGATAAACCATGTCTGAAGTACTGACTAACGAGCGGATGTTACCCTCCAGGACTATATCTGATAAACCATGTCTGAAGTATTGACTACCGGGCGGATGTTACCCTCGGGGACTATATACTGATAAACCATGTTTGAAGTACTGACTACCGGGCGAATGTTACCCTCGGGGACTATAACTGATAAACCATGTCTGAAGTACTGACTACCGGGCGGATGTTACACTCGAGGACTATAACTGATAAACAATGTCTGAAGTACTGATTACTGGGCGAATGTTACCCTCGAGGACTATATCTGATAAACCATGTCTGAAGTACTGACTACCGGGCGAAGGTTACCCTAGGGGACTATAACTGATAAACCATGTTTGAAGTACTGACTACCCGGCGGATGTTACACTCGAGGACTATAACTGATAAACCATGTCTGAAGTACTGACTACCGGACTGATGTTACCCTCGAGGACTATAACTGATAAACCATGTCTGAAGTACTGACTATCGGGAGAATGTTACCCTCGAGGACTATAACTGATAAACCATGTCTGAAGTACTGACTACCAGGCGGATGTTACCCTCGAGGACTATAGCTGATAAACCATGTCGGAAGTACTGACTACCGGGCGGATGTTACCCTCGGGGAATATAACTGATATACCATGTCTGAAGTATTGACTACCGGGCGGATGTTACCCTCGAGGACTATAACTGATAAACCATGTCTGAAGTACTGACTACCGGGCGGATGTTACCCTCGGGGACTATTACTGATAAAGCATGTCTGAAGTACTGACTACCGGGCGGATGTTACCCTCGAGGACTATAACTGATAATCCATGTCTGAAGTACTGACTACCGGGCGGATGTTACCCTCGGGGACTATAACTGATAAACCATGTCTGAAGTACTGACTACCGGGCGGATGTTACCCTCGAGGACTATAACTGATAAACCATGCCTGAAGTACTGACTACCGGGCGGATGTTACCCTCGGGGACTATAACTGATAAACAATGTCTGAAGTACTGACTTCCGGGCGGATGTTACCCTCGGGGACTATATCTGATAAACCATGTCTGAAGAACTGACTACCGGGCGGATGTTACCCTCGAGGACTATATCTGATAAACCATGTCTGAAGTACTGACTACCGGGCGGATGTTACCCTCGGGGACTATAACTGATAAACAATGTCTGAAGTACTGACTACCGGGCGAATGTTACCCTCGAGGACTATATCTGATAAACCATGTCTGAAGTATTGACTACCGGGCGGATGTTACCCTCGGGGACTATATTCTGATAAACCATGTTTGAAGTACTGACTACCGGGCGGATGTTACCCTCGGGGACTATATCTGATAAACCATGTCTGAAGTACTGACTACCGGGCGTATGTTACCCTCGAGGACTATATCTGATAAACCATGTCTGAAGTACTACCGGGCGGATGTTACCCTCCAGGACTATAACTGATAAACAATATCTGAAGTACTGACTACCGGGCGAATGTTACCTTCTAGGACTATATCTGATAAACCATGTCTGAAGTACTGACTACCGGGCGGATGTTACCCTAGGAGACTATAACTGATAAACCATGTTTGAAGTACTGACTACCCGGTGGATGTTACCCTGGGGACTATAACTGATAAACCATGTCTGAAGTACTGACTACCGGGCGGATGTGACCATCGGGGACTATAACTGATAAACCATGTCTGAAGTACTGACTACCGGGCTGATGTTACCCTCGAGGACTATAACCGATAAACCATGTCTGAAGTCCTGACTACCGGGCGGATGTTACACTCGAGGACTATATCTGATAAACCATGTCTGAAGTACTGACTACCGGGCGGATGTTACCTTCGGGGACTATAACTGAAAAACCATATCTGAAGTACTGACTACCGGACTGATGTTACCCTCGAGGACTATAACTGATAAACCATGTCTGAAGTACTGACTATAGGGCGAATGTTACCTTCGAGGACTATAACTGATAAACCATGTCTGAAGTACTGACTACCAGGCGGATGTTACCCTCGAGGACTATAACTGATAAACCATGTCGGAAGTACTGACTACCGGGCGGATGTTACCCTCGGGGACTATAACTGATATACCATGTCTGAAGTATTGACTTCCGGGTGAATGTTACCCTCGAGGACTATAACTGATAAACCATGTCTGAAGTACTGACTACCGGACGGATGTTACCCTCGAGGACTATTACTGACAAAGCATGTCTGAAGTACTGACTACCGGACGGATGTTACCCTCGGGGACTATAACTGATATACCATGTCTGAAGTACTGACTACCGGGCTGATGTTACCCTTGAGGACTATAACTGATAAGCCAGGTCTGAAGTACTGACTACCGGGCGGATGTTACCCTCGAGGACTATAACTGATAAACCATGTCTGAAGTACTGACTACCGGGCGGATGTTACCCTCGGGGACTATAACTGATAAACCATGTCTGAAGTACTGACTACCGGGCGGATGTTACCCTCGGGAACTATAACTGATAAACCATGTCTGAAGTATTGACTGCCGGGCGGATGTTACCCTCGGGGACTATATCTGATAAACCATGTCTGAAGTACTGACTACCGGGAGGATGTTACCCTCGAGGACTATATCTGATAAACCATGTCTGAAGTACTACCGGGCGGATGTTACCCTCCAGGACTATAACTGATAAACAATGTCTGAAGTACTGACTACCGGGCGAATGTTACCCTCGAGGACTATATCTGATAAACCATGTCTGAAGTACTGACTACCGGGCGGATGTTACCCTAGGGGACTATAACTGATAAACCATGTTTGAAGTACTGACTACCCGGCGGATGTTACCCTGGGGACTATAACTGATAAACCATGTCTGAAGTACTGACTACCGGGCGTATGTTACCATCGGGGACTATAACTGATAAACCATATCTGAAGTACTGACTACCGGGCGGATGTTACCCTCGAGGACTATAACCGATAAACCATGTCTGAAGTCCTGACTACCGGGCGGATGTTACACTCGAGGACTATATCTGATAAACCATGTCTGAAGTACTGACTATCGGGCGGATGTTACCTTCGGGGACTATAACTGATAAACCATGTCTGAAGTACTGACTACCGGACTGATGTTACCCTCGAGGACTATAACTGATAAACCATGTCTGAAGTACTGACTATCGGGCGAATGTTACCCTCGTGGACTATAACTGATAAACCATGTCTGAAGTACTGACTACCAGGCGGATGTTACCCTCGAGGACTATAACTGATAAACCATGTCGGAAGTACTGACTACCGGGCGGATGTTACCCTCGGGGACTATAACTGATATACCATGTCTGAAGTATTGACTACCGGGCGGATGTTACCCTCGAGGACTATAACTGATAAACCATGTCTGAAGTACTGACTACCGGGCGGATGTTACCCTCGAGGACTATTACTGATAAAGCATGTCTGAAGTACTGACTACCGGGCGGATGTTACCCTCGAGGACTATAACTGATAAACCATGTCTGAAGTACTGACTACCGGGCGGATGTTACCCTCGGGGACAATAACTGATAAACCATGTCTGAAGTACTGACTACCGGGCGGATGTTACCCTCGAGGACTATAACTGATAAACCATGTCTGAAGTACTGACTACCGGGCGGATGTTACCCTCGAGGACTATATCTGATAAACCATGTCTGAAGTACTGACTACCGGGCGGATATTACCCTCGAGGACTATAACTGATAAACCATGTCTGAAGTACTGACTACCGGACGGATGTTACCCTCGAGGACTATAACTGATAAACCATGTCTGAAGTACTGACTACCGGGCGGATGTTACCCTCGAGGAATATAACTGATAAACCATGTCTGAAGTACTGACTACCCGGCGGATGTTACCCTCGAGGACTATAACTGATAAACCATGTCTGAAGTACTGATTACCGGGCGGATGTTACCCTAGAGGACAATAACTGATAAACCATGTCTGAAGTACTGACTTCCGGGCGGATGTTACCCTCGAGGACTAAAACTGATAAACCATGTCTGAAGTACTGACTACCGGGAGGATGTTACCCTCGAGGACTATAACTGATAAACCATGTCTGAAGTACTGACTACCTGGCGGATGTTTCCCTCGAGGATTAAAACTGATAAACCATGTCTGAAGTACTGACAACCGGGCGGATGTTACCCTCGGGGACGATAACTGATATACCATGTCTGAAGTACTGACTACCTGGCGGATGTTACCCTCGGGGACTATAACTGATAAACCATGTCTGAAGTACTGACTACCGGCCGGATGTTACCCTCGGGGAATATAACTGATAAACCATGTCTGAAGTACTGACTACCGGGCGGATTTTACCCTCGGGGACTATAACTGATAAACCATGTCTGAAGTACTGACTGCCGGGCGGATGTTACCCTCGGGGACTATATCTGATAAACCATGTCTGAAGTACTGACTACCGGGCGGATGTTACCCTCGAGGACTATATCTGATAAACCATGTCTGAAGTACTGACTACCGGGCGGATGTTACCCTCCAGGACTATAACTGATAAACAATATCTGAAGTACTGACTACCGTGCGGATGTTACCCTCGGGGACTATATCTGATAAACCATGTCTGAAGTACTGACTACCGAGCGGATGTTACCCTCGGGGACTATGACTGATAAACCATGTTTGAAGTACTGACTACCGGGCGGATGTTACACTCGGGGACTATAACTGATAAACCATGTCAAAAGTACTGACTACCGGGCGGATGTTACCCTCGAGGACTATAATTGATAAACCATGTCTGAAGTACTGACTACCGGGCGGATGTTACCCTCGAGGACTATATCTGATAAACCATGTCTGAAGTACTGACTACCGGGCGGATATTACCCTCGAGGACTATAACTGATAAACCATGTCTGAAGTACTGACTACCGGGCGGATGTTACCATCGGGGACTATAACTGATAAACCATGTCTGAAGTACTGACTACCGGGCTGATGTTACCCTCGAGGACTATAACCGATAAACCATGTCTGAAGTCCTGACTACCGGGCGGATGTTACACTCGAGGACTATATCTGATAAACCATGTCTGAAGTACTGACTACCGGGCGCATGTTACCTTCGGGGACTATAACTGATAAACCATATCTGAAGTACTGACTACCGGACTGATGTTACCCTCGAGGACTATAACTGATAAACCATGTCTGAAGTACTGACTATAGGGCGAATGTTACCTTCGAGGACTATAACTGATAAACCATGTCTGAAGTACTGACTACCAGCCGGATGTTACCCTCGAGGACTATAACTGATAAACCATGTCGGAAGTACTGACTACCGGGCGGATGTTACCCTCGGGGACTATAACTGATATACCATGTCTGAAGTATTGACTTCCGGGCGAATGTTACCCTCGAGGACTATAACTGATAAACCATGTCTGAAGTACTGACTACCGGGCGGATGTTACCCTCGAGGACTATTACTGACAAAGCATGTCTCAAGTACTGACTACCGGGCGGATGTTACCCTCGGGGACTATAACTGATATACCATGTCTGAAGTATTGACTTCCGGGCGAATGTTACCCTCGAGGACTATAACTGATAAACCATGTCTGAAGTACTGACTACCGGGCGGATGTTACCCTCGGGGACTATAACTGATAAACCATGTCTGAAGTACTGACTACCGGGCGGATGTTACCCTCGGGAACTATAACTGATAAACCATGTCTGAAGTATTGACTGCCGGGCGGATGTTACCCTCGGGGACTATATCTGATAAACCATGTCTGAAGTACTGACTACCGGGAGGATGTTACCCTCGAGGACTATATCTGATAAACCATGTCTGAAGTACTACCGGGCGGATGTTACCCTCCAGGACTATAACTGATAAACAATGTCTGAAGTACTGACTACCGGGCGAATGTTACCCTCGAGGACTATATCTGATAAACCATGTCTGAAGTACTGACTACCGGGCGGATGTTACCCTAGGGGACTATAACTGATAAACCATGTTTGAAGTACTGACTACCCGGCGGATGTTACCCTGGGGACTATAACTGATAAACCATGTCTGAAGTACTGACTACCGGGCGTATGTTACCATCGGGGACTATAACTGATAAACCATGTCTGAAGTACTGATTACCCGCGGATGTTACCCTCGAGGACAATAACTGATAAACCATGTCTGAAATACTGACTTCCGGGCGGATGTTACCCTCGAGGACTAAAACTGATAAACCATGTCTGAAGTACTGACTACCGGGAGGATGTTACCCTCGAGGACTATAACTGATAAACCATGTCTGAAGTACTGACTACCTGGCGGATGTTTCCCTCGAGGACTAAAACTGATAAACCATGTCTGAAGTACTGCCTACCTGGCGGATGTTACCCTCGGGGACTATTACTGATAAACCATGTCTGAAGTACTGACTACCGGCCGGATGTTACCCTAGGGGACTATAACTGATAAACCATGTCTGAAGTACTGACTACCGGGCGGATGTTACCCTCGGGGACTATATCTGATAAACCATGTCTGAAGTACTGACTACCGGGCGGATGTTACCCTCGAGGACTATATCTGATAAACCATGTCTGAAGTACTGACTACCGGGCGGATGTTACCCTCCAGGACTATAACTGATAAACCATATCTGAAGTACTGACTACCGAGCGGATGTTACCCTCGGGGACTATGACTGATAAACCATGTTTGAAGTACTGACTACCGGGCGGATGTTACACTCGGGGACTATAACTGATAAACCATGTCAAAAGTACTGACTACCGGGCGGATGTTACCCTCGAGGACTATAACTGATAAACCATGTCTGAAGTATTGACTACCGGGCGGATGTTACCCTCGAGGACTATATCTGATAAACCATGTCTGAAGTACTGACTACCGGGCGGATATTACCCTCGAGGACTATAACTGATAAACCATGTCTGAAGTACTGACTACCGGGCGGATGTTACCATCGGGGACTATAACTGATAAACCATGTCTGAAGTACTGACTACCGGGCTGATGTTACCCTCGAGGACTATAACCGATAAACCATGTCTGAAGTCCTGACTACCGGGCGGATGTTACACTCGAGGACTATATCTGATAAACCATGTCTGAAGTACTGACTACCGGGCGCATGTTACCTTCGGGGACTATAACTGATAAACCATATCTGAAGTACTGACTACCGGACTGATGTTACCCTCGAGGACTATAACTGATAAACCATGTCTGAAGTACTGACTATAGGGCGAATGTTACCTTCGAGGACTATAACTGATAAACCATGTCTGAAGTACTGACTACCAGCCGGATGTTACCCTCGAGGACTATAACTGATAAACCATGTCGGAAGTACTGACTACCGGGCGGATGTTACCCTCGGGGACTATAACTGATATACCATGTCTGAAGTATTGACTTCCGGGCGAATGTTACCCTCGAGGACTATAACTGATAAACCATGTCTGAAGTACTGACTACCGGGCGGATGTTACCCTCGAGGACTATTACTGACAAAGCATGTCTCAAGTACTGACTACCGGGCGGATGTTACCCTCGGGGACAATAACTGATATACCATGTCTGAAGTATTGACTTCCGGGCGAATGTTACCCTCGAGGACTATAACTGATAAACCATGTCTGAAGTACTGACTACCGGGCGGATGTTACCCTCGAGGACTATTACTGACAAAGCATGTCTCAAGTACTGACTACCGGGCTGATGTTAGCCTTGAGGACTATAACTGATAAGCCAGGTCTGAAGTACTGACTACCGGGCGGATGTTACCCTCGAGGACTATAAGTGATAAACCATGTCTGAAGTACTGACTACCGGGCGAATGTTACCCTCGGGGACTATAACTGATAAACCATGTCTGAAGTACTGACTACCGGGCGGATGTTACCCTCGGGAACTATAACTGATAAACCATGTCTGAAGTATTAACTGCCGGGCGGATGTTACCCTCGGGGACTATATCTGATAAACCATGTCTGAAGTACTGACTACCGGGAGGATGTTACCCTCGAGGAATATATCTGATAAACCATGTCTGAAGTACTACCGGGCGGATGTTACCCTCCAGGACTATAACTGATAAACAATGTCTGAAGTACTGACTACCGGGCGTATGTTACCATCGGGGACTATAACTGATAAACCATGTCTGAAGTACTGACTACCCGGCGGATGTTACCCTCGAGGACTATAACTGATAAACCATGTCTGAAGTACTGATTACCCGGCGGATGTTACCCTCGAGGACAATAACTGATAAACCATGTCTGAAATACTGACTTCCGGGCGGATGTTACCCTCGAGGACTAAAACTGATAAACCATGTCTGAAGTACTGACTACCGGGAGGATGTTACCCTCGAGGACTATAACTGATAAACCATGTCTGAAGTACTGACTACCTGGCGGATGTTTCCCTCGAGGACTAAAACTGATAAACCATGTCTGAAGTACTGACAACCGGGCTGATGTTACCCTCGGGGACGATAACTGATATACCATGTCTGAAGTACTGACTACCTGGCGGATGTTACCCTCGGGGACTATTACTGATAAACCATGTCTGAAGTACTGACTACCGGCCGGATGTTACCCTAGGGGACTATAACTGATAAACCATGTCTGAAGTACTGACTACCGGGCGGATGTTACCCTCGGGGACTATATCTGATAAACCATGTCTGAAGTACTGACTACCGGGCGGATGTTACCCTCGAGGACTATATCTGATAAACCATGTCTGAAGTACTGACTACCGGGCGGATGTTACCCTCCAGGACTATAACTGATAAACCATATCTGAAGTACTGACTACCGTGCGGATGTTACCCTCGGGGACTATATCTGATAAACCATGTCTGAAGTACTGACTACCGAGCGGATGTTACCCTCGGGGACTATGACTGATAAACCATGTTTGAAGTACTTACTACCGGGCGGATGTTACACTCGGGGACTATAACTGATAAACCATGTCAAAAGTACTGACTACCGGGCGGATGTTACCCTCGAGGACTATAACTGATAAACCATGTCTGAAGTACTGACTACCGGGCGGATGTTACCCTCGAGGACTATATCTGATAAACCATGTCTGAAGTACTGACTACCGGGCGGATATTACCCTCGAGGACTATAACTGATAAACCATGTCTGAAGTACTGACTACCGGGCGGATGTTACCATCGGGGACTATAACTGATAAACCATGTCTGAAGTACTGACTACCGGGCGCATGTTACCTTCGGGGACTATAACTGATAAACCATATCTGAAGTACTGACTACCGGACTGATGTTACCCTCGAGGACTATAACTGATAAACCATGTCTGAAGTACTGACTATAGGGCGAATGTTACCTTCGAGGACTATAACTGATAAACCATGTCTGAAGTACTGACTACCAGCCGGATGTTACCCTCGAGGACTATAACTGATAAACCATGTCGGAAGTACTGACTACCGGGCGGATGTTACCCTCGGGGACTATAACTGATATACCATGTCTGAAGTATTGACTTCCGGGCGAATGTTACCCTCGAGGACTATAACTGATAAACCATATCTGAAGTACTGACTACCGGGCGGATGTTACCCTCGAGGACTATTACTGACAAAGCATGTCTCAAGTACTGACTACCGGGCGGATGTTACCCTCGGGGACAATAACTGATATACCATGTCTGAAGTATTGACTTCCGGGCGAATGTTACCCTCGAGGACTATAACTGATAAACCATGTCTGAAGTACTGACTACCGGGCGGATGTTACCCTCGGGGACTATTACTGACAAAGCATGTCTCAAGTACTGACTACCGGGCTGATGTTAGCCTTGAGTACTATAACTGATAAGCCAGGTCTGAAGTACTGACTACCCGGCGGATGTTACCCTCGAGGACTATAAGTGATAAACCATGTCTGAAGTACTGACTACCGGGCGGATGTTACCCTCGGGGACTATAACTGATAAACCATGTCTGAAGTACTGACTACCGGGCGGATGTTACCCTCGGGAACTATAACTGATAAACCATGTCTGAAGTATTAACTGCTGGGCGGATGTTACCCTCGGGGACTATATCTGATAAACCATGTCTGAAGTACTGACTACCGGGAGGATGTTACCCTCGAGGACTATATCTGATAAACCATGTCTGAAGTACTACCGGGCGGATGTTACCCTCCAGGACTATAACTGATAAACAATGTCTGAAGTACTGACTACCGGGCGAATGTTACCCTCGAGGACTATATCTGATAAACCATGTCTGAAGTACTGACTACCGGGCGGATGTTACCCTAGGGGACTATAACTGATAAACCATGTTTGAAGTACTGACTACCCGGCGGATGTTACCCTGGGGACTATAACTGATAAACCATGTCTGAAGTACTGACTACCGGGCGTATGTTACCATCGGGGACTATAACTGATAAACCATGTCTGAAGTACTGACTACCCGGCGGATGTTACCCTCGAGGACTATAACTGATAAACCATGTCTGAAGTACTGATTACCGGGCGGATGTTACCCTCGAGGACAATAACTGATCAACCATGTCTGAAGTACTGACTTCCGGGCGGATGTTACCCTCGAGGACTAAAACTGATAAACCATGTCTGAAGTACTGACTACCGGGAGGATGTTACCCTCGAGGACTATAACTGATAAACCATGTCTGAAGTACTGACTACCTGGCGGATGTTTCCCTCGAGGACTAAAACTGATAAACCATGTCTGAAGTACTGACAACCGGGCGGATGTTACCCTCGGGGACGAAAACTGATATACCATGTCTGAAGTACTGACTACCTGGCGGATGTTACCCTCGGGGACTATTACTGATAAACCATGTCTGAAGTACTGACTACCGGCCGGATGTTACCCTAGGGGACTATAACTGATAAACCATGTCTGAAGTACTGACTACCGGGCGGATGTTACCCTCGGGGACTATAACTGATAAACCATGTCTGAAGTACTGACTGCCGGGCGGATGTTACCCTCGGGGACTATATCTGATAAACCATGTCTGAAGTACTGACTACCGGGCGGATGTTACCCTCGAGGACTATATCTGATAAACCATGTCTGAAGTACTGACTACCGGGCGGATGTTACCCTCCAGGACTATAACTGATAAACAATATCTGAAGTACTGACTACCGTGCGGATGTTACCCTCGGGGACTATATCTGATAAACCATATCTGAAGTACTGACTACCGAGCGGATGTTACCCTCGGGGACTATGACTGATAAACCATGTTTGAAGTACTGACTACCGGGCGGATGTTACACTCGGGGACTATAACTGATAAACCATGTCAAAAGTACTGACTACCGGGCGGATGTTACCCTCGAGGACTAAAACTGATAAACCATGTCTGAAGTACTGACTACCGGGCGGATGTTACCCTCGAGGACTATATCTGATAAACCATGTCTGAAGAACTGACTACCGGCCGGATATTACCCTCGAGGACTATAACTGATAAACCATGTCTGAAGTACTGACTACCGGACGGATATTACCCTCGAGGACTATAACTGATAAACCATGTCTGAAGTACTGACTACCGGGCGGATGTTACCCTCGAGGACTATAACTGATTAACCATGTCTGAAGTACTGACTACCCGGCGGATGTTACCCTCGAGGACTATAACTGATAAACCATGTCTGAAGTACTGATTACCGGGCGGATGTTACCCTCGAGGACAATAACTGATAAACCATGTCTGAAGTACTGACTTCCGGGCGGATGTTACCCTCGAGGACTAAAACTGATAAACCATGTCTGAAGTACTGACTACCGGGAGGATGTTACCCTCGAGGACTATAACTGATAAACCATGTCTGAAGTACTGACTACCTGGCGGATGTTTCCCTCGAGGACTAAAACTGATAAACCATGTCTGAAGTACTGACAACCGGGCGGATGTTACCCTCGGGGACGATAACTGATATACCATGTCTGAAGTACTGACTACCTGGCGGATGTTACCCTCGGGGACTAAAACTGATAAACCATGTCTGAAGTACTGACTACCGGGAGGATGTTTCCCTCGAGGACTAAAACTGATAAACCATGTCTGAAGTACTGACAACCGGGCGGATGTTACCCTCGGGGACTATGACTGATAAACCATGTCTGAAGTACTGACTACCGGCCGGATGTTACCCTCGGGGACTATAACTGATAAACCATGTCTGAAGTACTGACTACCGGGCGGATGTTACCCTCGGGGACTATAACTGATAAACCATGTCTGAAGTACTGACTGCCGGGCGGATGTTACCCTCGGGGACTATATCTGATAAACCATGTCTGAAGTACTGACTACCGGGCGGATGTTACCCTCGTGGACTATATCTGATAAACCATGTCTGAAGTACTGACTACCGGGCGAATGTTACTCTTCAGGACTATAACTGCTAAACAATATCTGAAGTACTGACTACCGTGCGGATGTTACCCTCGGGGACTATGACTAATAAACCATATTTGAAGTACTGACTACCGGGCGGATGTTACACTCGGGGACTATAACTGATAAACCATGTCAAAAGTACTGACTACCGGGCGGATGTTACCCTCGGGGACTATAACTGATAAACCATGTCTGAAGTACTGACTACCGGGTGGATGTTACCCTCGAGGACTATAGCTGATAAACCATGTCTGAAGTACTGACTACCGGGCGGATGTTTCCCTCGAGGACTAAAACTGATAAACCATGTCTGAAGTACTGGCTACCGGGCGGATGTTACACTCGAGGACTATATCTGATAAACCATGTCTGAAGTACTGATCACCGGGCGGATGTTACCTTCGGGGACTATAACTGATAAACCATGTCTGAAGTACTGACTACCGGACTGATGTTACCCTCGATGACTGTAACTGATAAACCATGTCTGAAGTACTTACTACCAGGCGAATGTTACCCTCGAGGACTATAACTGATAAACCATGTCGGAAGTACTGACTACCGGGCAGATGTTACCCTCGAGGACTATAACTGATAAACCATGTCGGAAGTACTGACTATCGGGCGAATGTTACCCTCAAGGACTATAACTGATAAACCATGTCTGAAGTACTGACTACCAGGCGAATGTTACCCTCGAGGACTATAACTGATAAACCATGTCGGAAGTACTGACTACCTGGCGGATTTTACCCTCGGGGACTATAACTGATATACCATGTCTGAAGTACTGACTACCGGGCGGATGTTACCCTCGGGGACAATAACTGATAAACCATGTCTGAAGTACTGACTACCGGGCGGATGTTACCCTCGAGGACTATAACTGATAAACCATGTCTGAAGTACTGACTACCGGGCGAATGTTACCCTCGAGGACTATAACTGATAAACCATGTCTGAAGTACTGACTACCAGGTGGATGTTACCCTCCGGAACTATAACTGATAAACCATGTCTGAAGTACTGACTACCGGGCGGATGTTACCCTCGAGGACTAAAACTGATAAACCATGTCTGAAGTACTGACTACCGGGTGGATGTTACCCTCGAGGACTATAACTGATAAACCATGTCTGAAGTACTGACTACCGGGCGGATGTTACCCTCGAAGACTAAAACTGATAAACCATGTCTGAAGTACTGACAACCGGGCGGATGTTACCCTCGGGGACGATAACTGATATACCATGTCTAAAGTACTGACTACCGGGCGGATGTTACCCTCGAGGACTATATCTGATAAACCATGTCTGAAGTACTGACTACCTGGCGGATGTTACCCTCGGGGATTATAACTGATAAACCATGTCTGAAGTACTGACTACCGGACTGATGTTACCCTCGAGGACTATAACTGATAAACCATGTCTGAAGTACTGACTACCAGGCGAATGTTACCCTCGAGGACTATAACTGATAAACCATGTCGGAAGTATTGACTACCGGACAGATGTTACCCTCGAGGACTATAACTGATAAACCATGTCTGAAGTACTGACTACCAGGCGAATGTTACCCTCGAGGACTATAACTGATAAACCATGTCGGAAGTATTGACTACCGGGCTGATGTTACCCTCCAGGACTATAACTGATAAACAATATCTGAAGTACTGACTACCGTGCGGATGTTACCCTCGGGGACTATATCTGATAAACCATGTCTGAAGTACTGACTACCTGGCGGATGTTACCCTCGAGGACTATATCTGATAAACCATGTCTGAAGTACTGACTACCGGGCGGATGTTACCCTCGGGGACTATGACTGATAAACCATGTTTGAAGTACTGACTACCGGGCAGATGTTACACTCGGGGACTATAACTGATAAACCATGTCAGAAGTACTGACTACCGGGCGGATGTTACCCTCGGGGACTATAACTGATAAACCATGTCTGAAGTACTGACTACCGGGCGGATGTTACCCTCGAGGACTATAACCGATAAACCATGTCTGAAGTACTGACTACCGGGCGGATGTTACACTCGAGGACTATATCTGATAAACCATGTCTGAAGTACTGACTACCGGGCGGATGTTACCTTCGGGGACTATAACTGATAAACCATGTCTGAAGTACTGACTACCGGACTGATGTTACCCCCGAGGACTATAACTGATAATCCATGTCTGAAGTACTGACTACCAGGCGAATGTTGCCCTCGAGGACTATAACTGATAAACAATGTCGGAAGTACTGACTACCGGGCAGATGTTACCCTCGAGGACTATAACTGATAAACCATGTCTGAAGTACTGACTACCAGGCGAATGTTACCCTCGAGGACTATAGCTGATAAACCATGTCGGAAGTACTGACTATCGGGCGAATGTTACCCTCGAGGACTATAACTGATAAACCATGTCTGAAGTACTGACTACCAGGCGAATGTTACCCTCGAGGACTATAACTGATAAACCATGTCGGAAGTACTGACTACCGGGCGGATGTTACCCTCGGGGACTATAACTGATAAACCATGTCTGAAGTATTGACTACCGGGCGGATGTTACCCTCGAGGACTATAACTGATAAACCATGTCTGAAGTACTGAATACGGGGCGAATGTTACCCTCGAGGACTATTGCTGATAAACCATGTCTGAAGTACTGACTACCGGGCGGATGTTACCCTCGAGGACTATAACTGATAAACTATGTCTGAAGTACTGACTACCTGGCGGATGTTACCCTCGGGGACTATAACTGATAAACCATGTCTGAAGTACTGACTACCGGGCGAATGTTACCCTCGAGGACTATAACTGATAAACCATGTCGGAAGTACTGACTACCGGGCAGATGTTACCCTCGAGGACTATAACTGATAAACCATGTCTGAAGTACTGACTACCAGGCGAATGTTACCCTCGAGGACTATAACTGATAAACCATGTCGGAAGTACTGACTATCTGGCGAATGTTACCCTCAAGGACTATAACTGATAAACCATGTCTGAAGTACTGACTACCAGGCGAATGTTACCCTCGAGGACTATAACTGATAAACCATGTCGGAAGTACTAACTACCTGGCGGATGTTACCCTCGGGGACTATAACTGATATACCATGTCTGAAGTACTGACTACCGGGCGGATGTTACCCTCGGGGACTATAACTGATAAACCATGTCTGAAGTACTGACTACCGGGCGGATGTTACCCTCGAGGACTATAACTGATAAACCATGTCTGAAGTACTGACTACCGGGCGAATGTTATCCTCGAGGACTATAACTGATAAACCATGTCTGAAGTACTGACTACCAGGTGGATGTTACCCTCCGGAACTATAACTGATAAACCATGTCTGAAGTACTGACTACCGGGCGGATGTTACCCTCGAGGACTAAAACTGATAAACCATGTCTGAAGTACTGACTACCGGGTGGATGTTACCCTCGAGGACTATAACTGATAAACCATGTCTGAAGTACTGACTACCGGGCGGATGTTACCCTCGAAGACTAAAACTGATAAACCATGTCTGAAGTACTGACAACCGGGCGGATGTTACCCTCGGGGACGATAACTGATATACCATGTCTAAAGTACTGACTACCGGGCGGATGTTACCCTCGAGGACTATAACTGATAAGCTATGTCTGAAGTACTGACTACCTGGCGGATGTTACCCTCGGGGACTATAACTGATAAACCATGTCTGAAGTACTGACTACCGGGGGAATGTTACCCTCGAGGACTATAACTGATAAACCATGTCGGAAGTACTGACTACCGGGCAGATGTTACCCTCCGGAAATATAACTGATAAACCATGTCTGAAGTACTGAATACCAGGTGAATGTTACCCTCGAGGACTAACTGATAAACCATTTCGGAAGTACTGACTATCGGGCGAATGTTACCCTCGAGGACTATAACTGATAAACCATGTCTGAAGTACTGACTACCAGGCGAATGTTACCCTCGAGGACTATAACTGATAAACCATGTCGGAAGTATTGACTACCGGGCGGATGTTACCCTCGGGGACTATAACTGATATACCATGTCTGAAGTATTGACTACCGGGCGGATGTTACCCTCGAGGACTATAACTGATAAACCATGTCTGAAGTACTGACTACGGGGCGAATGTTACCCTCGAGGACTATTACTGATAAACCATGTCTGAAGTACTGACTACCGGGCGGAAGTTACCCTCGAGGACTATAACTGATAAACCATGTCGGAAGTACTGACTACCGGGCGGATGTTACCCTCGGGGACTATAACTGATAACCATGTCTGAAGTACTGACTACCGGGCGGATGTTACCCTCGAGGACTATAACTGATAAACCATGTCTGAAGTACTGACTACCGGGTGGATGTTACCCTCGAGGACTATAACTGATAAACCATGTCTGAAGTACTGACTACCGGGTGGATGTTACCCTCCGGAACTATAACTGATAAACCATGTCTGAAGTACTGACTACCGGGTGGATGTTACCCTCGAGGACTAAAACTGATAAACCATGTCTGAAGTACTGACTACCGGGTGGATGTTACCCTCGAGGACTATAACTGATAAACCATGTCTGAAGTACTGACTACCGGACGAATGTTACCCTCGAGGACGAAAACTGATAAACCATGTCTGAAGTACTGACAACCGGGCGGAAGTTACCCTCGGGGACTATAACTGATAAACCATGTTTAAAGTACTGACTACCGGGCGGATGTTACCCTCGAGGACTATAACCGATAAACCATGTCTGAAGTACTGACTACCGGGCGGATGTTACACTCGAGGACTATATCTGATAAACCATGTCTGAAGTACTGACCACCGGGCGGATGTTACCTTCGGGGACAATAACTGATAAACCATGTCTGCAGTACTGACTACCGGACTGATGTTACCCTCGAGGACTATAACTGATAAACCATGTCTGAAGTACTGACTACCAGGCGAATGTTACCCTCGAGGACTATAACTGATAAACCATGTCGGAAGTACTGACTACCGGGCAGATGTTACCCTCGAGGACTATAACTGATAAACCATGTCTGAAGTACTGACTTCCAGGCGAATGTTACCCTCGAGGACTATAACTGATAAACCATGTCGGAAGTACTGACTATCGGGCGAATGTTACCCTCGAGGACTATAACTGATAAACCATGTCTGAAGTACTGACTATCGGGCGAATGTTATCCTCGAGGACTATAACTGATAAACCATGTCTGAAGTACTGACTACCAGGCGAATGTTACCCTCGAGGACTATGACTGATAAACCATGTCGGAAGTACTGACTACCGGGCGGATGTTACCCTCGGGGACTATAACTGATATACCATGTCTGAAGTATTGACTACCGGGCGGATGTTACCCTCGAGCACTATAACTGGTAAACTATGTCTGAAGTACTGACTACCGGGCGGATGTTAACCTCGGGGACTATAACTGATAAACCATGTCTGAAGTACTGACTAACGGGCGGATGTTACCCTCGAGGACTATAACTGATAAACCATGTCTGAAGTACTGACTACCGGGCGGATGTTACCCTCGAGGACTAAAACTGATAAACCATGTCTGAAGTACTGACAACCGGGCGGATGTTACCCTCGGGAACTATAACTGATATACCATGTCTAAAGTACTGACTACCGGGCGGATGTTACCCTCGGGGACTATAACTGATAAACCATGTCTGAAGTACTGACTACCGGGCGGATGTTACCCTCGAGGACTATAACTGATAAACCATGTCTGAAGTACTGACTACCGGGCGGATGTTACCCTCGAGGACTATAACTGATAAACCATGTCTGAAGTACTGACTACCGGGTGGATGTTACCCTCCGGAACTATAACTGATAAACCATGTCTGAAGTACTGACTACCGGGCGGATGTTACCCTCGAGGACTAACACTGATAAACCATGTCTGAAGTACTGACTACCGGGCGGATGTTACCCTCGAGGACTATAACTGATAAACCATGTCTGAAGTACTGACTACCGGGCAGATGTTACCCTCGAGGACTATAACTGATAAACCATGTCTGAAGTACTGACTACCGGGCGGATGTTACCCTCGAGGACTATAACTGATAAACCATGTCTGAAGTACTGACTACCGGGTGGATGTTACCCTCCGGAACTATAACTGATAAACCATGTCTGAAGTACTGACTACCGGGCGGATGTTACCCTCGAGGACTAAAACTGATAAACCATGTCTGAAGTACTGACTACCGGGCGGATGTTACCCTCGAGGACTATAACTGATAAACCATGTCTGAAGTACTGACTACCGGGCGGATGTTACCCTCGAGGACTATAACTGATAAACCATGTCTGAAGTACTGACTACCGGGAGGATGTTACCCTTCGGAACTATAACTGATAAACCATGTCTGAAGTACTGACTACCGGGCTGATGTTACCCTCGAGGACTAAAACTGATAAACCATGTCTGAAGTACTGACAACCGGGCGGATGTTACCCTCGGGAACTATAACTGATATACCATGTCTAAAGTACTGACTATCGGGCGGATGTTACCCTCGAGGACTATAATTGATAAACCATGTCTGAAGTACTGACTACCTGGCGGATGTTACCCTCGGGGATTATAACTGATAAACCATGTCGGAAGTACTGACTACCGGGCAGATGTTACCCTCGAGGACTATAACTGATAAACCCTGTCTGAAGTACTGACTACCAGGCGAATGTTACCCTCGAGGACTATAACTGATAAACCATGTCGGAAGTACTGACTATCTGGCGAATGTTACCCTCGAGGACTATAACTGATAAGCCATGTCTGAAGTACTGACTACCAGGCGAATGTTACCCTCGAGGACTATAACTGATAAACCATGTCGGAAGTACTGACTACCTGGCGGATGTTACCCTCGGGGACTATAACTGATATACCATGTCTGAAGTATTGACTACCGGGCGGATGTTACCCTCGAGGACTATAACTGATAAACCATGTCTGAAGTACTGACTACGGGGCGAATGTTACCCTCGAGGACTATTACTGATAAACCATGTCTGAAGTACTGACAACCGGGCGGATGTTACCCTCGGGAACTATAACTGATATACCATGTCTAAAGTACTGACTATCGGGCGGATGTTACCCTCGAGGACTATAATTGATAAACCATATCTGAAGTACTGACTACCTGGCGGATGTTACCCTCGGGGATTATAACTGATAAACCATGTCGGAAGTACTGACTACCGGGCAGATGTTACCCTCGAGGACTATAACTGATAAACCCTGTCTGAAGTACTGACTACCAGGCGAATGTTACCCTCGAGGACTATAACTGATAAACCATGTCGGAAGTACTGACTATCTGGCGAATGTTACCCTCGAGGACTATAACTGATAAGCCATGTCTGAAGTACTGACTACCAGGCGAATGTTACCCTCGAGGACTATAACTGATAAACCATGTCGGAAGTACTGACTACCTGGCGGATGTTACCCTCGGGGACTATAACTGATATACCATGTCTGAAGTATTGACTACCGGGCGGATGTTACCCTCGAGGACTATAACTGATAAACTATGTCTGAAGTACTGACTTCCGGGCGGATGTTACCCTCGGGGACTATAACTGATAAACCATGTCTGAAGTACTGACTACCGGGCGGATGGTACCCTCGAGGACTATAACTGATAAACCATGTCTGAAGTACTGACTACCGCGCGGATGTTACCCTCGAGGACTATAACTGATAAACCATGTCTGAAGTACTGACTACCGGGTGGATGTTACCCTCGAGGACTATAACTGATAAACCATGTCTGAAGTACTGACTACCGGGCGGATATTACCCTCGGGGACTAAAACTGATATACCATGTCTGAAGTACTGACTACCGGGAGGAAGTTACCCTCGAGGACTATAACTGATAAACCATGTCTGAAGTACTGACTACCGGGCGAATATTACCCTCGGGTACTAAAACTGATATGCCATGTCTGAAGTACTGACAACAGGGCGGATGTTACCCTCGAGGACTATAACTGATAAACCATGTCTGGAGTACTGACTACCGGGCGGATGTTACCCTCGGGGACTAAAACTGATATACCATGTCTGAAGTACTGAATACCGGGCGGATGTTACCCTCGAGTACTATAACTGATAAACCATGTCTGAAGTACTGACTACCGGGCGGATATTAGCCTCGGGGACTAAAACTGATATGCCATGTCTGAAGTACTGACTACCGTGCGGATGATACCCTCGGGGACTAATAGTCCACCAGCAGAGGTATCGACCAAATGAGTTAAAATAGTTAGTAGTTTTCAGAAAATGGTAAACATTGATTTGAATATAATTTTGATCTATTCAAAATAGTGCCTAGTTAAGCTACTTCATAGCAAAGCAGATGTAATATACTTTAATATCAGAAACATTCCTATTGGGTTGTATTTTAATATTTGAAAATATATAAAAAAAAAAAAAAAAAAAAAAAAAAAAATGCTAGAATAGATCTTGTTTGCTCTCATAAAAACCTTGGGGTTACTTGGAGTTCAGATTGTAATTGGACATCGCATAATGAATATTTGAAGATACAAAAGGGTTCAACAGAAGCTGTAAATTGAAGGACAGACAATATTGTTGAAAAAACCTCAACTTAAATGACTGTTATGAGGAAATTGAAATTTAAGCTTTGGAGAATATTTGTTGAAACAATATATTTTGCTTTTGATCTAATAGTCTTGTGAAGTGTTAGAATAATTGTTTTCTTGCCGAACCCGATAGTTAAAAACTACAACTAGAAGTTGGGTGTAAATATATGGGATTCACTTCTTTTACAAGCATATTATCTGTTTATAGCTAAACGGGTTGGAAATATCTTTTTTTTTGTTCTTTAGATTATAAAATTATAAGTGATTATGTATCTGTATATTTATTTGATCTTTTGCCGAATACTGTTAAGTTGTATGTCTATGTGTATGATTTGTAGATCGTTGTTTGACCTTTTATCCCTTTTCTTTTGGCCATTGTGTTGTCTGTTCCTCTTTGATATACGGATTCTGATTACCTCCCTTTGGTATCTTCAAGCTATTCGTAGATATTCTAGGAAATGTTATCTTCCTTATATGAATTCTAGATGAAATATTTAACATTCTCCGTCGATTAGTTAGTGGTCATGTATATGTATCCAGATTCCCAATGTACGATTTTTCAATTGGGTTTTTCAACTGTTCTGACAGTGGTATTTTGTGCCATGATTTTAGCATAAGACTTTGAAACAGCTTGAATATAAACATGAGAGAATCCCTCAATCACAGTGGCTTAAAATCAGCTTTAAAAACAAAATATTAATTACTGAGACGCCTTGTTATGCAATATTTTATATAGTTCAGCATAAAAGTGTGAACATACCACAAGATGTTATCAGAAGCCGTAATTCTAAGATTATGACATTACAGAAGCATAAAAGCTGACGTGCTCAGGTGTAATATAATTGATTCCCCGGACGTGACTGGAAATCACGAAGGATTTCAAGATATCAAAGAGGTAATCAGAATCCGTAAATCGAAGAAGAACAGACAATACAATGGTCAAAAGAAACAAGTACAAAAGGACAAACAACGATCTACAAAACATACACATAAAACAAAAAATTTAGCAACACGAACCCCCACTAAAACTGGGGGTGAACACAGGTAAGGGTAAGCAGTTCTTGCTCCACTAGTGGCACCCGTCGTGTAAATAGATTTACCGGATGTGACTGTGGACATCAAGCTCTATGCACTGACGATTTCGATTTATATATATTGTATTAGGTCAGTAGGTTTATAGTATATTTTTTTAACTCCTTTGTTGCTTTTCTTTGTAACTCTAGATTATTAATCTTGTTCAGAAATTCATAACAGATTCACGTAGATTTTATCTGGTCTTGTATTGATCAGTATTACACCTGTTATTTCATAATCTTGTATATATAATTTTGTATATGGTATTTGAATTTAGAACGTCCCTTTCAACGATATTTCAGTTAAATCGTGGTAGTCAGTTTTATTGTTGGAGGAAACGGAGTACCCGGAGAAATCACCGACCGGTCGCTAGTCATCGACAAACGTTATCGCATAATATTGTACCGGGTACACCTTGCCTTGAGCGGGATTCGAAGACACAATGTTAGTGGTCATACGCACTGATTGCATATGATCACGACAGCGAAGGCATATGATTTGTTGTAAGCATTTGTTTTCAAAAATCGTGATATGTATTAATGATATATTGTAATAGTTGATGACACGGGGAAAATATATTAATACAATATTTTCAGAAATCATCAATTATACAAAATAAATACCAGTAGCATTGAATTAATACGATAATGAACTGGTTTCGTTACATCGGTGGTGTAATGTTTAGCGAGCTCGCATCGAACGTGGTAGATCGTGTGTTCGAGCTCTGATCAGGTCAAACCAAAGACTATGCAATTGGTATTTCTTGATTTTCCGCTAAGTATGCAGCATTTAGAAGAAAGACCAAACACTGGTGTCCGATTGAGGCGACATGTCTATCTGTGAACTGTTGTTTCACTATAAAATAAAAATGTGCTGGTCAAGTACAAAGCGGACCTCATCATATCTCATTGAAAACTTGTTTTTGCCATTATATAGATGTACAATTGCTTAGTTAGTTTTAAACAGCAATCACTCACTCACTCATTGGATCAAATACAGTAGGAATACATACCTATAATATTGCTTTGGCCCTTAAACTAATTTGACCCAACCACCTTAAATTAGAATGCCTGTACCAAGCCAGTAAAGTGAACGGTCATGTATATTGTTGCTATGGCTACCGATATTGCGTCTAATTTTGGAGCTGTTATTGATTTCACGGTCCGTCGTCCCCGTATGGTAGTTGGATTTATAACTACCTATGCAATCAGTGCCTATTACCCCATGTGAGTTCGAATCCCGCTCAGGCGAGGTGTACTGGATACACCATTATGTAATAAGTTTGTCAGTGACTTGCGACAGGTCGCTGGTTTTCTCCGGGTACTCTGGTTTCCTCCACCAATGAAAATGACCGCCACGATATAACTGAAATATTGTTGAAAGTGGCGTTAAACACCTTAACCCTAACCTTTTCGTTGTTCATATAACATTGACGATAGATGTTTTTTTCAATGTCTATGCCTTTTTTCTTACCACATGTCTTGTTGTCTATGTTATGTACATGGTAATTCTGTTAAATTAAGTATTCTGTTAACACATATGGCATTTAATCAATCTGTATTACAAAAAGAATTATACTTTCCAGTACGAAATTGAAAATCAACGCGATTACAATAAATAAGCTCTACTGCTGTGTTATTAATATATAAATTTATGAATGGAATTTGACGTCAGTTCGTGTTCATTATGGGCACGTGTTAAATTGTCCTAACCGCACCTTCTGTTGTTATTATTGTTGTTTACCATATGTGATAATTATTTCTGTTGGAATGGTGTTATGTTAAATCGGCTAACGTCATTAGAGAAACGCACTGTCAGGTCTATGTACAATACCGTTTGTCAATTTTGTAAAATTTCAGAATAGGCGCACCCATTTAATCGCGCTTGTTTATTACAAATACATATCACAATAAATAAGCAATATACAATTTGTAAGATGAATGCATTCTTTTCCTTTGATTTTGATATAGTGTATATATCAGAATGTAAGCAACGGCAAAGAAATATGAAATAATAAACACAGATACGAGATATTGCACACCTTAAATCTGAGTTTCATTACTCTCAGAGAGCCGTGCAATAATCAACGAGCTAGATGCGATATTGCATGCCTTCATGCTACAAATTATTTATACCACGGCATTCGATTGCTTAGCCGTTTAACTCGTAAAACCATGGTATAAATAATAAAGAGAAACGGAAATCGGGTATATTTACAGTACATGTATAATGTTATATTCATTTCCACGGCAGATCTACCTCGGTTTGTAAATTTTGTCAATATTTCACTGTAGCCACATCCAGATCGTGTTGGTTTAGTATAATAACATATCACAGTAAATATACAATATGAATTTAGAGAAACAGAAATGAGGTCTATATACAGTACAGATATAATGGCAAGTTTATTTCTACGACGAGGTTTGTAAATTTTCTCAATATTTCACAATAACCCAGTTGATCGTGCTGGTTTCGTACAAAGACGAAAAACAATAAATATATATTAGACAATATTAGTTCGTTCTATGATACACTGAAACATTTACGACATCGAAAACATATTTTTTGTAGTGAAAGTGATGGGATTAAAATTTCCGCTGATTATATATATCCAATTACAAAGGGTAGGTGTTGTTTTGAACTGAGATATAACTTTACAATAAAAACACCCAAACCCCTCCCTCGAAAAATATTGCATGCCTTCATGCTACAAATCATTTATACCACGGCATTCGATTGCTTAGCCGTTTAACTCGTAAAACCGTGGTATAAACAATAAAGAGAAACGGAAATCGGGTCTATGTACAGTACATGTATAATGTTATGTTTATTTCCACGATAGATCTACCTCGGTTTGTAAATTTTATCAATATTTCACTATAGCCACATCCAGATCGTGCTTGTTTAGTATGATAGCATATCACAGTAAATATACAATATAAATTTAGAGAAACAGAAGTGAGGTCTATATACAGTATAAATATAATGGCATATTTATTTCTACGACGAGGTTTGTAAATTTTGTAAATTTTGTCAATATTTCACAATAACCCAGTTGATCGTGTTGGTTTCGTACAAAGACGAAAAACAATAAATATATATTAGACATTATTAGTTCGTTCTATGATACACTGAAACATTTACGACATCGAAAACATATTTTCTGTAGTGAAAGTGATGGGATTAAAATAAGCACATGGAAAAAGTTTGAAGATACCAATAGGAGTATTCAGAAAGTGTAAGTCGAATAATGACACATATAATACAATAGACAAAGCAAAACTAACAATGGTCACCAAAACAGAAAACAGCAAACAACGCTTTTATAAAAATTATATATGTAGTTACTTAGTTTTTGTTTTCAAAGCCAAGTGACAAATTTGCGGCTATATTATGGCAAGAATAACCTAGGTTCAGGTGTGATGATGACATATGTTTTGGTCTAGTCCAACACGCCGGCTTTTGCTGTAGTGCAATATCACTTAAACAACAGTTCACATATAGACATGTCGCTCATTCTAAAGATATTATCGTACATCTCAAGCCAATTATTTGATCTTACGCCTTAAAGCTAAATATATCAATGCAAGGACAAGCAGCAAATACCGATTTTATTGTTTTTCCTTTGATCCGACAGACAATCGAACCCACGATCTACCGTACTCGACGGCATCACACCACGGGAGAGATTTAGTGTTAGGGTTATAGTATTTAACACCACTTTCAATACTATTTCAGTCATATCGTGGCGGGCAGTTGCATTGGTGGAGGTAACCGGAGTACTCGAAAAAAACACCCACCTGTCGCAAGTCACTGACAAAGTTTTTCAAATAATGAAAGGAAATAACTCGTACACAAATGATATAAAAACATATCATTTCGTGGTGGTGATCATATTGCAGTTGGATTTACCTGTGGAATCAGTGCCTATCACCACTGACTTTGTGAGTTCGAAACCCGTTCCTGGCGAGGTATACTCGATACAACATTATGTGATAAAGTTCGTTAATGACTTGTGATGGGTCGGTGGTTTTCTCCGGGTACTCCGCTTTCCTCCACCAATAAAACTGACCGCCACGATATACCTGAAATATTGTTAAAAGTGACGTTAAACACCATAAAAACAACCAAATCAGATTTAAATCGGGAAGTTCAAGACATTTATTGATACGGTTATTTTGTTGTTCACAAAAATTGATAATTAGGAGATGAAATATCCCATTACCATTTAAGTGTAAATTATTTTGTTATTAACATTCCTTTATTCTTGAAAAATTCATTCTCGCTGTATTTACAAATTAGAAGATTATATGATGCCATCTTAGTCAAATTTAATTTTTCGCTTTAATAAATCATCACATTGATTTATTTATTTACAGTATTTAATTAAACATTAGACATGCATAGTACTTTTTTCGATGGTTTGATTATATCGTTTTCGGTCGGAAGATATTTAGTTATCAAAATGTTCGATTACCGTCACGCACTATCTTCTACTTATTCTAAGGGAGAAGGGTCCATCATGTTCGTGATCGTATGATGGTAATATTTACAACTACCAATACAATCACTGCTTATTACCACTAAAGCTGGGGGATGGTATCCCGCTCATGGGAAGATGTACTCGATGCAACATTATGATGAGGTTGGTAAGTGACTTGTAGCAGGTCAGCGGTTTTCTCCGGGTACGCATGTTTCAATAACATTTGACCGCCACGATAAAACTGAAATATTGCTGAAAGTGGCGTTAATTACCATATTCCTACCAAATGAGGATTGCTATTCGAAATTCTTATTGGTTTCTTGTGTATTGTAAATATAGCATTTCAACCAAGTTTGTGTTCAAATAATTCAGCGGTTTAGAGAAAAAAAAACCTGAAAAATTATTGAGAGGTTCATTGTTGTTCATGTTTTGTGGTTTCTTTGTTTTATTTCTCTTCACGTCTGTCCTGATATTGCATTATTTGGTAGGAACTTCAGTATCAAATACCAGTAATTAAAATTCAATTTTTATGATCGTTCATATGCTTGTCTATTGCATTAGTAAAACTCAAGTGTTACAATTTAGGCTTATCGTAAACACCATCATCCGTTACTGTCCTCATTCGTGACAAATCACCAGGTTTGTAGCAAGAATAACACGACGGGTGGAACACGTGTAGCAGGAACTGTTTACCCATCCGGAGCACCTGATTTCAACCCATTTTCAGTGGGTTTCGTGTTGCTCGATCTTTAGTTTTCTGTATAATATTTTGTAGATCGTTGTTTGTCCTTTTTCCTTTGGCCATTATATTGTCTGTACTTCTTCGATTTTCGGCTTCTGATTACCACTTTGGTATCTTCAAGCGTTTTTTTATATTTTTATTTTGACATTTTTACCCGGTCTGAATATAAACTTTAATGTATGGAATTAATACAATCATTGTTTTATATGAAATGATCGTGAACAGAGCTCTGATAATTTTCTAGTTGATGGAGTTATTTCCCCTTATTTTCTGGAAATATAACTTTTCTAACATTGACGACTACAGTGTGTGTACTATATACATTTAATCAATGCTTTATTCGTTTGTCGCCCACTGAAAATAATAAAACAATGTCTTCCTTGTCTGTCTTACTATTGAGTAAGTGCCAGTAACTGTTTCATCAGAATGATTTTATCTGTGCTAAAAGATTGCTACATATACCTTCCAATTAAATCACTCTCTTCTCAGACGTAAAATATATGTTTCTTCAATCTAAGTACCGGGGATTTATGGCAGCCGGATTGCTGTGTAAATTAAGAATGTCTATCAATCTGCTAATCAGGTCATACCTGGGACATATAATAATAGAGATATAGCACTGATTAAACAGCACCAGTTTCAGCCAAAGAAAAACCCAGAAAAAAATAAGTATTTTACGAATACACGTAGAACCATTAATTGTATCAATAGCCATTGGTTTTGATCAATGGACACAATAATCTACGAATAGAATGACATATATTAATTGTATTACTATCCTTTCGTTTTGATTTTGACGGTATTTGGACAAAATAATTGAATATCTACGACTTATCATAATGTCCAAATAGTGATGAACACCGCCACCAAACAGTGCATTTGTTTTCACCAATATTGTGCAAATTAATGAAAATTAGTCTAATTGGGAGACGACAACTGAAAACGATTTAGTCATTTAAAATAAAATAACCTCTTGCAAACACACAAATAGATCTGATAAGCATGATAGCCACAATTATTATGTCTGACTCTTAGCCAACCGTAATGTTTATGTAATGAAGCCGTATAAGTTACCAAATTGAAATAGTAGAAAAAATACCACTGTGTGAACAGTTCAACATTGTAATAGAAAAACAGTCATGCAAACAAAGGTAAAATCGATACTGAAATGCACTATAATAGACAAAAAAAAGGGTGGAGGGAGATTATACATTAAACTAGTTTTATCAGCCCAGACCTACCCAGATATGTTTTACTCTAATTGCATACCAAATTATATGATGCAATGTTGTGCTACCCGATGTTTGAATCAAGGTTCATCCCGGTTTTGGGGTGGCGTCCGTGTTGCTCATATTTTTGGCTTTCTGAGTTGTCATTTTGTCTTTGTTTGTCTCCGTTCTGTAACTTGTGCATCCACTGTTGCCAGTGTCTCTGGATTGTCTATTCTTTATTGCCCGCTTCGGTTTTCTGGAACGTTTATTTAAATTGTAATCCTCCACAAGAGAATTTTGATACGTGACTGTATTGAGTTTTCTAAGATATAGTTCACGTGTTGCAGATAACATTAATTCTCGTTTTAGCTGTAGTCTGACGTCATGAGAACATAAACGATTAAAATAGTAACACTGCTTTCTATTTTGTCCATCAGATTGTGTTCTCGCTGTAGTTTGATGTCACGTGAACATAATCGATAAAAATAGTAACACTATTTTCTATTTTGTCCATCATATCGTGTTCTCCAATTAATCAGATAGACAATTAGGTTCAATCCTATCGCTGGATTTAGTAGACGTAGACCGGTCATGCCTGTTTTTCTATACAACCGTTCAGATCTTTTTGTCCCTAATGTATTATAGGAGATTGTCATATAATATAGATATTACCATTGATTGCCATAAATTTATATGACTGATCCAGAATACGAACGTCAATAAAAGTAGTCTTAAGACGTTTCCAGGAAGGAAATACTTATCACTTATCCTATCGTAAACGGGAAATGACATCAAGTACCACCGAATTAAGGTATTATACAAAAAACATCGTGTGACACACGTGGAGCAGAAGCTGTTTACCCTTCCGGGACACATAAGTTCACTCATGGTTATTAGTGGGGTTCGTTGCTGCTCAATGTTTAGTTTTCTGCATAGTGTTTTGTGGATCATTGGTTGAGCTTTTGTCATTTACTCGTTTGGTCATTTTATGTCTGTCCTTCTTCGATTTAAGGTTTCTGAATAACTCCTTCATGCTTTTCTCATACGTGAATTCGATTGAAGCATGTATTGATCTATTCTTAGCCAAGTAACATACAACATGTGTAGGTCTTAACTGTGATATATGTCCTATGGTGGAATGGTTAGCCTGCTCGTCGCTAGTGTGATAGATCATGGGTTCGATCACCAGTTGGGTCAAGCCTAAAATAAAAACATTTGTCGCTTCTCCTCTAAGCAAGGAATATTAAGATGTCAGAACAAAGGCTTGCTGGCTCGGAGGCAGGTAAGCGTGTTCTTGAGATTGCACTATAAACGTCCAAACCGGCATATTTATCTACTACAAAACAGGATATCATTATCAGTCTCAAAACAAGATAACATATTATCACCATGATATACATTGTAACTGAAAAAAACTTGTTAACTTGGAGCTAAGCAAAAACCATTTACTCACTCACGCAATTCATGTGCAAAGTATGCATGTTTCACTTGGTTGTAGCGTCGTGTACACAATGCAAATGGAAATCTCATGATCATTTGGTAGGATTTTACTTTTCTTCATAAGGGGTCCGACCTATAATTAGACGCACCGATTGTCCGCAGGCCCGACAGTTCGATAATCAGACAGAACATTTAGTAAGCATGTGATAATTGTCGCATTTAGGCTGTGGTGTCTGATTCAATGTAGAATTTGAATGTTAAAGTTTATTCATAATGACTATATTTAGAACGAAACGCGTCCACTCATCTTCCCCTGGAAAATGTTTTAAAAATCGTCGAAAATCGACGAAAATTGGACATCAACAGGATAGCCAAAATCAGCTAATGTTCCATATCATATGCCAGCGAGGAATTGGATTTAGTTTTAATGAGTTACATTATTTAGAAAAAAATAGATTTCATATATAAATATAATATACACTTTACATTTACATCAATGACAATTCACTTATAAGACGATCCTCGTCACGTCGACCATTCTGTGTCAACATTGATGTCGGAAATGTCAATACTTATTTTGAACAAATCCAATCCATCTACGCTAGGAACGAGGCACGAAGTCACTTTAATCAAATCAATGCTTTCTGTAGATATAACGTACGTCGACATAATGACACTTCCCGTATAAATAAAGTGGGACATTTTTGAACTTGGTAAGACATTACTTTTAAATGCCATATAATCAAAGCTTTGACGTGACTGAGATGGCATATTTGAAGTAATGAAACACAGAGGGAATATAGATATTTACTTATTACATTGAACACAAATCCGATTGCGGTTTCTTAGAAATTCAATTTATTTAAATATTTGTCTACATTTTGTGAACATTTTTAAGGAAATTGGATCTATTACTGCTTTTTATTCCTAAAAGATATCGAAGAAAAAATAAATCAAATGATCGTCGCTAAGTGTAAACCCAATGAGCTGTCCATCATGCGCCCATGTGGGGTATAGGTGATGCAGTCCCGATCACATCATAATATGGGAATCCTAACCATGGACTATTTGGATGTCACGTTTTGAGAATGCTCTCCTTATACATAAACGACCTCATTTGCAGAAATCGAAAAAGAGTAGGCGCATTGTATGAGCTTGAAATGACTACATTTGTCGTCCATACCATAATTCTCCATACTTGAGTGGTAGTAAAAAATCGTAGTTCTTTATCTGTATGATATTAGTCTAAAGTCGTAGCCTTGATAGTACCATTTCTGTTCTATATCTGTATAATATTAGTCAAAAGTCGTAGCCTTGGTAGTACCATTCCTGTTCTATATCTGTATAATATAATTAGTCTAAGGTCGTAGTCTTGGTAGTACCATTCTTGTTCTATATCTGTAGAATATTAGTCTAATGTCGTAGCCGTGGTAGTACCATTCTTGTTCTATATCTGTATAATATTAGTCAAAAGTCGTAGCCTTGATAGTACCATTCCTGTTCTATATCTGTATAATATTGGTCAAAAGTCGTAGTCTTGGTAGTATCATTCCTGTTCTATATCTGTATAATATTTATATACTGTTGAACTTGTTCTTGTATTGAATATGTATGAAATATTTACAACAAGGCGTCAAACACCAAACAATCAATCATTAACGCCGTAACTCCTCTAGCAATCCGAGCAAAAATCACATTGAAATGTCATATACGTGTTGTTATATTGCAAACATGGCGTTTTAATTTGAACCTGGGTGTCATATGTGTCGCTTATCTCCATGGAAACAAATTATCTTGTAATACAAAGACATCAACAAAATTATATACCACTATGTCGTTAAAAGCGAAAGCTATTCGTTTTTTTGAAGTAAATGATATGTTATTTCAGCTGACACCAATTGTAATCTGTAATATCAACTAATGGGTAGTTTTATTGCTTTTTAAGATGTGCCATCTTGTTTACTGTGCCAATTACATTTTGTTTTTCCCATTTAAACATTTTCCACTAAACACTGATTTACCCCAAATGGGACTATGATAAGTACAAAAATGACTATTATAACTATTTTCCGCTCTAACAATAGAATCAGCCTAAATACAAAGGGGTAATCAGAACCCGTTATTCAAAGAAGGACAGACACCACAATGGCGAAAAGAAAAAGGAGAAAAGATCAAACAATGATCTACAAAACATTGCACAGAAAGTATCGAGTGACACGAACCCGACCCCAAAAGGGGGCGAACTGAGGTGTTCTGGAAGGGTAAGCAGTTCCTACTCCACTAGTGTCACCCGTCGTATTAACATAGTTACAAACCATGTTATCAGTCATGAATGAGGAAAGGACTGGGACGTGCTTACGACAAGTGGGACACATTCGTAGTTACTTGTGACAGAGATGTTCCGAAAACTTTCGAAGGGATGACTACAACTTAGCTAATAGGAACCCACTGTTCAGTAGCTTCCTTGTTAGCGGCAACCATATATCACGAAAATCGTGATAGAAACCAAAAGTTTCGGAATATCGGATCAACTGATGGATATTTACCCCATATGCAGGCGCAGTTGGCATGTTGCTACATATAAATGGAAAGTTCACAAAGGGAAAATTGAAATAATCTCTTCTATCGTAAAGTTTCATTCTTGACCGTCCCTCACTGTCAATTTCGATGTGTAGGTCAAGGTATGACGTAGACCTATCTGTATCTGTGGTATCCTTTATTTCAAGCTCAATGGGATAGATGCGATCAACAAAATCCCCAAGGCTAGAAAGATACAGGGTGACTCAATGAGTTAGGTAATTAGATTATCTAACAACTCGTATAAACCTATCAACAACACGGCATGGGTTCACATCCGGCTTTTTAAATAACAGAAAAGGTTGCACGCGACTCGCAGTCGCAAGTGATAAAGTTTACCAGTTGCTTGCCCATGGTCGGTGGTTTTCTTCGAGTACTCAGCTTCTTCTGCTATCACTAAAACTGGTCGCCATGATATAGCTGAAATATTGCTGAAAGTGGCATTAAAACACCCAAAAAAAAATCAAATCAAACCCAAACCTAGAATTATTTGGTGAAAGGACATCATCTATATAGCGGAACGTGAAATTAACGGATTGGACTAGCTCCTTTTCGTTTTTCTTGAGAAACCTCTGTATGAAATCTGTCTCGTACGCAGAAAGGAACAAGTCGACGAAAATAGGATAACAGATTACACCCATATGCATGCCGGCTGTCATTCAAAAACTCAATCATGTTGATATTATCAGTAAACTTTTTCGTAAAATCAGAATGTTTTTCTTTATGTTTTTGTTTTGTTTTTGTTTTTTTTGTTTTTCTTTACAAAATAAGATCTGTCCCTTCATAGGATTGGTATTTGAATCTACGTTGGCCATTCTTTTTAATGAAACACAGTTAGACCAACCCCCTTATTCTGTATTTCATTTGTTTGTTTCATACCTGCCGTTAAAAATAAAAATAAAAACAGAGGTGGTCGAGGTTGACAATACTATTCCTCACCTCTGTTGAATGAAATTATGGTTTTTGACGTAGACATTAAAGCTTTCTACCAGTCCAGTGGAAATGTTTCTACACACATCAATAATTGTCTATGGCCATTTATATTCAGTGAGTTATAATATAATAAGTGTCTTCGACTTGAATGGCTGATAAAAATAACAACATTGCGTTCTGATAGGCATATTGAATGTAAATAATGTAGTGTACAAACAAATATATGTTTTATCGGAATTTTAAAAGCTTTATTTCAGTGTAAAATGTTAAGAAACACCACAAGTTTTCGAGTTATGGTGTCTAAAGTCACATTATACAATATTTCAGCTATATCGTGGCGGTCAGTTTTATTGGTGCGTGAAACCGGAGTATCCAGAGAAAACCACCGACCTGCCATGAATCACTGACAAACTTTATCAGGTAAAGTTGTACACCTCGCACTAAGTGGGATTCGAACTCAAAACTTTAGTTTGTAGATCTAACTACCATACGATAAAGACCACGACGGCTTCAGTAAAAACACAAATTTAAGAATGGATTGCTTAATTACTGACATAAATATCATATTCCGGCAAAATAAAGAATTAAACTATTAAGCAATTTTACTGAACACGATTAAAATATACTATGAGTTAAACCAATCATTGAAGACCATACAATGACTGTAAAATGGTGACGAAGAGTAAAAGTGATGAAAGTCAATAGTCATGTTCAGTTTCAAGTTTCATGTATGGGCCAATCATGCCAATCTCTCATGGCGAGGTGTACTCGATACAACATTATGTGATGAATTTAGTCAGTGACTTGTTCTCCTGATTCCTCCATCAATGCAACTGAGATATTGTTGAAAGTGGCGTCAAGCATTCGTCTTGTTTTTGACTACATTTATTTGTTGTTTGTTCCCTTGACTCTACAGATAATGGCTGCTGAATATACGAGCGCATGCGATACTAACCATTTGCAGCTTTTCCCACGCTCCTGAATTCTGTGGGAGGTTGTTATATCTAAGTGCTTGTTCCTTGGCTTTGCACTATTGTTTATTGTTTTCATCCAGATTGTACTTTTGCTGAAAGACTGTCTCAGACATGTATACGCTGCGTTCGATGTACTGACAGCTTTTTTTTTTTTTATATAAGTTGTAAAGTTCAACAGCTAAAAATCACTTTATTATGGCAATGACGCTATAAATGTTATTTTAGTAATTCATCCGTACCGTTTACGTTCGTGAAAATTAGTTTTTCTACCGAATGATCGGAATTCTCTGACCTTAGCATAACCGCAATGCGGATTTAGCTCACTAATAAATTTGATATGTCTATGGAAAAAATTTAACGTAGATGCCCTCCCCACCTTTTACGACAAGTTATATATTAGTAGAAATGTTTATCAATATCTTATCAAGATTTAATCATTGTATCAAAGGATTCGTCTAGATTGGGTGACAACTCGACTCGTGTGAGACTGATTTTTATATCCATCATTTATATTGGATAACGATTTGTACACATCAAATATTAAAGATTGCAAAATAATATTTCAGCTCGTTTCTCATTTTTGCTCTCTTTTCTTGATATCTTATTCTTGAAGTTAAATCCATGTGTTCCAAGTAAACCATTGAACGTATGATTGATGTTTTCTTGATTTTATTCACTATTCATTGATCTTTTGATTCTGCCTGTAAATTCAATACAGAAATAGGAATTATCCATCAAAATTCTCATGTGATGCAGTTTGCGGCAGGTCGGTTTTTCGGGTACTCTGGTTTCCTCCAACAATACACTGACAGCCACGATATAACTGAAATATTGTTGAAAGTGGCGCTAAACACCATAACCATAAATAAAACCATGGTGTCTTCTGCTTTTATTCATGTAAACGTTAGTTAGACAGATGTAAATAAATCCGGGAATGGAAATCACAACTTTGAGATTATATACGGTCTTTGTAATGTAATTACATGTAATTCCAATAACATATTATATACGATAACGGCCGTGACGCGCCCGACATTTCCCCACACGGAAGAAACATCGTACAGCCACGTTATTGGATATATTAAACAAGACGAAGGAAACCTCACGAAAAACCAGGGTCGAACTCCAAAAGGGTAAACCATTCTTTCTACTCCACTAGTGGTACCCCTTGTCTTACTCTTGTGTATAATTATAAGAATTGAATACGATTTTGCAAGTTATTAACGATATGTAAACTCGGATATCTCTCATGAACTTAGGGGCTGTCGTGGCCGTTATCGTATGGTTCTTGAATTACAAATGTCTATACAATCAGTGCTTATATCACCACTAAAGTTGTGGGTTCGACTCCGGCTCAGGGCGAAGTGTACAACATTATGTGATAAAGTTGTTCAGTGACTTACGGTAGGTCGGTGGTTTTCTTCGGGTACTTCAGTTTCCTCCACCAATACAATTGACAGGCACGATATAATTGAAATATTGTATCTGATAATTTTTACATAAAGTCTTTCGAACTTTTATCAGTTGATCGATAAACGCCTACAAAACCGTATTTCAACCTATAATGAATACATATATTGTGGTTCCTTTCACAAATATCATTATCGATCTTAGGAGCATGTTGTTTGCGAATAAAATTTCAAAGTTGTTTATCTTTTTTTTTCATGGCCGGTGAAAACATTGCCGAATTAGTATAAATAAACGTTAAAGAATACCGATTGGGCAATCAAAAATAGACAATCCAGAGAAACTGGCAACGCAGGGCACAGAAGACGATGAAAAAAAAAATAAATGCGCCGGATTTCACCACACGCAAACAAGACAAGACTGACAAGTTATTTAGAATTTACACTAATGGCGTGTTTTGATACGTTCCATGTTTGTTATTCTCGTCGTATTTTTCTACCAGCAATTCTAATCGGTTTTCAATTGTGCAAAACCGGTATAAATACTAAATTGTATTTTAAACCACAAATAGGCACTATTTACGTGAATCTTTTTATGTAAAGTACGGCGTGGGTGTACTCTATTATTTGCTACAGGAAATGTAATCAACCGTGTTGTTATTCCAATAAAATGGTTTAATACAATTTGGTACGGCACGGTACAGTTTAACGTCAAGTCAGAAATAGTTCAGCTAATTTTGAATTTGAATTTATACAAGTTTACAAACAATACATCGTATGCTGATAAATGTGGCATTGGGATGGGTTTATGGTAGGATTACCACAAGAAAAAAAGAAGATGATGAATAACGTCTAATATTGTATCTTGCAAAGGGTCATCAACAACAACTATATAGATAATTGGTCACAAGGAGCTGCTGCAAGCTGTGTTTTACGTACAGGGAGTGCACCATTCTCCATACACTAGGAAGTGATTTACGCCTCACCTCCTTGTTGCGAATTTATTGGCAGTTTTGTGATTTCTTTCGTTTTTCATTGCAGGATCACAAGCCTGTGCACAAACGTTTATTTTCTGTTGAAGATGTGCATTGTCGCTGAAACGTTGACAGCATTATTTATTTACAAGATCATATTTTTTTTATTTATAAAATCATATGGTAATCTGTCTGATAGACATTATGTAATAATTAACATACATGTATGTTGTACTATATATGGAACAAAATGCCAAGGTTTATTGCTCCATACTTAAGCGTCATATTTTATATACATAAATTCATTTTTATCATCTTCTGCAATCTCGAGATATCTATTCGAACGCAAGAAGTGTTAAATTGTGAAAATGTCCATTAGGAACACCATGAATTAGTCATGAATATATCAGATGTCTTTTTATTAATAAACATGCAATTCTCATTTTGTTTTCGTTTTGGAAAGAACAAATGTAAATGCAATATGTTTATGTTGTAATAGCATATTCAAGTTAGTCAATAATTTATCATGTTTATCACAGTGTTGAGAATATGTTTACATTTTAAATTGTTATACGTTTGTTTATCTTGGAAGTAACTTTTTATTTTCAATATAAGCTTCAACAAGTTCCCCTTTGTCGTCTAATTGACAACTGGATGGGAAATTTATTGTCGTTATTTTATCATATTTTTATTAATGGCTTCCTTGTTTTTGATACAATATCAGGATCTAAATGTAGTTATAACATGAATGCATTCTTTTTCTTTGATCTTTTTATGGTTTATATGCCAGAATGTAAGCAACAGCTAAGACCTATATAAAATAATAAACGCAGATACGATATATTGCATACTTCAAATCTCGGCTGTTTTGTATCTCTCAGAGAGCCTTGTAACAAAGAAACAAAAAGCAAAAAACAATCAAACAACATACAAAAAAAATGGCAAAACATGTATTACAAGATTTAATGTATTAACTTACTAACACGTCTATAGAACTTCCAGGGGATGTCCTTATCTCCTACTCCCATTCTCAGAACTCTGTTTACGCTGTGAACCTCAGGTGACCTTAAAACCTATATCTAAATTTGTTATTTGAGTTTGTTTCCGTATATGGTGGTATCCAACATATATTGTGTTGTGTTTTTGCTTTGTTTTTCGTCGTCATGTGTACTCTATGTTGCCAGTTTCTCTGGATTGTCCATTTGTGATTGCCCCTTCAGTTATCTCTAACGTTTATTTTCTCCTCCTTATGCAAAAGCTTGAATCCTTGCCTGGTTTTGTCTGTATAATTTTTTTAGTGAACTAAACACGAAATGATGTGATGTGATTGTAAGGGGACTTTGGAACTCTGCTTCACATTATTACTTTTCTTTTTATTAATGTTAAAAAATAACGTTTTCAGTCTCAGTTATGATGTCATTTTCCCGTTTCTAGCTTTTGATAAAGTAGATAACAATTTAATACTACGAATCCTCATGTTTCTCTATCACAATTTTTCCTCCGTTGCGCGTAAATTAGATACTAATTTGAATAGCACCACAAATTGGATATCTGAAAAATTGAAAAGAGAGTTGATACAGCTTGGTTTAATCCAAACGAAATAACATTCTGAAAAATAAATACGACAATCCTTAAATTAAGTATTTCATAAATGTCAATTCATTAACAAAAGTGATTATTGTGTGTCCTTGCAAGTGGCTACATTTAATTTTAAATAATTCAAAATGTCTAAGTGGATTCTGTATTCGTTGTTTCTTCTCTTGTTTGAAGGATGGAGAGATTTCAATTTCTACAAGACACGTAAATTAAAAGGCAAGTTGTGAATAATTCAAAAAGTCTAAGTGTATTCTGCATTCGTTGTTGTGTGTTTCTTGCTTGAAGGGTGGGGGGAGATATTAATTTGTATAAGTCATGTATATCAAAGTCAAGCTGTAAATATTTCAAAATGTCTAAGTGGATTCTGTATTCGTTGTTTCTTCTCTTATTTGAAGGATGGGGGAGATATCAATATTAAAGTTAAAAGAAAAACGTTCCTTTCACCATTTTCCTTCCGTTGCGCGTAAATTAGATACTAATTTGAATAGCACGACAAATTAGATATTTGATAAATAGCTACGAGAGTTGATACAGCTTGGTTTAATCCAAAACAAATAACATTTTGCAAAATAAATACGACAATCCTTAAATTAAGTATTTCATTAATTTCAATTCATTCTGTGTCCTTGCAAGTTGTTACATTTAATGTTAGATAATTCAAAAAGTCTAAGTGGATTCTATATTCGTTGTTTCTTCTCTTGTTTGAAGGTGAGGGGGGTTTCATTTTCTATAAAACATGCAAATTAAAGATAAGCTGTAAATAATTCAAAATGTCTAAGTGGATTCTGTATTCGTTGTTTTTTCTTGTTTTAAGGATGGGGAGATATCACTTTGCTATAAGACATGTCAATTATAAAGGCAAGCTGTACTTTTCCGTAAATTAATAGTTTCTGTTCCAATTCTTCAATCAATTGTGAATGTTGTGTCTGGGATTTACACGGTAACGTTATGCATAATAATATATATTGTCTACTGTATAATAATTGGAGGAAGCCCGATGATAGCCCCGAGTGCCGTAGATCCTGAGGTTGAGTCTTAGTCACGTCAAACCAAAGACAATACAATTAGTATTTTCTAGTTCTCCGCTAAGCACACAAAATTAAGTAGTAAGAGCAAAGACTGGTTAGTTCGGAATCAGGACACTATATCTATATGGAGCGACACATCTACCCGTAAACGGTGGTTTCATTGGTCTAACACTATATAAATACAACTAAGCGTGTTGGTCTAGTAAAAAGTGGACATCATCATCATCACATCTAAATGTATGTTAATAAGAAAGGGTATGGATTTAAATGAAAATGAGAGAATATCAAAAATTACAATTAGACACAAACTTAAGAAAAGGAGCAGCACTTTCATTGCTGTTCTACATTTCACAGTCACAGTAAGGAATTCATCAATGAACATATAACTCACACCCTAAGATGAGTGTGAAACTTGTACTAGCCATGATATAGCTGAACAAATGTACACTTATCGCTTAGCAAAACTGATCACTTACTATACACTTGTTTCTGAATTATATTGGACAATTGATGTTGTTCTGTTTATATATGTCAGCCATGCCAATAGAATATGCTTAGTCGTATGAGCATTGTACCATATTGTAAATTCTCCTCCAATTATTTGCACCGTGTAGACATATTGTCCTCGGTGTTTTTTGTATGACCCATTGGAAACTATGATGTACTCTTTCTCTGTACTTTGTAGCAATATTACTCTCTGAACTGCGTTGGAAGGCATAGTTAACGCCAGGATGACATTTGCTATGCACGTTGGAAGGCATAGTTAACGCCAGGATGAAATTTCCTATACACGTTGGAAGTTACCGCCCGGATGACATTTGCTATACACGTTGGAAGGCATAGTTTACGCCAGGATGACATTTGTTATTCACGTTGGAGGGCATAGGTAACGCCAGGATGACATTTGCTATGCACGTTGGAAGTTAACGCCAGGATGACATTTGTAATACACGTTGGAAGTTAACGCCAGGATGACATTTGTTATACACGTTGGAAGTTAACGCCAGGATGACATTTGTTATACACGTTGGAAGTTAACGCCAGGATGACATTTGTTATACACGTTGGAAGTTAACGCCAGGATGACATTTGTTATACACGTTGGAAGTTAACGCCAGGATGACATTTGTTATACACGTTAGAAATTAACACCAGGATGACATTTGTTATACACGTTGGAAGTTAACGCCAGGATGACATTTGTTATACACGTTGGAAGTTAACGCCAGGATGACATTTGCTATACACGTTGGAAGTTAACGCCAGGATGACATTTGTTATGCACGTTGGAAGGCATAGTTAACGCCAGGATGACATTTGTTATTCACGGTGGAAGGCATAGTTAACGCCAGGGTAACATTTGTTATGCACGTTGGAAGGCATAGTTAACGCCAGGATGACATTTGTTATACACGTTGGAAGGCATAGTTAACGCCAGGATGACATTTGTTATACACGTTGGAAGGCATAGTTAACGCCAGGATGGCATTTGTTATGCACGTTGGAAGGCATAGTTAACGCCAGGATGACATTTGCTATGCACGTTGGAAGGCATAGTTAACGCCAGGATGACATTTGTTATGCACGTTGGAAGGCATAGTTAACGCCAGGATGATATTTGTTATGCACGTTGGAAGGCATAGTTAACGCCAGGATGACATTTGTTATGCACATTGGAAGGCATAGTTAACGCCAGGATGACATTTGTTATGCACGTTGGAAGGCATAGTTAACGCCAGGATGACATTTGTTATGCACGTTGGAAGGCATAGTTAATGCCAGGATGACATTTGTTATGCACGTTGGAAGGCATAGTTAACGCCAGGATGACATTTGTTATGCACGTTGGAAGGCATAGTTAACGCCAGGATGACATTTGTTATGCACGTTGGAAGGCATAGTTAACGCCAGGATGACATTTGTTATACACGTTGGAAGTTAACGCCAAGATGACATTTGTTATGCACGTTGGAAGGCATAGTTAACGCCAGGATGACATTTGTTATGCACGTTGGAAGGCATAGTTAACGCCAGGATGACATTTGCTATACACGTTGGAAGTTAACGCCAGGATGACATTTGTTATGCACGTTGGAAGTTATCGCCAGGATGACATTTCTTATACACGTTGGAAGTTAACGCCAGGATGACATTTGTTATACACGTTGGAAGGCATAGTTATCGCCAGGATGACATTTGATATACACGTTGGAAGTTGATGCCAGGATGACATTTTCATTCACGTTGGAAGTTAACGCCAGGATGACATTTGTTATACACGTTGGAATTTAACGCCAGGATGACATTTGTTATAGACGTTGGAAGTTAACGCCAGGATGACATTTGTTATACACGTTGGAAGGCATAGTTATCGCCAGGATGACATTTGTTATTCACGTTGGAAGGCATAGTTAACGCCAGGATGACATTTGTTATACACGTTGGAAGGCATAGTTAACGCCAGGATGACATGTGTTATGCACGTTGGAAGGCATAGTTAACGCCAGGATGACATTTGTTATACACGTTGGAAGGCATAGTTAACGCCAGGATGACATTTGTTATACACGTTGGAAGGCATAGTTAACGCCAGGATGGCATTTGTTATTCACGTTGGAAGGCATAGTTAACGCCAGGATGACATTTGTTATGCACGTTGGAAGGCATAGTTAACGCCAGGATGACATTTGTTATTCACGTTGGAAGGCATAGTTAACGCCAGGATGATATTTTTTATGCACGTTGGAAGGCATAGTTAACGCCAGGATGACATTTGTTATGCACATTGGAAGGCATAGTTAACGCCAGGATGACATTTGTTATGCACGTTGGAAGGCAGAGTTAACGCCAGGATGACATTTGTTATACACGTTGGAAGGCATAGTTAACGCCAGGATGACATTTGTTATACACGTTGGAAGGCATAGTTAACGCCAGGATGACATTTGTTATGCACGTTGGAAGGCATAGTTAACGCCAGGATGACATTTGTTATGCACGTTGGAAGGCATAGTTAACGCCAGGATGACATTTGTTATACACGTTGGAAGTTAACGCCAAGATGACATTTGTTATGCACGTTGGAAGGCATAGTTAACGCCAGGATGACATTTGTTATGCACGTTGGAAGGCATAGTTAACGCCAGGATGACATTTGCTATGCACGTTGGAAGTTAACGCCAGGATGACATTTGTTATACACGTTGGAAGTTAACGCCAGGATGACATTTGTTATGCACGTTGGAAGTTATCGCCAGGATGACATTTCTTATACACGTTGGAAGTTAACGCCAGGATGACATTTGTTATACACGTTGGAAGGCATAGTTATCGCCAGGATGACATTTGATATACACGTTGGAAGTTGATGCCAGGATGACATTTTCATACACGTTGGAAGTTAACGCCAGGATGACATTTGTTATACACGTTGGAATTTAACGCCAGGATGACATTTGTTATAGACGTTGGAAGTTAACGCCAGGATGACATTTGTTATACACGTTGGAAGGCATAGTTATCGCCAGGATGACATTTGTTATTCACGTTGGAAGGCATAGTTAACGCCAGGATGACATTTGTTATACACGTTGGAAGGCATAGTTAACGCCAGGATGACATGTGTTATGCACGTGGGAAGGCATAGTTAACGCCAGGATGACATTTGTTATGCACGTTGAAAGGCATAGTTAACGCCAGGATGACATTTTTTATACACTTTGGAAGGCATAGTTAACGCCAGGATGACATTTGTTATTCACGTTGGAAGGCATAGTTAACGCCAGGATGACATTTGTTATTCACGTTGGAAGGCATAGTTAACGCCAGGATGACATTTGTTATTCACGTTGGAAGGCATAGTTAACGCCAGGATGACATTTGTTATACACGTTGGAAGGCATAGTTAATGCCAGGATGACATTTGCTATACACGTTGGAAGGCACAGTTAACGCCAGGATGACATTTGTTATGCACGTTGGAAGGCATAGTTAACGTCAGGATGACATTTGTTATTGACGTTGGAAGGCATAGTTAACGCCAGGATGACATTTATTATACACGTTGGAAGGCATAGTTCACATCAGGATGACATTTGTTATGCACGTTGGAAGGCATAATTAACGCCAGGATGACATTTGTTATACAAGTTGGAAGGCAAAGTTAACGCCAGGATGACATTTGTTATGCACGTTGGAAGGCAGAGTTAACGCCAGGATGACATTTGTTATACACGTTGGAAGGCATGGTAAACGCCAGGATGACATTTGTTATACACGTTGGAAGGCATAGTTAACGCCAGGATGACATTTGTTATACAAGTTGGAAGGCATAGTTAACCCCAGGATGACATTTGTTATACACGTTGGAAGGCATAGATAACGCCAGGATGACATTTGCTATGCACGTTGGAAGGCATAGTTAACGCCAGGATGACATTTGTTATGCACGTTGGAAGGCATAGTTAACGCCAGGATGACATTTGTTATTCACGTTGGAAGGCATAGTTAACGCCAGGATGACATTTGTTATACACGTTGGAAGGCATAGTTAACGCCAGGATGACATTTGTTATGCACGTTGGAAGGCATAGTTAACGCCAGGATGATATTTGTTATGCACGTTGGAAGGCATAGTTAACGCCAGGATGACTTTTGCTATGCACGTTGGAAGGCATAGTTAACGCCAGGATGACATTTGTTATGCACGTTGGAAGGCATAGTTAACGCCAGGATGACATTTGTTATTCACGTTGGAAGGCATAGTTAACGTCAGGATGACATTTGCTATGCACGGTGGAAGGCATAGTTAACGCCAGGATGACATTTGTTATGCACGTTGGAAGGCATAGTTAACGCCAGGATGACATTTGTTATGCACGTTGGAAGGCATAGTTAACGCCAGGATGACATTTGCTATGCACGTTGGAAGGCATAGTTAACGCCAGAATGACATTTGCTATGCACCTTGGAAGGCATAGTTAACGCCAGGATGACATTTGTTATTCACGTTGGAAGGCATAGTTAACGCCAGGATGACATTTGTTTTGCACGTTGGAAGGCATAGTTAACGCCAGGATGACATTTGTTATGCACGTTGGAAGGCATAGTTAACGCCAGGATGACATTTGTTATACACGTTGGAAGGCATAGTTAACGCCAGGATGACATTTGTTATGCACGTTGGAAGGCATAGTTAACGCCAGGATGACATTTGCTATACACGTTGGAAGGCAAAGTTAACGCCAGGATGACATTTGTTATACACGTTGGAAGGCATAGTTAACGCCAGGATGACATTTGTTATGCACGTTGGAAGGCATAGTTAACGCCAGGATGACATTTGTTATACACGTTGGAAGGCATAGTTAACGCCAGGATGACATTTGTTATACACGTTGGAAGGCAAAGTTAACGCCAGGATGACATTTGTTATGCACGTTGGAAGGCATAGTTAACGCCAGGATGACATTTGTTATACACGTTGGAAGGCATAGTTAACGCCAGGATGACATTTGTTATACACGTTGGAAGGCATAGTTAACGCCAGGATGACATTTGTTATTCACGTTGGAAGGCATAGTTAACGCCAGGATGACATTTGTTATTCACGTTGGAAGGCATAGTTAACGCCAGGATGACATTTGTTATGCACGTTGGAAGGCATAGTTAACGCCAGGATGACATTTGTTATACACGTTGGAAGGCATAGTTAACGCCAGGATGACATTTGTTATACACATTGGAAGGCATAGTTAACGCCAGGATGACATTTGTTATGCACGTTGGAAGGCATAGTTAACGCCAGGATGACATTTGTTATACACGTTGGAAGGCATAGTTAACGCCAGGATGACATTTGTTATGCACGTTGGAAGGCATAGTTAACGCCAGGATGACATTTGTTATTCACGTTGGAAGGCATAGTTAACGCCAGGATGACATTTGTTATGCACGTTGGAAGGCATAGTTAACGCCAGGATGACATTTGTTATGCACGTTGGAAGGCATAGTTAACGCCAGGATGACATTTGTTATTCACGTTGGAAGGCATAGTTAACGCCAGGATGACATTTGTTATACACGTTGGAGAATACCGAAGGGGAAATCAAGAATGGACAACCCAGAGACACTTGTAACACTAGGCATACAACACACTGGACGAAGACAAACAAGCACAAAAACACAACACAACACAGAAAATATGAGCAACAAGTACTGCACCAAAAACCGGGGTTTTTATTCTTTGCAGCAATATTATCCTAAATTTCTTTGAATAGCATATACTATGCTATAGACACTGCTTCTTGCTGTATTGCATTGTTTGGAAAACAAATGCAACTATATAACGGAACTAATCGTGATTGGTTGATTGGCTGGTACATGGTGTTTAACGCCACTTTCAACAATATTTCAATTATATCGTGGCGGCGGTTTTATTCGTGAGAGAAGCCGTAGTAGCCGCAGAAAACACCCGTACTGTCGCAAGCATTGGCAAACTTTATCACATAATGTTTATCGAGAAGAACCCGCCATGAACAAGATTCGAACTCACAACGACTAACATGCTTTAAAAAAATACTAAAAGTTAAATAAACGTAATATTAACGCATGTATTACAAATGAAATACAAAATAAAAATACGAAACGGTCAGAACATTTCTAATATTCAATCAGAAAAAAAAGCGAAAACAGAGTGAAAAACGATACTTTTAATACAAATATACATGACCTCTCACAAAACCGTATTAAACACATGCCATTTTGTATTTACAATATAATTATTTAATCTGTAATTTGTGAATCTATATTTGCCGCGAGTATAATAAATGTTTCCTGGCAACACAAACTAATCCGGACATTGCTTTGATGTCACAACCATTAAATTTAATCTCTGAATAGATCAATTGAGCGTTAACATTTTCCTTTATTTCCCCCAAGGTGTGAAGCTGTTATTTACATGGCTTAATCCTTGTTAATCCCTGTTCAGTAAATCGTGAAGCAAAATCACGGTTTTTCTGTTTGTGGCATAATTATGGAAATATAATTTCAATATTAAGGCATCTAATATGTTGGTGTCATGGATTTATCGTTGACAATACAATACATTTATGTTGTGTGACAGTAAGACAACTAGTAGAACATGAACTGTTGACCTTTCAGAGGTTCAACACCGGTCTCTTTTGTGGGTGTCATGTTGTTTAGTCTTTAGTTTCTTATTACCCCTTTAGATATCTTCAAACGTTTCGTTTCTATTGACGACCAGACTTGTTGGGGTGGAATTAACATGGACAGATAGATAATAACGAAGAAAAAAACAAAAAGAAATAAAGAATCTAACACCAGGGTAGTACAAGATATGGAAATCTCCGACACCCGAGGGTAAGATTTCAAACGAGGCTTGCCGAGTTAGAGAACGATTGAAATATTACCCAAGGGTGTCGGAGATTTCCCTATCTTGTATTTTTTCCGGTGTTTGATTTCATTTCTCACTAAACACCTAATTACTTTGTTTACATTCCATCGAGCGTTTTCCCGCACACTTTGTTTCCATTGCTGAAGTAAATATTCAATTTATCCATATGCATTCGTGTCGTGGGGTTACAAGACAAGAATATCTTCCTCCGCTAAAAATAGAAACTGGCTTATCTTTTTAGTGAGAAAACAATGTTTCACAAATACACACTCAAATGATTGAGTAACACGAACCCTACTAGCATCCGAGTGGAAATAAAGTGCTCCCTAAAGAAAGAATACCACAGATACAGCTAGGTATGCTTCGTACCCTTCACCTCGAAATTAGCACTGAGTGTTGTTTAAGAACGAAACTGTATGACAAAAGGGATTATTTCAATTGTTCTATTATATACTTTCCATTTATATGTAGCAACATTCCAAAAGTACATTTATATGGAGTATATATCTCTTAGTTGATCCGATATTCCAGAGCTTGTGGTTCCTATCATGATTCCTTGATATATGGTTGGTACTACGAAGGGAGCTACTGAACAAAGGGTTCCTAGTGGTTACGTTGAGGTCATCACATAGAAAGCTTTACGGTGGCCAGTATGACCTGGTTAACCTTTATGGAATATCTGTGTCACAAATGACCACAGATATGATCCGTTTGTCGGAAGCATAATTTGGCTCTTTCCTCGTTCATGACTTCTCATCGGATTTCTAACAATAGTGTCTCGACGGATGAAACATGTTGAGCAGGAGCTACTACCTTTCTGGGGGACATAGGTTCACTACCAGTTTTTAGTGGGGTTCTCGTTGCTTCATCTTTAATTCTCTGTGTAGTTGTTTGTTGTTGATTATTATTGCTCGTCATTTTGGCCGTTTTCTTTATGCCATCGTATGTTATGTCTTTTGATTTACGGCTTCTGATTATCCCTGTTCGTATCTTCACTCTTTTATCAACAGTTTATGTGCCGCCAGCGGCCACCGTCATATATTGCATATTAAAAATTCAACGAGTCATGAACGTGGTAAGGACGGGATTTGACAACTACAAATGACACACATCGGGGGTTATCTGTAACATAAACGTTCGTAGGGGTTAACCAAGTAATGATAGTGACCGTAAAAAATTCAAATGATGATTTGACCACTAGGAACCCTAGGTTATATAACTACCTAGTTAACAACATCCGCTAGGAACCCTATGTTATATAGCTAACTAGTTAATGACATCCACTTGGAACCCTAGGTTATATAGCTAACTAGTTAATAATTTTCACTAGGAACCATAGGTTATATAGCTAACTAGTTAACAACATCCACTAGGAACCCTAGGTCATATAACTAACTAGTTAACAACAGCCACTAGGAACCCTATGTTATATAGCTAACTAGTTAACAACATCCAATAGGAATCCTAGGTTATATAGCTAACTAGTTAACAACATCCATTAGAAACCATAGGTTATATAACTAACTAGTTAACAACGTCCACTAGGAACCCTAGATTATATAACTAACTAGTTAACAACATCCACTAGGAACCCTAGATTATATAACTAACTAGATAACAACATCCACTAGGAACCCTAGGTTATATAGCTAACTAGTTAACAACATCCACTAAGAACCCTAGGTTATATAGCTAACTAGTTAATAACATCCACTAGGAACCCTAGGTTATATAGCTAACTAGTTAACAACATCCAATAGAAACCCTAGGTTATATTGCTAACTAGAAAACAACATCCACTAGGAACCCTAGGTTATATAGCTAACTAGTTAACAGCATCCAATTGGAACCCTAGGTTATATAGCTAACTAGTTAACAACATCCACTAGGAACCCTAGGTTATATAGCTAACCAGTTAACAACATCCCCACTAACCATTTTTTTTATTAATGCGCTTAAAATACAAGTACACTGGCAATGCCAATTTAGATGACTATAGAACTATCTACATATATTTAAACTATAGATTATAACACATTCATAGGTAAAGGGAGCCAACTCGAGTATTCCCTCAAAATTATTCCGTTGCACTATATCTTCAAAATACATATTAAAATTGAAATCTTAAAAAAAAGCATTACACGCAAATCCAGAAAGTAAGTCCATAACTTTATTTCACCAATAGCAAAGATATGATTTACTCTTTATCTGACTTGATCCAAGATGTGCATAAAACCCGAGCAGTAAATCTAAATATATGAGTCAAAACATTCCCTCACAAATATATGAAGCTATCAAAATGAAAGATAGGAATGATAAAACATTACAGTTACGTGTGGTGCAGGAAATAAAAAAGGACAATCTAGAAAAGTGAACTATTCATATCAAAATAAGTACAAGTCACCTACAAATTACTATAAAGAAAGCAGTAGTGAAATCTGAAAAGGACAACCAAGAAAATTGAAATATTCATATATAATCAAGTACAAGTCACCTTCAAATTACTATGACGATGGGAAAAACAAATACTACAGTTCCCCAGGTCACCGAACATCACGAGAAGACGAAAGTCCACTAAATATGACAAAACAAACGTCGATACGCAATTATATATTCTATCGAAAACGACTGTAAGCAAATTTATCCTTAAGTCATGTGTACTTTATATATTCTGATTGATGTGAAATCCTCATTAATAACAAGCAGTTCGTTTGTTTGCTTGTTAAAGGTGATACCCGAGGGGCTCGAAATACCATCGTCCTTTGTTAGCACTATTTCCTTGACATCTATGTTTCCTGATATCCTATGTATATTGTCTGAACCAAATCCTGTTATGTATAGATTATCTTGGTTATCCAGGGTTAAACCTGCAGGATCGAGGAGTTCCGAACTACTATATGTGAGGTAATTACTTCCATCCGGGACCACACAATGGACATCGCTATTGTCTAGATTTGAGTAAAACACATTCCCTATGTCGTTTATGTGAACTTCCCATGGATTGTACATTGTCGGCATCTTGCGAATCGTTTTTCCGTTAATGTCTACAATTTTTAAATGATCTACACCATTTTTAACACATATCTGACCTCGAACGCTTGATATTGCAGAACATTCACCATGGAATTTAATTACGCTACCGGCTGTTAATTTTCCAAGATCTATTTTCTGTACACCATGCTGCCAAGCACTTACAAGCGCACACGATCTATTGTATATTGTAATTCCACCCGGAAAATTTGCTATTCGAACTTTTTTGCATTCTTCTCCATTTTTATTGCACACATAGAGAGTCTTTTCTTGATACCCAGCTAACATTACCTTATTGTCTGGAAGAAAGCAAGCACGGAATATTTTTACTCCCTTGCCGAGTTTCGACGTAGGGAAACAACTTACTAACGTGAGTGTACCTGCTTCGTAACCATTTAGTCTAGTCGTTATTTCTTTCCCCTTTAATGCCCCTGCAGATTTACTTCTTGTTAGAAGTCGTCCGTTTTTATTAAACCTGTTATACAGGTCTTTGGACGAATCCATTGACTTCTCTGATATCACAATTTCCCCCAATTTGAGAAAGAAGCACTCAAAAGTAAATACAGGTTCGGAAAGTTTCAAATGCAATTCGAAATATTTGTCATCCGCAAGAAGACTCATAACAGATGATTCTATGTCTTTTTGTTTAGATTGTATTAACTGAATTTCTTGATATAATGTAGAATGGTTAGTCTGACGTTTTACCGCGGTTATATCATTTAAGACTGCCTTTAATCCACTATTTTTACTTTTTATGTTGTACTTCCCTCTTTCAATGCGTTCTACCATTTTATCATGATTGACTTTGATTTCTAGTTCAAGACTCCTTTCTAGCTCATCTAAATAGTTATTTATCCGTGTACGTGCTTGTTCAATGGTCTCCTTGATAGTTTTTTGTTTTTCTACCAGATCTGTCATATTTTTGTTTTTATCTGCAAGCATTTCATCTAAGATGAGATTAAGATTGTGAACACTTGTCTCGATATCTTCCAATGGTACTCCTCCATACCCTTGCTGCGTACTCTCATCGTAGGCATTTGCGATCTTAGTTACCGGACTGCACTTTTTATGATTGTCACGGAAGCACCTTTCGCACAACGCTGTCCCATGCTGATAACAAAACAAGATAATGTTTTCATTGATGTGAATTTGACACTTTTTAGATTGCAATGAGTCAGACATCTTCTTCTACGGTAACCTAGAAACAAAATTATACGTAGCGTAATCAATTTACCTTGTACGTTAAATAAAGTTAGAGAATGCCGAATGGTAGCCAAAATGGACAATCCAAGGAAACTGGCAACAAAGGGTACATAAGACGAAGACAAGCACAACAAAAACACAATCAATATGTGTTGTGAACACCACTATACGCAAACAAACACAAATAAGATAAATAAGACATGGGCCCTCCTCTAAACAATTGGAGGTAAAGACGAACCGTCTACGTCAAAATGAAAATGTGCATTCTTTGTGGACATATCAACAAGCCGTAACTAATATGCAAATTATAATAAATACATATTATCAGTCAATGTTGTCGTATAGTGATATAATTACGTTTTCCCATTTATTGGTTTTATTTGATTTATTTTTTTATTTTTTATTTTTAGTGTTTTAAAGCCAATTTCAGCAATATTTCAGCTATATCATGGTGACCAGTTTTAGTGGTGGAGGAAGCCGGAGTACCTGGAGAGAACCAACGACCCTGGACAAGCAACTGGAAAACTTTATCACTTGCGGCTGCGAGTCGAGTGCACCCTTGTTGTAATCTACAAAGCCGGGCGCGAACTCATGCCGTATTGGTGATAGGCTTGTATGAGTTGTTAAATTCAACCACCTAACTCATTGAGCCACCGGGCCCCTTGGGTTTATTTGGTGAAATACGTGCAATTCATCATGTTTATGATCAGAATGTTACATAAAACAACGCGTTCCTTCTCTAGTGTAACCGCATCGTGGTGTAATGGTTAGCGGGTTACATGTAGATTCGATGTCGATAGATCGTGGGTTCGAGCTCTGGTCGGCTTGAAGCAAAGACTATAAGATTGATATCCACTAAGCACGCAGTATCTGTTGAAAACGTCAACATACATTTCGTCATATCAATAAATTTCTAGTTTCATTCTAGTTTTTCACGTAGCAGAACATGTTTACTTTACCCACCTGCACATGAAACTGTCTTGTTAAGCCATAACAGGTTAGAATAATGCTAGAACTTTCAAACGAATGTCATTTTGAATCATTTGAATCACGTGCATGTTGTATATACGGCTCCAGTATTATATATATATCCCGATGTACTTGTCTAGGCGGGCAAAGCAAATACGAGGTTGGTTTAGGTTTATGGTGCTTAACGTCACTTTCAACAATCTTTTAAGTAATATCATGTCTGTCAGTTTTATTGGTGGAGGAAACCGGAGTACTCGGAGAAAACCACCGACCTGTCGCAAGTCACTGACAAACTTCATCACATAATGTTGTACATAACGAGTACACCTCGCCATGAACGCATTTATGCGGCATTTTATTGAAACCATATTATATACTTGTATTGCTTATTATATTAATATATATATTTTACTTACCATATACAATGGCTGCAGGATAATTAAGACGTCTCCCCACCTACCCTCGATTATGACTGCCTGTATGTTAAAGCTATCAAACTGAATGGTCTGGTGATGAAGTAGATTTAGTTATATCTCCTCAATTACATTGATTTTACGGTGCCCATTACCACACACAAAGGAGCACTTATTGAACATCTCGAACCGGTGACAATACAAACGTATATTTATTTACATGGAATTGGAAATTATTATGGCAGAGTTCACGATTAATACATCAGATTGCATTGATAGCTTAATTATATTGACTTTTAAATGTAAATGTAGTCTTTAGTTTATAATACAATTATAAAACTTTGAATAATAATTAAACGTTTTGTGTTTGTTTTTTTTAAAGGTATCGACAAGGTGATTTAAATTGTCATAATTATAATCTAAACCCTATGGATTTGATTTCAATATGACAATGGGATAGATTAAATGTTTATTTATGAAAAGAATATCAAAGGAGTTGACAATAGTGAATGTCCGATTATATTAACCAACGACTCAATTGTCCTTTTTTTTTAAATTTAGAATGAATCGCCTTGATCAATATGCATTTTAAAATTTTAAGCTTTAAATGTCTTAGTAAGACATACCTTTAAGATAATATCACAATGATTCAATTACCAATAAGGGTCAATGATATTACGTGACTCATTAAAACACACTATAGAATACCGGTACTATACCAGCCATTTGAGGTCAGATTACACCGTAAACATTTTGCTAGGTAGTGGTGATAGTTCTATTTCCAGTGCTTGACACAGAGAGCTGTATAGCGCGTCACCATTTGGAGGATGTGTGTACCCTATCGATGGCGGGTAACGTGTTTGGAAAGTGTCCCACTCCCTGCATGTTAAGGACCTCTTGATTGTAGATTTCAGAAAAGAGTAGGCGCATTGCTGCCTCTACGAAAGACTATGTCTTGCACGTACTCAACTCTCAATATTTCTCCAATGGCATTGATGGTCGTTGCCTTAGTTGTGACATTGCTACCTTATTTATAAATTTTTTATATATTTTAACTTGTTCTCTGTAATGTTTTGCCGTTACAAGGGAAATAACTCCTGCAAAATAAGCATATCATTTTCGAATCAAGTCGGAAATATGCAACCTGTCTTCTTCTTCTTCCAATACAGTGCAGGCCTCTAGTTGAGTATTATCGCACTATTGGCCATACTGGGTGTGACAACAAAGGTGCAAAAATATGTACAGGTGCAAGCTGAAAACAGGCTGTTCCATATCCTTATGCTGTCTGGAAAGAAGGCATGTCTGTACCGCTACGATATAGCTTAAATATTGTTGAAAGTGGCATTAGACACCATACCCCTAACCCATATACTGTACATTTACCCATACTAATTGTAAGAACAACTCATAAACCAAAATACCACCACTAAGTATTTATTAATACCAGGGTTGTCTATTTGCCTTATGGTAACTGTAATTGTTTTTGTGTGTTGTTGTTGTGCAGTGGAACCTGTCTAATCCGATATACCAAGGGCATAGGGAAATGTGTCGGATTGTACAGGATGTCGGAATACTCAGGTGTCGGATTGCACAAGTTCCACTATATTTTCACCTTTATCAATATGCAATCAAAATATGAAATTACGTAAATTATCCTGCCCCGAAAGGGTAATTTATTGACAATAGCGATTTGCTTGTCTTTGCTTATATTCAATGGATGCAGTTTTTCATACAGGTTAACATATGCATATCACAGAAGTCGGTCCTGACTTTGCCAATCAAATCATCTAGGGGTATATCCAAGACGGGGACAGTTCTCTTTATACAATCCGCCTTGGCGTCTTCGCATTTACAGAAACATGGTTTGCTTTTGTTCCATCCACTGCAACAAAGAGTCGCAGATACTAGACCAAGTATCAATAATACAATGGCAAGCTTCATCTGAAACACAGAAGTTATATGACATATACTGAGGAACATTTGTTTGGTAAGTAGCAATACATTAATACAAACGTGGGATGCTCTTCTGTAAAAACATCCTGGAGTAACGTCAGGTACGCTCAAAGTCAAAAGATTGAAAAATCAAATAATGTAAAAGTGTGTGGGAGCAATACAATCAAAGGATTAGGACAGCACGACATATGTTATAAAATCAAAGGATTAGGACAGCACGACATATGTTATAAAATCACAGGATTACGACATCACGATATATGTTATTAATATGGCATTAGGTAAATACTGTTCCTTGCAATCTGACCGGGGGGGGGGGGGCCTCTTTTTTTGGAAATTTTTTAAAAACGCTCGGGCAGTATGGGGGTATCACATGTTGCTAGCAAAGATAACACGTAGCCGTCAATTGGCGTCGCCTCTTCCGATAGACAGGAAACCCCCTTGCTACCTTTAAAGCTAAAACTATAAAGGTCCCCGCCTCTCGCAATAAAGAGGCAACTCTCATCTTGATTTGTGATTTGTTGATAGTTAAGATACACGGCGAGCACAGAGCAAAGGGTCGCGCCTCTCGCGATAAAGAGGCAACTCCCATCTTGATGTGTTGATAGATAAGATAAGTCGGAGAGCAAACAGCAAAGGGTCCCGCCTTTCGCCATAAAGAGGCAACTCCATTATAGAGGGGTAAGTTACACTCACAGCAAAAATAGGACAGCAAGAGCCGCGCCTCTCGCGATAGAAAAGCAACTCTCTTATTGATAGCGAAGAGGGAAAGTATCCAGTCTCTCGCGATAAAGAGGCAACTCCCATTTTGATTTGTGATTTGTTGATAGTTAAGATACACGGCGGGCACAGAGCAAAGGGTCGCGCCTCTCGCGATAAAGAGGCAACTCCCATATTGATGTGTTGATAGATAAGATAAGTCGGAGAGCAAACAGCAAAGGGTCCCGCCTCTCGCCATAAAGAGGCAACTCCATTCTAGATGGATAAGCTACACTCACAGCAAAAATAGGACAGCAAGAGCCGCGCCTCTCGCGATGAAAAAGCAACTCTCTTGTTGATAGCAAAGACGCCGCAAAGTGATCAGTCTCTCGCGATAAAGAGACAACTTTCTTGTTGATAGCAAATATGTTAGGCCAAACTCCCTTAAATTGTTGATAACAAAGATAACACTTGGGCAGTTATTAATGCTCCGCCTTTACCGATAAACAGGCAACTCCATTAGATAGCATAAAGAGGCAACTTTCTTTCTAATAGTAAAGATAACACTCATATAGCAAATGATCACGCCTCTGATAATAAAGAGCCAACTCCCTTTTTGATTACAAAGATCACCAAGTCTTAAGCAGTTATGGAACAGTGGCGGATCCGATGGTCGGTCCCACATTTCGTTGGAAATAAAACCTATTTGACAGCTAAGATTATAACACCATCACAGCCTGCACTTGGTCCATGGCCATGTTTTCTAGTTTTCTAGCAGATGGTGTTTTTATTTACATCGGAAGTATCCATTGCGCATGATTTTCAGAAGTGAAAGTAGCGTTGCCAAGGTATTCTAGTCTTACGAAAATCGTAAGTGTGATCTTAAGATCAGTTGTAGTATTTTGTCGTAGGACTGATCCTAAGTTTACGATTAATCTTACGACACGTTTTGTGAAATTGTCGTATAACCACACTTAGGAAAATCTTAAGTACAAAACTTACGACTAACACTTACGACTTTTTGTGAAAGTGATCCCAGTTTCCCAGTAACATCATGGCGTGATCAAGTAGCATTCGATGAGATGAAGGTGGTGTGCAATTTGTAGTAGACCATTACGCTTAGATGGACTTTTTATATTGCTGGCTCACTGCAACAAATACCGTCTTCATAAATTTTAATTTGATCCGACAGGGGATCGAACTTGCGATCTCCAATGGTCCATGAGAGCTCATTGAAAATTACAACACCGATATTGTCCTTTGCATAATTGAATATGCAACGGAAATAAAACAAGCATCCAAACTACAAGAAAACTTCCTCACGTTGGCTGTCAACCCTCCCAAAATCCAAAACCTCACAAACTATCAAACATTGAACTAGACCACAGTGAAATCGGGTACAACTAGATAAGATGGTTTCTGACCATTTAACCCATATTCATAATGTACTAACCATAAATCTGTATGTCTTGTAGTTATCTATTCAGAATACGTGGTGGTGGTTATTGATAAGATTATACAGGGAGATAAGTAAGTTCAATTTCCAAATATAATACACCTTTTGTAATGGATTTGTACGAAGAACGAACTCCGTATATTCAACAAAATTAAGGAGTGCAAGCATATCCGTCAGACAAAATGTACAAGTGTATATATCATTGCCTTATCACATTCGTCACTGTTTGTCAGTGACTGGCGGAGGCAGGTCGGTGGTTTACTGGTTAAAACTTACCGCCACGGCATATCTGAACTATTTTTGAAAGTGGTGTTAAACACCACAAAAAAACAAACCAACCAAACCATTCGTCACTTATCATTCTCCGTTTTGTGTCTGTCACAAGCCAGGGCCTAGCTTTTCAGTGTCATATGTTGTGGGTGTTTTGTGTTCAGTGAGTTAAGATGAGAGGTGATTGTTTTGTTGATATTGATGGCATTGTTATTTAAACTTTCGCTTTATGTAATCAATAAAACAATATACTTTCTTTGAGTAGTTTGAAAAATATGAAAAATGAAAACAAATCTTCTCATTGACAATTGCATAAGTTTAACCCCTATGAACTTGATGTCCTGTTCAAATTTGACGAGTGGAATTCGTGCAAAAGGGGTCAAGGGTTACCTGATATGAACGTTTTCTTACAAATAGTAAATCAATGATAAGCTTTTCTAGGTAATCCTATAGAATAGCAGCATAAATTCGCAATTTTCGAATGGACGGCGTATATTATTTTTTAAATATGTAAGTGCAATTTAAAAATTATACAATGACGGGTCGTTCTAGAGCTCGAACACAAATAGTAACTCCTCAAGACGAACTTGATAATCAGGTTATTCATACCGAGAAATGGACTCTTTATGGCCTTGGAAACGCAATGACAGATTCTGATAACATATCTTAATGGCTAGCAGCACATCGATTAATAAAGACATACTTTCCGAATTTCGACGGAGGAACATCAACCGGAATGATGACAAGTTCAATGCACTTATGTGTTGCATCACTGACTTATATGTTGTATAACTTGATATTTTATCTATTCGTATCATACTAGATTTGTACGTTCATACCATGTAGTCTAAAATAGAACGAGTGAGTGGTTGTTGTTTCACGCCAAGTGGTGTTAAATACCATAAAACTAACCCTGAACATAAAACAGATTTAGCTTAGTTACTTTAAATTAAATTCTCAAGGTGGTCGTCGTGGTCGTGATCGCATAGTAGTTGGATTTACAACTACCTGTGCAATGTCTATCACCACTTAAGTTCATAAGTGAGGTTGAATCCTCCTCATGGCGAGGTGTACCGGTGTACTCGATACAACATTATCTGATTAAGTTTGACAGTTACTTGCGACTTTTCGGTGGGTTTTTTTTCGGGTACTGCGGTTTCCTCCACCAATAAAGCTTACCGCTACTATATAACTGAAATATTGTTGAAAGTGGCGTTAAATACCGCAACACTCACCCTTTAAATTGTTAAAATGTTTATTGATATTTGCTTAATTCTTATTGAAGGAAAGCTGAACTTGATAGTGATTTATTTCATCACAAGTAACATGGATGAATCTGAGTTATTTCCCTTTATACGTAATGCTGTGATACATGTTCTTTTAATTTATATTGCATGAATTTTATTTGTGCATTGTATGGTTTGTTCTATTGACTCTTAAAAACAAGGACCGGTAATTATAAATGGCAGAAAACCCCCGTACCAAGCATATTTTTGAATGATTTTGAAAGCCAAGCTTAATTGGGAATAAAATACCGGGCAGTTTTAACGTCATAACCAGTGTCTCCCGGTATATTATGTATTATATGCAAGTCTAGTACAAAACGGATCTCATCATCACCTCATAAGAAACTAGCTTGTTCTCGTCGTGATATCTCGCCATGCTATAGCTGGAAATTGCTGGGTTGGCGCTAAACAATAACCACTCACTGTTATAACTCGTTACTGGTCAAGCAACTATGACAATTCAATCATGCGTAAACGTTCATTTCCGAATTACTATGTCATTCTGTTACTTTTGGATTGTTTCGGTATTCAAGAGTATTTATTATTTTCTCCCTCGTAACATTCCTCCGAAAATATTGTTTTTCTTAACTAAAATAATGTAATATAAATAAGACTAAACACAGTGTAGAGTTGTGCGTTTGTTACAGAAATAGAAATAGAAATAAGTTTATTAACCAAATCAGGGCCCCAGGAGAGCATATACAAATAACAATTATGATTGATACACAACAACAATACATCAAGCTAAATATTCGCGGTGAAATATCAATAAGATCACATAGGATTTATTATAAACATATATCAACATCACAAATTCTTTCATAAGCATGTCATTTCTACCCCTCAAAAAATTCAGAATATATGAATATATAAGAGTAGTTGAAATTCTATTGGCATTAATCTGAGTGGGTGGCTGGGGGACTATAACATCCAAAGCATGGACTTGTGTCGTATTACAACTTGTAACGAACGTCGCATTAATCGAGTACACTTAAAATCTTCTTTATATACTAACAGCCAAATCGTCCGTGCGGAAAGGAATTCAATAATACAGCCTTTGCTAATTTGCATATATATAGCGTTTATGTAAACATTATACTGTGAAGAAATTTAATACGTATAAGATACAGTACTATTGTAACAAAAGAAGCGGCTCGAAACTTTGGGTTAGGGTTATGGTGTTTAACGCCACTTTAAAACAATATGTCAATTATATGGTGGCGATCAGTTTTATTCATGATACATTTATGGCATGGTGACCAGTTTTATTGGTGCTTAATGCCACTTTCAACAATATGTCAGGTATAGCGTATAACATGGTTACCAGTTTTATTGGTGTTTAACGTCACTTTCAACAATATGTCAGGTATAATGAATAACATGGTGACCAGTTTTATTTGTGTTTAACGTCACTTTCAACAATGTGTTGGCTATTACGTATAGCATGGTGACTAAAGGAGGAAACTAGAGTATACTTTATGACAACTAGTAACTGTTTTATTTGTGGAGGAAACTAGAGTATACTTTATGACAACTAGTAACTGTTTTATCAACTTCACCTTCTGTCTAACAGTTTTATTTGTGGAGGAAACTATAGAGTATACATTTGACAACTAGTAGCTGTTTTATCAACTTCACCTTCTAACAGTTTGATTTGTGGAGGAAACTAGAGTATACTTTATGACAACTAGTAACTGTTTTATTTGTGGAGGAAACTAGAGTATACTTTATGACAACTAGTAACTGTTTTATCAACTTCACCTTCTGTCTAACAGTTTTATTTGTGGAGGAAACTATAGAGTATACATTTGACAACTAGTAGCTGTTTTATCAACTTCACCTTCTAACAGTTTGATTTGTGGAGGAAACTAGAGTATACTTTATGACAACAAGTAACTGTTTTATCAAGTTCACCTGCTGTCCAACAGTTTTATTTGTGGAGTAAACTAGAGTACACATCTGACAACTAGTAACTGTTTTATCAAGTTCACCTTCTGTCTAAAAGTTTTATTTGTTGAGGAAACTAGAGTACACATCTGACAACTAGTAACTGTTTTATCAAGTTCACCTTCTGTTTAACAGTTTTATTTGTGGAGGAAACTAGAGAACACATCTGACAACTAGTAACTGTTTTATCAAGTTAACTGTCTGTCTAACAGTTTTATTTGTGGAGGAAACTAGAGTATACATCTGACAACTAGTAACTGTTTTATCAAGTTAACTGTCTGTCTAACAGTTTTATTTGTGGAGGAAACTAGAGTATACATCTGACAACTAGTAACTGTTTTATCAAGTTCACCTTCTGTCTAACAGTTTTATTTGTGGAGGAAACTAGAGAACACATCTGATAACTAGTAACTGTTTTATCAAGTTCACTGTCTGTCTAACAGTGTTATTTGTGGAGGAAACTAGAATATACATCTGGCAACTAGTAACTGTTTTATCAAGTTCACCTTCTGTCTAACAGTTTTATTTGTGGAGGAAACTAGAATATACATCTGATAACTAGTAACTGTTTTATCAAGTTCACTGTCTGTCTAACAGTGTTATTGGTTGAGGAAACTAGAGTATACATCTGACAACTAGTAACTGTTTTATCAACTTCACCTTCTGTCTAACTGGAATCAAACTCACAAAATGTAGTGTCATTTTTTTACTGGTTCCTCTAAATTTTTTTTATTCAACCTTAGGAACCGACCATTTAACTTGCAGGGGGGTTATGGTTTTTTGTTTCGTTCAGGATTTTTGTTCAGGATTTTTTTTCCCGGACAACATGAAAGTTAGAATATTTATTTTTTCCAGAATTTAACATTAGGTTATAAGACAAAAACTTTGAATCAGATTATTTGTTTTTCCTCCACCAAAATCAGAATATTTTTTTCAGCAACATTAGAAAAAAAACATACCCCCCCCCCCCCCTGGAAGTTAAATGGTCCGTTCCCAATAACATTTTAAGGCCACACCAAATTGAGACGTTTCAGTACAAAAATGGACACTTTCTTTAAGAATATGAACTTAGGATGAAATGTTCATTGTTCTCAGAAAAAAAAACACAATTAAAAAGTCGCTCTGTAAGTTTGAAATAATGATACATAAACTATGACATAATCAGATGTATCTGGGTAGAAGCGAATCCGAGTTTTTGCATTGTTTATATGCATCGCATTTATCAAGAGGGGGTTGGGAATCACATTCACTTGTAGGGTCGTCATGGTCGTGATTGTAAGCATTATGTGATAAAGTTTGTCAGTTACTTGTGACAGGCGGAGAGGCCAGTGGTTTTCTCCACCAATAAAACTGACCGCCACGACATACATTTGTGTAACTGAAATATTGTTGAAAGTGGCGTTAAACACCATAAACCAACCAACGTATTAACTGGCTTAAACACTGTCACATTTGTTGAGCCCATCTCAAGACCTGGATTTTCACTACCATCACTGTTTAAACTTTCTGTTCATAATTGGTGTGTAATAAAAGTCTAGACTTAAGATATAAGTGTAAAATATAATAAATATAAATAGTATTTAGTTGTTATATCTCTGTTTATTGGTTTATAAACACTTGTAAAGATCTTAATGTTATTAGTTAGTACAAAAAATGTCAATGCTCGCCACCCATAAAAATATATTGGTATTCCTGTTTCCCAACTGAACCCTTAAAATTCAATTTATCCCATAAAATTTATTAAGGTTCTGCATTTTTTCTACTTCATGTTTTCACAATGAAAAATGTGTCTTTTTAGAATCTTTAAAGTAAAAGAAAGATGACTACCTATCTAACTTTTGTTTAAAGTATGGCCCAATAAATTTATATAAAAAAAACACAAATAATTATAAATAATATACATACATAGAATGACATCTTTTGCAGGCATATCAATTCATACACTTTTAATGTCCAGATTTATCATCCATCATCATTTAGAAAGATAAAAATGTCAGATCTCCAAATAAATCATACAATTATTTGAAAATGTCATTTGTCCATACATACAAAATATGATACCACCAGGATACAGGTATAAACTTATTTAAAAAATAAAAATGTCAGGTTTTCAAATAAATCAAATAATCTTATTTTTAAAAATGTCAGTTTTCTAAATTATTACAAAACCTCATTAAAACATAAAAATGTCAGCTGTCTTAATTATTATACAACTTCATTTAGAAAATAAAAATGTCAGCTCCGTCTAAATCATTATAAAACTGCATTTTAATACAAATGAAAAGTGTCAGTTGTCAACATTATTATACAACCCCATTTAAAAAAAGAAAAATTTCAAGAGTCCAAATTATTTTTGAAACCCCATTTAAAAAACAAAAATGTCAGCTGTCTAGATTATTATACAACTTCATTTAAATATTAAAAATGTCAAGAATACAAATATAATAAATAAAAATGTCAGTTTCTAAATTATTATAAAGCTCTATTTAATTAAAAAAAGAATGAAAATGGCAGGTGTCAAAAAGAAAAATGTCAGCTGTCAAATATAAATAATAAAACTGTATAAAAATTTACTAAAGAATATTTACTTTGTGTATTGTTGCTCCTGACTCTTTACAACAACCCACCCATAATTGCCCCCTCATGTCAATGTCAAGTGATAAAGGATATTCAATCCCTGTGCCCTCCATTACTTTACATGTCAATATATCTCCTTGTTCAGATAAAACATGGAGGGCATGTGATCTATGGTCACTCACAATAATGTGTCTTGCTGTTGTTGTTACTACATCACGAGGATAAAATTGTGTAGTAACATTTATCTTAAGCCCGGTATACACGATGCAAGTTTTGCATCCAAGTCTCCATTCAAGTTTCTTGAATTGAAGTTTTTTGATCGTGTATACCATACAAGAAACTTGAATCAAAAAACTTGAACGGACTTGGATGGAATAGAAATGCATCCTATTTTTTTCAACTTGGATGGAGATTGGCCAATCAGAAGACAGAATCCTTATCAGCATCAATTTGTGAATGTAAATAATAACAACTACACCTGTTGTGCAAAGATGGCGGGTAAAGAAGAAACTCCAACATGCAGGAAAAAGAGAGTTACATGGACTAATGAAATGATTGAAGATCTAATAGACTTCATAGAAATACATCCCATCGTCGCCTTCGAAGCCATTTACGAGCCCATGTTGACCTCTTTTTGGAGCTTAATCTCCTTCGCAGTACAATTGTACATAATAATGCAATACAAAGGGAAGCACCCTCCTCTCCTTCCAGAAATGCCATTTTGTTTGTTGCATCTGCCACCAAAACTTGTGTGTATTCATCAAAATTTCTTGCATCGTGTATACACAAACTTGAATTCAAGTTTTCTTGATCCAAGGTTTCTTGAATGGAGACTTGGATGCAATACTTGTATCGTGTATACCGGGCTTTAGAATGTCCTGTATATGTCCACCTTAAACCCCCCTCCCACCCTACAACCACCACCCTCCCAGTATCATCTGATGTACTGTCAACAACAACTATGTCTTTGTTATTATTTGTTGCGATTCTGTATGGTATAGTAAACAGTCTGTGTTTGTTACTGTCATATTGATAAGTATGTTGTTGTTTACCATCCATACCAAAGATAAGTAGTGCCCTTGTACTTTTGTCTGTAGGTGTGTAGAGATTACCAGGCTCTTTGACACCTACTATAATGTTATTGTCACTAGTCACATGGATTCCCAGGGGTATCAAGGGCGACACTGAGAAGAATGGTTTTATTTCTCCTGACTTTGTCAAGAGTTTTATATCTGAACCAACAGACAGAAGTATGTCATTGTTTGATGTCAATGTCATGTCATAGATAAAACAAGAAATCTGCTTTGTGGTTGTAATGTTGTCATTGTCAATGTTTATTTGTCTGATGACTTCTTTATTTAAATCATTAACCCATGTTGATTTGTCATCAACAGTAATTATGTTGTAGATACCTGATAAATCTGTAGTGTATGAACTAACAACCCCAAAATCAATGTCTGATTGTACTTGTGGTATTTTCATTTTCTGAAGTGATCCAAATAAGTTTGGTATATCATTGACTGTTTCTTTCCCAGGAATAAAATATTTAATTTCAGAAGGAATTTGATTAAAATTCAAGTCCGACATCATTTTCTTAGATTTTGTAGCGGTTGTAAATATTGTATTTTCTTGGACAGATTTCAAAGCTGCCATGATTTCATCTTGGTGGAGTATAATTGTTTTTTTCGGCTTGGTCGGCCTGTCTCTTCATGTCACAGAATGTCTTTTAAACAGTTGTTCTTTCCAATTCTATTTCATTTTGCAGTTTTTGACAATGTTTAGTGATTCCATCTATTAATGTTTTTTTCTCTTTTTTTAATTGTTGTTATTGTTTCATCAAACAAAGACTCATATTTAGTTTCACTGATATGGAATTCTTCTACTTTTGCCTGACAGAGAGTTAAATCTTGACTATACCTTGCCTCCGCTCCTTTAAGTTCATCCAATTTTTCCCCCCGAGATAATTTTTTCTATGGGTTCAAAGTTGTGTTTGTTGTGTTTAGATAAAATACAATCTGCACACACAAGATGATCACAGGTTCTACAGAACAGACAGGTCATTTTTGTCCTATGTTCTGTACACGGGATATTGTCCGTTATTAATTTGATTTCCAGTCAAATCGGCCTCAAAATGAAAGTCATATCGGCCCAAAAAAATAAAAATAGAATAAATAAATAAAAATTATATATTAATATAAATTAATATTATTAGTTAAAATATGTAAAATTTAAATCTTATTGGTGAGCGATTCTTTTGTAAGGATCAAAGAAATTAATTAATGATTAATTTATGGCATAATTAAGAGATTAGCAATTTACATAAAACGTGATTGGCGGCAATTATATAATGATCTTTATGTTGATTAGGAACATTCTTTGATGTTTTTTTCTATTTTCTATGGACAATGTACATGGAGGAAATGTGCATCATATAAATGCAGACACTAAACTTTTATCGGCAAGATTATTGATTATTTTAAGCATGGCTAGATATAGTCAGACGTTTATATTTAGTTTATTTTCGTATCAATGGTAAACATTTACTGGTACAAAACACAACTGTACTTACTAGACAGTTTTAATTCTTCAATAATTAAAACGTATTGGATATATTTAAATATTTTGCTGAATAGTGTTCAAACTATTTAACTTTGCATGTTGACAATAGTAAACAACAAAATTGGGGCCGATTTGACTTGGAGCCGATTTGGTTTGGGGCCGATTTGACCTGCTTCCATTATTTTCGGTTGCACATCTTGAAATGGCGATTTAATATCAATAATCTGGTGCTGAATGTTCGTTTGTACATTCAAGTGAATTTCCTTACATCTGTCACAGATGAACTTATTGCACTCAACGCATCTCCACTTAATTTTTATATCAGTTTTACAGAGTTCACAAAGTTTTGGATTTTGTGCTCTTTTAATGGAGCTTGAAAACGCCATAATAATCCACAGTTAAATTGTGTATACTTAAGTCCTCAAATTGTGTCGGGCAACAACTTTTTATACAATAGACCAATTTCACGTTACCGCCGCCATTATGGTTCAAAGGTCAATCGGAGTTAAAAAACGTAAACAAGACGTCATTGCATTTGTAAACACGGTGACGCAGTTTATTCATCGTGGCAGTTATGCACATATCGTCACGGTCGTAAGGAAGTTTTCGTGAATTTGTTGGTTAGGAAAATAATTTATGACTACATGTATCCCGTAGATCTTGAAAATAATGAGAAATCGTGTGAATATTCAGCTATACATTATGTGGCCAAAAGTATTGCCACATGTAAAAAAAAATCCCTATATAATCAACCAAAACCATATTTTTTCAAAAAATTATTGTGAAGTCATTTTTGGATAGATTTTAACAAAGTTTACACCAAAACATTCAGAATTGTCTATATTTTGATTATTTATTTGCTCATTATGTTTATACGAGTGGTTTTTATTTGTACATAATTTAAACAGGATTGTGAATTTTTAGGATTTATTTTTAGTTGAAATATATAGGAAAATCAAAGTCAATTTTTATTTGTTATGTTTAAATTATGGAGCATCAAATAATTTTTTTTAAAAGGCCCAACTTAAAACTGGTATGCCCCTTTTGTTAGAGAATGTATAAAGTCTGTGTGTGTAAGACACTTTTGATGTGCTAACTTACAAATGACTTGGTTCAACTATATATCATTTTATGATTTTTTAGAAGTCAAAATCCTGTAAGAATGCACACCTTTAGTATTTGTACATTAAACACACTACAAAATATTACAAAAACTCTAGCTCAAAACTATATGGAGGGAGAGACATAAATAGTATGCCCTGATACAGGGCTATACATTAACAGTCGTGTTCCATTCTTACATGTATGTCAAGCACATTATTATGCTGTGGTTTCTGTTCGTGAGGCACTCCATCCTTTCTTGTTTATGCCAATGTCAGGAGACCAATAATAACATATAAGGATTAGTATGGAAAAAGTGATATATTCAGGAACAAGTCGGTCTTTGTTGGGCAAAATATGTACATGCACATGTACTTTGTAAATGATTCAACTCGATAACTTTTGTAAATCATAGAGCACAAAAATTAAACAAATACTCATTAACAAGAAATATTTATTGCAAAAACAAAACATTATTAAAAGGTCAGCTACATGTATAATAACAATGTTGTAAAATAACAAAACTATGAACTGGAACATTGAAGAATGGGTAATAAATTAAAACACATTCCTCTCATCCTGGTGAAGTCTTAAGTTAATGATTGAATGTAAATTATATTGCTTTTAACATCAAAAAGTTAATATTGGGGGACACTATACAATTTTCTCTATCCTTTAGTTATTGAATTGATAAGTTAAAAAATCTGACTAAAGTTCCACCCCCCCCCCCCCCCCCCCCAAAAAAAACCATACTATATGTAATAAGGTTCAAAACTCATTTAATTTCAAAATATTTGTCTAAGACTTTCTCAGGTAAATGAACAAAGCCCAAAATATTCAATAATTTTACATGAAAAACAACACTCATATGGGGGATAAAAACATTCTATTCATAGAATTTTTAAACAATAAACAACAAGAAATATAAACTATAACATGTGATGTGTAAACTATTTAAGCATGAGCAACAGGAAACACATTTAGATACAAAAAATGAAAAGACCAACATCCTTAGTTGGATTTTTAGAGTGCTAGTTCATTGAAACAACAGTCTGTGGGTAGATATGTCGTTCCACTCTGAAACATTATTCTGATTCTGACCATTCTTTGTTCTTACTCCTTAATGCTGCATTCTTAATAATTTTATAATCTTTGGTTTGACTAGACAGGGGCTAGAACCCATGGATCTACCATATTCAAGGTGAGCATGCTAACCATTACACAACATTTTTGCAGTCGTGTAAAAATCACACTGAAAAAGGAGTAGTTCTTCAAAACTTTCATTAAGCTAGGGACTTGTGTCCAAGTTAGTTAATGCAGTCAACATGACCAAGCATATATTAAAATAAACCCATAGATTAGCTTCCAGTCAGATTTGAACTGACATCTTTTCAACATTATTGAAATGTACTACCTTGTACTATAGAAGCTATATACATGTACAGGTATTGTAATCGTTAGTAGTTGACAAACCTAATACAGTACTCCGATCATTAGCTTCCAGAGAGATTTGAACTGACATCTCTTAAACATTATTGAAATGTACTGATTCATTGACACCATAGTAAGGGAACAACCATTTAACTTGAAGGGGGGGGGTTATGGTTTTTTTCTAAAAAAAATATTCTGATTCCCAATGTTGCTGAAAAAAATATTCTGATTTTGGTGGAGGAAAAACAAAATAATGTGATTCAGAGTTTTTGTCATATAACCTAATGTTAGATTCTGGAAAAAAAATTCACGCTTTGCGCGACAAAAAAAAATAATATTCTAACTCTTGTGTTGTCTGAAATTTTTTTTTCTGAACGAAACAAAAAACCATAACCCCCCCACCCCCCCTTAAAGTTAAATGGTCGGTCCCCAACTACAACATTTTGTCATGAATTTGTTAGGAACATTTCAGCAAAGATTGCCCATCATTGGTTGCAATCCCTTCTGTTATTATCTAATGATCCTGAATTGGCACTGCATAGACACGATAGAGAATTAAAAAAAACATGCATAAATTTCATACCCTGCAGTGCAAGAACAATAAGCTCCTTCTGTCAAACCATCATCTTCTTTGGCGCAATATCTATACATTGTGGGGGTCATCATACAGTGTCTGTGATGGTGAACACTTTGTTCTTAACATACACAAGTTGTTGTTGTTCGACTTAACCTTTTAAGAAATATCCTGTACTGTAGCCACCCACTTGAAAAATATTCATAGGCCTTGCCAACCTTATAGTCTTTCAGCATGTCATTTGTTAATGCTACATCACCATGGGCTAACAAGAACTGAATTATGTCTGTCAAACAATTTGGTGGCCAAACTGCATACCATGATCATGTTCATCAAGCCAACCAGAATAAATCTGAAGGGGGTCTGTAATTCTACACTCACTCAAAATGTTGTAGCATCTCTTGTTGTCCTTCAAAACATCATCTTGTGATGGCACCAAAGGCAAGTTCAACTTGCATGCCGAAAAACACAAGGCCGCTAGCTCCTCCTTCGTTCCCGATTTCGTTAGATCTCTCATTGTCAAGAACTCTGAGATTCTCGACTTTCCAACATCGAAGCTCATTAAGAGTGTAGAGTTGATCACCAGGATCCATTTGTAGATGTATAATAAAATTTTGCAAATAAATAATGTGAATAAAACTTCGAAAAGGTTGAAAAATGATGTGCATATAGAAAATCATCGTCAGAAAGGCTGCTTACCACCCGGATGTTACTCCGATTGGACTTTGGACTAAGGCCGCTTACAACAAAAATTAGGTTAATGTGAAATAGATCTATGGAAGAGTTTATTTACTTTCACGGGTGGTAGTTTTTGGAAACTTGATATTAATTGTAAATTCTGACCTAATAATGTTACAATCTCTGACATAGAATGGGGGGTACATCTTGTGTAAAGTGGTGAAATATTTTTAAAATAATTTATATTTTTTATATTGTGATGTTTTCTTCTGATTTGTATTAATTTTGTTGACCCAGTTTTAAATAGACTAATCCAAGCTAAAACTTCCTGGGTGTATACGGGGAATTCCCTTAGCCGGATGATTGTGATTTATCGAAAATGAAAAAAATAAATATTGCATAATCATTATCAATATCTCTATCAATATATTTAAAGATGTTAAAATATCACTCGTGCCAATATTAAACTTATAAATGTAGCAACATAAAAAATAGGGGGAGTCAGGCGCGTAGCTCCCTATACGCCAACACGCAGTTGCGTGCACATCGGCGTGCTGAAGAAAAAAAAATAAAGAGCAAAGCAAATAAAATAAATAAGGGAAAACAAAGTCTCGTTGTGGCTTTTTGTGAAAATTCAATGTCATAAAAATTACGGCATTTCAAATTTTATTCAAATGACGTTACGGCAGTATCATTAGTATGAGTTACATCGAAAATATGGACAAGCGGACCAAACTGCACACACTTTGCGAAACGCGATGGAGGAGTCGAGCTGACGCACTGTACACATTTAAGACATCATTTCCTATAGTGGTTCATGCGTTGGAACGATTACAAGGACTAGAAGATGATAAAGCCGGAAAATACCTTGCATCTATTACCAGATTTGTATTTGTTATAGCTCTGGTAGTATCAGAACACATTTTACAGAGTACGGTGTTTCTGTCGAAATTCCTGCAAGGTATCGAATGTGACCTGCTAGAGGCTACAAAAGAATGTAAAACTGTCATTGAGTTGCTACGAGCTGAACGACTCGATGAATCAGTTTGGGATGAATTGTATCAATCGGCATTAGATTTATCAGAACCTTTCGATATCGTTGAGAATATGCCGAGGCGATGTGGAAGACAGACTACCAGAGCCAATCACCCTGCAGACACGCCAAAACAGTATTGGAAAGTTTCTTTGTACTATGCGTTTATAGACCACATGATAATGGAATTGGAGTCGCGTCTGATAAAATCAGAAAATCGCTTTTATGCACAGTATCTGCTTCCTCGTGTTATAGGAAATATTACGAATGAACAAATCGCGACATTGTATGAGACATACCGGACTGACCCGACATGTATTTTAGACGAATTCAAGAGGGAGGTCGCTCGATGGCGAACACGCTGGAGTATAACACCTCGCCATCAGATGCCAACTTCACTTTGTGAGACACTTGATGCAGTAAACCCGGTGCTATATCCTTCTATAGATACCATCTTGTGTATCTTGTTGACAATGCCGGTAACAAGTGCTACCGCAGAGCGATCGTTCAGTGTACTACGTCGGTTGAAGACATATGTACGATCAACAATGAATAACGATAGGTTGTCATTGCTAGCATTAATGCATATCCATCGCGATTTCAGTGTGGATTTAGACAAAGTTATGGAGAAGTGCGTGTCTGCTAAGACACGAAGAACGAAGAACAGATTTTGGGCAATTCTAAGTAAATTCTGTCTAACGAAATCATGAAATCAATGTGTTGCTTTATGTATTCAATTTACCCATGAGAACACCTCAGAACGCACCATTTTGCATCTAGTAAAAAAAAAAGACCCCCTCTCCAAGGTATGATTGCTTGCACTGTAAAAAAGGCTAGCTACGCCCCTGGGAGTGGGCATGAACAGAGATGTAGCCCGTGGTCAGGATATCGGATACAGGAGGGGGGGAAGGGCTGCTTTGAGAGTGGGGTGGAAAGTTGGAGACAACATGTGGGAGTGGGCCAGATAGTGTGTTTTATGTGTCTATATTGTTTGTCTTCATCCTGTGTCTTGTGTACTCAATGTTATCAGTCCATTCAGTCACCAGAAGTTTCAACTAGCCTATTAGGGAAAAAAATAATTATTATATAGATGACCAACATTTTTCGAAGTTTTTCTTATTTTTTCCCCTAATTTTTGAAACATCAAGTGACTGTGGTCCATTCTTGATTTGCACTTCGGTTTTCTAACAGGCACCTGGGTCCAGGATTTTTTTTTTTTAATTAAAATAAGTTATCTAGAGTGTATGTTTAATTTTAGAACCCCCTGGCATGTTTTATTACTATTTTAGGCCATATTAACATTTTCCACAAATTTTCTATATATATACAAAATGTACTATCTATTTAACTTTTGGAAAATGTCAATATGGCCTAATATAGTAATACACCATGCTAGGGGGCTCTACAATTAAACATGCACTATATTACTTATTTTAATTTTTTTTTAATTCTGGACCCATATTCTATATATATGTCTCATCAGTATATGGCTATCGACAGGGGCGAATTCAAGCGGAGGCGTGGCGGGCGTGCACCCCCCCTAAAAATCCTTTTTTGAGTTTTTTTTTTTGCCCAAAGGTGCCCCAATACCCCCCCCCCCCCCCCCTAACTTCATATCCTGTATTCGCCTCTGATAGATATCAATTGTTTGTGGTCTTTTCAATTTTTACCCTATATCAGGTTTTTTTCATTACTGTTGTTGGTATATTAAATGATTAAGATGAAAGCCAAGTGTTGTCATATTTTCATTGTGTGTTCTCTGTTATTTTAGTTAATGTTTTGTATCATGTTAAGTTTTGTGAAGAAATACAATTCACTTTCTATTGTAACTCTTTTGACCAGAGTTTTGTTCTCTATATTTATACTGCAACCACAAAATAATGCTCGATGAAGCTTGCAATTCTACCCGTTTCTAAACATTGTAGAAATAAACTTGATATTTGCCGACACTGTATGTATATATTTTCTAATTATAAGTAGACAATTTGTTAGTTTTTTTTAAAAATCATATCTGTTTGTCATACATTTGAAATAATTGAACATTGTATACTTACTGCCGACTCTCAAAGGCCTTGGATTACAAACAAGAGGTGGACCTCCGCCAGTGGCATGAGCATTTGCACTCCTAGCTGCTTCCTTTTTCTTTGTCATCCCTTGCACGTCTTGCCATTTCTTTTTGCATTCCGCCACAGTTCTGGCTATACAAGACATACTAACTACATTTACACTTTAAAATATATGAAAAATTAAGAAATAGTCAAATAGCAGAAAACAGTTTTTTCATTTGAAATAAACAATTATTTAATATTAAAGTTGGATATGTTGGAAAGTCTCCTGTGACAAGAATGTATGTATTTTACTTTTTTTTTTCCATCTATAGTAGACTCTGAAATTGCATTTCATTAATAGTGAACTTAGGCCAATTGGCCCATTAGGTCACTGTACTTAATGCATACATGTATTGTTTATTATTAATTGTGTGTATTATCATGATTATAATTTAATATATAATTTATTAAATATTCCAATAAATGTAATCAACCAATCACATCACTTGTTTTTCTTGTTAATTCATTATCTATAATGAATTGTACTGATTCTTGTGGTTGTCATATCTGCCAACTTTTGAAAGTCTAAGGAATTTTATGCGCGACGACATTTTAACGATTGTGTTTTTTCGCGACATTTTGGCATATATGTTTTTTTTAATGATTTTCAGTTTTTGGTGTCTCATGTTCATAAATTCCATATTTTTGTTGCAGTCTTCCTGATATCAATGTCTCATGTTCATGTATCCCATCATATTATTTATCTATATAAAGTTGTACATGTAAAATGTACCTATAAAATTTGTCAGTTTAGAAGTCTCATGTTCATATTGATCAAAACTGAAAAAATTTAAGAACTGAAATAATATGAATCAGAAGATAACGGAAAGAAACTTTACAGAGTTTGGGTGGATTAAGCTTTTTTAATTGACAACACAACATTTTAAGATTCTTTTTGAGAAAATTTGGTAGCCCTTAAAAGAGCTGTTTTTTGATAAATGAAGCTAGACATCTTTACTTCTTCTTTGGTTTTGGTGCTGCCTATTAATGGTTTTTTTTTTTGTGATTTTACAGCCTTCTTTGCAGCTGGTGTGTGCCGATGAATGTCATTCAGCCCACCGTGTTCCACTTTGAAGTCACAATTGCATACTCGGCAATAAGCATGAGATGCGCTCTATCTGGACTTTGTAAGCCAGCCACAAAGTCTTTCCTCCTTCCATGGTTCTCCTATTTCTCGAGACAACAGACAGCTTTCTAGGAGGGCTGAGAACCATTTTCGAAGTGATTCCTCATTTCCGGGTGTCGTGATATTTATCATCTTTCTACCCAAGTTCACAAAATTAGTGTAAATTACTCAAAATTCCAATTCATTATATTTCAACCTCCCACGCGGCCACGGCACACACACAATTACTGAAAGCAGTTAGCTCACCACATAATTTTATATCCGAATTTTAACTGGCCCAAATCAGCAATTATTGTCAATGCTAAGTACATTGTCTGTTTTAGTTTTTGACAGATCAGACTTATTTGCGACTGGACGTTAGCCAACTAACAATCAATCAACTTAGGTCAAACATGTCAAATGGGAAATGCACAAAAAAGTTCGAGTCAATAAGTAGGACTAGCTAGATAATAATTAAGTCTGACGGAGACGTGCGCGTCGATTTTCCGGACACTGCTCGAGTGGGGTCGGACTTGTAGTGTATATATATTGGCTCAAGCTATTCGACCAAGGAAACCTGCCCATAGTGTATATAGTGCCACAAAATAGAAACAAGTAATGGAAATTAAAATAAGGGATATGACGGGGGATATATATATATAATATGTAAATCGTGCTGAATCTCACGGGGGAAAGCTTTTACCTTTCGGCAACTTCGGCCCAACACGTATTTTTGTCTCTGATCGTTAACCCTGGGCCAAATTGACCGCGGATGACTGAAATGTTGGAGGCCACTACATCGGAAAGCGCAAGCAATTCGCTTTCCGACCAATTTGGTTTACGCTTAGCCATCACAATCTGTACTTGGTCCATGGCCATGTTTTCTAGCAGACGATGTTTTTATTTACATCGGAAGTATCCATTGCGCATGATTTTCAGAAGTGAAAGTAGCGTTGCCAAGGTATTTTAGTCTTAAGAAAATCGTAAGTGTGATCGTAAGATCAGTCGTAGTATTTTGTCGTAGGACTGATCCTAAGTTCAAAACCAATCTTACGACACGTTTTGTGAAATTGTCGTAGGACCACACTTAGGAAAATCTTAAGTACAATACTTACGACTAACACTTACGACTTTTTGTGAAAGTGACCCCAGTTTATTTAGGGTTCAGTTTCTTGATCTTATAGATAATAATAATTATAACTTTAAACATTTAGATATTAGAGAACAATTTATATGGTTAATGTTCAATGAAGACAATTTCATCATAAAACAACTTTCTGATATGATACTAAATATAAATAATAAATATAAATAAGCTTTATTTAGAGTCGGCATGGTTAAAACAACATACAACATAAGCTCTGTTGAGCTTTTAACCGACATAGTTACATTCATCTAGAAATGATATAATTCAAAATTAATAATAGTAATATTTTATGTTATACAATATTAATAATAATAATTATATATCTGTGTTAGATATACAACTGTGAATGATGCACTGTCTCTTAATCTATTACAGGGATCACTATGCTTGTCAAAAATTATTGATTACAAAATTGTATGTTTACATGTATTTGTATGTCTTGTATGTTAAATCCAATCAATCTAATCATACCAATTAATGTAAATATTGTGATTTTCATGTAATTATACTGCCCATCATGGGCGTCTTTAATTGACAAATAAACATTCTATTCTATTCTATTCTATTCTATTCTGCAGGATTTCAATTTATTTAGGGTTCAGTTTATGCAGGGTTTCAGTTTATTTAGGGTTCAGTTTTGACAGGTTTGACTGTATTTTCATATTGTGGTTATTCCAAACCCACAAATGTAAGAACACACAAGTAAGTCTTTTATGAGTAATCCACGAAAACTTTCACCCTCACAATAGGTCATGCTTCCTCCGTGTTCCATCCTATTATACTGATACATGTAGTGATAACCTTAACCTTGACCTCTATCATTACAGATGCCAACAGATACTTAGATACCACATCATGACATGGAACATGATGATTATGTACATGTAATAGATACGTGTAAACAAATTGGGTAAGTTAAATTGTAGGTAAACAAACAGGTTGCCAGGATTTTGCAAAGGGTATGCCACATTGCAATACAGGATGGCCTTGTGGCCAAGGGGTCAAAATCTGGACTTTAATAGTCATAGCTCAACTGAATTCCTGACTTTGATAGCCATAGTTCAACCAAATTCTCAACTGTAATAGTCCTTCTTTAAGAGGGTTGGAGGGATCGTACCACCCCTGTCTTTCTTCCTACGAGTGTGCTTACATTTGGGTATTTGTTATCCTCTGATAAAAATTGAAGACAATCTAAAATACCAAGGTTGAATCAGACAGTATCAATATGAATACTTTTACAGGTGTATTTTTTCAATATTCTGCTTCCCAATCTGTTTAGCGTTTTATGTAAATAGATAAAAAATGGGATTAGTTTTATTACCTGTGACATACTGACATAAAGAGTTTTTTTCTTCTTCAGCAATTATATGAGTAAGTGAATAAAGGTATTGATCATAAGATTACATTAGGATTTATAATTGAACATCAAACTGGGTACATCAGACTATGTATACAGCTAGTGCTGTATAGGATTACTAGCTGTATAGGATTAGTGTTTAATGCCACTTTCAACAATATTTCAGTTTTATCTTGGCGTTCGATTTTATTGGTTGAGAAAACAGGAGAAAACCACCAACCTGCTGCAAGTCACTGGCAAACTTTGGAGCTGAAGATATATTTAATTTGATTCAAATGATTAACCATATCACTGGCCTGCCAGTTCTAGCATTAGTTTTCTATCCTATTATTACTTACCAAAAGTTGTATCATTGTACTTGTCGGTAGAATAAACTTGTGGTAGTTGGATTTTCAACTACCTGTGCAAACAGTGCCTATCATCACTAACGTTGTGAGTTTGAACCCTGTTCATGGACAGGTGTACTCGATACAACATTATGTGATAAAGTTTGTCAGTAACTTGCAACAGGTCAGTTGTTTTCTCTGGGTACTCCGGTTTCCTCCACCAATAAAACTGACCACCACTGTATAACTGAAATATTGTTGAAAGTGGTGATAAACACCATAAACCAAACCAAGCCATCTTTTTTTTTTTTTTTTCAGTGCTCAAGATTCTAATTTGTGGGTACAGGCTTTGTCGTACTTTGTCAGGAAGGAAGACAATCGTAAACTACAGCTGATGGATGTTCCAGCTCGTATCCTTTATTAACTACAGCTGATGGATGTTCTTGCTCGTATCCTTAAACTACAGCTGATGGATGTTCTAGTTCGTATCCTTAAACTACAGCTGATGGATGTTCTAGCTCGTATCCTTAAACTACAACTGATGGATGTTCTAGCTCGTATCCTTAAACTACAGCTGATGGATATTCTAGCTCGTATCCTTGTTTTTAAAATGCGAGCCCTATCCCCTGGCGTCACAAATAGTTTATCCCCATACGCCACAATTTAACGTGAGAGACAATTCGATCGTATGCTTCTTATATTGGGTTGATGATTTGAAATAATAATTGCATTTAACGCGGACGACTTTTTAGATAACATATGTCATTGAAAGTATATGCATCGAGCCTTAAATTAGCTAAAATCTGACGGAGACTTGTGATAATTTTCAATTTTGATCACCTTCGTCATACATTGCAGAACTGTTCACCTATATACCGGACGAATAACGTGAGCAAAATGGGATCAACATCTCCCGAAATGAACCTGGTGTTCCGCTAAATAAGTTATATATTTTAAATAATTGTACTAATGCTATAATTTACGATTTCACACCAGCTTACCTGAAACAGCCGCTTCAGATCCGTGTCCCCCACCTTCACAAAGCCATGTCCCCAAATGTGACGGAGGACACGGTGTTGTAGATAGAAAACGTGTTGAAATGTTAAAAAAAAATGTGCGCTCGATTGGAAATCTTGAGCTTTTTTTTCTCGTTAAGAAATAACCGGATTCGGGAGCTAAAGTGAGCTTGGGAATCTATTCCTTAATTATTGAACGTAAAAACTCTTATATCTGATTTTTTGATTTTTTGATTGTTAGTGTTTTAACGCCACTTTCAGCAATATTTCAGCTATATCATGGCGACCAGTCTTAGTGGTGGAAGAAGCCGGGGTATCCGGAGAGAACCACCGACCATGGGCAAGCAACTGGTAAACTTTATCACTTGCGGTTGCGAGTCGAGTGTACCTTTTTTGTAATTTACAAAGCCGGGCGCGAACCCATGCTGTATTGGCGATAGGCTTGTATGAGTTGTTAGGTAATCCAACTACCTAACTCATTGAGCCACCCGGGCCCTAGCTCTTATTTCAATGTCAAATCTATGTTTTATTAAATTAATATTTCACCGCAACGCTTAAGGAAAATAAATTAGCGACCTTGAAATTTCTTTATCAATGAATAGATGTAAAAACCAACAAATCAAACTCTTTCATTTTATTCAATGTTGAAATAACTTCATGTTTCTATGAATAATGGATGATGATCCAAAGGAGATGGTTACAACCCTTATCCCGGCCCTGACGAGATGCCCACAAAACGCAACAGAGTACCTTGGGCAACTGCTGCAAATTTTACTTGTGATACCCAGATCACTTGCTAAACATTCGTCATAGAAATTTGAACGGGCAGATTGAAAATCGGGATGGATGCGATGCGCGATTTTCCGATTTCTTATCACACAGATACTCGTTTTATTTAGCCACTGGAGAAACCCCAGAAAGCCTTCTCCGTTTGAGTAGAACTACTCGACACTTGTTTTTAAATAAAACAGGACGAAACTACACCATATTACCAGTAAATAGAGCTATGTTGTATATGATGTGGCTGAGATTCTACCCATCTTATCATAATCTTGCTCTTATTTTCAATGTAAGTCTTGCTACGGTTCACAATGAGATAAATGAATGTATTCCGATCATAAAGAGAGCATTAGAACGTTTTATGCAATGGCCAACAATAAACGAATAGAGAGAAGAGCGATGTCCATGGACTAAGCTTGAATGCGCAGTCGGTGCAATTGACGGAACATCTACAGAAATCTGTCTTTCGCAAATCGAACTACAAGAACTATATGTTTCTGGACATCGACATTTCCATGCAATACATACGCAAGTATTTATTGACAACGCAGGTTATATTTGCTATGCCGAGGCGCGATTTTTAGGTCATAAAAATGATGCAAAGCAATTTATAATGATGCAACAAATCGGTGTAAATGGACCACTACATTTCCTGGAAGACTACATACTTTTGGCCGATCAGATTTATCCACATCGACACCCAACAGTTACGCTATTTACAACACAACAAATAAACCGAAAACCAGAACACATGAGGGACCGTTCAATATTTATCAGATTATTGGGCCGGTGCATTGGCATAATGGGCACATACTTTTTTCTTGCAGGGCAAGTAGATTTTCTAAGATTTTTTCTCTAAATTTCTCATGAACTGGGCACATACATTTTTTCACACAAACAATTAGTGTTTTTTTTTTTGCTTTGTTCAACAGTTCAGTTGACTGGGCCTTAATTTTATTCTATAAATTCAATTGCTGGGCAAATAGATATTTTGAAGAAGTTAAAAAAAATGCACCGGCCCATCAATCTGATAAATATTGAACAGTCCCTGAAAAAAAGTGTTCAAAAAATGCAACAGACCTGTTTCAGAATTCTAGTTGAACATATGATAGGGGATTAAAAAAATTATAAGGCATTAGGAACTTTGTGGAGACACCCGCGGCGGCCGAAATTAGTAGAAATTGTCGAAACGTGTATAGCTCTGGTAAACCGACGTCGGACAATATTTGATTAAACAAGGGTACAATGAGAGATAGTAAGTCATTAATAATTCTTTACCGTTAATAATGTTTAAAATTAAACAAACGAATTGCCTTTTCGTAAATTTCGAAAAAAGAAAAAAAAATAAAAAACAGATACATGCATATATATATACAGACAGACAGAAACGTATTTAGGCAACGTAAAAATGCACAGAAAAAGGACATCTAATTTGATATTCAGATAAATATGCTCGTTAAATGGCGATATAGCAGTAATTAAATGGACTTTTAAAAATCATGTTAAAAATACATTTTGATATGCCCCATGCAATTTACCTGTCGGTGTCGTTGTAGACCGTAGTCGTAGATAGTTATTGAAAATGTCTAATAGCATCTCTTGTTATATAGGACTATTCTGATGCACGGAATTTGATGGTACCAACGAAAACCAAAAAAAAACATGTTATATATGTCTTTTGTTGTGCACTGTACTTCATGGTTTGATGGTATTAACGAAAACAGCAAAAACTGTTATTCAATGATTTAAAACTGAATTGACAGAACTTGAGTTTGACATAACTAAGTAAAACTTTATATTTAAAAGGTTAATAAAGTAGTTGTCCTTACAAACTGTTATTATTATTGTTTTGGGGCTGTCGTGGTCGTGATCGTATGATAGTTGGATTCAGAACTATCTATGCAACCACTGAAGTTGTAAGTTCAAATCCCACTCAAAGGAAGGTGTACTCAATACACCATTATGTGATAATGTTTGTCAGTGACCTACGACAGGTTGGTGGTTTTCTCCGGACACTCCGGTTTCCTCCATCAATAAAATTGACCGCCACGATATAACTGAAGTATTGTTGAAAGTAGCATTAAACACTATGACAGGGCTCTACAATTCATACCAGCACCCACCAGTTCCTGGCTAGTAAGAAGAAAATGTTTACCCGCCAACAAAAGAATGTTACTTGCCATAATTCGTACTATATATCTCCAATATGTATGTATTTATTTGTGCATAATAATTAATGTTCTGAATGAGGCAGAAGATAATTAGTTGAGGAATGGGTTTTTTCTGGTAGCTTTATTTTGATAAACAAGACTTTTACGTTTAAACTGTTTTCCAGTGACAAATTCGGTTTTGCCAGCAATATCTGGTCCTGCCTTTCTGGAAACATAACAATACATGACGTACTTATTGAAATCATCAATGAGCCACGAAAACTCCGACTGCGAGACGTCTTGGAATTTATGCTTTTCAACTTTAGAATCCGAACCTTCGTCAGTATTTTGGCTTATGTTTTCGTCAATGTTGCATCAGGCAGGCCAGTTTCGTAAACAGTTGATTCAACCGGTTTATTTTTAGCGAATAATTTTGGGAGACGCTTTTCTTTTTTGCTAATAGTGGTCACTTGCAAACGTTAAAAGTACGTGACTTGAAACTTTTCAATCGGCAAACTCGGGTGAGTCCGCTTCTCTCCCTCAATACCTCGGCTGTAATACGGTATTTGATATACGTCTACGGTATAAACTGCGCGTGGTGACTTTTGGCACTATAAGAAGGAGGAGCTTAGGAAATGTTTGTAAACATAGGTCAATGGAGCGTTCAGGTATCAAATGTTTGCATTGTACCCACGTGTTTGACCGTACTAATCTAAAAGGTGAAATGTTGTTTGTAAACATTACCGGAAATTGAAAGAACCGCCTTGCCCATACTTGCAAATAATCATCGCTGATTGGCTCTCTCTTTCAGAGAGCAGCTGACGCGTTTTTATCACAAGGAGAGTTCAAGCCCTCATCCAGCGATAGTGCCGATAGAGGGCGCAGTATTATTCGAGTTACCAATAGGACAGATTGTAGATTAACTATTAGGTGTGAAACCTATAATTAATTTCTTTTAGGTTTTCTACTAAATTTGTGTTTTTTCGAGCCTACCTGGCCATTTTATCTTAAGTTTAACCTTTCGAAGACCATACATTTTCTGAAACGTCCATGATTCCTCTACGTTCTGTCAAAATATCAGGCCATGTTTAAAGTCTTGCAGTGAAATGCCAGGCTATGGAAAATACCTACTCTAAAAATAGCTCTGTCATCCCCCAGAAATTCCCTATTTATAGGTCATGCATCAAATCCTCCATATCCATATTAAAATACAATTAAATCAATCAAATTTGGGCTCAAAATAATCCTTATACATTTAACTTCAACTATCAATTTAATTATTCCATTCCATTCAGTATTTGTCACGATACAACAAAGTGAAAGGAACTTTTTTTTTAAAAGGGACTACTTTTGTATATGTTCTTAGCTCTGATTGGTTGAATTACGCGTTTGACACCTAAAGAGCAACAAAACATGCTTCTCTAACCCTTTATTGGCCTTATTTCTATTCCTTAGGCAATATCAACCACAAAAAACCTGGTAAGGTATGTGGCTGTCTAATATTTGCGAGTATAAGTGTTCAAATGCAAAGGTACCCCCTTGAAGATTTTTAATGAAAACATCTCCATTTACAGTTGTTGAGTTCAGACTGTGTAATATACCAAAACTTACCTATTCTGTTATATATTACAGTTATTAAGTTAATTTCTAACATAATAAGCAATTTTTACACATATATATGCCTCAGTTGTATATTTAATAGCTAAATACTATGAAATGTTTGCATTTAGCCCCCCCTTTTTTCGTTCCATAAAATGAGTTCACATCATTCTTAATTTTGTTAATTCATGCTTTAACCCCATGAATTATGTAGTTTAAGGCATGAAATAAGTTTTTGTATATAGACCTACAGTTGAAATTCCTTCTAATTCCATCAAATATGCAAAAATATGATTTATTAATATTCAAGTTTTGGAATTTCTTATGGTACAAAACTATAATTTCCTCCAAAACTCAATAAAAATATGCTTCCACATCATTTTTTCCCACTGTTTAAGTAAGCTGGATGTTCAAATGTACTGTTACAGCCAAATAATACTCTAAAACATGAAATCCAAATTGACAATTTGAAAAATTGACAGAAAATGCTAAGCAGTCAAAATATTTTTTCTGAGATCACTTAAATTACCAGGTTTTTACTACATAATTTTCAACTAAAACTGCTTTCTATAGCCTTATATTATTTCATAAGTACATTATACATGTATTCTAACTGAAACTATCAAAATTTACCTGGAAAAAGTTGTAGGATTGAAAAAAATCCAATCATGATATCACCATATTCTATATTTGAAGTCAACAAACTGCTGCATGATGAAATTTTTTAAATTCTTAATATCAACCATATTTTCAATATTATATGCCCTTCTACTGCAAAAACACATTAATGGTTTACAATTTAGTTTTTAGTTTTTAGATATTTCTTAATATTAAATGATATTATTATATAGATAACTGTGAATTACAGGATTTTCTGAGTTAAATAAAAATCACAGTGGAATTATCGTTTTTATTTTATTTTAATTCTTGCTACATTTCGCACCATTTCATTGTTGGAGCTACTTTTCTGTATGTTTTACAGTTACGTCCCTTTGACCGTTTCGAATGTTTTTTTTTGTTTTTTTTTTTGCAGCAATCCACATTATTATATATCCCTACGCTACACTCATAATATTGTGCAATTAAACTCATTTCATATTAAATTCGAATCAAAACATTTTTTTTAATCTACAATGTATATAATAAATACTATAACTAAGTGACGTATTTCATTATCAAAAATATGTCGTTCATGACATATTTTTGATAATGAAACTCATCAATTAGTTATAATATAATTAAGACTTATTTTCTAATTTATTTTAATTGTGTTTTAAGTGAATGAAGTGAATGAAAAAAAAGTTGGTGACAATAATATGGTAAGTTGCAAAAGAAATAAGAAACTGGCAACATAGGGCACACAAGACGAAGATTTTAATTTTGATTTTGATTTGATTTTTGGTGTTTTAACGCCACTTTCTACAATATTTCAGCTATATCATGGCGACCAGTTTTAGTGGTGGAGGAAGCCGGAGAGAACCCCCGACCATGGGCAAGCAACTGGTAAACTTTATCACTTGCGGCTGCGAGTCGAGTGCACTCTTTTTACCTCGACTTTTCGAAGAAAAAAAGTGGAGCTATTGTCGTCACTCCGGCGTCTGGGTCGGTTAAGTTTTTTTGTCAGAGTCCATTTCTCAAAAACTATCTAAGGTATCCATTTGAAACTTGGAATACGTGTTCACTATCGAAAGAGAACCCAATTACAACAAGGCAGATGACCCTGTGATTTGTATATCCAGAGTTATCTGCCCTTGTTTCAACATAGTACATATAAATTAGGGATATTTTTTTAGTATAATTAACATTTCTCAATAACTATCAAAGCTATTACTCCATCCAGCATTTTATTTTAGTTATTCCCCCTTTTTGACTTAGAATTTCTTCAAAAAATGCAATTTCCCAATAATTATGATAGGCAGTGAAATGAAACTCGACATACCTGTTCACTATCAAATGGCATAGAATTTCTTAAAAAAATGCAATTTCTCAATAATTATGATAGACAGTGAAATGAAACTCGACATACTTGTTCATTATCTTGACTGAAGTAAATTTAGATAGATAAGATCAACTATCAAATCAATCTGTTTTCAAGGTTAAATTAATAAAATTTAGCCAAGAATCATCGTCGTTTCAAGCCGCTCCCCACAGGCACTTGTTTCATTCAAACAAATGCCTGTGCCGCTCCCACTGGAAAAATGAAGGTGGAGCTTAGGCCAATCAATTTCACATCAAAAAGTCGTTGAATATTGCACCGCTCTCTGAGAGTAAACTATTTACTGTTTATTCAAAAATACACTCGCTCGCAGCTAACTGTGTAACAGAAGTGATACATACATACATTTTTTTTTTTACAAAACATGGAATCAAAATGAGAGGTACTAACAAATAAAAACACACCTAATATTAATACAACAAATTTAATACGTCAACATTTTGATTGTTTATTTACTCATTATGTTGTTATGAGTGATTTTTATTTGTACATAATTTAAACACAACAAATACAAATTGACTTTGATTTTCCTATATATTTCAACTAAAAAAAATCCTAAAAATTAAAAATCATGGAAAAATGATGTACAAATAAAAACTACTCATATTAACATAATGAGCAAACAAACAAACAAAATATAGACAATTCCGAATGTTTTGGTGTAACATATGTTAAAATTTATCCAGAAATGACTTCACAATAATTTAAAAAAAAATATGGTTTTGATTGATTATATAGAGATTTTTTTACATTTCCGAATACTTTTTTTACATTTCCGAATATTTTTGTACATGTACAATTATCGTGTATCACGATTCACCCGTGCAGATCGTTGACCGATTGCCACGTGTAGTAATCAAACACGCCGGTCACAGTTTATATACACAAATGGATTAATTACTTTATTATTTCAAGAGAGGTTCAACTTTTTTAATAAAGATAGACAAGTAAGTCAACATTTTTGTATTACAATAAGTTAACATTTGGTGCAGTTTGCTGACATGAGGATATTCTAAATAGTACATAGGAATATATTAGCTGTGTTAAAAGTTTCACTTCATCACAATTGCGCAAACATATTTAATGAAATTCGTCCCCAAGACCAATTCGAGATATACAAGAAACAGTACATTGTATAATGCATGATATCAAATAAAATAAATAAATCTGTAGGATAATACCAATAATGTGTCAAGTAATATTTACACAAGTTTTCCGAGTTTTAAAACGTTAAACAGTTGAACGAGAAGCATGAATTGTTTAATCCAGGGAGTGGCGCACCCGGCGCGCGCCCGCCCTAAAATTGGAAAAAATATGATTTTTTGGCGTAAAATCGTGATTTTTCACACGAAATACCCCAAAAATGTTGGGACTTCCCTCCGCTCGGCGCAATTTTTTTAAGTGCGCCACCCCTAACTTGAAATCCTGGATCCGCCCCTGTAACCGTTTAACTCGGAATATGTCCTACATGCTAAATGACATGGTTATCCTTAGAAGGATGTGAAGATACAGAATTAAAATCCACCTGTGATATAAATCTATTGTCTAAACTCTCCATTATTTTTAAGGAAAGGAGAGTTATGAACAATGCGGACAGGGGCGGAGTTATTGTTCTCTTTGTACTTTAGATATTATGCACAGACTTTTTTTGTTACAAGATTAATAATTTTAAGTTGGAGAATGTCCTCTTATCTCTCCATTCCTTAAAAACAATGGGCCTCGCCCCCTTCGGGGCCTCTGCTCCATTATTTTTTAAGGAATGGAGAGTTACTTGGACATTCTCCTATATGTAATGTAATGTAAGGTGTGGTCTCTTTTTGCTTACAATGATTTGAGGAGGCAGACGATAGTTAGAACTTGTTGTTATCGGAGAGAACCATCGACCATGGGTAAGCAGCTGGTAAACTTTATCAATTGTTGGATTTAATTGTTTTCAAAACTGAAGGATATCGCTACCGATCTGTGAGTATTACTCCCAGTCAGATGTATTTTATTAGAATAAAATATGAATATTTTTCTGTAATTAGTTGGTACAAAATGTATGTATTCGGAAAAAAAACCCAGCTCGAGTTTTATTTGATGTCAGTTGATTTTCCGATTGGTTAACATATTTTTTTTAATACGTCACAGTGTTTAATAAACTTTTCTGATTGGCTAAGGCCATACATATATAAGGAAAAATATTCAAATTTTCCCCAGCTTGGTCTATATACGAGCAATACTAACATCTATAAATTTTATTTTGTAGAAATCAGAATGTCGAATTGTGTAGAAATGTCTTGTCCAATTGTGAGAAGAAGAGGGGCAGTTTCCAAAAGGTAGGACCATTTATATTAATAATTTATTTGTCAAACAGAAAAATAAATTAATAAAAATCACAGCCCACTGGAGTACCCTCCCCTTTTTTTCCAGTTTTGCAATTAGAATAAATACTTTCACCTAAATTAAAATACATTATCCTTCAGTGTAACTAAATTACCTTATTTTTTACTCACCAAAGGCAAAAAATCACAGAACCCCATCCCCCTTTTTCAAGTAAACTAAATATTTTGTTATATTAACATTTTTGATGATATAAATGTATTTTAAATGAAAAATTTACCTATTAGGTACTAAAATTAACACAAAAACGGGATTAGCTTCATTTCTTCACAGATGTATGAAAACAAAATGGTGGTTATCAATTTTTGAAAGTGTGTGCATTCACTTACCTACCAGAGGTGAAATTCCAATGTTGATCTTACCATTGCTATTGTTAGCCAACTATTCCATTGGTAGCCTTTAAGTTGTATGGTTATTTATTAACCAATGGCTAGATATTCACCATTGGTGGCCATCTATACCTTTGGTAAACTTCTGTACACATTTAATTCCATATTATATTTAAGGTTCATTTTAACAATTACCAAGGAACTCTTGCCTGTTCGACTTGCAGTTTGATAACAGGAAAAACACAAATTTATCTTAAATGAGTAAAAAGTGTAAAAATACAACAGAACATAGTCAAAATATTTTACATGGGGTTTTTTTTGTTTGATGGCGTTTAACTCCACTTTCAACAATATTTCATTTATATCCTGGTGGTAAGTTTTATTGATGGAAGAAACTGGTTTTCCCCCGACCTGTCGTAAGTCACTGACAAACTTTATCACATAATGTTGTTCACCTCACCCTGATGGAGATTCGACCTCACAACATCAGTGGTGTAAATCCAACTACCATGTGATCACAGCCATGATGATGGCCCCTATTTTACATGGGGATGCTTTGTATAACAAAAGGAAAAAAATATAAAAAGAATTTTGCAGAATTTCCATTCGCCAATGTGGTCTTCCACAGAATGGTCATGATTTTTTATGGAATTTGTTCTTTTTCCTTTATTTACTATGCACTTGGATTATTACAATATTCAAAGATTGTATGATCAAACTGTTTACATATTCATAAGTTGTATCTTAATGTCTCAAAATGGTAACAGTAGTGGGAAAAGTTGCCAAATGTATGCCATATTTACATTGTTTTCAAGTTCAGAGGCACCTTTTCTACATTTCCTAATTAAATAGCACAATAAATATGATGGGAGTGCTTACCCTTCACTTTAAACATCATGTTGAGCTATTTATTTTTACAATTTTTTTTTTTACAACAAATGATATTTTTATTCAAACTGCTTGTATTAAACATTCTTACTTCAAAAACACAAGCTACTTATGACCTATTTCATATTAATATTTTCTTATATTATAAGTCATATGTTTGTTAATTCACCAATGAAGGGCCCACAGGGGGCATATACAGTATGATAATTTATTACAATTGTTTTATAACATAGCAAAAAAGATAGAAAAAACCCAACAGCACTAATGTTTTCATCACTAGTTTAGAGCCATAGTCTTAGGTGTGTATTGATCGCTCTAACAATTGAGGAGGAAATAAAATGTATCTTAAAATAAAGAAATAGTATGACTACTTGCAGTACCAAGGTAATTTCTAATAATATAACTGATAAGAATCTGACTTTAATTGAATTTAATTAAATAAATATATACCTACCACACATACATACACACACACATATATATATACATTTTTAAACCCCCCTACCTACAGATGTGCATGAAGGAATATGGTTGCTGTCCAAAATTTAAAAGGGGGGATAATTCAACTTATACTTTCATGAAAAGGGGGGATGTACCTTGTAAGTGCAACTCCTACTAAACTGCTTATTGAATTTTTATGAAACTTTACACAGTTGTAGTACACAACCTGCAGATGTGCATGAAGGAATACTGTTGCTGTCTAAAATTTAGAAGGGAAGATAATTCAACTTTTATTGGATTTTTTCCTAGGTAACTTGCTAATATACCTCTATTCCAAAGTTTGAACATCATAGTATTGCAAGTGGGGGGTATCACTCAGTGAGGTCACTCACAGTTCTAGTTATATTTACATTTCAATATTTTTCTTTACTTTTGGAGGGCCTGGGTGGCTCAATGTCACCAATACGGCTTGGGTTTGCACCCGGCTTTGTAAATAACAAAAAAGAGTGCACTCGACTCGCAAGTGATAAAGTTTGCCAGTTGCTTGTCCATGGTCGATGGTTCTTCTCCGAGTACTCCGGCTTCTTCCACCACTAAATTGATCGACATGATATAGCTGAAATGTTTGCTGAAAGTGGTGTTAAACACCAAAAATCAAATCAAATCAATCTTTACTTTTGTTAACAGTTTACTATATTGACGTTTTTGCACCTGGCTTATTCTAAATATATTCTCTCACAAATAAAGAATATATGCTGACTTGTCAAAGTCTTTTGTTCAGATACATAATATGCTAAAATGTATATATAGAAAATCCTAAAATTGTTAAAAAAATAGTTGAAATCAAAATAATCTTTATCAAATATCTTATACCCAAGGACAATATGTTTTAATGTGACAAAATTTTCTATATTAGTTTTATTCAATATTTTTTTTATTTTCACCCAAAATTCTTTCAGATAGGGACAAGAAATAAAGTAATGTAGATAGTCTCCACCTTGACCACAGAAATTACATTGGCTATTATTAGCAATTTTCCATTTCATTAATAGTTTCTTAATAGGAATTATATATTGCTATAACATCTGGATATTTTTAGCTTATTATCCCCTCACCAACGAAGTTGCAAACGGATATAGTAACGCTACCGTCCTTCCATAACATCCTTGTGAACACTCTAGAATCAACATCCTTCAATGGATTTTGACCAAACTTGGTACATACTTAGTTCTTGAGAGAATCTGGAACCCTATTGATTGTCAAGGTCACTGGGTCAAATTTGTAGGCGAGGGGTTACACCACGATTTGCGTTGCCCTTGTTTTCTTCTAAATAGGGAAAAATGAAAGAGTAAAGCTGACTCGCATTTGGTTTTTCTATTTATAGATAAGTACATTAACCATGTATTTATTCCAATTGGTTTCAAAAATTTTACATTAATATATTCATTAGAGAAATATTTGTTGGAGAGTTGTGACAGATCAATACATTTTCCATTTGCTATAAATTTATCTTTTTGAAAATTTATCACACTTTTGATAGAGTTTTGAGCCTGTAATATATGATACCATTCATTAGGTGTTGCTTTTTTGGGGCAGGTAAATTCAGATATCCAATTAGTCTTGTATTGTAATTTATCTAAAATTAAATTCTTACTTACCCATTTTCATCTAAAATATCATTGTAATTTGATATAAATTAATTCACTATTTATCCAATTAGCAAACATTAAACTAGGGGTAGGGATAAATATAAGTTATTGTAACTTGTTTTCCAATCCTATTAATTACTTCCTATTGTGTAATGTATATAGTTGAATATTGTAATGTTATGTTGAATTGATTAATAAAATATGTTTAAACTAAACATTAAACTCTTATTTTTAAACATAAATTTGTTTTCCCATGTTTTTACAATTGTTAGCTCACCTGGCCTTTAGGCCATGTGAGCTATTGCCATCACTTTTCATCCGTCGTCCGTCTGTCAACATTTCACATTTTAATCTTCTCCTCAGAAACTGTGGCCAATTATAACCAAACTTTGGTGGAATGGTCCTTGGATGGCCCCCTTCCGAAATTGTGTCCGGTGATCCCGACTTCCAACCAAGATGGCCACCAAGCTAGATCCCTGCCAGGTTTGGTTTAAATTGATTCATCGGTTTCAGAGGAGAAGATTTAAATGTGATCTGTTATCAAAATATGCCTAATTTGCATAATCGGTATAAATCGGCTGAAAGAAAAATTTCACAGAAAAAAATGGAAGATTTGTTAAACTACTCCTTGCCATGTAGCTGCAGTTAAAATTTGAGCTCATTTTGACTTGTACTAAAGCAGCAATGGACAATGAAAATTTTCTCCCCCCTTTTTTATTGCATGACATTTCATTTACAAATGGAGATTCAAACTTGTACAAAAGAAGGCACCATTGTCTATAGGGTCCTTTTCTATGTAAATTAGGTTGATTTTATCAAAACCACATTTAAATTTTACATAAATATATTTATGTTGTTACAAATCAGTAATGGTCAAGGAGAGATAACTCCATTCTACTTTCAAAAGATGAAAGATTAACATAGAATTTGTTGGCCCATGTTCAGCCACTAAATATCAAAGGCTGCTTTGGGATAATTTTGTATCCCACAACCATCAAACAAAGTACAACATCCATCTACGATTATGACATAAACATTATTTTGAAAATCTTCTGTAACTCCAAGCTGAGGCTATGATAGTTCTTGGGGCAGCCTTCCTTTAAAATTGAATGCAACAGCCCCTGCCTCGCTCCATGATGGCACCAACAGAAATTTATTCAAATCAACAGTTTCACGGTTACATTTTAAAATTATTTTTAGCTCATTTTTTTTTAATTCTTGAATAATTACATCAAACTTTCATATAATTTCCTCAGACTAGGACATCAGCTTATTTGTGGCCAAAATATTGTATCTAACACAAAAAAATTTAAAATAATGTAAGATTTTTGTTTCTGCTTTCATAGAATTTGAACTTGTTTTTTTTTAAATGATCAATTTTACTTTCTTAAACAGAATGGGTTTTTTAAATCATTAAACATTCATATAATCTCATGAAATTTTTTAATGTTTCCTAGTTACATGTACAGTAAAAACCTGTTGATGTGATCACCTCTATTAATCAATCACCTGTATTAAAAGGTCACCTTTTAGCTCACCTGTGTGAGTTATTGCCATCACTTGGTGTCCGTCGTCCGTCTGTAAGCTTTTTCAAAAATGTTCTCCTCTGAAACCACTGGGCCAATTTAAACCAAACTTGGCCTGAATCATCCTTATGGGGTTCCCTTTAAAAGTTATGTCCGATAACCACGCCCTTCATCCAAGATGGCTGCCATTACTAAAAATAGAAATTTCTTCAAATGGCCAAAACTGCTTTATTTTAAACCAGAATGTGCCCAAATTTGAACTGTATAAGCATAATGCTTTTTACCATATATTACAGGATTTTTAATGAACTTTGAACTTTTGCAGATTTTGACCGATTATGCAAATTAGGCATAAATAAGCAAAAAGTCATTTAAAAATCTTCTTGTTAGAAACTGCTTGGCCAATTTCAACCAAACTTTGTCTGAATGATCCTTAGGTGGTCCCCTTTCAAAATTGTGTCTGTCAGCGCCGTCCTGTATCCAACATGGCCATCATTACTAAAAATATATATTTCTTCAAATGACCAAAACTGCTCTATTAGCTTTTTAACATATATTACAGGATTTTTTATGAACTTTTGCCGATTTTGACCAATTATGCAAAATAGAAAAAAGGGCGGGGATGAAATTAAAAAAAAATATTCCCCTCTGAAACTACTGAGCCAATCTCAACCAAACTTTGCTGAAATGATTCTTGGGTGGTCCCCTTCCAAAATTGTGTCCGTCATTTCAGACCTCCGACCAAGATGGTCGCCACAGCCGAACTTAATTTAACATAGGACCCTATGGGAAATTCCCATAAAAATCTTATTGTCTGAAACCATTTGCTCAATAAGAACTAAATTTTGATGAAATAGTCATTGGATGGTTCTCTTCCAAAATTATGTCTGGCGGTTCGGCCCTTTGACCAAGATGGCCCCCACATCCAAACTTGGCTTAACATAGGACCCTATAGGAAATTCACATAAAAAAAATTTCCTCAGAAACCACTCAACCAATTGCAACCAAACTTTGATGGAGTGGTCCTTTGATGGCCCCCTTACAAAATTGTGTCCGGTAATCCAGACTTCCAACCAAGATGGCCACCAAGCTAAAAATAGAAAAAAGGGGGATGAAATTTAAAAAATATCTTCTCCTCTGAAACTACTGAGCCAATCTCAACCAAACTTTGCTGAAATGATCATTGGGTGGTCCCCTTCCAAAAGTGTGTCCGGCATTTCAGACCTCCAACCGAGATGGCCACCACAGCCGAACTTAATTTAACATAGGACCCTATGGGAAATTCCCATAAAAATCTTATTGTCTGAAACCATTTGCTCAATAAGAACTAAATTTTGATGAAATAGTCATTGGATGGTTCTCTTCCAAAATTATGTCTGGCGGTTCGGCCCTTTGACCAAGATGGCCCCCACATCCAAACTTGGCTTAACATAGGACCCTATAGGAAATTCACATAAAAAAAATTTCCTCAGAAACCACTCAACCAATTGCAACCAAACTTTGATGGAGTGGTCCTTTGATGGCCCCCTTACAAAATTGTGTCCGGTAATCCAGACTTCCAACCAAGATGGCCACCAAGCTAAAAATAGAAAAAAGGGGGATGAAATTTAAAAAATATCTTCTCCTCTGAAACTACTGAGCCAATCTCAACCAAACTTTGCTGAAATGATCATTGGGTGGTCCCCTTCCAAAAGTGTGTCCGGCATTTCAGACCTCCAACCGAGATGGCCACCACAGCCGAACTTAATTTAACATAGGACCCTATGGGAAATTCCCATAAAAATCTTCTTGCCTGAAACCAGTTGTTCAGTTGGTACCAAACTTTGATAAATAGTCACTTGATGGTCCTCTTCCAAAATTGTGTTTGGTGGTCTCACTCTCTGACCAAGATGGTTGCACAGCTGAACTTAGTTTAACAAAGGACCCTATGGGAAATTCACATAAAAAACATCTCGTCTGGAACCTGTAGCTCAATTAGAACCAAACTTTGAAGAAATAGTCATTGGATGGTCCCCTTCCAAAATTGTGTCCGGCAGTCGCGATCTCCCACCAAGATGGCTGCCACAGTGCAGTTGCGTTGTTATTGAAAGCAGCTTTGTTCCAGGTGAGCGATTACAGGCTCCTGGGAGCCTCTGGTTTCACCAAATAAGATCAATGTCCTACACCAGATGAGTTGAGCTTTTTTTCGGGGAGTTTTAATCAATGAGTGATTGACTTCTCTCTTCCAGTCATACAATAAAATGTTTGAATGTCCAACAATAGGATTTACCTGTAAACATTTTGGAAACTGTTTTCATTCAATAGATGAGTTCCATTTGCAGTTTTTTTAATTTCCTAACACAATACCAATTGAAACATGGGTATATCAGGTCTTTCGCTATAACATTCCTTTTAATTTGGGTACCCTAGTTAGTATCTTGTGGCCAAGCATTGGTATCTAGTGGCAATGTGATAAATAAATATGCATGTCCCATTCAGGCTTCCATAGTAAACAGATAAAATCATTACTTCAACTTTTTTTGGCAATCGGAAGAGTGATTGTTGTTTAACGCCAATTCTGCAATTTTTCAGCTATATCATGGCGAGAACAAGTTAATTTTCAATGAGATAATGATGAGTCTATTCAAACTATTCATATTCATTTTAAATCAAGTAAATTGTAATGTTTGATATTGTATCTCTTGACATAGTCCCCATATTTAGCAGATTGAATGATCTGAATGAGGAAATGCAACAACAATCACTCACTCAGGCTCAGTTAGTAGGAAAAACATGTTTCAAATATATATTGATTAGAATATTGGGTTTATTGGCATTGGTTCAAATCTAATTTTTAATGGCCCACTTTTTTAAGAGGAGCAGCCACTAGACAATTTTTCCCAAATCCTAGAATGAACTCTGTTAACCATATACTACATCAATTTTTAGTGAACAGATATATATCGAAGACAAAAATTCTTGTTTTACTATGTGACCATGTTAGAACATAAACACTTCTCTGAGAATGTTAGAGTACATTGAAGGTGATTAAAACTTTTCTCAATGCCCCCTCCCTAGAGTTTAAAAAGGACAAAGATACAATTCTTTCATTACCCGTATATAAAGCATTTTGTTTTCATTAAAACAAGATTTATCCGGGCCCCCTACACACACAAAATTTACAAAAACATGCAGTCAATGCTTTGCTCATATTGGATGTGACAGCTGCCATTGTCTCGTGTTGAATAATCAGTTAGAAGTCCCAGAAGTAATCAATTGTATGCTATTCTTATTTGTAAATTTGATATACAAGCTTTTAAATGCAATATCCATTTAATCTTCACAGTTTGACAGTTTGCTTAACAAGTCATTTTTTTTAGGGTGAAACCTGTCCGTGAGGGGGAGAGACGCTCAAGGCGTAAGTTGGGGCTAGCCCCAGATTTTAAGGCCGAGGACCTTCCTGATTGAACCAGGCACCCCAGGGTTCAGGTACAGTCTGCACCAGTGGAGACTACATCCCCTGAACTACCACGAGCTTTGGAGAAGGCTGTGGTGGTTACACCTGTAGCCAGACCATTTGTTATATTGCCTACACCAGCTGTTAATTCAGCAGAGGTAGCCAATGAAGCAATGGCTGCTATAGGCCAGGGGGTGGTAGTTGAAGCACCCTGTGTCGTTTTGGAGGTGGTGGCAGCAGAGCAGGTGTTGGGAGGCCACAGAAAATGTCCCAGTTGTTCCTGTTCCTGTCGCCCATGCTCCTCAAGGGGGTTGGGCTCGGTGGTGTGTTAGTGCTGCTCTTGCTGTTGGCAATATGATTGTCAATGACGGGCCAGTTTTCTTTTAAGGGGAAAAATTATAAATTAAAAAAGGGGTTGCAATTTTGAAAACATTTCTGAAAGATCATGGTTCAGTTGTAGCAAAGATTTGGAATTTCTAATCATTTTTATGTTTTTATAATGAAGGTTAAAAAAACAAAAAAGGGGAGATAATTTTTTTTTTAAATTGTTTCGCAGAACTGATTGGATCTGATATTTATTTAAATTGTCAAAATTTGTTTTATTTTTAAAAATCATATTGTCTGTTGGTGGTAAAAGTTGTGTTAAACATCTGATCATGGTGTTGTGTAGTCAGATTTTTGGTGCAGAATATAATCAGGTGAAATGTCACACTGGGGAATTCCATTAGGTCAATTGGGTTAGAGTTTTGGTGTTTAATGTCACTTTCAACAATATTTCAGTAATGGCGGTCAGTTACATTTTGTATATTGGTGGAGGAAACCGATGTTGCCGAAGAAAACCACTGACACTTTATCACATAAATCAACTGTCGGTTGTCGTAATATTGGGCACAAAGAGATCAATGTAGAACACCAATAGGTTAAGTGTCAATTTATTCCCCCTTCTAACCCCTCCCCACCTGTCTGTTCTTGGTTAAAGTTGTGTTAAAGCCCCCCTCCCCACCTGTCTGTTCTTAGTTAAAGTTGTGTTAAAGCCCCCCTCCCCACCTGTCTGTTCTTAGTTAAAGTTGTGTTAAAGCCTCCTTGCCACCTGTCTGTTCTTAGTTAAAGTTGTGTTAAAGCCCTCTTTCCACCTGTCTGTTCTTAGTTAAGGTTGTGTTAAAGGCCCCCTCCCCACTTGTCTGTTCTTAGTTAAAGTTGTGTTAAAGCACCCTCCCCACCTGTCTGTTCTTGATTAAAGTTGTGTTAAAGCCCCCTCCCCATGTGTCTGTTCTTAGTTAAAGTTGTGTTAAAGCCCCCCTCCCCACCTGTCTGTTCTTGATTAAAGTTGTGTTAAAGCCCCCTCCCCATGTGTCTGTTCTTAGTTAAAGTTGTGTTAAAGCCCCCTTCCCCACCTGTCTGTTCTTAGTTAAAGTTGTGTTAAAGCCCCCCTCCCCACCTGTCTGTTCTTGGTTAAAGTTGTGTTAAAGCCCCCTTCCCCACCTGTCTGTTCTTGGTTAAAGTTGTGTTAAAGCCCCCTCCCCACCTGTCTGTTCTTGGTTTAAGTTGTGTTAAAGCCCCCCTCCCCACCTGTCTGTTCTTGGTTAAAGTTGTGTTAAAGCCTCCTTGCCACCTGTCTGTTCTTAGTTAAAGTTGTGTTAAAGCCTCCTTGCCACCTGTCTGTTCTTAGTTAAAGTTGTGTTAAAGCCCTCTTTCCACCTGTCTGTTCTTAGTTAAGGTTGTGTTAAAGGCCCCCTCCCCACTTGTCTGTTCTTAGTTAAAGTTGTGTTAAAGCGCCCTCCCCACCTGTCTGTTCTTGATTAAAGTTGTGTTAAAGCCCCCTCCCCATGTGTCTGTTCTTAGTTAAAGTTGTGTTAAAGCCCCCCTCCCCACCTGTCTGTTTTTGGTTAAAGTTGTGTTAAAGCCCCCTTCCCCACCTGTCTGTTCTTGATTAAAGTTGTGTTAAAGCCCCCTCCCCACCTGTCTGTTCTTGGTTAAAGTTGTGTTAAAGCCCCCCTCCCCACCTGTCTGTTCTTGGTTAAAGTTGTGTTAAAGCCCCCCCCCCCCCCCCCCACACCTGTCTGTTCTTGGTTAAAGTTGTGTTAAAGCCCCCCTCCCCACCTGTCTGTTCTTGGTTAAAGTTGTGTTAAAGCCCCCTCCCCACCTGTCTGTTCTTGGTTAAAGTAGAGTTAAAGCCCCCTTCCCATCTGTCTGTTCTTAGTTAAAATTGTATTAAAGCCCCCCTCCCCACCTGTTTGTTCTTGGTTAAAGTTGTGTTAAATCCCCCTCTCCACCTGTCTGTTCTTTGTTAAAGTTATGTTCCTTCATTTGGAAAAGTGAATGACGTCAGAGTTTAAAATAATTTTTTTAATAAAAGTAATAAAAGCTATTATTCCTAGACTTTTGTTTAGTTCTAAATGTAAAATGTGATTTTTCTTTCTTGTGTTCATTAGCTTCCACATCCCGTCTCGTGAAAATACTGATTTTCCGAGACTCTTTATGGATATACCCATACTGCCCCAGTATGAAATAGCTCAAAACAGATCGGTGTCAGTGTGAAGCCGATCGATAACATCTTCTTAAAGATCTGGACAGCAGAACTCGTACCAAAAAAATCCGCATTTTGAATTAAAATTAGGTTTATCATAGAATTATATATGTTTGAGAGATCATTTATGTACTTCAATAAGATTAAAATTGGATAATTGAATAAGGTTTATGAGTGAATGTTGCATGCTAGAAACGGGGGGTATGCAAGGATGAATGATAGGAAAATAACTTTTTTCCAGTTAGGTTTCACATTTAATAAAGGCACAATAGTGCCAAAAATATAATAATATTTTATATCGTCAATAATTAAATGGATTAAGGATTTTGAAGTACTAAGGGAATGGATCTCAAATGTGTTCATTCTTGAGAAACTAGTTACTAATTGAAAATGCATGATCAAGGAGAATAAAAAGGATGAGAGACTTAAAACGACAACAAGCCATGGTTATAAAGTTTATGTATAATGGACGACTGTACATGTAGGAGTTCTTTTTTTTTTGTCAACAGATCAATATGTGCTGTTTGATATTTTTCAGCTAATTCTATCAAGATCATGTGTGGTATCATTGTGGTTTACGTATCCTTAGAGTTTACTGTTTATTTACAATGAAAAACAACTCGCACCTCAACATGCATGCGAGAAGACCTCTTCCTATTTGAAATTTGTGTGCTGTAAATTTCAACTATATAAATGTATGTATGGTTTAAAATGTTATCAGCTATATCATGTACTACCTCTATGCCGGCTATTTCCTATCAAAAATGTGTACTCTATCATTTTTTTAAAACTACATCTGTAAAGATAAATATATAGCAAGTGTTAGTTTGTAATGTTAGTATGATGCAAAACATATGAAGTGCTTTTACAAAAAACGAAAACAAAAAAACCCCAAAAAACCCCAAAAAATGCATGAAAAAAAACAACTGCATGTACTAATCAGCTTTTATTTTTCAGGTATACTAATCTATTTTTGTTTTTTCAGAAGTAAGAGTGGCCTACATCAATACTGTTGGCAAATTTATATTTTTGTTTGTTTTGGATCTTTTGTAAATTTGATATAATTTTGAAAACAAATCTCATTTCTGGTGACTTTTTATGCAACCTGTCCGTCCGTCCGTCCGTCCGTCCGTTCAAGTCATCCATCCGGATATAGATACATGGTTTTTCCTGGCTATCTCCTCCTACAGTCTGGGAGCTACAGCTTTAATATTTTGTAGTCATTATTTTCGTACTAGCTGCATAAAGGAAACATGGTTTGCCCGGCTAACTCCTCCTAAAGTTTTAGAGCTACAGCTTTAGTATTTTGCATTTTTTTATGTTTATGCACATAATGTCCACAGGATTTTGATGATCAGGCGGGGGCATCATTTGTGTCTTACAGATACACTTAAATTTTATGCTCCCGAGACAAAGATTCGGGGGGCATATTAATTTACCCCTATCCGTCCGTTCGTCCGTCCGAATATTGATACATGGTTTGACCGGCTATCTCCCCCTACAGTTTTGGAGCTACAACTTTAATATTTTGTAGGGTGTTTATACACATATTATGGAGGTGTGCATGTTCACAGGATTTTGATTTTCATCAAATATTCTCAAAATGACTTCGTCATTTTGTTCGTCCGTCCGGATATAGATACATGGTTTGTCCGGCTATCTCCTCCTACCGTATTGGAGCTACAGCTTTAATATTTTGTATGATGTTTATACACATAATGGAGGTTGACTTGTTTATAATTTCTTATGGTCAGGTGGGGGGGGGCATCATGTGTGTCTTGCAGACACACTTCATTTTTAGAAAAAATCACTCCTAACAAAACAACTTTGTCCATAATTATCAAGTGCAGGGGCATACTTCTTTTCTAGTTTTTTTAAAGTAATAGTTGTTTTATGAAGACTTGATATTAATGGCAATTCTAAAAAAAAAATAAAAATTAAGTTTAAAAAAAAATTAATATCTATTAAAAAAAAATGTTTTAAGATGCACCCGTGCAGACACCACAGTCAATTGAAGAGGCATCAAAGCCGCTGAAAGTACAGTCAACAATACTTTTGGTAGGTTTAATATTTAAGGGGGTTTAATATGGACAAGAAGAGGTTGAAGATACCAAAGTGGTAATCAGAATCCGTGAATCGAAGGACACAATAAAATGTACAAAAAAAAAAAAAACAATGATCTACAAAACACTACACAGAAAACTAACGATCAAGCACCATGAACCCCACAAAAGCCGTGGTTTAGCTCAGACGCTCTTGAAGAGGTAAAAAGAGTTTGAAGATACCAAAGGAATTATCAGAATCTGTAAATCGAAGGACAGACAATACAATGGACAAAAAAAAACCCAAAACAATGATCTACAAATTACTACACAGAAAACTTAACGATCAAGCACCATGAACCCCACAAAAACTGGGGTTGACCTCAGATGCTATTGAAGGGGTAAGAAGAGTTTGAAGATACCAAAGGGAGGTAATCAGAATCTGTAAATCGAAGGACAGACAATACAATGGACACAACAAAAAGTACAAAACGATCTACAAAACTTACACATAAACTAAATATGGAGCAACTCGAACTTCACTAAAAACCAGCTTTAAAAAGTTGAGGTAACTCAGATGTGCACAAAAAGTTTAACAGAGATTTGAAGGTGCTCTAAAACAGTCATTCATCTGTGGAGAATTCAACACACTCCAATAAGGGTAAGCATTTATATAGAACTTAATTTCCTTAAAAACTGCTTGTTTGTAAGATTTACTGTAACTACCAGACAGTTAGAAGAAAGAAGTACAAAGATGTATACCAAATCTTCATCCATGGCATACATATATTTTATTATAGCAGACAATAAGAAATTAGTATTGTGGACATAATGATGAAATGATCAAAAATACAATTTACAAATTTATAACTGTAATATGCAATAAATGAAGTTTTGGAAAATTTCTCTGATAGTGTGAATTGATAATTTTATTTGTTGAATACCAGTTTTCGTGGTTCCTGTTAGTATCATAAAACCATGAAATTTAGTGAACCTCGAAAAAAAGCATATGCAACAACTTGAACAAGAGAAGTTTGGAGTAAAGGTGCAGTCACATGATACAATTTTCTGTTTGGTTTTTCTTTTCAACATGCTTTTTGTCAGACATTTCAACATCGGTTGGTTTCCTATATCCATCTGACAGATTGAGAAGAATTGTATTGTGAGAACAGTGAAAGAAATTAAGTCATATGAGAATCAAATTTAAAAGTTGGAATGTGTGGACACTTGACCATTCAACTTACCTGTGCCACAGATGCAGAATCATTAGGAAACCAGACAGTTAATCAAAATGTGTGACCACACAGTAGCTATCACGACTGAATTTAAAAGTCAATAAAAGTCTACGAAAATGAATGAAACCACAATACAAAATACAGTTATAAAATGCAGTGTCATTAACTTAACGTGTAAGTCTCACTGAAAATGTGCAATATTTTACTGGACAGAACATTCTTTGTCATATGTACTTTGAAAAAAAACCTCAGCAAATTAAAAGTTGATCATAACAAGAGACAACAAGAGGCTTGTTTCGTACATGTCAAAGGTAATCAAAGAAGAGATATAGGGAATACACTTTCTGGTGTTTCAAATCATTTTTTTTTAATTAATGAATGCTTCATGATTTTACAATTCAAATTACCATTTATAATAATGATTTTACAATTTTATTTAATCACTGAGGCGAAATCCAATCCCATACTCTGTCCCATAGGAAGTGGATGATGTCTAACCATGGTCTGTGTTAGCGGTAGACATATTTTTTTTATTAGCCACTGTGGCTAATGGGTAATAATTTCTTTTAGCCACACTCAATTTCAGTTAGCTACACTAAATATAAACAAAGAGCATAAAACAGTTGAAAGTTCAAAACTTTATTATTTAATTAACTAACAATAATAATTCATATATTATCATGATAAACAACAAACTTTGAACATTAGATAAACAGAACATTCAATATTCGTATGATTTTGTTGTTTTTTGCTGTGTTGCCAAAAAAGGATAAAATAGATCCTTGGCACTTGGCCCTGGGTTCATTTGCCCTAAAAGTTCGCCCTGATAATTAAAAAGTATCTTAATGAACATAATAAATTTTGTAATTGAAATTAAAGAAGTAACGATATAGAAAAGTTTTAATTAAAAAAATAAGCATTTGTTTAAGAAATTAAGCAGCTATTAGATATTGTTTGAAATGAATGATTGTTGATTTCATCATTACAATTAATTGATGTAAGCTTGGTTTGAATAAAACAAATATAAACATAAAAGAATTATTTACTTTACAGCGTGTGCTCTTTGATCTCGTGTGTGTTTTGATAATCTTTTGTATTATCGAAATACACTTTTTAGCATGTTAACACCATATTTAAAATTTCTAAATTTTTAAATCGTCAAATGTCATTAATACTTCATTTATTTTCAATAACTTTCATATATATAAATATCAAGGCGAATGGACCCACTTTTAGGGCGAACGTGTATTAATTAGGGCGAACGTGAATTAGGGCGAACGAACAGCCATTAAGGGGGCACATCAGTAAACCAGCCAATCCGCATTGAGACAGTTCTCGAAAATAGTACAAAATAGATCACCAGGAACTTTGAATTTTTTTTTCAGTTGTTTCTTGATTATGATATTTTTTACAGTTAATCCTATCATATTTGGTGAGGTTTTAGCTGCAAAAAAACACGTCATTTGTTGAAATATAACCACATATAAAAACATGGATGTCAAATTACTACACCCTGTGTGGAAGGATTTCCTGGATACTGTAAATACTGTTGTTTTGACCGGATATTGAAAACAGCTGATTATTTTCTTATTTGACATACAATGTTTGTTTCAAAGTGGATCAGAATGTGGAGCTTGGACCAAAATAATAGGAAATAGTTGTCTTGTTATCCAGAAAATTCATTTGGATTTTTAATGATTTTTTTATTTACAATGCAAGTCAATGGTGGAATATATAGTGGTGTGCCCTCTTAAGGGGGGGTGTGCAAGCAAATTTCCCGGGTTTGTATCTATGGTTACTGCATCCGATGTGGATTCATCTTTGTCAGCCATTCTTTTAGAATATTGATGATCACATTTAGGGAATTTTTTTCCAAATATTTAAAAATTTGTCTTGAATATAGCTAAAATATGGCTGAGGCAGCTGATTTCAGTATGCCTGATGTTTTTGCTAACGATTATTTAGACAGAATCATGAAGAAAACAGAAAAAAGTTTAAATAATACATGTATTTTAAATACAGGATAGAAAAACAAAATTTGGTCACACTGTTATTGATGTTCGATTGCCAGGACACTCACGTTTTGTACCAATGCATGTACATGACTAAGATACATGATTCACACACGTTGTATTCAACTGAATCCAGAAAATTATCATGTGTCTCATTTTATGTCACTCAAAAACTTGTGTTAATATTTTACATCTAAGTTTAGAACCGCCACATGTAAATAATTCCAGGCTTCAGTGTACACTTTAGTTTTCTCGCCACAAAAGTTACAGTTATCACATTTTAATCTGAGACGCCATGACAATCCCCACTTTTGACAATTGTTTGTATTCCAGTTGCATAAAAGTTCACATCTGGGTTCATTTTGACCATGTTCCTTGTAAAATTTCTTGAACATGTCCATTAATTTTCCACAATGTAAGGTTTTGTTCCCTACAATGTCATTCTTATTTTCTTGCAGGAGCTCCGGTTTAGTCACTTGTGGCTCTGGTATTGGATGCAAGAAATGCATATTGCCAATATTACCCTCATAATCTGTAACCAGGTAGTAGTCATCATTAGGAGACAGGTGAACAGCATCTTTGAATGTAGATACAGGTAATCTTTTCGATGATATTGTTGACTCCAGGCACTCTGAAACTGATTTTTTTTTCTGAACCTTGGATGTACCGTTTGAAAGAATCTCCTCCTTATAGTGGGTCTACCTCGTTGCGACATTTTTTAAACTTAGACTTGTGTATTCCCTTGTATTGATATTGACTTTGAAATGATTTTATCGTGTAATTGGCTTTTAATTTCAAAGGTAATAAACATTCTTATATTTATCTTAGATCTGACCATCATTTTAATATCCTTCTCACCCAAGCACATGACAAACTAATTACTTGAAAGTTTTATGTAATCAAGAGACCAATAAAATGTACTCTCCTAATGCACATAATTGACCTCCAACTGGAACCAAATAATTAGCAATATAACGAAAAAATTGTGGAAAAATATGATTTTTTTTTACATCTTCAGTAAAAAAATTGGCAAAATTCCATATTTTCATCCCAGGCCATTTCTTATCTTTATTTGTGTTGAATAAGTTCTTGTTTAGTTGTTTAACCTGTTAATGTCTCATTTCATTTCTTTTTTTTAAAAACAAAACATTTTTTGTTTGCAGTCTTTTTCTACATTCACACCAACCTTTTCAATTTTCTCACTGTTTGACACTTTTTGTATTTTCAAATTATCTCCCCTTTTTAGGGGCAAGTTTTTTTTTCTGATGGTCATGTTTTATTTGTAAGACAACAAGGTATCAGAAAAAAGTCATGTTTTAGCAGTAGACAATATTTGCGGTTCACTTAAGGGGGCACATCAGTAAACCAGCCAATCCGCATTGAGACAGTTCTCGAAAATAGTACAAAATAGATCACCAGGAACTTTGAATTTTTTTTTCAGTTGTTTCTTGATTATGATATTTTTTACAGTTAATCCTATCATATTTGGTGAGGTTTTAGCTGCAAAAAAACACGTCATTTGTTGAAATATAACCACATATAAAAACATGGATGTCAAATTACTACACCCTGTGTGGAAGGATTTCCTGGATACTGTAAATACTGTTGTTTTGACCGGATATTGAAAACAGCTGATTATTTTCTTATTTGACATACAATGTTTGTTTCAAAGTGGATCAGAATGTGGAGCTTGGACCAAAATAATAGGAAATAGTTGTCTTGTTATCCAGAAAATTCATTTGGATTTTTAATGATTTTTTTATTTACAATGCAAGTCAATGGTGGAATATATAGTGGTGTGCCCTCTTCTTGACCTTCTCGTTGTCAAATAATTTACTGGTTTTAGATTCAAGCGTGGACAGAATGAGAGACAGAAAAAAGCGTAATTTAGGAAACCAGTCAGTCGGTGACTAAAGTCGAAACTATTTCCGGAATGGGACCCGGATAATGTTATTTCAACTGAAAAAACTACCGGAAATAATCAATTTGACCCGCTTTTTAAAATCATTTTGGATATTATACATCGATCAATTCATTGTCTATAACACGTTTTATTCGACGTTGACTTTCTACATAATAAAAGATCGTTGTCAGATGCACACTCTAAAAGTTTTTCGTTCTCCAGTGTGGCTACTGCTACACAAATTATCCTCGCCACACTACCATTATATTCGCAAAATGTGACGTGGCGATCGTCTACCGCTAACACAGATGGTATTCATTCAGTAAGTATTGATGAAGTCATGATACAGATCCTTGTAATATTAATATTTGCCAACTTAAATTTCCACAAGTACATACAATGTATGATATTTACTGTCATTGAAAAAAGCAAAATATCATAATTTGTTTTTCTTTTACCCTTTATAAATAAGCTTGGCAAATTCTAGTTCACAACACAACATACTATGACAGGTGCTTGGCAGTATCAGATGAAGCCAGCATAACCAAATGTATGTTATCTTGCTAATGTTCGATTCCCGATCGTATAGAAGTGTACTGTATACATCATGTGATAAAGTGTGTCAGTTTGCAGATGGTTAGAGTACTCCCGTTTTCTCAATGGTTTAAACTGACTTGCCGTGATATTACGTAACTAATGTTGTTGATAGTGGTGTTTAACACCCATAACACTAACCTGACTGTTTTTTGGGTACCTCGAATTACCGAAATCACAAAATTTTACCGAAATCACCGTATTTTTACCGAAATCACCCTAGATATTACCGAAATCCCCATCAAATTTTCTGAAATTCCTTTCAGAAGGAAAGATATAACATTGTGTTAGTGTTTTATGATGGTTTTATACAAATTTCGTTGTGTATGTGCACAGTAGGAATGATTTATCAACAAGCGAACAGGTAGTATCAAAATCAATATGGCGGAAATAAAGGGATGTAACTCTTGTATTTATCAAAGTACTAAAAATCCTCCCATTGATAGTGTGAAATAAGAACATATGAAAATGTTGATATGTGTGACAATTCATGTAAATATTGTATGCATTCCATATAATATGAAACCGGCACGGCTTTGAATGCTCGCGCATCTGAAAATTATCTGGCAATTTCATCAAAAAGTGTCGAGATTTTTTGGGCCGAGATATATCGGGGACGACTTTTTTTTAGGGCCGAATCTAGTCTCATTCAATTGAGCTGTCGTTCCTTACGAGAGAGGGTACGAGACTTCAGGATCACCTTTGCGCTTTATGTTAAGAAGATCTTCATTAGTTGAGTGTGTTAGTGTGTTACCCGGAAACCGGTGTTTACAAAACGTAAGGAACGATAACTCGAATAACAAATACAAAACGTAGAATTTTTTTTTCTTCGACAATTTGTTCAGCCATGTTTGTTAAAAAATCCTAAGTACATATTTTATACCATAAAGAGCTCGCTTAAGCTCGCATATTATAATAATATTTGTTTCACAATTGTTTGTTAAATAAAGTATACCATATATATTTTTTCGTATTATAATGAAAAACAATAAAAAAAAAAGTTATTTAAATATTATAGAAAATATACTAAGTACACAAAACACAAGCAATATAGTTACAACGAAAGTTCACAATATTATACTGTTCTGAATTAAGTCCACAAACACAAGCATGATAGTTTCACAAAAGTTCTATATCAAGCTTCACTCTGAATCATCACTGAATGTCTTTGGTTTCTTTATGGTAGTGGATCGCTCGTTTATCTTGTGCTTCCTTTGTCCAATCTTTCTTCCATGGGACCTTGGTTTTATCACCGTCATTTTTCCATCTGTTGAGGTAGCTGTGAGTTTGTCCTTCGGCACAAAATTTCTGAATCGTCGGAAATAACGCTGTCTCTCTTCCTGAGTTTTATTTGTCCATGCGGTTTTTGATACTCTGAATTGTGTGTGACTGTCTGCCACCCGGTATTGTCCTCTGTCCACCAAAGCACGTAATAAGTTCTTGAATTGTGTGTCTATGATCTCATTTAAAGTATTTACTAAGTCCAAAAGTGGTTCTGATTTCCAGTTTATAACCCGTTTTAAAACATGGTTTAATGACTCACTGTTGTTGTTAGTCCACCCTTTGTCGAAATGTCCCCTCTGTACACCTTCATTCCACTGATTTGTCAGGTTCTGCTTCAATTTGTTATCGAAATAACGATGAAATTTTGATGATAACGCCTTTGCCCTTTCTTCAATCTCGCTGCACTTAATTTCAAAACACACTATCATCAGCATTGATCAAGCCTTCATCTCCGAAAATTTCCTCCAAAAGCGATTCCCTATCGTTCTTATCAATGCAATCGTCTATTAGTTGTTGCTTTACGTTTTGTCTCAAATGTCTTATGCACAGAAAATGACCGGCTTCTGGAAAAGTTGATTTGATGGCATTTACCAAAGCTTTTTCTTCGTCTGATCCAATTGTTAACTGATTTGTACTGGCTCCAAAAAGTTTAATTTTCAAATGATGGAAAAAATGAGTAAAACTATAGAAGTCACTATTGTCATGAATAAAAATCGGGCCCAAAAATATCGGTGGTTCGTCTGTTGTTTCCATTTTTACTGATGTTTGTTTATAACAAGATGCCGTGACATGCATATCACACAGGTTGAATGTCTTGTCGATGCCTAAAATTGATTGTCCAGTACAACACATACTCCTAAGATCTTCTAATTGTTTCTCTGAATATAATATCAAGCACGGTGCTTTCCCAGTAATAATCAATTATTCCAAGTTATAAAAGGTATAGAAATAAAAAGGTATTCGACAAGGTTTATATTAAAGTTAATTATTCAAATTTTAAATGAAAATTTAACTGTTTAATCAAATTTAATTACAGGTATAATTTGTTTATATTGCAATTGATGGGGTGACAATTGTTGACATCTAAGCATATTACACAGATTTCTGTAGACATGAAATTTAAATATAGCTATTGCTAACAATCAAACAGTTCTTGTGACAACTGATAAATTAAAAAACATTGTTTTTTAAACAAATTTAATTGAAAACTAAATTATTAACACTCTTGAAGTATTAGAGAAAACGATTTAATTAAAATATATTTGACAAAATTATTTAGTTATTTACAATTTTTAACATGTTTTATTTCAAATATAATAGTTACCTGACACTAGTTTATTCAATAATTTCCATTAAGTGGTTAAGGGTTATGGAGTGTTTTATATATTAACTAATATTCTTCTAAGATGGACCATTCCTTCAACTTTGCATTCAAAATTTCCATTAAGTTTCTAAAATATCTGAAATTCAATTAAGTAAATGTCCCTTCGACAAAATCAAAAGTTATATGCTGTCATTGTTCTGCATCTTGAAGTCAATATAAGGCTTTAAAATATATGTTATAAATACATGCACATTTATCAATGTTCAAATACCCCAAAAAATACTGACCTTTGCAGTGACTTGGTCTGTTGGAACTGTCCATCTTCATAGCAACATTCCTTACACAAGAATTTCAGATTGGCATCTGCCCAAGCATTAAGAATTTCGGGTTCCATTGGGTGTCCACTTCTCACACTCGCTGCATTGAATTGTGTCATCAAGACACTCTTCTTCACAAACTCCACAAGGATACATTTAACTATTTATTCACTGTTATTCGTTTGCAATTTTTTTGAAAGATGTCTTTTTTTATTTCTTTTTCTTTTTAATATATCTTTCCAAAAAAAACACCAAGCTAAACATCTTTGAAGTATTTTTGAGAAAATATATTTTACATTCAAAAATGTGTGCTTATACAAAAACATGGGCATCAAACGGAAATAGATTTTAATTCCATGTAATTATTTAATGTTTTATAAAGGAAACTATCATAATTAATCAGTATTAATCTAGTTTCAAAATTATAAGAAAGTTAATCAGTAATAATATATGATAACATAAAGTTAATTAACTTTAACTAACCCAAACATTCATTAAAGCACACAATAGACGAATTGTAATATTAATTGTCAATGCAATGCACAGTGACCATCATTAAGTAAACAAAATTCTTATTAAATACATAATCATAATGTATATCACTATTACCTATGGTATTTTTAGTACTTTGATAAATATATATGGTATGCTTTATTGAACAAACAATTGTGAAACAAATATTATTATAATATATGGAATGCATACAATATTTACATGAATTGTCACACATATCAACATTTTCATATGTTCTTATTTCACACTATCAATGGGAGGATTTTTAGTACTTTGATAAATACAAGAGTTACATCCCTTTATTTCCGCCATATTGATTTTGATACTACCTGTTCGCTTGTTGATAAATCATTCCTACTGTGCACATACACAACGAAATTTGTATAAAACCATCATAAAACACTAAAACAATGTTATATCTTTCCTTCTGGAAGGAATTTCAGAAGATCTGATGGGGATTTCGGTAATATCTAGGGTGATTTCGGTAAAAATACGGTGATTTCGGTAAAATTTGGTGATTTCGGTAATTCGAGGTACCGCTGTTTTTTCAATGTGATACAATAGTTCGCCTGATATAAGGGCACTCCAACTAAAAGGCCACACTTCTTATCAAGTCATATATCAGATGTACTGAGATAGTAAAATACTTCTAAATTGACCTCCTCAATAGAGGGAGTTCTTATCAGACAATTTTGTTTTATTGCACAAGTGGTAGCCTTATTAGAGGGTGACTACTGCATATAAAAACTGACTCAATGGTGTGTATAAGGTTAGGGTGATCATGAATTTGATTCCCTGTTGGCACAAACCAAACACTATAAAATTGTTATTTATTGAAAGAAAAATTAGACAGTGGTGGAAATGGAATCCACTAATAACAACAAAACAAACAACTACATCTCTCTTCAAATGATTGAAAAAAAAAGACCACAACGTATGTCGATGGAAATCCAGTTCCTGGCTTGGGACTGGCACAAAAAATGTATCGGCAGTAAACTGAAGAATGGGATCACCACCCTCTGCCTTCTTGATGATTGGATCTACAATGACAATACAGATATAAACAAACAAAAAAATGTCTGCTTAGCACAAAGGATCAGGTAAAGAAAAAGAACAAAGACTGGTTGACTTGGGAGTCAGTATAATGTGTTCGACTTCAGACACGGGTTCTGTGAAATAGCACCAAAATCTAACTTCATGTGTAACGGTTTAGTTCAAAGAAGACATCATTATCATCTGGTCAACAAGAAACATGTTCTTCCTTTTGGTCACTTGGAATTAAACAAAAATCACTCGCTCAATATTTTGGTTACCGCTATGCCAATACAAAATCATTGCAACAAGACCTAAAAAAATAGGCATTTATCAGTTTTGTTGGTGATAAAATATTGATATTTTTTTAATTTCAGTACTGGAATGTATAGTCTCTATTCCCATAAGAATATCCAATGGGAAGTAGACGTTGTGTAACCATGGAGTTTATTAGGTGAGTAATCGTATATACCATTATTATTTTAATAAAAATTTGAGATTGCTTTGGAAATGAAGGTTCTAGCTTGTGACAGGCACAAAAAAGCTAAACTGGTATAAATAATGAAAACTTCCAGAAATGTGCATAACATAAGTACAATATAAGTGAGGTTTTATAAAAAACAAAAACAAAAAAAAACATTTTATCGAAATAAAGATAATGGCATTGTAAATGTCAGAAGAGGACTTGTATTTTGTAAAGTGACCAGTAGTAAGCGTAAAACTTGTAATTATAGTTTCCAGTTGACAGGGCATGAATAATATATAAAGTGAACACTGTTATCTGGGGAGGACTTGTAATTAGAGGGCCCAGATATTAGTTGCACCTGACCAGTTTTTGGAAATGTTTAGCATGTTCAGATTTCATTAAAGATTTAATTTGGAGGGTCCAGTTACTGAATGCCAATGTGTTTTTTTCTTGCAGTTTATTAGCACAATGGAAAATATTATTGTTTATTCAATATGACATTTTTCAAGTTCTGATACCTTTTATGTTTTCAGTGTAATACACCGAGCCATAGATGAAAGATAAAGGCACAGATGAAGAGGTCACAGATGAAGAGATCAGAGATGAAGAATGGAAGACATGTGCAAAGATCACAGATAAAGATTGGATGAAAGACAGTCAAAAATCATGATTTCAAGATATTTGACACTGACAATTAAGTGAAAATACAGAAAACGCTCATTTCACAATAAACGTATTAAAAGGGAATTTCAAAACTAATTTTCTTTTTGAAATATTGTATATTTTTGTAGTTATGTATATTAAGTATGCTATACGAGATATACAGATTTCAAAATTTTAATAAAATTGTAAATATAATCCCCTAAAAAAGGGGGGATTGAATAAAAAACGTCACATTTCTATGCTTAAGGTTAAATTAATTTTTCTTTTCTTTATTTTTAAAATTTTGTTTTGGTAGAAATGGTGCGTTTCTTTGTAACCTATGGTCTTGTTAGAAACAAAAACAGGCTCTGTAAAGGATGGGATAACAGAATTGTACAAAAAAAAAAAAAAACACACAAATAAAAAAGTAAAAATGTAAGCAGAACCTGTTCTTGTAAATTTTGGAGGGAATTTAATAAACAAAAAGTAAAATTCTAGCCAGACCATCAATCAGTTATTTTTGTACTCATGTATTAGTTTATGTCATGTCAGTCTACTTGGTTTAAAGCTCTTTAAAGTTTTATACTTTCCAAAATTCCAAGTCTTAAGTATATATTTTTTTTAATTTAATTTACATTTGCATAAAAAAAAACATTGTCAAAAATTAAAGAGTCTTTCTAAAACAAAATTAAATTGTATTTGGTAATCTATTTTTTTAGCTTTACACCAGGTAAGTAATGAATTTTTTTTTTTTTTTTGCTGTGATAAAATGTGTATGAAAATTATCAAGAGTTATTGCTCTTTGAATATTTTGAATTTGAATGTTTGCTTATTAAATTGTATAAATATGAATGTTGTACTATTACAGGAATATGGAAGCAAGGTTCAACATATTTTGTGGTAAAACCTATAAAATATGGTTTGGTCCTGACTTTTAGTCCTCTAATAGTCTCAATTATTCCAATAATTATCATAGGTGCAGAAAACTTTCTAATTGTTGTCATAGTACTTACATTGATTCAAAAAGTGGAGATTCAGATGTTTTATCTTTAACATTTAATTTGTTTAAATCATTTTCAAAAATAATTCTATTTTAAAAATTTCAGAAAACTTTAATCTTGAATATTTTTAAATATTTTAAAAATAAATTATAAGCTGATACATTTTAGAGAGATAACTAAAAATTGTTTGTTAAATTTATTTATTGTCTTGCTTGTTTTGTTGTAAACCTCAGCTAACCGAGCACTGTATTTCCCCATCTAACAAAGCATTACATTTCCCTATCTAACTGTGCATTGCATTCCCCCTGCACTTTAATAGTTGGCTTAAAAATATAAATATTTATTGAAAGCCGACTATTAACATGAACAAAATGAGCAAGCTGTTTGGCATAATAATTTAAATATTTGTTTTAATCTTTCAAAATGTATCATTTTAGTCCCACTTTGAACACTAGAAGTCCTACTTTTGGTGATTTTTAGTTCAATGATTCAATAATTATCTAAATTTCCAAAATTAAGATAAGTCCAATTATATGCATTAATTCATTACTAATGTAAATATTTTCTTTCTTTTTTTAAGATTTATTTTCTGTTTTTTTTGCAATCTGTTTTGGCATATTTTATTATTTTAATTTTTAATCGGAGATCTGCCATGACACAATACCATGATAAGTAGTATACAACAATACAAGAAATCAGGAACGCCAATGATCATTATACAAATTCTGACATGACATAAAAATATTGTATATATCAATTGTGTATAATTTGTAAAAGTACTCTATATTGGAATTTTTTGCTTAGCACCACTTTCAACAATATTTCAGTTATATCCTGGCGGTTCAATTAGTTGTAGTTGTGTATAATTAGAGGTAGTTATAATATTGTTAGTCATTGAATGGATATACAATTTCAAACGAAAGCTTTTCCCAATGGACGCCATTGGTTTTAATGCTGGGTTTAAGTATATCAAGGTGTATATATTGCCGATTTGTCATATTTAATTTTATTGTAAATATAATTGTATAATATATCTAAATATTTATGTTGTATTAAACCGACAGCTGAGAAAAAAGTTCACTCATGCATCGAGCTGGTTGACAAACTTTAGTTTGTGTTGTGTTTTTCATTGATAAGGGTGTGCTTGAATGAAGATGAGACCTTAAGGGTTATGAGAGGTATTATCATTACTTGATGTCCATCTCTACTCGTCGTGAGTAAACTTCTACATTTTGATCTCTTCCCTACAGGACCAATTGTGTTCAAACATGGTAGGAGTGTCCATTTCTTAGTTCTCAAAAAAGTTTTTAGTTCCCCAGGGCCAAGGGCTCAAATGAGCTTTTCCCATCACTTTGTGTCTGTCGTCTGTCATCCATTAACTTTTTGCATTTGATCTGCTCAAGAACCACTAGGTCAAATTGGACCAAACGCTAAAATTGTGTTCACTGACCTTGCCTGATATTAAAGATGGCTGCCATGGCTTCTAATTGGATGAACAAATGGAAATATTTGAAAATCTTCTTCAGAACCACGGGATGGATTGAAACCAATTTAGTCAAAATGCAAGAACTGCTCATCCTCTAGAGCAGATGAGAGCATCCTCAAATCAGATTCATTGTGTTTACCCAGTTAGAGATATACAAATTACAATCCATTATGTCTTGTGATTTTAATTGAATTTGTCAAGACATACTAGCAAGTTTTTTTCTTCAGAATCTTGTGTATCTTGAAAACTTAAAAAATTATGCCGTTTTCTAAACTAGACCTAGTATACCACTGCATATATCTTCTATTAAGCAGACAATTTAAATATCTCAAGTGACTTATAGAATCTCTTCTACTAGCCTATTGCAGTTGGTGGAGAGAGCATAAAGTATTGTAGCTGAAAAAAGTTCATGGAACCTGTTAATAATTTTCATGGTTTTTCAATATAGTCAAACCTTGCAAGGCAATGGTGAAATATGGTCACAAAAGGCAGGTGGTCACTTAATGCAGGTTTAATTAATATAAAATGCACTGTGAAGTGAAATTTAAATTAAGGTCACACAATATAAGTTATTGCTTAATAAAGGTTTGACTTTATGGTTCAAAGTAGTGGTATTTTAAATATATCTACATTAAAAGGGAGTTACCGCATCAGTGATAGATTGTGGGTTCAAGCCCCGATCAGGTCAAACCTGCATTAGTGACCACCTCTATTATGCAAAAACTTGTATTATGTGATGTAATGGTTGTGCGGTAGATTGTGCCTTCGAGCATGTTGGTCTAGTACAAAGTAATTACGTTGACTTGTTCTTGCCATGATAAAGCTGAAAAATTGCTGTGTTGGTGTTAAACAACAATCACTCACTCAGTCACTGGTGAATAATTTATACATATTTTATTGTCACTCACTTAAAAGGGAGCATGTTGTTCACAAAATAATGATTTGTTGGTATAATTTGATGAACACATTCAAAAAATTATGACAGATCTATTCAAAGATTACCTAATAGTATTACAAGACTATAATTGGTTTTAAAGGTATTCATATAGCTTGTAAATAAAGAGGTAAACAATTAAAAAACCATTGAAATTTGAGTTCGGCTGAAGTCAAAATCCAATTTTGGGCATTAAATCTTTTTTCAATGTCTATATCTGAAAATAAATTAAATACAGTAAAACCTACACATGTGGTCACCTCTATTAAGCAGCCACCTCTGTTAAAAGATCACCTTTTTCTTGTCCTATCGCATAAAACTTCATAGAATTGAACCTCTTTTAAGAGGTCACCTGCCATATAAGGCCACTTTTTCGTTGTCCCAAAGGTGACCTCTTAATACAGGTTTGACTGTATGTTGATTTTTACAGAGCTATATCTTGTTCAACAACTGCTGGTTTGTACAATGACCTAAGACCAGTGGGAAGGGAACTTAGGCAGTACTGTATTTTCTGTAATTTACTCTTTAGATTTTATCTTTACATGTGATTTTATTTTATTATATTTTCAAATAGAGTACAGGTGAATATAGTTTAGAAACACAAACCTTTCATTCCCATAAAGGGAGAGGGCGTGGTCGTATGGTAGTTGGATTTATAACTACCTCTGGAATCAGTGTCTATCACAACTAATGTTGCGAATTCTTATCCCGTTCATGGCAAGGTGCACTCGATTTAGCATGATGGATCGATGGTTTTCTCAGTGTACTCTGGTTTTCTCCACCAATAAAGCTGTCCTCCTGGATATAACTGAAATATTGTTGACAGTGGCGCTACACACCAAGACCTCCTAACCTTCCATCATATTGGATAATTTATATATAGATAATGATATTATTTTTTATCGACAATTAAACATTTTTTTATTAAATATTTCTATGATAAATAAAAAACTACATATAATTTTCTTTCTTATAGTTAATCCTTTTAATAAAACATATTATATTTAAGGTTTCAATTACAGTGTTAAGCAAAATACTGTGTCCACATTTGTTTGTAATATACACTTGTTCAACTTTCTCTTGTCGACATTCTGTGATCATATGCTTCGCTCTGCGTAGCCCTTTATTTTATTTTCATAAATAATTTCAGTGTAGATCAGAACAAGTCCATAGCAACAACACCAGGCAGCTCTGTAATTTAATTAACTATCCCCTTGATTGTTATTCTTCGTGTTGTTGTCACTGTATGGCATTCAATGGCAACAACTAACAACGCATTAATTTTTTATTTGAAAAATAACTTGAATTTTACATATTTAGCCTGACTTCTCGAAGAAAAAAAGTCGAGCTATAGTCGTCACTCCGGCGTCAGCATCTGAGTCGGTTAAGTTGTTTGTCCATTTCTCAAAAACTATCAAAAGTATCCATTTGAAACTTGGAATACTTGTTTACTATCAAAAGAGGAACCAATTACAACAAGGCATGATTTGTATATCCAGAGTTATCTGCCCTTGTTTTGACAGTACATAGAAATTAGGGATATTTTTTTAGTATAATTAAAATTTCTCAATAACTATCAAAGCTATTAACTTGAAACTCAATACACTTGTAGAAAGTGTTGACCCCAATCTGTTGACAAGAGAAGACAACTCCATACAGCATTTTGTTTGAGTTATTCCCCCTTTTTGACTTAGAATTTCTTAAAAAAATACAATTTCTCAATAATTATGATAGGCATTGAAATGAAACTCGACATACCTGTTCACTATCAAATGGGGAACCCATTACAATAAGGCAGCTGACCCTGTGATTTGTATATCCAGAGTTATCTGCCCTTGTTTTGACATAGTACATAGAAATTTGGGATATTTTTTTAGTATAATTAAAATTTCTCAATAACTATCAAAGCTATTAACTTGAAACTCAATACACTTGTAGAAAGTGTTGACCCCAATCTGTTGACAAGTTAGAAGTATGTATAACTTTGTAAATTGCTTGCAGTTTAATATCGGATACGAAAAAGTCGAGCGTCCAGCACCCGTGGGCGGTGCTCTTGTTTTACAGATGCTTAGAAGATTGTATATACCATGACCATTACAGAAATATGTATGGTGAATGTATAATATATGTTTATGAAGATTATCTTCAGTTTATAGGTATCTATTTACATTGTAAAGTTAAACCTGCCCATGCAGTCGCCTGTATTAAGCAGTCACTTGTATTAAAAGGTCACTTTTTTCTTGTTCAGTCATAGAGAAATTCATATAAGTTGAACCTCTTTTAAGAGGTCACCTGTGTTATAAGGGCATTTTTATTTATCCCAAAGGTGACCTCTTGATACAGGTTTGACTATGATAATTACATTATGTTGTGAAAAAAAGTTTCAACCGAGAAGGTAAGAAATTTCCATTAATATCGACCAGGAACAACCCATGTCCCATTTCCAATCATGGAAAATCAAAAAAGACCATGATATGGCATTGAAAATGCAGGTCCTGCCTTGGGACAAACACAAATATTTAAACCGTTTAATGGGATCCCAACATTTCTCTCTTGATAACTGAATCTCTAACGGCAATAGATATAAAATAATGATAAAAAACAGCTTCACTTCCACTCAAAAAGACCATGCACTTGAGAAAAGCACTTAATTAAAAACTACACAGAAAGCATTAAGATCAAACAAGATGAATCTCAATAAAAACTGGGGGTGAACTCTGGTGCCCAGGAAGGGTAGGCAGTTCCTGCTCCACTAGTGGCACCCGTCGTGTTACTCTAGTTATAAGTAATGAATGAGGAAAGGACCTGCAAGTACTTACGACAAGTGGAACATATACGTGGTCATTTGTGACACAGACAAACTTTATCACATAAAGTTGTATCGTCATAACTGACGTAAGCAGGATTCAAACTAAAAAAAAACAAGGATTTATATCACTTTGAAAAATAACTTGATATTTACATTTTTCTTTACAGATGTTAAGAAAATTGTATATACCATGGCCATTACAGAAATATTTATGATGAATGTATAACATAAGTTGATGAAGATTATCTTTAGTTTACAGGTATTTATATACAGTTAAACCTGACTATATTAGAAACCCCACTCTGGAAGAGATTAAAACTGTACTACATGAAGACAGTACATTCAGATGGGATGAGTTGTCACCAGAGCTCAAAATGCAAATTATCATGGACATAGCAAAAATACAGAAGGCTAAACATCAAGAATGACTGTGAACCTAATTGAGTACCAAGCAAGACGTTTGCTCTTCTTAATACATGGAGCACGGTACAGGTTTATAGTAAAAAAAACCAGCAGAAATTGGTGAAGGCATTACAATAGTGTTTGGGGTTATGAAGGGGGGAGGGGTACGGTCTAATCATATCGTATCATATTATAAATATTTATATATAAATTAATTTATAGACAACACTAAAATCGTCTACTGTGATTCTTAGATTTTAATCTACTCATAATTTACTAGTTTTATAGATAAAACTGTATATATTGAAACACAGAAGTTTTAGTGAACACAGAGAGCATTTATACTCATTTTTAGCTCACCTGTGTGAGCTATTGCCATCATTTGGCGTCCGTCGTTTGTCTGTAAACTTTTTCAAAAATCTTCTCCTCTGAAACCACTGGACCAATTTAAGCCAAACTTGGCCTGAATCATCCGTAGGGGGTTCCCTTTAAAGTTATGTCCGATAGCCACCCCCTCCATCCAAGATGGCCGCCATTACTAAAAATAGAAATTTCTTCAAATGGCCAAAACTGCTCTATTTTAAGCCAGAATGTGCCCAAATTTGAACTGTATAAGCATAATGATGAGCTTTTTAATATGTATTACGGGATTTTTTTATGAAATTTGAACTTTTGCCAATTTTGACCGATTATGCAAATTAGAAAAAGGGGGGATGAAATTAAAAAAAAATCTTCTCCTCTGAAACTACTGAGCCAATTTCAACCAATCTCTGCTGAAATGATTCTTGGGTGGTCCCCTTCCAAAATTGTGTCCGACATTTCAGATCTCCGACCAAGCTGACCACCACAGCCGAACTTAATTTAACATAGGACCCTATGGGAAATTCCCATAAAAATCTTCTTATTTGAAACCATTTGCTCAATAAGAACTAAATGTCCATGAAATAGTCATTGGATGGTTCTCTTCCAAAAAATAAGTCCGACCCTTCGACCAAGATGGCCCCCACAGCCGAGCTTAGCTTAACATAGGACCCTATGGCAAATTCACATAAAAATCTTCTCAGAAACCACTAGCCCAATTGCAACCAAACTTTAATGAAATGTTCCTTGGATGGCCACCTTCCAAAATAGTGTCCGGTGATCCCGACTTCCAACCAAGATGGCCGCCAAGCTAAAAATACAAAAAGGAGGGATGAAATTAAAAAAAAAAATTCTCCTCTGAAACTTCTGAACCAATCTCAACCAAACTATGCTGACATTTTTAATAAGCCACGTTCGCTGACTATTCTTGTCCAATTTGTCTGAGGGGAGCCCGGTAAGTATATTTAAATGAGGCAGTCAATAAGAGACATATCTCGGGAGTGTAACGATATAATTGGGTCAGCGAAAGGATAACAAATAAGCGAAACATATTGAGGGGAAGGGGAAAAGGGTAGATGTTTACCTTGAAGTAAGGAAGAGGAGGGGGCATATATTTTTTGAATGAAACAAGTGCCTGTAGGGGAAATGTGTACTTTGAAATTTGGGGTACGGAGGTGCAGCTTGAGTTTACAAAATTACACATATCCATTCTTATATTTGCAGTACAGAAAATATGCATGCCCTTTCACATAATCAGGCACGGCTGCATTAACCCTTAGGCAAAATAAGCATGTGCTTAGGGCATCAAGGGGCAAGGGGTACCACAACATTCCAACCATCAACCAAAAGGTGGATTGAACGTGTACATATTTCACAACGAAAATGGCCAATCACAGCTATGGTTTCAAGAAGGTAATAACCAATCACAGCCATGTTTTCACGAAGGTGGTATTTCTTTTACGGCCTCGTTCAGCGTATATAAACATTGTTTATAGCAGTATTTGATCATTCTCGATTTAGTTATCTAGAAAACAGCAAGTCAAAATCTTAGGTAGAGGAACGGGAGGAGCAAAGAGCCACAGAAAAGTGTTGTGATATTATCAAGGTATTACTAAACCAGCCATCCGTCGACTTCCCAGGGAAGGTGGTGTCAAACGTATGTCCGGACTTGTTTACGAGGAAACCCGCTTTGAAACGTCAAGGCAAAACCTTGTACGTACGGGTTTGGGGGTTAAACAATACAGCCTTACTCTCATAAAAACAACGACCCTAATCAGGGCCACCAACATTTTTCAAAAAGAATTTAACTTTCAATTTCTTAATATATATAGCTTTAACCCATGTCCCTGTTAATTTCTATATGCTATATATAAACACATCTTTCTCTGTTCTTGTACCCATCTCGCAACAAAAAAGAGAGGGTCTGTCGGAGTCCCCATATCAAAATAATATGTATTTATAATGAGTACGATTAGATTTGTTATGATGAGTGAGTGATTGTTGTTTAACACAAATTCAGCAATTTGTCAGCTATTACATGGCGAGAACAAGTTAATTTTCAATGAGATATGATGAAGTCCACTTTGTAATAGACCAACACGCTGAGGTGGATTTTTATAGTGCTAGCTCACTGAAGCAACAGTCCGCGGGTAGACATGTCGCTCCACACGGACACATTATTCTGATTCCGAGCCAACCGGTCTTTGATTTTTCTCGAGTACACCTTGCGTGAGCAGGAATCGAATTGATAGGCACTGATTGCATAGGTAGTTATATATCCAACTACCATACGATCACGACCACGATGACCCCAATAATAGTTTTGAGTGAGTGAGTGATTGTTGTTTAACGCCAATTCAGCAAGTTTTCAGCTATATTATGGCGGGAACAAGTTCTCTTGCATATTGCTCTTCAACAATTGCGTTTTTTATCTATTTTAAACATGTTTATGGTTTATGATCTAAACGTGTTTCAGATTGTTTTCAACCATAAACAAGTTTGAGAATGAAAAAAAACAGGCCTTAAAATAGAACGAGTGAGTGATTGTTGTTTCACGCCTAATGAGCTTTCTCAGTTATATCATAGCGAAAACAGGTTGTTGAAAGTGGTGTTAAATACCATAAAGCTAACCCTGAACATAAAACAGATTTAGCTTAGTTACTTTAAATTAAATTATCGAGGGAGTCATCGTGGTCGTGATCGCATAGTAGTTGGATTTACAACTACCTGTGCAATGCCTATCACCACTTAAGTTCATAAGTGAGTTCGAATCCTGCTCATGGCTAGGTGTACCAGTGTACTCGATACAACATTATCTGATTAAGTTTGACAGTGACTTGCGACAGGTCGGTAGTTTTCTTTGGGTACTGTGGTTTCCTTCACCAATAAAACTCACCGCTACTATATGACTGAAATATTGTTGAAAGTGGCGTTACATACCATAACCCTAACCCTTTAAATTGTCAAAATGTTTATTGATATTTGCTTAATTCTTATTGAAGGAAACCTGAACTTGATAGTGATTTATTTTATCACAAGTAACATGCATGAATCCGAGTTATTTCCCTTTATACGTACTGCTGTGTACATGTTCTTTTAATTTATATTGCATGAATTTTATTTTGTATTGCATGGTTTGTTCTATTGGCTCTTAAAAACATGGACCAGGTCATCATACATCTATAAATGGCAGAACACCCCGGTACCAAGCATATTTTTGAATGATTTTGAAAGTCAAGCTTAATTGGGTATAAAATACGGGCAGTTTTAACGTAATAACCAGTGTGCGCCGGTATATTATGTATTATGATATCTCGCCATGCTATAGCTGGAAATTGCTGGGTTGGCGGTAAACAATAACCACTCACTGTTTAACTCGTTACTGATCAAGCAACTATGACAATTCAATCATGCGTAAACGTTCATTTCCGAATTACTACGTCGTTCCCTTACTTTTGGATTGTTTTGGTATTCAAGAGTATTTATTATTTTCTCCCTCGTTTCATTCCTCCGAAAATATTTTTTTTCTTAATTCAAATAATGTAATATAAATAAGAATAAGCACAGTGTAGGGTTGTGCGTTCGTTACAAGATCACATAGCATTTATTATAAACATATATCAACATAGCAAATTCTTTCATAGTCTGTCATTTCTACCCCTCAAAAAATTCAGAATATATGAAAATATAAGAATAGTTGAAATTCTATTGGCATTAATCTGGGTGGGTGGCCGGGGGACTATAAAATCCAGAACTCGGACTTTTGTCGTATTACAACTTGTAACGAACGTCGCATTAATCGAGAACACTTAAAATCTTCTTTATATACTAACTGCCAAATCGTCCGTGCGGAAAGGAATTCAATACTACAGGCTTTGCTAATTTGCATATATATAGCATTTATGTAAACATTATACTGTGAAGAAATTTAAAACGTATAAGATACAGTACTATTGCAACAAAAGAAGCGGCTGTATTGGATATAACGGGCTTCCTTTTCCGCATGAATAGTCAGGTGAAGGCCGAGGTTAATAGCAAGCATCGCAAGATTCGAGCTGAACAGCAACATGTGTGTAAGGAGATGAATCAATATATAATCAATACCAACCGCAAATGGATTCGAAGTTTCGGCATAGAATGGACAATCGGAGTGAAGTACAGGAAATAGCCTTTTAATTTGAATAAAAAATAACTATCCAGTTTAAAAATAATCCCCAAAAAATTAGAAAGGAAACCGTACAGCTTCTTTACATGAAACGATTAATTTATTTAAAAATGGACAATTATTGGATCTTCTTGTTTCGCCCCTAAAGAACGATCGACCCTAAAAAAAAATCGTCCCCGATATATCTCGGCCCAAAAATTCTCCGCAAATAATTTCATAATGTTTTTTTCCTCGCGTATTTTTTGCATACAACGCATTGAAACTTTGGGTTAGGGATATGGTGTTTAACGTCACTTTAAAACAATATGTCAATTATATGGTGGCGATCAGTTTTATTGGGAATAATCCTCAATACCCGAAGAAAACTACCAACCTGCCGCAAGTCACTGAATACATTTATCACATATGGTTGTATGGAGTAATGTTCTGTAGGAATTATTTATCATTGTGTTGAAGTTATTGTTATGGGTCATTATAGATCTATTTAAACTGAGGGGGGAGAGGGGGGGGGGGGGGGGGGGGGGGGGAGGGGAGGATAAGCCTACTAATTACGTAGTTAAAAAAATCACCTCTAAAAACTAAATGTTAAAGGGATTCCAAAACAAGTGTAATTAAAAATGTAAATACATTTATACTATTACTAAATACAAATTTGTTCAGAAGAATGAGCAAAAAAGTATTAATAGTCCTTCAAACAAGGGAGTTAAGCGAACGTCGTCATCAGTGTCTATCGATCACCTGATATGGGTGGAAATATGCACACGGCAGTCAACTTCAGTCATATGATACAAGACGTGTCTTCACGGTGAACAACACAAAGGTAACGGAATTTACTTATTATGAACATCATTTATTTATGATCAATTTTGTGTTGTCAACTTTTACAAGATATTTAATTTTTACAACATTGTACGCAATGGAAAACGAAAGTGAAAAAAAAAAATAGGCAAATAGTTTTGTTTAAAACACAGGTACAAGGGGATAGGACCCCCCTTTTTTGACAATTTTTTTTTCTCATTTGGAGTATTTTTCCTCCGAGTGCGGTTAATAACATTAACTTGCTATCCGCTGCAGTTTTCTATCCACATAATAGTTGGTTATTAATATTATATTGATAGTAACCAAATATTATGTGGATAGAAAACTGCAGCGGATAGTAAGTTATTGTTATTAACCGCATTCGGAAGATAGTAAGTTATTGTTATTAACCGCACTCGGAAGATAGTAAGTTATTGTTATTAACCGCACTCGGAGGAAAAATACTTAAAATACTTCAAATGAGAAAACAAAATTGTCAACAAGGGGGGTCCTATCCCCGTGTACCTGTGGTTTTAAACTGTTACACATAATATATCAGATTATTTCCGTCTTACATCAGTCAGTATATTTTCAACTTTATTTAATAAAATCTTATGACAAGAAGAGAAAATACAAATAACCTTGATCAATATTTTGTCCTAGATATAAGACATACTATATTTACGGTACAATGATCGGAATGTCGATGTGTGGGTTTTTCCCATAATTGATTTAAAAGGTAGATTTAAGGGTTATGTGTTTTTTTTGTTTTTTTTTTTCTTTCAGTTTATGTCATTTAAGGGTGATATTTATTATTATCATACATCACATTTACTCAAATCAAGTCATGTTTGAACTCTTTTGAAATGTAGAATACAATAGAAATAACTACAATGGAGAAATAAATTACTTACAGACGTGGCTGTTACATGATTTCTTAAGTTTGAGTAAAATATATAATAAAATTTGAGTAAATTATATAATAAAGATTGAGTGAAATATTACAAATAAAGTTTGACCGGATCGGTGGTGTAATGATTAGCGTGGTCACCTCTAGTGCAGGTGATCGTGGGTTCGAGCCCCGGTCGGATTAGTCCGAGATTCCTCTGTCGTCCGACGACATTACATATTTTTGCTAGAGCCGTCGAACGACTCTAGCAATAATATATAATGTCTAGAGCCGTCGAACGGCTCTAGCAATAATATATAATGTCGTCGGACGACAGAGGAATCTCGGACTACGGTCGGATCAAACCAAAGACTATAAAATTAGTATGTATTGCTTCTCCGCTAAGCACGCAGTATTAATGAGCAAGAACAAAGACGGGTTGGCTCGGAATCAGAATAACGTGTCCGAGTGGGGCGACATGTCTATCCGCTGACTGTTGTGTCGGTGAGCTAGCACTATACAAATCTAACTGAGCGTGTTGGTCTAGTACAAAGCGGATCTCATCATCTTCTCATTGAACATTAACTTGTTCTCGCCATGATATAGCTGTGTGTGCTTAATCAACAATCACTTACTCACTCACTCAAATAACATCCTGTTTGGGGTCATGGATCATGTCTCTCAGGGTTAATATTATCCGTGATAAAACGGACTTTTAAAACGGAGTAAAACCAAATCATGCTGTCCTAATGGCAATACTATTGGTCGATATAATTTTTAGATGTATTCCTTTTGATTTGACGTTCAAAGATGAATAAAAAGTAAAAGGTCATGACCCCAAACAGAATGTTATTAAATGTTTATAGCATATCGCTTAAGAAAAGAAAAGAAAATATGCAAAAAAAAAAACAACTAAAACATTTAATTTATAAAGATTGACATAGCGTAAAATAGTATCAAGGGGAATGTTCCACTGAATCTTAAACAGTAGTTCAGTTTTAATAAAAGGTAGGTTACTAATTTTGTCAAATGCATTTTGCAGATTTTTGTAGAAAATATCAAAATTGTAAAGTTTTTAACAAAAGTAATTTGAAAATCTTCTACTAAACCACTGTCAATTATTTCAAACAAGACCTGTCTGGGGATAATAAAGTATCTGACAAAAACATACTGTTAACAATTATCCGACAAAATTAAGACTCAATGTGTTTAATAAATCACAAAAAAAAAACATTTAGTCCACTGAAGTCATTATAATAATGACATTATTTTCAAAAACATACACTCACCAAAGAAATGTCATTGAAGAGTAGATACTTTTAACATTTTGTCATGTATTTACGCTTGTGGAGTCATGAATCTCTGTTATAATTGCTTTTTGGTTTAATTAAATGAGTCTGAATTTTTTTTATAATGAGGTTAAGAGGCCGACCATTAATAACATTTAGGGAGTGTCAATGTTTTTCCACGGGCAACAAAAAAAAAATTACGGTTAATTTTATTAAGATTTTACCAAAGTTTATTGTTAAAACTGGATTGTCAGATTATTTAATTTTTCCATCTATACAATTTAGGACATAATTATTTTGTTCAAGCAAAGAACATGCCCCTCCCCTAAACGTTAAATGGTCGTTCTTTATGTAAAAATTATGTTAATTGTAATGTTTTTGTTTTGTTTATTTTTTTTAAAAAGAGATAAGAGTCATCAAGTGATAATCAAATTGTATGAATAAATGATTTGATTTGATTTATTTTTGGTCATACGTAACTATTATCAGCACCGATACTACGCATGCGTTAATTGATACCATATACAATACAATACAATACAATAAGTTTTATTTAAAGTCGGAAATAATCAAACAATTATAACACAAGCTCTAGTGAGCTTTTAAATCTGACATAAGAATATGCATATACAAACAATAAAACATAACATGCACACAATATTCGTAAAAAAACCACTGTCATATTTAAATCTTTCCATGAAATTTAAAACCAAGCTAAAATGTGAAAGCAATTAAATTATCACACTCGATAACAATATATTAGATTATATAATGAAATATTAAATAATCGTTCGCTGTAATTAATTAAAGCTGTATTTTCAATCCGCATATATTTGAAAACTACAATTTCATAGCTTTCGAACGGTATAAAATATTTCATGAAAGAATATTTCTTTGTCTGTTCCATTTTGATTTTAAAGCAATGAGGGTGAAAAAACATAAACTAGCTGAAAACGCATTTACACGTTAAAATTACTTTTTTAAACTTAACTTGTAAATTCCAATCCGCATATATTCATATTGTATACAAAACAATCTGTCGAATGATGTATTTTTCATATTTTAGAAAAAAAATGAAAATCTGTTCCATTTTGCTCCAAAAATCAGGTTATGGCGTCTAAGTCAATATAACAGAACAATTTCTAAGTCCGTAACACACGGCGGGTAGTATCGAGAATTAGCTTATGTACATTCGTATTGATACAGGGGGACTAACCGGTTAATCGAGAAAAGTCGTTCGTGTACGATTGTTAATCGGGTATTTTGATTCGTGAATAATTCGGTTACTAGTTCGTGTACGATATTTCCGGTTTTTAAAAGTAAGGTAAGACACCAAATTTCAATATTCTTTTGTAAATATAAGCATAAAGCAAAAAAAGGCTTCGTAGTTCCTTAAATGAATAATTAATAAATTTAATTCGAAAGAGTAAACTTCGTAATAGACTTTCATTTTTCAATAAATTGGTCAGAAACGTAGATGTCACTCTATTTTTTGTTTTCAGAGTTTCCATTTTTTAGCAAAAAACGCAAATTTTCTAATAAAATTAACATTTTATGACAGAAAATAAATTTGAACTTTAAACAAACAAACAAACAAATACTTTATTATCCCCAGACACTATACAATGTACAAGGGGTCAACACATCAAACAAATACATAGAAATCGACGACAGTAGTTAGACATTTACAACATACGGTAAATACATATAAACTCAATACATTGAAATTGACAATAGCAATTAGAAATTTACAACAATATACAAACAGGGTAGCTTGTCTCAAACAACGTCACGTGCAGTTCGTGGCAAGAATGTAAACATTTATACTACACGTGGCAGTATATACAATTATGTAATTTGTAGAGTGTTGTTGTTTTTATTTATTTGCGTGGGATTACATATTTTAAAGTATGCAGGGTAAGTACTATTTTTTTTTTTTAATTATTAATTTAATTCCATGTTCTTGTGAGTAAAAAAAATTGAAAAAAAAATTGCCTAAACATATAAAATGTGCTAAAACATTGGAACCATTAAAATAGAACTGAAAAGGATATTACCAATTACAAATATTTAATAATTTTTCTAATGAATCCACATATTTTACGATACAACCTTACATTACATAGTGATAGCATCCCTTTCAATTTATATAACGAAGGATTTCTAAGTAATATTCCGGGATAATTTTTTTTCGTAGTTCATTAATTTGTGGATATGAACAAATAAATAAATAATGAAATTCATTTCCAATTTCTAGGTTACATAAATGACATTTCCTGTTTTGTTTCAGAATATTTGCCCATCTACCAGTTTCGATAGGAAGTTTCAAATTCGAGCATCTCAGTTACACATATATATTCTATCAGATGGGTGTAACCTAATAAGATAAGGTTCTAGCTTAAATTCTGTTTTGAAAATACCATAAAATTCACCTCGTGAAGAACTATTAATCTGTTGAAACCAATGCTGAATATACTGGTCTAACAACTTTTGTTTTAGAACAGACTTTAATACATTCTATTCATATGGAAAACGGCCAATTTCACCGTAGACCATGAAATTTGGTGTACTGCTTCTTAAGTTTAGAATTCTTTTACAATTTTGCAAGTGCATTTTTTCTATGCCCTGTTTATTTTCAAATCCCCATACTTCACAAGAGTAAACTAAAATTGGAGTAATAAGTGAGTCAAATAGTTTTAATTGTAAGTCAATCAGGATGGCTAAGTTTCTTATTTTTCTGTATAAAGCATATAATGCTTTATTTGCCTCATCTAACAATTTCTTTCGAGCTGTACAAAAATGTCCATTATAATTAAATATAACCCCTAAGTATGAGTACGAATCTTGTAAATCTATAGCCTGACCATATATTTTAAAAACAACATTGGTTTTATATTTCTTTTGCTAAACACTACAATTTTTGTCTTATTCGTATTTACAGTGAGTTTCCAAATGTTACAATACTCTTTAAAAGCTGATATTGCCTCTTGAAGGCTTTCTGCCGATTCAGATAAAATTACAGTGTCATCTGCATAAAGTATTATAAATATTTTAAATAACATGCAATTGTGTCTTGACATTTTTTAGATATTTGTTTAAGATCACTGATATTATTTTCCAAGAAAAGGTTTCCAAGTCGTTCAAAAACAATGAGAACAGAAAAGGAGACATATTTTCCCCTTCAAAGTTACTTTATCTTATACTTACTTTTCGTGAGAATTCTTAACTTAAGCAAAGGTATAGTTTCCTTTTTGCATATTTCCAATTTCTTTGTTCGTGAACGAACGTGTTATTGAAAAATATGTCGTGTACGATGTACTAACATTTTTGCAGACTATGGCTTTTATGTGTTCCACATGTGTTGACCTTGATTTCGGCGTGGACAGTTCTCTTTTAGTACGATATGGTTTATTTGGTGATGTCCTTATATGATGTTTGCTGTTTTCTGAAACTTGACAGGCTTTTCCAGTATGGCAGTAATGTTTTTTTCGGGTAATTTTTGTTCTTCTTGAAACAGGTTTTGGAAGTATAGTCATGGTTTATCTGCAAACATATAAATTATGCATACTTACTTCATAATGTAGGTCAACGGTTCTTTGGCTTTCACCTTTTGGTAATTTTGGCTATATTTTGTTCATATTTTGGACTTATTATTTGGGTTTCCAAACTTTTGGCATTTAGCTCTGCTGACGAGGAATTATTTTCCGAAATGGCCATCCAAGACATCAAAATTGGTATAGATTGGTTTTTTTTCTACATGCAAAAGTTATTGTCGTGTAAGTACTTTTCCATGTAAGAGTCAGGCAATGAGTGGTACATCAATTGTTTAACTTTTTATTAAAACTGGCTAAAAGTGTTCATTTGGTAATCCAAACATTTCCTTCTATTTCGGATTTTCATAAAACTAATAATTTTTTAGTAGATTGAACATTATGGCAGGAAAGTTTTCAGTACTTTTTACTGCATAATGGAACCAAATATTTGCGTGTTAATGTCTACAAAAGGCATTTTTAGCCATAGCATCGTATGCATACATGAAAGCAGGGGCGGATCCAGAGACTGTTGACGGGGGGGGGGGGGGGGGGGGGGTTGTCGCTCAGTTATATAGCAATATTTTCAATAATTGATGGAATCAACTGTAGTCCCAAAATGGTTCTGGCGTGTAGGTCTTGGTAAGCCTTGTTTTCATTTCATTTAGCGTACAATACAGGGGCGGATCCAGGATTTCAAGTTAGGGGGCGCACTTAAAAAAATTAAGCCGAAAGGAGGGAGGCGCGAACATTTTTGGGGTGTTTCGTGTGAAAAATCACGATTTTATGCCCCAAAAAAATCATTTTTTCCAACTGCGGAGGGCGCGAAAATTGTTGGGGTATTTCGTGTGAAAAGGTACAGTTATTGACTTCCTAAAGTAGTCTTCCGGTCTCTCTGCTTCAACATTATCTCTCATTATTTGTCTCGCATATTCTAGGTTTTTTAACCTCTATGTCTAGCGGTTCACATATTTTAGCACTCCTCTCAAAACACTGGTGGTGGAATAGTTCAACATTTGCTCTGCAGTCTACTGAACTCTGAATTAAATTTACACTTTTTAAGGCTCTGCCTATGTCAAGTGATCTCTCTTGTAGTGATCTTGTAGAGGACCATTGTAAGTTGAAATAACTTGTGTCCGATCCAAATGTTATATAGTTAACAATAAAATAAGTTTAATCTAAATCTAGTGATCTGCTGAGCCCTTTCTTAAAAGCCAGGCAGTAAGGGCGAAAGACATTTTGGCGAAAATTTTCCCGTACTTTAATATGATTGTTCCAGTATTGCAGGACTTATTGACCTTTTCGTGGAATTTGCTGTGTGTGGGGGGTATTAGTTAGCCTTTGGCTTACAGTTCTAGTTTGAGGTCAAATGTGTTTCAGTACTCAACATAATATTTTCTTAAAATGGATGTGTACTTACAATTGGTGTTGCCTGATTCTTACAAAGAATAGTACATAAAAATATATTCATGAATGTCTATTAGTAATTACTTAGAAATAGGTTTTCGATGACACAAAACACCGCAAATTATATCTTGCCGCGCTCATATTTCATGAGACACACTTATGAAAAGCCACATTAGAAAATAATTCATTTAAATTGCTAAGAAAAATGCAAGTATCTTATATTGAGTAATCGTTCACGAACATCGATCACGAACAAGAAATTTTTAACCTGTTCGTTCACGAACAAAAAAATGAAAAAAAAAATAATTTTCCCGTCATATTTTTCATTTTTTGTGAAAAAGGTCTTTTAACCACTCCAATATAGAAGAATGTTTCCATTAAAGTGATGTTTCAGTCCTAAACAAGTGTAAATGTGTGAATATAGGAATATTATAGTTCTTGTGACATTTTGATGCAATGCTTTTTAGACTTTCTGACCACATTTCACGCAAGGTTTTGGAGCATACACCATCAAAGATATACAATAAAGGAAGGGAACTGCGAAGAGATAATTAAGATAATTAATAATTGTTTCCTTAATTAGTAATAATTGAGGCTTGCCGTCACGGAATCATGTCCGGATCCTCAAAATAATCGTACACGAACTAGTAACCGATTCGTTCACGAATCAAAAAACCAGATTAACAATCGTACACGAACGGCTTTTCTCGATTAACCGGTTGGTCCCCCTGTGATAAAATAATATTTAAAGACATGAGAAAAACAATTGGGTGATTACATATATATGTAATAAATTAAATAAAGTAATATTAATTAAAATCCTTATCTTGGATTCGACAGTCATGTCAGAATTATATTATAATATTTAATCAAATACATTATTGTCTCGTTTTGTCTTGTATATTATTTCTTTTTTCGTGGCTTAAATCAGATATATTAATAATATTTATGATTTACGAAAATGTGTTTTGAAGCTAAATTTATGAAAAGTTTGTATAAACAAGGTTTACACGTACTATTAACGCCAATTCTCACAATCCAATTATCTCTTTTATATATTGTTTTAAATCAGTTATTAAAAGGCCGAAGAAAAAGGTAGGAATGTTAAAATTTCAATTAATTACTGTCATTGATTTTAAGTACAAAATAAAGATAACGTTTTTCTTCACTGAAGGTTTATTTCTCAGCACATCATATACATCTATTTACATGATATCAATAATATAAAAAAACACAATATAACACTCTTAAATCACTGGATAAGTGAAATAATAATAAAAACAACTTTTAACAACATTCTCAAGGATGGTGTGACATCAGCTTTGAGGATGATGTGTGTAGATATGCTGTGGGCTTTAGCCCTTCTCTGGTGAAAATAACTGAAATAACTGAGAAATTGTTACTCAATTTGTCCTTATATTATCTTCAGAAATATATTACAAAAAAGGCTTCCCTTAATAATAGTAGTCAGTACACAAATAAGTAGAGTACCATACAGGCAATAGTATTAATTTGGGTAAACAGACAGAAAGTTACAGGACAAAAAGTCACAATAAATATTTTGGGTTAAATAATGTTATAACAATAAAATGTCACAATACACATTTAACATGTATGTGGGACAATAAAAGTGACCTTTTTTTTAATTATTGTTATTAGCAAAGGCACTTGTGGCACGGAATTACCACCCCTAAGGAGGTCCTTTGCAGTATTTCTACGGACCCTTTCCGAGTACTTATTTATTTTCAATAAAATTTCTCTATTATTTCATCTCTTTTTCCTGAATTTATTGTGGGTCGACACATGCAACTTGCTGTTAGCATAAGATTGTATAAATATGGATATGCAGAAGTTAAATTAAGGAAAATTGGATGAAATAATAAAGAAATCTTGTTGAAAATAAATATGTAAACAGAAAGTTGATTAATTCATAAATTAAAATGATTTTTAATACAATTATTAAGAAATACCAATCACAATATCGTTATTTAGGTAAATACTTATCAGACAGATTTTTTTTAACTATTTTTTTTTCTGATTAATTGATAACTGACCCAAGTTAGGCTAAATAAATGAAATGTGACTTAATGTGTTAATTAATTTTCACTAAACAACATATTTGCCTTCTGGAAATTTTAATTTCTTATCTTATTATGTAACAATATGGTCAGGTTGTTATTTTCATTGAACGGCTTCTCAAAATAGATGGCTTCACAGTAGGTGCTCTTCCTGTATAATACATTTCTCTGACCTCACACTATTGTTCGAACAGTGGATTATTTTTAAGAATCTACAGTTTATTCTTTTGTTCTTGAATATATGAACTTTAACCTTTTATTGTTTTAGTCTGAAAAACGTGATATACATATTTTGGGACCTTTGGGTATCGAACCACTGCTGGGTTTACTTTGACTTTCAAAACTTCCATCTTACCACTCGGTTAAGTTGACCACATTGATAAATTCTATAATTAGTATATATATCTCTTGATAGTAAGCTTTGTTAAAAAAATATCAACAATTTGCTCAAAAAAAGCAATTGATCAATATATACAAGACACGATAACAAGTATTTGAGTTCTGGCGTAATTTATGTTCAGAACTGACAAGTATTCTCGCAATACAAAAACAACCAACGAACCGACCGCAACTTTGCAAATCAGACAGACCACAGGTGAACATTTGGAACACTTGAAAGACCTTGAAATATCTAAATATAAACGAGAATCGAAAGCACGAATGCGGATCAAATTTTGTTGTTTAATTCTTGTTGATTGTGGCTTATTTAGCTTTCTGAATATTAAACAGGTAAAAATATAAAATGAAAACACTGTTGCAGATGGAAATGTATTATGTAAGAGAATACACTCCAACTTGTAGGTTCTTAAAAATAATCAACTCGACCCTTACGGGTCTCGTTGATTATTTTACGGGTCGAGTTGATTATTTTTAAGAATCTACAGTTGCAGTGTATTCTCCATTGCATAATCAGTAATTGGTTACATCCTGTATATTACAACTGACAGATATGACACATGACAAACTATTTTAATTAGTCATCCTCATCATAAAATACATTTGATGGGCAGACTGTTAAAGTTGATTTCAAAGATTTGTCTGAAGAAGAAAGAAAAACTTGTAAACCCATTTTTCAGAAAATAAGCAAATTATACGAAAAAGGAAGTAGTGCAGTTGAGGGGAAACATTTTGATTTAGATATTTTGATGGGTGGTGATATGAAATTTTTGCAACTTGTGCTTGGGTTGGGTGGATCTCTATGTAATTATTCCTGTCCATGGTGTAGGGTCCATAAAAACCAGAGAGACAACATGACAAAGCCATTGGAATTTTACCATACTCCTGGTATGCAGAGAACATCACAGAATCTGAAGGAAGATGTGGTAAAGAATGACTTTGGTGTTCGTGCTCAACCTCTTGTTAGTATTGAGCCTGAACACATAATCATTGATGAACTTCATCTTCTTCTTCGGATATGTGATAAACTGTTAAAGAACTTAATATTAGACACAAAAACGCTCGATGACAAAAATGTCGTTCATGGTGAGAAGTCAGATTTCTTAGGACAGCATACTGAGAAAATAAGAGGATGCGGCGTTTCGTTTTACATTTGGACAAAAAAGGGTACTCAAGGTGAATTGAATTGGTCGTCATTGACGGGGTCTGACTATGAAAAGCTTTTGGAAAATCTTCCTTCAAAATTATACTTTTTGATCATACTGTCAAAATTTGGAATTCATTTTTTGAGTTTATATCATTTCGTGACGTTAGAAATACACGAGTTCTCTAACATTGAAGATATTTTTGAAAAATGTAAAGGGTGCTTTAGGATCATTGGGAAGAAAAGGCTTTGATAGCGTTACTCCTTATATGCATTGTCTTGTATACCATGTGCCGTGTTTCACTAAAAAATATAGACAATTTTTTCGTTTAAGTGGGCAGGGCGTATAAAGAAATTCATCATTCAAAAAGAAACAAATGGGACACAACGGTCGATGCCTTACAAGTTCGAAAAAGGATAGAACATTTGACATCAGAGAACTGCGAGCGTGATAAGTGAAACTACATCAAAGATACGAACGAGTATTGGAGTGATATAATTTTTAAGCATTGAGCCGCTAAAATTTATGAGGAAATGTCACTCGTAGCTGACAAATATTCTGAAAATGACCCAGTCCCTTGTTCAATCGACGACCTTGCCGTAACCGAGATTAGAGACGAATTGAAAAAAAATAGGCGTTAAAACGAGAATAAAATAACAGAGAAAAACTTTTAGACCTTTAAAAGAGTAAACGACAATGATTTTGTTGTTACTTTCTGCGTCCTCATGTCAGGAACCGATTTATCGCTAGTCAAAAGTAACTACGAGTTATTCTTTATCTTATATTGCTATTTTCTGTACAAAAGAAACAAATACCCAAATTCTGTGTTGTCGATAATATTTCCCCGGAAATAAATAAGCATCATGGCGAAAGATACAGCAGCTTGGCTTGGTGCCTCTTTACAACAACGACGACAACTTCAGACTGTTCTGTGGTATGATGGATGGTCTTGCCTTTTTACAAGTACCTGATTTGACCATTGGTATTCATCTGCTTAGAACACTATGCCCTGATGACCCACCAGAGGCAGCTGAGCTCCTAGATTACTTTATTCAACTTGCATCAGTGGTAGACTTAGACAACAGAATCCAGCACAAAATCAAGCAGTCCGTCTGGTCTTAAGACGCAGCCCACCTATGTTTCCACCAGCCATTTGGAACGTACATGATGCTACAGTCAACGGTGATGCCAGAACCAGCAACATGTGCGAAGGCTGGAACAACAAGTTCTTCAACCTGGTAGGACATGCCCATCCGTCTACATGTATATGGCGTGTGATCGAGTGGTGTCAAAAGGAAGAAGCTACTGTCCGTACTATTATCCAGCAAGATGCCGTTGGTAACCCACCAGCTAAGCGTACTCAGCAGAGACATGTTCAGCTCCAAGTGCGTTTATAGAACCTATGCAGAGACCTCACTACTGGCCAGAAGACCATTGCCGAGTTCTTGTGTGGAGAGGATGGAACATCAGACTCAATCACCAAGATTATTGCTTAAGAGACAATTAACATTATGAACATTTACAATTTTAAACTGGAAATAATCAATGTTTGTATGTTCATCATTATATCGTTATGATTTGATATATTTCATATGTTATTTGTTATATGACTTATAAATGCTCCAATCATTGATGTGATTAATTAAATGTAAATGCTAATTCATTGTCGTTGTTTTTTTTTAGCTCACCTGGCCTTTAGGCCAGGTGAGCTATTGTCATCACTTTTCGTCTGTCGTCCATCGTCCGTCCGTCAACATTTCACATTTTAATCTTCTCCTCAGAAACCACTGGGCCATTTGCAACCAAACTTTGGTGGAATGGTCCTTGGATGGCCCCCTTCTAAAATTGTGTCCGGTGATCCCGACTTCCAACCAAGATGGCCGCCAAGCTAAAAATAGAAAAAAGGGGGGATGAAATTTTAATTGTCCATTGCTGCTTTAGTATAAGTCAAAATGAGCTCAAATTTTAACTGCAGCTACATGGCAATGAGTAGTTTAACATATATTCCGGATTTTTCTGTGAAATGTTTCTTTCAGCCGATTTATACCGATTATGCAAATTAGGCATATTTTGATAAAAGATCACATTTAAATCTTCTCTAAAACCGCTGAACCAAATTAAAACAAACATGGCAGGGTTGCTCCCTTGGTGGGTCCTTTTCAAAATTGTGTCCGACAGCCCCACTCTCCATCCAAGATGGCCACCATTACTAAAAATAGATATTTCTTCAAATGGCCAAAACTGCTTTATTTTAAGCCAGAATGTGCCCAAATTTGAACTGTATAAGCATAATGATGAGTTTTTTAACATATATTATGGGATTTTTTATGAACTTTGGACTTTTGCCGATTTTGACCGATTATGCAAATTAGGCATAAATAATCAAAAAATCATTTAAAAATCTTCTTGTTAGAAACCACTAGGCCAATTTCAACCAAACTTTGTCTGAATGATCCTTAGGTGGTCCCCTTTCAAAATTGTGTCCGTCAGCGCCATCCTGTATCCAAGATGGCCACCATTACTAAAAATAGACATTTCTTCAAATGGCCAAAACTGCTCTATTTTAAGCCAGAATGTGCCCAAATTTGAACTGTTAAAGCATAATGATGAGCTTTTAAACATATATTATGGGATTTTTTATGAACTTTGAACTTTTGCCGATTTTGACCGATTATGCATATTAGAAAATAGGGGGGATGAAATTTTAAAAAAATCTTCTCCTCTGAAACTACTGAGCCAATCTCAACCAAACTTGCTGAAATGATCCTTGGGTGGTCCCATTCCAAAATTGTGTCCGGCATTTCATACCTCGACCAAGATGGCCACCACAGCCGAATTTAATTTAACATAGGACCCTATGGGAAATTCCCATAAAAATATTCTTGTCTGAAACCATTTGCTCAATAAGAACAAAATTTTGATGAAATAGTCATTGGATGGTTATCTTCCAAAAATGTGTCCGACGGTTCGGCCCTTCGAACATGATGGTCCCCACAGCCGAACTTAGCTTGACATAGGACCCTATGGGAAATTCACATAACAATCTTCTTGTCTGGAACCTTTGAGTTGCTCAATTGGAACCAAACTTTGATAAAATAGCCATTGGATGGTCCTCTTCCAAAATTGTGTCTGGTGGTCCCGCCCTCTGACCAAGATGGCTGCACAGCTGTACTTAGTTTAACATCCCAGTCTGCAAAGTGACGTTGGTTCAACGTCGGTTAACGGTCGTCTCTGACGTTGGTTTGACGTCGAATGCCAACGTTGGCCCATCGTCATTTTGCTTATCGGGTCGACGTTGGCGCGACTAATCGGCTCGACGTTGGTCCGACGTTACAATGTCTTATTTCCAATGGTTTCCCGACCAATATCCAACGTTCAAATACTGTGCATTGGTCGGCAAGACGTCTGCCCCGACGGTATGTTTGATCGTTGGGCCGACGTCAAATTATTATAATTCAACATCTTTCTTGTATAACCACAAAGCAAACCATCACCTTATTTGTAACATTTAGTGTACACACAAACGTTAGGGTGTATTAGTCTCGTATGCCTTTCTGATTCGTGTAGCACTTGGGATGTTCAATACTTATTGAATAACGGTACACTGCCGTCACTTTACTCCAAAAATGAGAACAATTTTGATGTGGTTTGTCTTACTTAATATTGTTAGGAGGTTAATACTCCTTTTACTCATTTATAAACGTTAAATTATTACTAGGGGGCCCGGGTGGCTCAATGAGTTAGGTCGTTGGATCTAACAACTCATACAAGCCTATCATCAATACAGAGTAGGTTCGCGCCCGGCTTTGTAAATTACAAAAAGGGTGTACTCGACTCGCAGCCACAAGTGATAAAGTTTACCAGCTGCTTGCCCATGGTCGGTGGTTCTCTCCAGCTTCCTCCACCACTAAATTTGGTCGCCATGATATAGCTGAAATATTGTTGAAAGTGGCGTTAAAACACCAAAAATCATATCAAATCATAAATTGTTAATATCAATTCGGAAATCCTTTATAATTAATGTGCCATTAAATGAGAAGAAAGCACAGTTATACATTTTTATTTACATGTTTTTGCCTTTCGGCCGCCGTTTCTGTCACTGGCATATTTCAGCCAGTTTTTTATTACACCTTCAATTCTGTCATCCGTTTCGTTTTTAGTCGTGTTGTTCTTTCGTACTGCAGCTGTAAAATAAGAAAATAGGATTTAGAAAAGATATAAAATGTATTTGTTAAACTAGCGATGGTTAAACTCGATAAATTAATGTAAAATGAAATGAAACATGATTTAACAAAAAGAGGTTAGGAATTTTTAACTTTGAACACTGCTCTTGGAAGGCCAATTCAAGCAGATTTAGTTTTTAAATCAGCAAGGCTTCCATTGACGAAAACATTCTTTAAATGGCGCAGGTTTTATTAGATTTTTTACACTTCTAGCTATTGTCTCCACGCTGATCAAGTCGACCTTGCATGTTTTGTAAAGGTATAAAGATTCAAAAAGTAACAAATTGGTTAGGGAATTATTTTTACCTTTTACGATGCTGCATACATTTAGTGCCTCGAATGATTTTTTATCCCCTTTCCCTTTCCAGTTCAGGGTGTTGGCAACATCTGTGGTCATCAGGGCGTTCAGAATCCGTCTCCCACAATCTCTTACATTGTCTCCGCCAATTCTACCCAAATAGCTTATCTGCAAAGTACCATAATTGTTACTAGGATATTATCAGAAAATGATTTAGAAAGATACAGTTGCAGTATTGATACAAATTTGTTCTGATAAGTTTTCTAAAAATGTTCAATGAAATTGAATGTTCAAATAAACTGAAAGAGGCATTAGCTACGATTTTGACCCAAAAAAAATAAATGTTTTGGAAATTGGTATATAGCTTTACAATGATGAAATAAAGGTAACTATTTCACATTAAGCAGCTTATCGTACCACTTTTCGCCTTTTGAGAACGAAAATTGCCATCGATTTATTCCTTGCAAGCAAATAATTTGAAGTCGCTTTCTCTGTATGCAACTGACCTTACTAGTGACAGGTCAAAACGAATAATTTGTATTTTGTCGCTTATTATAAATTATAAGACATTCATCTACGAGAATAAAAATAAATTTGAGTTAAAATATCATAACTATTATGTGTGCAGCCTCACTACATGGCCAATGATTTTAAACCGTTTACCACGAATTACGTTTACACGAGTAATCATTAATCACTTTTAAAATATTCCCACAGGTATATTTGATACACAACATCTGGAGATTTCCTGTAAAGCAAGATCAACGTTTGTTCGGTTTGGGATAAAGTAATAAGTTGTAATGTAATACCGAATCTACTATCTCACTTTAGTGCTGCATTTGTCTTATAGTTGTCACAGGTGCTTGTGGACAGGACACAGCATCACCCCTTTTTACACCCTATCCCCCTTTTTTCATTTTTTTCCTTCATTTCCATTGCCATGGAAATGAAAAAAAAATGGAAATGGAAAACAAATTGAAAAAAGGGGGGGAGTAGGGGATAAAAAGGGGGGGATGCTGTGTCCTGTCCACAAGCACCTGTCATAGTTGTGTCTTATTTACATAGTTACACATACAAATATATTCAAGTATCAACACAACATACACATTGACTATAATATAAATGCTTAGACAGCATGCAATTGACCTCTTAAATATTAAATTGCATTAATTCCCCGAGATTCCTTCATAAATATGGTTGCTATGGCAACCTTTTATGTATCTGACCTCTTCCCTTAGTATTAAACAATATATTCTATCAGCTAAACTGTCTTGATCATTACACACACGCAATAAAACTCTGAAGCATTAAATTTCATGTTTGACCTTTGAGACGGTTACATTTATATAGCAATAAACTTTGAAGAATGTGACCCACCAGATTTATATTTTAGTAAATTGTAACTGCATAATCGCTCTCTGAATAATTTCAATTTCATAAACAAATTTGAAAAATAACGTATAAATTTAAAATATCCCTAAAACTTTTATAAAAACTCTCGATTTAAACTTCTATTTAAAGTTTTATTCAGAAGGGGGGAAGTGTTGCAAATTAACTTTGCCCTTCTTAACATAGTACTTAAATTTTTACAAAATAAGGCTATAATTAACCCATTTTTTTCAGTCACTACTTGCAGGATCTATCATCACTCCTATGTTTAAAATAGCTGGATCACCACAAGCTAAATAAATCAAAAACCATTTTGGTTGTTTAAAAATCTTACTCAACCTTTTGTTTAAAAAAAAGTAGTCTTAATAAATCGTTGCTAACAAAATTCCATATAAATCAGTTACACGCATGACTTAAAGCATAAATAAAATTAAGAGATAACTTACATGAGTTTCTGCTAGCCGCGAGTCTCAAAATGAAAATGGCGTATGCGGTTTAATTGGTCGCGCGGGAAAACCACAGGAATCAGTATCGATGTTGTTAATGATGATAAATGAAATCCCCACGTACTAGATTTCATTTCATGGCCGTAGCGCAATGGAGGCAAATGATGCAAATGCCTCACTTTTGAAACGGCAAGTGTAACCTTTTGAAAGCAAATAAAATCTTTTTTTTCTTCAAAATTTGTCTAAATTCACCCATTTTGCCTCACTTTATTCAGACCCGGCCTACGGCCGTGCATTTGCAATCATTGTTTTGTGTGTGTGTGTGTTTTAAATACGAGTTTTAAATCTAGAATTAAGATATAAACAATCGTACGTCAAATATTCAAACCAAGCGTCGGCAAATAACCTAATGCCGACCGTCGTTTTGTCAAAGGTAACCCAACGTTGGTGAAAAGACGATAACCCAACCGTTGGTCTGTCAAATCTAACCCGACGTTGGCGAGGAAACCCGACCGTCGCTTTGCCTACGCTAATCTCTCTATAATCATTCCTTTATAATTAGAAGTAGTTCGGATTGAATACATATCAATGAGACATCAATCGAATGTGGTTCTCAATCAAGGTCTTGAATAAATATCAAAACAAAAACAAAACGTCAAAAACACACACAAACAAATAAAACAAAAAAAAAAAAAAACGTCAAAAACAAAACAAATATAATTATACACACTGTAACTCTCCCGGGTATAGTATATGTGGAAAAAAATTATTGTGACCTTTTTCCTGTGATTTTTAGTTCACCAAAGGTCCATGTGAACTATTGCCATCACTTGGCGTCCGTCGTCTGTCGTCTGTCGTCTGTAAACTTTTCACATTTCAAGCTTCTTCTCCGAAACCACTTGGCCGATTGGAACCGAACTTAACAGGAATGTTCCTTGGATGGTCCTCTACAAAGTTACTGTTTTTCGTTCCAGTCGAATGTTCAATATGGCTGCCAGGGCCAATAATATGCTCTGATTGGCAGAAATTTCAAAGATCTTCTTCTCTGAAACTAATGAACTGACTGAACCCAAACTGTAAAGGAATGATCATTGGAATGTCCTTTACCAAGTTACTGTTTTTTATGCCGATCGGAAATCCAAGATGGCCGCCACCGCAGGACATAGATTAACATTGGACCCTATGGGAAAATGTTCAAATGCCTTCTTCTCAGAAACTGCAAATATGATTAAAGCCAAACTGTACATGAATGTTCATTGGATGGTCCTCTACAAACTGTACGTTTTTTGTTCCGATATGAAATTCAAAATGGCGGCTACGGCAGGACTTAGTTTAACATTGGACCCTATGGGAAAAATGTTTCAAAACGCTTCTTCTCTGAAACCACTTGGACAGTTGAAACAAACTGCCCAGGAATGATCATTGGAAGGTCCTCTACAAATTGTATGTTTTTTATACCGATCGGAAATCCAAGATGGCCGCCACCGCAATACATAAGTTAACATTGGACCCTATGGGAAAATGTTCAAATGCCTTCTTCTCAGAAACTACAAATATTATTAAAGCCAAACTGTACATGAATGTTCATTGGATGGTCCTCTACAAACTTTACGTTTTTTGTTCCGATAAGAAATTCAAAATGGCGGCTACGGCAGGACTTAATTTAACATTGGACCCTATGGGAAAAGTGTTTCAAAATGCTTCTTCTCTGAAACCACTTGCACAGTTGAAACCAAACTGTCCAGGAATGATCATTGGAAGGTCCTCTACAAACTTTCTGTTTTTTATGCCGATCGGAAATCCAAGATGGCCGCCACCGCAGGACATAGATTAACATTGGACCCTATGGGAAAATGTTCAAATGCCTTCTTCTCAGGAACTACTAATATGATTAAAGCCCAACTGTACATGAATGTTCATTGGATGGTCCTCTGCAACCTTAAGGTTTTTTGTTCTGATATGAAATTCAAAATGGCGGCTACGGCAGGACTTAGTTTAACATTGGACCCTATGGGAAAAGTGTTTCAAAATGCTTCTTCTCTGAAACCACTTGGACAGTTGAAACCAAACTGCCCAGGAATGATCATTGGAAGGTCCTCTAAAAAGTTTCTGTTTTTTATGCCGATCAGAAATCCGAAATGGCCGCCACCGCAGGACATAGATTAACATTGGACCCTATGAGAAAATATTCAAATGCCTTCTTCTCAGAAACTACAAATATGATTAACGCCAAACTGTACAAGAATGTTCATTAGATGGTCCTCTACAAACTTTACGTTTTTTGTTCCGGTATGAAATTCAAAATGGCGGCTACGGCAGGACTTAGTTTAACATTGGACCCTATGGGGAAAATGTTTCAAAACGCTTCTTCTCTGAAACCACTTGGATAATTGAAACCAAACTGCCCAGGAATGATCATTGGAAGGTTCTCTACAAGGTGTGTGTTTTTATGCCGATCGGAAATCCAAGATGGCCACCACCGCAGGACATAGATTAACATTGGACCCAATGGGAAAATGTTCAAATGCCTTCTTCTTAGAAACTACAAATATGATTAAAGCCAAACTGTACATGAATGTTCATTGGATGGTCCTCTACAAACTTTACGTTTTTTGTTCTGATATGAAATTCAAAATGGCGGCTATGGCAGGACTTAGTTTAACATTGGACCCTATGGGAAAAATGTTTCAAAATGCTTCTTCTCTGAAACCACTTGGACAGTTGAAACCAAACTGCCCAGGAATGATCATTGGAAGGTCCTCTGTTTTTTATGCCGATCGGAAATCCAAGATGGCTGCCACCACAGGTCATAGTATTAACACAGAACCATATGGGGAAAATACAGAAATATATTCTTCTCTGAAGCTATTGCACTGATTGAACTTAAACTGTGCATCAATCATTGGAAGGTCCTTTACAAACTTTGTGTTTTTATGTTGATCGTAATTCCAAGATGACTACCACTGCAGGACATAGTTTTTACATAGGACCAATTGGTTTTTTGTATTACCAGGTGAACGATACAGGCTCTTGAGAGCCTCTGGTTTTTCTACCGACGCAACACATACTTGAGATATTATATTGAACACAGATACTAACTGACGTGAACATTTTAATTTTGTTGATACGAAATAGTTTACGGAGCCCGTTTTTTTTATTTCGTTTATAGATATTTTTTTAATTTAGTTTATGCGAAATACTATTTCGTGTCACGTCATAAAAATTTTTTATCATGTCAGTTAACGGGCTCCGTACTTTATTGTTACTCATCAAAAAAGAATAAATTCTAATTAAGAAAGGAGCGTCTTTTAATGTCATAATAGTAATGTTTTAAAAAGAAACCATCATAGATAAATTTGATAAACAATGTGAGGTAGAGAAAGATAATTAAAAAGTTGGCATGCGGTGAAATATTTATTCAATGACGAATTATACCTCAAAAGGCATTGTGATAATTTGATCTTAATTTATGGTACTTGGATGTGCTTTGCAAAGTTTTGACCTTTTTATCTAAGACATCAGCATATCTGGCGTTCGGGATATGTACAATGGAAGAAGAACAAAGGATTTACACAGACCTCGATCTACTTTGATTATTTATTAGGCTTAAATAAAATGCCTTGTCTTTTGTATAAACAATTATTTATATACACGACTATATGGTTTAAAAGGAATATATTACTAAAGTAATAATTTTTTGATTAGAAAACGGAAAAATCTAAATATTTCGTAAAGCGTAGATTTTTTTTAACGCATCCAACGAGAGTTTTGTCAGGAATTTTACTACCATTTTGGAATTGTATAAATATTTACGGTTGAAATTATTCTGAAGGCCCTGCTCATCTGAAAAATTACCAATTTTTGGCGTTATTTTGGTCTTTATTTCAGGCTAAGTTCTTCAAAATAGGCCAAGTTTGCTCGTTAAATGTGACGGCCAACTCACCGTGGGTAATCCCATATAAAAATAGGAACGACGGTGGTCCCGCAGGTGGTCTATTGATTGTCTCTCGTCGAAGTGCCGGAGAAGGCTATTGTTCCCTTCATGGTTAATGCATTTGACTACGTGACATTTATACACATGCTTACCTGAGATTTACCTCGAAAATTTTGAAAAAAAACGTGAAATCATAAATTTCCATAATTACTGATTTTTAATTTGACCAAGCTATTTCATTCTTTCGGAAATAATTCGAAAAAGAAGGTCTTTTCTGCTAATAAATTCACTGCAGTTAGACATAGAGTACACAATTATTGGATATGAATAAAATGTTATAGGTAAAAACGTTATGTACAATCTGTCATTTACAACGGTATACCCGTTCAATATGTAATCATGTTGGACTGGATTCAGCTTTCCTCGTCGCTGGACTCGTCGTCATCAAAATAAATTATTATTGGGGGAATCTCACTCCTATCAATGCAATTCTCTTTCCCATACTCCTTTTCTATTTTTAATACATGGTCTTCTTCCTTCGCCCAAACTTCCTTTGTAATTCTGCCAAACCCCCATAAACAAGTTCTTTCACATCCTTCAAACGGAAAGTTGTATTGTTTTCTGCAACAAACCCTTTAACCTGTGCCCAAATAAGTTCTATGGGGTTCAATTCGCAATGGCGAACAGGGGTTCTTAGAACTTCGTGAACGTGTAGGTTGGCAATTTTATCAGTTTTAAAAACGGAAAAGAGTTGATTTTTTCATAAAGTTGTTTTTTAGTTTCAAGGGGCTGAAAAGGAATGTTGTGTTTTGAAAGATAATCTTGTAAGACAGTTTTTCTCTGATTAAAGTTTGGCACAACAGTTTCTTCAGTCTTGATGTTGTGATAACTGGCATTATCTAAAACGATAATACTTGGGCTTTTTAATGCTGGCATAAGCTGATTTTCGAGCCAGTTTAGAAAGATGGGCCCGTTCATTTCTTGGTAATAATCCCCATCTTTAGCTTTGGCAAGAAAAACCAAATCACACCTATCAATCAAACCCTCCTCACGATTACCAGCGTGCAAAACTATCAACCTTTTACCTTTTCCTGAAGGGATCTTTGGGGCATCAGAACCATCAACTGGTAACCACATGTAGTCAGTGGCATGATTCTGATTAACCCAGGTCTCATCCAAATATACAATTTCATACCCATCCTCTCGAAACTTCCTGATTTTTCGGAGGTAATTACACCGATCATTTATTACTGACCTCTAATCATATAAAAGCCTCCTATTATCGCCGGATTTTTTGTACTTATAACCAAGATCTAATAAAGTTAAAGTAAGCGTTGATTTCGAGATTTTAATTGTATCTTCAATTTCTTTCTTAATTTTTGAGACTGTTGGGGGCAATTTTCCTGTTGTACATGCTATGAACGGTCCGTTTAATAACGCAACGGTCAAAATCATCAAGAGTTTTCTTTCTTTCTTTCGGTCTGTTGGATTCAGGAGGACTTTTACCGTTTACAACTCTATACACAGAACTGTAAGATATGCCAGCAGCCTTGCATGTTCTTTTAATCAAATTATCTGGGGAATAAAATGGTCTTCCCCTGGCCTTTTCAAGCTGAAAAAACTTGAATAGATTTAACACAATGTTTTTACAATCTTTTGACAAGTCCTTTGTTTTACCCATTCTTGCGATGTTTATATATATGTTAAGATGTCAAAAAATAGGTTTATGAAGAAATTTTATATGAACTTTTAGAAAGATTTTAAAGTTTAAAAATGGAGTGTCAAAATATGCCTGTACACGTGTCTCTGTCTCTATCAAGGTAAGATTTACCTGGCTTCTACCTCTAGTTAGTTTACTCCCACCTCTATTTTGGCGGTAACAATCGGGGGAAATGTCAAATTTCAGATGACTGCAGCAATAATGAAAGGTTATTGTTAGATGAAATGCATATTTTAAAAATGGTAGTAAAATTCTGCACAAAACTCTTCTTTACTGTGTTTTAAAAAAATGTATTGTTTTCGAGAAAACTCAAATTTTCCGTTTTCTAATCAAAAAATTATTACTTTAGGTTCTATTTTCAGCTTGTCTTATTATTTGTTATGTTAATTTGTCACGTACGCACATGTGTTTACCAAGAAGCTAATTGTATTGATTGGTAAATTAGTACAAATGGAGACCATTCACCCACTTTCCCCCCAGGTGGCGTCGCTGTACCAACGGTGGTTAGGAAAACGTTTGTTTTCTGATAAACGCTTGTAACCAATGTAATCAAATGGCAATATCATTACCTACGCGGTGTCCTTGATCTGAAGCGTTGCGTAATATGACGGTAGGCACGGCCTATAGAGAGGACGGAAGTGAACATAATAGATTTTAATTTGATATTTCCAATACCCTTTTTTCTAGTTTATTTTACAGTGACCGGTAACAATCATAGCCTATAGGTCCCAATGCCTGCAATGGCAATGTAAAATTGCATGTACGTGGGTTTTTTTTTTACTTCATTTGGTGTCTAATGACTTAAAATTGCACACGAGTTTTTTTTGCTTCATTTGTTGTCTAATGACATAAAATTGCACACGAGTTTTCAGACTAAATTGAACCCAATTGAAAATTGTACACGTATTTTTTTCACACTGTATAGGGTCTAACCATGTAAATTTGCGTACACGCTTTTGCTTCAAAAACAGTGCAAGAAGAGTTTTAAGATCCCCAAGCGCAAGGGCAGGCAATACAATGGCCAAAAGAAAAAGAACAATCACTGATCTACAAAACACTACACAGAAAACTATCATTTCCCCCACAGCGATATAGGGGTGCATATTTTTTTATTAATAAAGTTATAAGTCTTAAAGACAAGCCACTGTGGTTGGAATCCGGAACAGAACAGTACATAAAATTTGCCAAGAATAATCAATGTACGTGAAATTGATCGAAATTATTTGATTCTAACCATTAATAAACGATTATTTACCATGAAAGTAGAAAATCACGATACAACAAAACTAGGAAACTAACACGAAAATCTTTTAAAAAAGGAAATACAAGAATGTGAACAAATATCAAATTTTGTTTAACAACGTACGTACACGTGTACTAGTATAGTTTCTTCATTCAACAGTTATTGTACGTATGCTATGCGTATTTACTAATTACAAAATTATTGAAGATATTGATTTTTGCTCATGTAGAACATAAGAAAAAATTAATAAGAATGTAGTCAATTTTATTTTATATTCGCATTCACAGTTAGTAACAGGTGCCCGTGACGCAGATATGATTGCAACGTTGTCCTTGTCTTATTTCAACGTAATGACGTGATCACTTTAGTAATTTAGTAATATGTCAGAAGATAGTTACAACATATGATGCATTTGTTGTTAACTTGAGGAATATTGTTATACAAATAAAAAATAATTATTGTTGATAATTAGATAGAAATTGTGTTTGAAATAATAGTTTACATAGGTTACAAACGTCTAAGCGATAATAAAATGCTCCGCTAACCACCGTTGGTACTCGAGCGACACCTGTTGAGTAAATTTGGGTGAATGGTCTCCATTGTAATATCATACCATTGGTTTTTTGTTCAATTGAATTCAAAGTTATTGTTAATTAAATCACGGGATAGATATTCGTGAGCCCGTAATTTTTCAAAAATTATAATAAATAAAACATGTAATTTTCAATGTAAAGTAGGTACATGAAAATTACAAATACGTTAATTTCAGTATTAAGAAGAAAGTCACTGAAAGAGTCACATGATCTTTTTGTACATAATTCATTATATTTCGAGTTATTTATTCATTAATCAAAACTTCTTTCCTATTAATTAAAACCTTATACATGTATTTATAAATAAAATTTACGGCGCTCCTTTTATTAATTCTATGGATTAGAAATTGATATGTTCATCACAGGCGCCCGTGGCACGGACCAACTCCCCCCCCCCCCCCCCCCCCTTTTTCTAACTTTCTGTTAACAAATTTATTTTCAAATGCAATTTGATGTTAACATAAAATTGTATGAATATTGACACGAACAAGTTAAAATAAGGAAAAAGAGATGAAATATTAAAGAAATAAAGAAATTTTATTGAAAATAAATTTGTAAGCAGAAAGTTAGAAAAAGGGGGGTGGTCCGTGCCACGAGCGCATGTGATGTTCATCAGATAAATGCATCCAAATTACGTTTTTTCCTTCGTTGTCTATAAATGTTGCCCCAAAATGCCATTTTCCCTTCAATTTTCAAATTAAAATTTTGATCTTTTGATATTACAAGGAAGTTTACTTTAAAAAATCAAAAAAAATCTATGGATAAAAGACACCCCATCTACATTAAGGCATGGCCTACGTGACCGGCCTACGTGACCAAAATCACTTGTGCACACGTCTGAGACGTGACGTCTGCAATTACCGATTAACCCTTCAGTTTTCAAATTTTCATTAACCAGAACTTGACAGAAGCAGACGTGAAATTTGAATTGGTAAAATTTTGTTATATTTTCTTCATTTTATATGCAATTAACGACATTTTGCTGAAAACAGTTAAGAATAACATTGTTGCGTGTTTGTGCAATGTATTTTATACGAATTTATCTCTGGAACACAACAATACAATACAATACAATACAGATATTTTATTTCCGATTAAGGAGCCCTTTCGGGCAGAACAATTAACAAAGAATTTAATACAATGATTATGGATTGATTACATTGATTGGAAGATGACAACATTTTATGAAACAAGACATCATTTGACTTGTGACTTGTGAAGTCCTATCACATAGTACCGCGGGTGGCGATATTTACTGTTTGTTTTCTATTTGCTGCCTCCGCATGAAATAAAAAATGATTGATTGATTTGATTTTTGGTGCTTAACGCCACCTTCAGCAATATTTCAACTATATCATGGTGACCAGTTTTAGTGGTGGAAGAAGCCAGAGAGAACCACCGACCATGGGCAAGCAACTGGTAAGCTTTATCACTTGCGACTGCGAGTAATTAAAAATGAAAAAATCCCAATGAAAACGTAAAATATGAACATCAATGATTATTGATAACGAAAAGGCCGGGAGAAAGTACACACATAATCTTGATAATTAATGTAATGATATGTATTTACTTTGTATTGATTTGAACACGAACACTCTGTAACCTTTGTAACATTTATTAGTTTAGAGAATAAAGTTATATACACAAACACAGTCATTCTGAAATGTAAAAAAAAATCCCTATATCATCAACCAAAACCATATTTTTTATTTTTTTTATTATGAAGTCATTTCTGGATAAATTTTAACATATGTTACACCAAAACATTCAGAATTGTCTATATTTTGTTTGTTTATTTGCTCATTATGTTTATATGAGTGGTTTTTATTTGTACATAATTTTTCCATGATTTTTAATTTTTAGGATTTTTTTTTTAGTTGAAATATACAGGAAAATCAAAGTCAATTTTTATTTGTTGTGTTTAAATTATGTACAAATAAAAATCACTCATAACTACATAATGAGTAAATAAACAATCAAAATATTGACAATTCCGAATGTTTTGTTGTAACATTTGTTAAAAATCTATCCAGAAATGACTTCATGAAAATTTTTGGAAAAAAATATGGTTTTGGTTGATTATATAGGGATATTTTTTACATTTCCGAATACTTTTGACAGATGACTGTGTTGTTTGTATATATCGTGTAAAAAGCAATATTGACTTTCCGTTACAAGTCACTATATTTTTTCTATTAAATTCGAGGCTTTTTTTTAACAAATAAAAATATACCCCACCCTCCAGAAGTTAAATGGTCAAATATCGAATACGGTATTAAATTATTTTTTTCCGAGAGAGGTAAGAGACAAGAATAAAGAGTCATCAATTTATACACAAAATTCCTGAATTGTGGACATTTATTTGATCCTTTTGTACTTGACAAAATGTGGTTACTGTTCAAATAAGAGTTTGAAGATACCAAAGGGGCAATCAGAATCCGTATATCGAAGAAGAACAGACAACACAATGGCCAAAAAGAAAAAGAACAAACAACGATCTATAAAACATACCCATAAACGTACAGATAAAATATATGTATTGCTTTTTATTGCACATTTTCATTAGCTTCAAACCCAGGACTACACACCAAACCTCACAATCCCAAGCAATGCAAGTTTGAGACCTCGAAGCCCATTGCACATCTCGCTAAATTTGCTTAGTGCTCTGCATTTAAATCATGGGCATAGTAGGGCATCCCAGCATTTTGGTAAGTGGGTGAGGGAAAAGGGGGAGGGGACTACTTCACTGGTTATGGCAGAAATTTAATTAGCAACTGGATTTTCAGCATGAAAGCAAAAACAAAATGTTAAGTTGCCAGCCTCTGTGTTTGTTTGTTTTTATTTATTTACGTGTTATTTTTGCAACTTTCACCCCTCGTGTTAACTCCAAATGACCCCCCCCCCCCCCCCCCCCCCCCACCTTCCGATTCATTTCTAAAGTTTAATCTTCGCATCAGTAGCCCTTTGCTATTCCACTGCATATGCCTAATGCACAGAAAACATCGGATTGAACGAATAGCAGTCGAGCTATTGGAGATATAAAAAGTCGACATTTCAAGATTATAATGTTGATTTTTTTTTATTAAAAATGTTAAGATTTTTTTTTATAAATAATCAATGTCATAATATTTCTACTTGTAGATTCATCATGGAAACAGTTTGTGATCCATGTTCAGAAAAAAACAAAATAAACTGTGAAATACACACAGACGTCCAGATTGATTATTTCTGTAGTCAACATGATGTTGTATGCTGTAGAGCTTGTCTCTCGGAGAGTCATAGGTCTTGTGAGTCTGTTTTACCTTTAGACTCGGCTTCAAAGGACGTCAAAAATTCATCTTTACTTTCCGATACGTTAGAAGAGCAAGATTATATGACTGAAATATTACAGAAAATAGAAGGAAATAGAGACGAGAATCTAAAATTACTGAAACAGAAGAAGTCATCGATAATAAAACAAATCAGTGTAGCTAAATCAAAAGTTCTAAAATATCTAGATGAGATGGAAGAGAGATTAATTACTGAAGTAGAGTCGGTACAGGAAAAAAATGAGGAGAAAATAAACAAAGAAAAACATAACATTTGTCAATTAACATCGATTTTAAAAGACAATAAACAAGAACTAGAATTCGTAAAAAACCACGGCTCTAATAATCAGCTATTTTTAACTTTACGAAAACAAATAACAATCCTCCAGAAAACAGACAAGAAGATTCGTGACATGTCGTCTGCTATTAATGAAATCGACATGGAGTTTAAAGAAATTAAGAATGTCAACATTGAAACAATCGGATCATTGTCACAAATTACCCGACCTTGTCCTATTAAATATAAATCAATGAAAGCACAACATCAACAGGTAGAAGTCGATAGAAGTCAAACACTGACCGAATTCATCACAGAATGTCAAGTGAATTTGAAACGTGGCGTGCGATACATGTTACGTGACATGGCTGTCACTTCTGACAACAAATTACTACTTTGTAATTATTCTGATAAGAAGGTATATATATACAAGGATTACAAAACCTATGAAGATGAAATATCGTTGACCAGTGATCCTTGGTGTATTACTGTAGTACCATGTACAGATAAAGCAGTAGTTACTCTTCCACAGGAGAGATCCATACAATTTATCAACACTACTAACAATACAAAGGACAACAAGATAAACATAGGAGAATTGTGTTACGGTGTCACTGCTGTAAAGGACAAAATTTACATCGGTGGATATAATAAAGTTATAATATTAAATACAGATGGATCTCGTGTAAGAGAGATAACAACTGATGGTGGTGTTAATTACAACTTATTGTATAATGAAAGGAATGATCAGTTGTTGTTAAGACAGGAGGGGAGATTGTGTTGTATCAATTTAGATGGCCACGTTATATATAGATACGACATATCAGGATACCGAGGACTGGCTGTGGATCAACAAGGTCATGTATACATAAGTGGACTTTATTCAGACGACATACACAGGTTGTCACCAGATGGAACATTCCGTGATATAGTATTAAGTAAACATGATGGTGTTGACAGACCAGGGAGTATAACATTTAACAATGACTTTACAAAACTGTTCATTATAAATGGAGGAGGTGAGTCTGTATTAGTTTATAGTTGTAAATGAAGGATTTTTATATTTTGTGAACATGATGATATTGACAAGTCACAAACCACGTGACATAGCATTTAACAATAACTAATAAAACTGTTAATTATCAGTAGAAATAAGACTGTACAGCGTGTGGACAAAAGTGATTCCGTTTCCGCCATCTTTCCTATAATATATTTTATATCAAACCAATTATTTTCATAACATTCTGATGAAGTCATTCCTTATCTGATTTTCATGAAATTTTCAGCATTAAATGCAGAAATAAATATAGTTTCTTCTTCGTATAATTTGCAAATAATTTTATATCTACTTTCTCTTAAGAATTGATTTAAAAACAAAGTTTAATTTTTTCACCAAATCATACTATATAATCATATAAAATTGTGACGTCAAGAATTTACATTTGTGTTTAAATCATAAATGCTTGTAAATAAAAGTTCGCAAAAATTAAATGAAGATATTAAGATAAACTCTAATTAATTCTGTTTTTAAAGGTGAAAATTACATGAAAATTGGTTTTAGTAGTTTATATTTTGTAGATGAATGATTTTTATATTTTGTAAATTAAATATTTTTTGTTTATTTTGTGGACAAGATGGTATTGACAAGTCACAAACCATGTGATATAATATTTAACAATGACTTAAAAAACTGTTAATTATAAGTAGAAATAATTCTATATTAATTAGTCTATAGCTTTAAATGATTTTTTTTTTAATTTGTGAGAACAATATGTTTCCTTAATGAGTATGTACTGTAGATAAAAGTAGCAAAATATAGATCTAATTAATTTTACCAGATTTGTTTTAATTATTGGAGTATAAAGGATGCTAATTAAAGGATTATTGCTAGCATTGTGTATGTTGAGGTGAAACTTGGAACATTTTGCTCATTTACATTGAAGTACCTGTACCAAGCCAGTGAAGTACCAAAATACTAATAGTTGATTTTGGAATTGTTCCGAAAGAGTGGTGTTTTTTTGTTTGTTTGTTTTGTTTTTTTCTTTATCACAACATTTGGATCATTTACAACATTTGAACTATTAACAATATTTGGATCCTTTAAAATATTTGGACAATTTACAACATTTGAACTAGTTATACGATTTGGATCATTACAATATTTGGACAATGTATAGCATGTTTTTAGCCAAGTTGCAACAAAGTTGCATTCGGCTTATGTTATGTTGTTAGCCTATCTTCGTTAACACAATAGCGCTCTTAGTTTTTGGCCGATCAACATAATTTTTGGTAGGAAGCATTATTACACTATTATTTAGAGCGAGTTCGAAATTCAGATTAATCTATTGTTTTTTTCTTGTAAAATCATGGTTTTTTATAGAAAAAGTACATATTTTGAGAATTATCTTCATTAACGCGATAGCGCTCTTAGTTTTTTGCCGATCAACATAATTTTTCTTATGAAGCATTATTACACTATTATTTAGAGTGAGTTCGAAATTCAGATTAACCTATTGTTTTTTTCTTGTAAAATCATGGTTTTTTATAGAAAAAGTACATATTTTGAGAATTATCTTCGTTAAAGCAATAGTGCTCTTAGTTTTTGACCGATCAACATAATTTTTCTTAGGAAGCATTAGTACACTATTATTTAGAGTGAGTTCGAAATTCAGATTAATCTATTGTTTTTTTCTTGTAAAATCATGTTTTTTTTGTAGAAAAAGTGCATATTTTGAGAATTACACATTTCTCTGAAACTTAATATTTGGTATGGGTGGAGATGCCAATGTGAAGTTGTGCATTTAACATTTTTATCCCCGGGGCTCAGCCCCACCCCGCTGGGAAATCTGTTTTAAAAAATGTGACCGAGATCCCCACCCTAAACCATATATATTTATGATCAGGGTGACTAGGCAAATTAAATGCATTATAGCTCAGGCCCCAGGGTCATACCCCACCCCCTACCTGAAGTGAACTTTTTAATGGTTAAGATCCCCACCATTAAGCCATTTATATTTATGATTAGGATGACTAGGCAAACTAAATGCATTATAGCACGGGCCCCAGGGTCATACCCCACCCCCTACCTGAAGTGAACTTTTTAGTGGTTGAGATCTCCACCCCTAAGCCATATATATTTATGATCAGGGTGACTAGGCAAATTAAATGCCTTGTAGCTCAGGCCTCGGGAGGGGGGGGGGGGTCATACCCACCCCTATCTGAAGTGAACTTTTTAATGGTTGAGATCCCCACCCCTAAACCATATATATTTTTGATCAGGATGACTAGGCAAATTAAATGCCTTATAGCGCAGGCCCCGGGGGGTCATACCCCACCCCTACATCAAGTGAACTTTTCAGTGGTTGAGATCCCCACCCTTAAACCATATATATTTATGATCATGGTGACTGGGCAAATTAAATGTCTTATAGCTCAGGTTCCGGGGGTCATACCCCATCCCCACCCTTAAACCATATATTTATTCTTTATTTTCTTACTTATTTATAAAACAAGACCAAATGATTATGACTTGCAACTCGGCTGTTGCATCTCTGATGCTTTCTCGATTTTTATAGAATATTTTATACATACAATTTATATATAAAGTATAACCTGTACAATGTGTCTATTCTTATCATATCAAATACACATTTATTATAAGTCCAATACATAACAGATATATCATGTAAAATTAAATAAAAATAAAAATCTAGATAATATATATTAAGGTTTTATGGTTTATGGGATTTAAAGCCACTTTCAACAATATTTCAATTATATCATGGTGATCAGTTTTATTGGTGACGAAAACCGAAGTTCCCAGAGAAAACTACAGACTGTCGCAAGTCACTGATAAACTTTATCACATAATGTTGTATCGAGTACACCTCCACATAAATTACTTGATGTTCCATATTATGTTCAACCTGAACAGCTTAGCTTCATATTTTGCCTTATAAATAAAATGAGAGAAATTGCATTTTACAAGACATTATCAATACTGAGATCACTACGATAGTTTGATATTAAATCAGTGCCCATCGCCACTAAAGTTGTGCATTCGATTCCCGCTTATGGCGAGGTGTACTCGATACATCTTTATCATGTTTATGTGATCAAGTTTTAGAGATTTATTGCAGGTCAGTGGTTTTATCGGTATTCCGGTTTCCTTCACCATAAACCACCATCTCATAGGTAAATTATTGCTCCAAGTGATGTTAAACACTAATTAATCTAACGATTTTAAATTCTTAATGATCTGATGTGTATACATTTTTAATGGATGCTGTTAGTTAAACCTGATCATTCAGAAACAACACACACATAGAGAAAAAACATAGTAATTTTCCTTATCACCTGGCGTCTGTCGTCCGTTGTCCGTTTGTCATTGTCGTCAACACTTTATCTAACATAATATTAAAGAGTCATGGAAGTTCTTGCTCACATTAAGCTCTCTTTTTCATTGATGGCCTTTTCAAATTTTAATTTTCTAATCGAAATCACACACAGAGAGAATGAACCATGCTATATTTACATTCTCACTTTTCAAATGTCTGGTTTGATGCGAATCAAAACTGAAATATGATCCTGATTGGCTCGCATGTCAAATATAAACTTTAGTGCATTGTAAGAATATTTCTTCTTCCATCAAGTTTTTAGCTCGCCTTGCCTATGGAAATGTGAGCTTTTGCCATCACTTGGCGTCCGCCGTCCGTTAGCTTCTCACATTTTAATGTTCTCCTCCACAACCGCTTGTCCAAATGAACAGAAACTCAGTAGCTATAGGGATCATCTATGGAAGGTCTTCTATTAAACTTGCTCATTTTGTCTTGATCCGTTAAAAAATCTTCTCCTCTGAAACACAGTTGCCAAATGAACAAACATTTGGTAGGAAGCACCTATGGAAAGTTCTGTATAAGGTTTCCTCAAAACAGAATGAAAGATGAGCAACAAAGTGTTTTAGCTCCCTGACACATGGCAGTTTTTAACATAGGAGCCTATTTGGAAATGAATAAAAGCTTTTTCTTAAGAAGAGTTTCAAGATACCAAAGGGGTAATAAGAATCTGTAAATTAAAGGACGGACAACACAATGGCAAAAAATGACAAAAGGACAAACAATGATCTACAAAACATACACATAAAACTAAAGATCGAGTAACACAAACCCCACTAAAAACCCGGGTGAACTCAGGTGCTCGAGAAAGGTAGGCTGCTCCTGTTCCACTAGTGGTACTCGTGTTAATATGGTTACAAATCCGGTGATAGGTCATGAATGAAGAAAGGACCGGTGTCATATGGTATTTTGACCCCCATGGTAAATTGACTCCGGGGTCAATTTTTATCCATGGTATATTGTCCCCCTTATTGAAAATTGAACCCCCTCATTTCTAATCAAGAGATAGGCAGAGGGGTCAAAATACCATGGATAAGGGGGGTCGATATACCATGGGTAGGGGGGTCGATATATCATGGGTATATTTTTTTCTGTGTGTCTGGTGAATATTTCTTTTTTAGGTAAACAAATAAACATTTCTTGAATTTTGGTAATGAAATCGCGTAATAAAAAAGTCATCACATAGTCTTTTCGCTCAAACCTAATTTACTCTTTTAAAAACAGACTAGAGGCTCAGGTGAGCCTGTATCGCTCACCTGACATAAATAAGAACTCTTAAGAATGTCTGTATGCCGAATACATCTAAGTTACTATTCAAATCCCATAGTGTTCTATGTTAAAACTATGTCTGCTCATGGCAGCCATCTTGGATGGAGGTCGTGGTCATTGGACACAATTTTGAAAGTATACTACCCAAGGACCATCCATGCCGTGTTTGCTTTATATTGGCTGACTGGTTTCAGAGGAAAATACTTTTAAACAATTTCCCCATAGTGTCGTATGTTAAAACTATGCCCGCTGACGGCAGCCATTTTGGACCCAGATCAGGGTCACTGAACACAATTTTGGAAGTTGACCACCTAAGAACCATCGATGACATCTTTGCTATATTGGGTTACTGGTTTCAGAGGAGAAGATTTTAAAACATTTTTTCCCATAGGGTCCTATATTAAAACTATGTCCGCTGAAGGTCAATGGTCGTTTCCCTGCTTGTTTCACCCCTCCTTCAGTTCGATATACATATAGTTTGTAGGAAATATTTGGAGATGCCAAATGGGCAAACAGAAGCCGTAAATCTGATGATGACAGATAACATAATTGTCTAAAGAAAAAAAGTATAACAGAACAAGCAATGATCTACAAACCATGCCACAGAAAACTAAAGATTGAGCCACACGAACCCCACTAAAAGTCTACCTACCATGACACAGAAAACTAAATATTGAGCCACACGAACCCCACTAAAAGTCTACCTACCATAACACAGAAAACTAAAGATAGCGCCACACGAACCCCACAGAAAACTAAATATTGAGCCACACGAACCCCACTAAAAGTCTACCTACCATGACACAGAAAACTAAAGATTGAGCCACACGAACCCCACTAAAAGTCTACCAACAATGACACAGAAAACTAAAGATTGAGACACACGAACCCCACTAAAAGTCTACCTACCATGACACAGAAATCTAAAGATTAGGTCACACGAACCTCACTAAGAGTCTACCTACCATAACACAGAAAACTAAAGATAGAGCCACACGAACCCCACTAAAAGTATACCTACCATGACACAGAAATCTAAAGATTGAGCCACACGAAGCCCACTAAAATTCTACCAACCATGACACAGAAAACTAAAGATTGAGCCACGCGAACCCCACTAAAAGACTACCAACCATGACACAGAAAACTAAAGATTGAGACACACGAAGCCCACTAAAAGTCTACCAACAATAACACAGAAAACTAAAGATTGAGCCACACGAACCCCACTAAAAGTATACGAACCATGACGCAGAAGACTAAAGATTGAGCCACACGAACCCCACTAAAAGTCTATCAACCATGACGCAGAAAACTAAAGATTGAGACACACGAACCCCACTAAAAGTATACGAACCATGACGCAGAAAACTAAAGATTGAGCCACACGAACCCCACTAAAAGTCTACCAACCATGAGACAGAAAACTAAAGATTGAGCCACACGAACCCCACTAAAAGTTGCCAACCTTGACACAGAAAACTAATGATTGAGCCTCACGAAACCCACTACTAGGCTACCAACCATGACGCAGAAAACTAAGATTGAGCCACACGAACCCCACTAAATGTCTGCCTACCATGACAGAAAACTAAAGATTGAACCACACGAATCCCACTAAAAATCTATCAACCATGACACAGAAAATTAAAGATTGAGCCACGCGATCCCCACTAAAAATCTACCAACCATGACACAAAGCTAAAGATTGAGCCACATGAACCCCACTAAAATTCTACAAACCATGACACAGAAAACTAAAGATTGAGCCACACGAACCCCACTAAAAGTCTACCTACCATGACATAGAAGACTAAAGATTGAGCCACACGAATCCCACCAAAAGTCTACCAACCATGACACAGAAAACTAAAGAGTGAGCCACACGAACCCCACTAAAAGTCTACCAACCATGAGACAGAAAACTAAAGATTGAGCCACACGAACCCCACTAAAAGTTGCCAACCTTGACACAGAAAACTAAAGATTGAGCCTCACGAACCCCACTAAAAGTCTACCTACCATGACACAAAACTAAAGATTGAGCCACACGAACCCCACTAAAAGTCTACCAACCATGACACAGAAAACTAAAGATTGAGCCACACGAACCCCACTAAAAGTCTACCTACCAAGACACAGAAAACTAAAGATTGAGCCACACGAACCATACTAAAAGTCTACCTACCATGACACAGAAAACTAAAGATTGAACCACACGAACCGCACTAAAAGTCTATAAATCATGACACAGAAAGCTAAAGATTGAGCCACACGAACCCCACTAAAAGTCTACAAACCATAACACAGAAAACTAAAGATTGAGCCACACGAACCCCACTAAAAGTCTACCTTCCATGACATAGAAGACTAAAGATTGAGCGACACGAAGCCCAACCAACCATAACACAGAAAACTAAAGATTGAGCCACACGAACCCCACTAAAAGTCTACCAACCATGACTCAAAAAACTAAAGATAGAACCACACGAACCCCACTAAAAGTCTACCTACCATGACACAGAAATCTAAAGATTGAGCCAGACGAACCCCACTAAAAGTCTACCTACCATGACACAGAAATCTAAAGATTGAGCCACACGAACCCCACTAAACGTCTACCTACCATGACACAAAACTAAAGATTGAGCCACACGAATCCCACTTAAAGTCTACCAATCATGACACAGAAAACTAAAGATTGAACCACACGAACCCAACTAAAAGTCTATCAACCATGACACACAAAACTAAAGATTGAGCCACACGAACCCCACTAAAAATCTACCAACCATGACACAAAACTAAAGATTGAGCCACACGAACCCCACTAAAAGTCTACCAACCATGACACAGAAACCTAAACATTGAGCCACACGAACCCCACTAAAAGTCTACCAACCATGACACAGAAAACTAGATTGAGCCACACGAACCCCACTAATAGTCTACCAACCATGACACAGAAAACTAAAGATTGAGCCAAGCGAACCCCACTAAAAGTCTACCTACCATGACACAGAAAAATAAAGATTGAGCCACACGAACCCATGCAATAAAAGTCTACCAACCATGACACAGAAAACTAAAGATTGAGCCAAGCAAACCCCACTAAAATTCTACCTACCATGACACAGAAATCTAAAGATTGAGCCACACGAACCCCACTAAAAGTCTACCAACCATGACACAGAAAACTAAAGACAGAGTCACACGAACCCCACTAAAAGACTACCAACCATGACACAGAAAACTAAAGATTGAGACACACGAAGCCCACTAAAAGTCTACCAACAATAACACAGAAAACTAAAGATTGAGCCACACGAACCCCACTAAAAGTATACGAACCATGACGCAGAAGACTAAAGATTGAGCCACACGAACCCCACTAAAAGTCTATCAACCATGACGCAGAAAACTAAAGATTGAGACACACGAACCCCACTAAAAGTATACGAACCATGACGCAGAAAACTAAAGATTGAGCCACACGAACCCCACTAAAAGTCTACCAACCATGAGACAGAAAACTAAAGATTGAGCCACACGAACCCCACTAAAAGTTGCCAACCTTGACACAGAAAACTAATGATTGAGCCTCGCGAAACCCACTACTAGGCTACCAACCATGACGCAGAAAACTAAGATTGAGCCACACGAACCCCACTAAATGTCTGCCTACCATGACACAGAAAACTAAAGTTTGATCCACACGAACCCCACTAAAAGTCTACCAACCATGACATAGAAATCTAAAGATTGAGCCACACGAACCACACTAAAAGTCTACCTACAATGACACAGAAGACTAAAGATTTAGCCACACGAATCCCACTAAAAGTCTACCAACCATGACACAGAAAACTAAAGATTCAGCCACACGAACCCCACTAAAAGTCTACCTACCATGACACAGAAAACTAACGATTGAGCCACACGAACCATACTAAAAGTCTACCTACCATGACAGAAAACTAAAGATTGAACCACACGAATCCCACTAAAAATCTATCAACCATGACACAGAAAATTAAAGATTGAGCCACGCGATCCCCACTAAAAATCTACCAACCATGACACAAAGCTAAAGATTGAGCCACATGAACCCCACTAAAATTCTACAAACCATGACACAGAAAACTAAAGATTGAGCCACACGAACCCCACTAAAAGTCTACCTACCATGACATAGAAGACTAAAGATTGAGCCACACGAATCCCACCAAAAGTCTACCAACCATGACACAGAAAACTAAAGAGTGAGGCACACGAACCCCACTAAAAGTCTACCAACCATGAGACAGAAAACTAAAGATTGAGCCACACGAACCCCACTAAAAGTTGCCAACCTTGACACAGAAAACTAAAGATTGAGCCTCACGAACCCCACTAAAAGTCTACCTACCATGACACAAAACTAAAGATTGAGCCACACGAACCCCACTAAAAGTCTACCAACCATGACACAGAAAACTAAAGATTGAGCCACACGAACCCCACTAAAAGTCTACCTACCAAGACACAGAAAACTAAAGATTGAGCCACACGAACCATACTAAAAGTCTACCTACCATGACACAGAAAACTAAAGATTGAACCACACGAACCGCACTAAAAGTCTATAAACCATGACACAGAAAGCTAAAGATTGAGCCACACGAACCCCACTAAAAGTCTACAAACCATAACACAGAAAACTAAAGATTGAGCCACACGAACCCCACTAAAAGTCTACCTTCCATGACACAGAAGACTAAAGATTGAGCGACACGAAGCCCAACCAACCATAACACAGAAAACTAAAGATTGAGCCACACGAACCCCACTAAAAGTCTACCAACCATGACTCAAAAAACTAAAGATAGAACCACACGAACCCCACTAAAAGTCTACCTACCATGACACAGAAATCTAAAGATTGAGCCAGACGAACCCCACTAAAAGTCTACCTACCATGACACAGAAATCTAAAGATTGAGCCACACGAACCCCACTAAACGGCTACCTACCATGACACAAAACTAAAGATTGAGCCACACGAATCCCACTTAAAGTCTACCAATCATGACACAGAAAACTAAAGATTGAACCACACGAACCCAACTAAAAGTCTATCAACCATGACACACAAAACTAAAGATTGAGCCACACGAACCCCACTAAAAATCTACCAACCATGACACAAAACTAAAGATTGAGCCACACGAACCCCACTAAAAGTCTACCAACCATGACACAGAAACCTAAACATTGAGCCACACGAACCCCACTAAAAGTCTACCTACCATGACACAGAAAAATAAAGATTGAGCCACACGAACCCATGCAATAAAAGTCTACCAACCATGACACAGAAAACTAAAGATTGAGCCAAGCAAACCCCACTAAAATTCTACCTACCATGACACAGAAATCTAAAGATTGAGCCACACGAACCCCACTAAAAGTCTACCAACCATGACACAGAAAACTAAAGACAGAGTCACACGAACCCCACTAAAAGTCTACCTATCATGACACAGAAAATTAAAGATTGAGCCACACGAACCCCACTAAAAGTCTACCAACCATGACACAGAAAACTAACGATAGAGTCACACGAACCCCACTAAAAGTCTACCTATCATGACACAGAAAATTAAAGATTGAGCCACACGAACCCCACTAAAAGACTACCAACCATGACACAGAAAACTAAAGATTGAGACACACGAAGCCCACTAAAAGTCTACCAACAATAACACAGAAAACTAAAGATTGAGCCACACGAACCCCACTAAAAGTCTACAAACCATAACACAGAAAACTAAAGATTGAGCCACACGAACCCCACTAAAAGTCTACCTTCCATGACACAGAAGACTAAAGATTGAGCGACACGAAGCCCAACCAACCATAACACAGAAAACTAAAGATTGAGCCACACGAACCCCACTAAAAGTCTACCAACCATGACTCAAAAAACTAAAGATAGAACCACACGAACCCCACTAAAAGTCTACCTACCATGACACAGAAATCTAAAGATTGAGCCAGACGAACCCCACTAAAAGTCTACCTACCATGACACAGAAATCTAAAGATTGAGCCACACGAACCCCACTAAACGGCTACCTACCATGACACAAAACTAAAGATTGAGCCACACGAATCCCACTTAAAGTCTACCAATCATGACACAGAAAACTAAAGATTGAACCACACGAACCCAACTAAAAGTCTATCAACCATGACACACAAAACTAAAGATTGAGCCACACGAACCCCACTAAAAATCTACCAACCATGACACAAAACTAAAGATTGAGCCACACGAACCCCACTAAAAGTCTACCAACCATGACACAGAAACCTAAACATTGAGCCACACGAACCCCACTAAAAGTCTACCTACCATGACACAGAAAAATAAAGATTGAGCCACACGAACCCATGCAATAAAAGTCTACCAACCATGACACAGAAAACTAAAGATTGAGCCAAGCAAACCCCACTAAAATTCTACCTACCATGACACAGAAATCTAAAGATTGAGCCACACGAACCCCACTAAAAGTCTACCAACCATGACACAGAAAACTAAAGACAGAGTCACACGAACCCCACTAAAAGTCTACCTATCATGACACAGAAAATTAAAGATTGAGCCACACGAACCCCACTAAAAGTCTACCAACCATGACACAGAAAACTAACGATAGAGTCACACGAACCCCACTAAAAGTCTACCTATCATGACACAGAAAATTAAAGATTGAGCCACACGAACCCCACTAAAAGACTACCAACCATGACACAGAAAACTAAAGATTGAGACACACGAAGCCCACTAAAAGTCTACCAACAATAACACAGAAAACTAAAGATTGAGCCACACGAACCCCACTAAAAGTCTACCAACCATGACGCAGAAAACTAAAGATTGAGACACACGAACCCCACTAAAAGTATACGAACCATGACGCAGAAAACTAAAGATTGAGCCACACGAACCCCACTAAAAGTCTACCAACCATGAGACAGAAAACTAAAGATTGAGCCACACGAACCCCACTAAAAGTTGCCAACCTTGACACAGAAAACTAATGATTGAGCCTCACGAACCCCACTACTAGGCTACCAACCATGAAGCAGAAAACTAAAGATTGAGCCACACGAACCCCACTAAATGTCTGCCTACCATGACACAGAAAACTAAAGTTTGAGCCACACGAACCCCACTAAAAGTCTACCAACCATGACATAGAAATCTAAAGATTGAGCCACACGAACCCCACTAAAAGTCTACCTACCATGACACAGAAGACTAAAGATTTAGCCACACGAATCCCACTAAAAGTCTACCAACCATGACACAGAAAACTAAAGATTGAGCCACACGAACCCCACTAAAAGTCTACGTACCATGACACAGAAAATTAACGAATGAGCCACACGAACCATACTAAAAGTCTACCTACCATGACAGAAAACTAAAGATTGAACCACACGAATCCCACTAAAAATCTATCAACCATGACACAGAAAATTAAAGATTGAGCCACACGATCCCCACTAAAAATCTACCAACACAGAAAGCTAAAGATTGAGCCACACGAACCCCACTAAAAGTCTACAAACCATGACACAGAAAACTAAAGATTGAGCCACACGAACCCCACTAAAAGTCTACCTACCATGACATAGAAGACTAAAGATTGAGCCACACGAAGCCCACTAAAAGTCTACCAACCATGACACAGAAAACTAAAGATTGAGCCACACGAACACCACTAAACGTCTACCTACCATGACACAAAACTAAAGATTGAGCCACACGAACCATACGAAAAGTCTACCTACCATGACACAGAAAACTAAAGATTGAACCACACGAACCCCACTAAAAGTCTATAAACCATGACACAGAAAGCTAAAGATTGAGCCACACGAACCCCACTAAAAGTCTACAAACCATAACACAGAAAACTAAAGTTTAAGCCACACGAACCCCACTAAAAGTCTACCTTCCATGACAGAAGACTAAAGATTGAGCCACACGAACCCAACTAAAAATCTACCAACCATGACACAAAACTAAAGATTGAGCCACACGAACCCCACTAAAAGTCTACCAACCATGACACAGAAAACTAAAGATTGAGCCACACGAACCCCGCTAAAAGTCTACCTTCCATGACACAGAAACCTAAACATTGAGCCACACGAACCCCACTAAAAGTCTACCAACCATAACACAGAAAACTAGATTGAGCCACACGAACCTCACTAAAAATCTACCTACCATTACACAGAAAACTAACGATTGTGCCACACGAACCCCACTAAAAGTCTACCAACCATGACACAGAAAACTAAAGATTGAGCCAAGCGAACCCCACTAAAAGTCTACCAACCATGACACAGAAAACTAAAGATTGAGCCAAGCAAACCCCACTAAAATTCTACCTACCATGACACAGAAATCTAAAGATTGAGCCACACGAACCCCACTAAACGTCTACCTACCATGACACAAAACTAAAGATTGAGCCACACGAACCCCACTAAAAGTCTACCAACCATAACACAGAAAACTAAAGATCGAGCCACACGAACCCAGCTAAAAGTCTACCTTCCATGACACAGAAACCTAAACATTGAGCCACACGAACCCCACTAAAAGTCTACCTACCATGACACAGAAAACTAGATTGAGCCACACGAACCTCACTAAAAATCTACCTACCATTACACAGATAACTAACGATGGTGCCACACGATCCCCACTAAAAGTCTACCAACCATGACAGAGAAAACTAAAGATAGAGCCACACGAACCCAACAAAAGTCTACCTACCATGAAACACAAAACTAAAGATTGAGCCACACGAACCCCACTAAAAGTCTACCAACCATGCCACAGAAAACTAAAGATTGAACCACACGAACCCCACTAAAAGTCTACCAACCATAACACAGAAAACTAAAGATTGAGCCTCACGAACCCCACTAAAAGTCTACCAACCATGACACAGAAAACTAAAGATTGAGTCACGATAGAACCACACGAACCCCACTAAAAGTCTACCTACCATGACACAAAAAACTAAAGATTGAGCCACACGAACCCAACTAAAAGTCTACCAACCAAGACACAGAAAACTAAAGATTGAGCCACATGAACCATACTAAAAGTCTACCTACCATGACACAGAAAACTAAAGATTGAACCACACGAACCCCATTAAAAGTCTATAAACCATGACACAGAAAGCTAAAGATTGAGCCACACGAACCCCACTAAAAGTCTACAAACCATAACACAGAAAACTAAAGATTAAGCCACACGAATCCCACTAAAAGTCTACCTTCCATGACAGAAGACTAAAGATTGAGCCACACGAACCCAACTAAAAATCTACCAACCAGGACACAAAACTAAAGATTGAGCCACACGAACCCCACTAAAAGTCTACCTACCATGACACAGAAAACTAAAGATTGAGCCACACGAACCCCGCTAAAAGTCTACCTTCCATGACACAGAAACCTAAACATTGAGCTACACGAACCCCACTAAAATTCTACCACCATGACACAGAAAACTAGATTGAGCCACACGAACCCCACTAAAAATCTACCTACCATTACACAGAAAACTAACGATTGAGCCACACGAACCCCACTAAACGTCTACCTACCATGACACAAAACTAAAGATTGAGCCACACGAACCCCACTAAAAGTCTACCAATCATGACACAGAAAACTAAAGATTGAACCACACAAACCCCACTAAAAGTCTATCAACCATGACACATAAAACTAAATATTGAGCCACACGAACCCCACTAAAAATCTACCAACCATGACACAAAACTAAAGATTGAGCCACACGAACCCCACTAAAAGTCTACCAACCATAACACAGAAAACTAAAGATCGAGCCACACGAACCCAGCTAAAAGTCTACCTTCCATGACACAGAAACCTAAACATTGAGCCACACGAACCCCACTAAAAGTCTACCTACCATGACACAGAAAACTAGATTGAGCCACACGAACCTCACTAAAAATCTACCTACCATTACACAGAAAACTAACGATTGTGCCACACGATCCCCACTAAAAGTCTAACAACCATGACACAGAAAACTAAAGATTGAGCCAAACGAACCCCACTAAAAGTCTACCTACCATGACACAGAAAAATAAAGATTGAGCCACACGAACCCATGCACTAAAAGTCTACCAACCATGACACAGAAAACTAAAGATTGAGCCAAACAATCCCCACTAAAATTCTACCTACCATGACACAGAAAATTAAAGATTGAGCCACACGAACCCCACTAAAAGTCTACCAACCATGACACAGAAAACTAAAGATTGAGTCACAGGAACCCCACTAAAAGTCTACCTACCATGACACAAAAAACTAATGATTGAGCCACACGAATCCCACTAAAAGTCTACCAACCATGACAGAGAAAACTAAAAATTGAGCCACACGAACCCAACAAAAGTCTACCTACCATGAAACACAAAACTAAAGATTGAGCCACACGAACCCCACTAAAAGTCTACCAACCATGACACAGAAAACTAAAGATAGAACCACACGAACCCCACTAAAAGTCTACCAACCATAACACAGAAAACTAAAGATTGAGCCTCACGAACCCCACTAAAAGTCTACCAACCATGACACAGAAAACTAAAGATTGAGTCACGATAGAACCACACGAACCCCACTAAAAGTATACCTACCATGACACAAAAAACTAAAGATTGAGCCACACGAACCCAACTAAAAGTCTACCAACCAAGACACAGAAAACTAAAGATTGAGCCACATGAACCATACTAAAAGTCTACCTACCATGACACAGAAAACTAAAGATTGAACCACACGAACCCCACTAAAAGTCTATAAACCATGACACAGAAAGCTAAAGATTGAGCCACACGAACCCCACTAAAAGTCTACAAACCATAACACAGAAAACTAAAGATTAAGCCACACGAATCCCACTAAAAGTCTACCTTCCATGACAGAAGACTAAAGATTGAGCCACACGAACCCCACTAAAAATCTACCAACCAGGACACAAAACTAAAGATTGAGCCACACGAACCCCACTAAAAGTCTACCAACCATGACACAGAAAACTAAAGATTGAGCCACACGAACCCCGCTAAAAGTCTACCTTCCATGACACAGAAACCTAAACATTGAGCTACACGAACCCCACTAAAATTCTACCAACCATGACACGGAAAACTAGATTGAGCCACACGAACCCCACTAAAAATCTACCTACCATTACACAGAAAACTAACGATTGTGCCACACGAACCCCACTAAAAGTCTACCAACCATGACACAGAAAACTAAAGATTGAGCCTAGCGAACCCCACTAAAAGTCTACCTACCATGACACAGAAAAATAAAGATTGAGCCACACGAACCCATGCACTAAAAGTCTACCAACCATGACAGAGAAAACTAAAGATTGAGCCAAGCAAACCCCACTAAAATTCTACCTACCATGACACAGAAATCTAAAGATTGAGCCACACGAACCCCACTAAACGTCTACCTACCATGACACCAAACTAAAGATTGAGCCACACGAACCCCACTAAAAGTCTACCAATCATGACACAGAAAACTAAAGATTGAACCACACGAACCCCACTAAAAGTCTATCAACCATGACACATAAAACTAAATATTGAGCCACACGAACCCCACTAAAAATCTACCAACCATGACACAAAACTAAAGATTGAGCCACACGAACCCCACTAAAAGTCTACCAACCATGACACAGAAAACTAAAGATCGAGCCACAAGAACCCAGCTAAAAGTCTACCTTCCATGACACAGAAACCTAAACATTGAGCCACACGAACCCCACTAAAAGTCTACCGACCATGACACAGAAAACTAGATTGAGCCACACGAACCTCACTAAAAATCTACCTACCATTACACAGAAAATTAACGATTGTGCCACACGAACCACACTAAAAGTCTACCAACCATGACACAGAAAACTAAAGATTGAGCCAAGCGAACCCCACTAAAAGTCTACCTACCATGACACAGAAAAATTAAGATTGAGCCACACGAACCCATGCACTAAAAGTCTGCCAACCATGACACAGAAAACTAAAGATTGAGCCAAGCAAACCCCACTAAAATTCTACCTACCATGTCACAGAAATCTAAAGATTGAGCCACACGAACCCCACTAAAAGTCTACCAACCATGACACAGAAAACTAAAGATAGAGTCACACGAACCCCACTAAAAGTCTACCTATCATGACACAGAAAATTAAAGATTGAGCAACACGAAACCCACTAAAAGTCTACCAACCATGACACAGAAAACTAAAGATTGAGTCACAGGAACCCCACTAAAAGTCTACCTACCATGACACAAAAAACTAAAGATTGAGCCACACGAATCCCACTAAAAGTCTACCAACCATGACAGAGAAAACTAAAAATTGAGCCACACGAACCCAACAAAAGTTTACCTACCATGAAACACAAAACTAAAGATTGAGCCACACGAACCTCACTAAAAGTCTACCAACCATGACTCAGAAAACTAAAGATAGAACCACACGAACCCCACTAAAAGTCTACCAACCATAACACAGAAAACTAAAGATTGAGCCACACGAACCCCACTAAAAGTCTACCAACCATGACTCAGAAAACTAAAGATAGAACCACACGAACCCCAGTAAAAGTCTACCAACCATGACACAGAAAACTAAAGATTGAGTCACAGGAACCCCACTAAAAGTCTACCTACCATGACACAGAAAACTAAAAATTGAGCCACACGAACCCAACAAAAGTCTACCTACCATGAAACACAAAACTAAAGATAGAACCACACGAACCCCACTAAAAGTCTACCAACCATAACACAGAAAACTAAAGATTGAACCACACGAACCCCACTAAATGTCTACCTACCATGACACAGAAATCTAAAGATTGAGCCAGACGAACCCCACTAAAAGTCTACCTACCATGACACAGAAATCTAAAGATTGAGCCACACGAACCCCACTAAAAGTCTACCAATCATGACACAGAAAACTAAAGATTGAACCACACGAACCTCACTAAAAGTCTATCAACCATGACACATAAAACTAAATATTGAGCCACACGAACCCCACTAAAAATCTACCAACCATGACACAAAACTAAAGATTGAGCCACACGAACCCCACTAAAAGTCTACCAACCATGACACAGAAAACTAAAGATCGAGCCACAAGAACCCAGCTAAAAGTCTACCTTCCATGACACAGAAACCTAAACATTGAGCCACACGAACCCCACTAAAAGTCTACCGACCATGACACAGAAAACTAGATTGAGCCACACGAACCTCACTAAAAATCTACCTACCATTACACAGAAAATTAACGATTGTGCCACACGAACCACACTAAAAGTCTACCAACCATGACACAGAAAACTAAAGATTGAGCCAAGCGAACCCCACTAAAAGTCTACCTACCATGACACAGAAAAATTAAGATTGAGCCACACGAACCCATGCACTAAAAGTCTACCAACCATGACACAGAAAACTAAAGATTGAGCCAAGCAAACCCTACTAAAATTCTACCTACCATGTCACAGAAATCTAAAGATTGAGCCACACGAACCCCACTAAAAGTCTACCAACCATGACACAGAAAACTAAAGATAGAGTCACACGAACCCCACTAAAAGTCTACCTATCATGACACAGAAAATTAAAGATTGAGCAACACGAAACCCACTAAAAGTCTACCAACCATGACACAGAAAACTAAAGATTGAGTCACAGGAACCCCACTAAAAGTCTACCTACCATGACACAAAAAACTAAAGATTGAGCCACACGAATCCCACTAAAAGTCTACCAACCATGACAGAGAAAACTAAAAATTGAGCCACACGAACCCAACAAAAGTTTACCTACCATGAAACACAAAACTAAAGATTGAGCCACACGAACCCCACTAAAAGTCAACCAATCATGACACAGAAAACTAAAGATTGAACCACACGAACCTCACTAAAAGTCTATCAACCATGACACATAAAACTAAATATTGAGCCACACGAACCCCACTAAAAATCTACCAACCATGACACAAAACTAAAGATTGAGCCACACGAACCCCACTAAAAGTCTACCAACCATGACACAGAAAACTAAAGATCGAGCCACAAGAACCCAGCTAAAAGTCTACCTTCCATGACACAGAAAGCTAAAGATTGAGCCACACGAACCCCACTAAAAGTCTACCGACCATGACACAGAAAACTAGATTGAGCCACACGAACCTCACTAAAAATCTACCTACCATTACACAGAAAATTAACGATTGTGCCACACGAACCACACTAAAAGTCTACCAACCATGACACAGAAAAATTAAGATTGAGCCACACGAACCCATGCAATAAAAGTCTACCAACCATGACACAGAAAACTAAAGATTGAGCCAAGCAAACCCCACTAAAATTCTACCTACCATGTCACAGAAATCTAAAGATTGAGCCACACGAACCCCACTAAAAGTCTACCAACCATGACACAGAAAACTAAAGATAGAGTCACACGAACCCCACTAAAAGTCTACCTATCATGACACAGAAAATTAAAGATTGAGCAACACGAAACCCACTAAAAGTCTACCAACCATGACACAGAAAACTAAAGATTGAGTCACAGGAACCCCACTAAAAGTCTACCTACCATGACACAAAAAACTAAAGATTGAGCCACACGAATCCCACTAAAAGTCTACCAACCATGACAGAGAAAACTAAAAATTGAGCCACACGAACCCAACAAAAGTTTACCTACCATGAAGCACAAAACTAAAGATTGAGCCACACGAACCCCACTAAAAGTCTACCAACCATTACTCAGAAAACTAAAGATAGAACCACACGAACCCCACTAAAAGTCTACCAACCATAACACAGAAAACTAAAGATTGAGCCACACGAACCCCACTAAAAGTCTACCAACCATGACTCAGAAAACTAAAGATAGAACCACACGAACCCCAGTAAAACTCTACCAACCATGACACAGAAAACTAAAGATTGAGTCACAGGAACCCCACTAAAAGTCTACCTACCATGACACAGAAAACTAAAAATTGAGCCACACGAACCCAACAAAAGTCTACCTACCATGAAACACAAAACTAAATATAGAACCACACGAACCCCACTAAAAGTCTACCAACCATAACACAGAAAACTAAAGATTGAGCCACACGAACCCCACTAAATGTCTACCTACCATGACACAGAAATCTAAAGATTGAGCCAGACGAACCCCACTAAAAGTCTACCTACCATGACACAGAAATCTAAAGATTGAGCCACACGAACCCCACTAAAAGTCTACCAATCATGACACAGAAAACTAAAGATTGAACCACACGAACCTCACTAAAAGTCTATCAACCATGACACATAAAACTAAAGATTGAGCCACACGAACCCCACTAAAAATCTACCAACCATGACACAAAACTAAAGATTGAGCCACACGAACCCCACTAAAAGTCTACCAACCATAGCACAGAAAACTAAAGATTGAGCCACACGAACCCCACTAAAAGTCTACCTTCCATGACACAGAAATCTAAACATTGAGCCACACGAACCCCACTAAAAGTCTACCAACCATGACACAGAAAACTAGATTGAGCCACACGAACCTCACTAAAAATCTACCTACCATGACACAGAAAACTAACGATTGTGCCACACGAACCCCACTAAAAGTCTACCAACCATGACACAGAAAACTAAAGATTGAGCCAAGCGAACCCCACTAAAAGTCTACCTACCATGACACAGAAATCTAAAGATTGAGCCACACGAACCCATGCACTAAAAGTCTACCAACCATGACACAGAAAACTAAAGATTGAGCTAAGCAACCCCCACTAAAAGTCTACCTACCATGACACAGAAATCTAAAGATTGAGCCACACGAAGCCCACTAAAAGTCTACCAACCATGACACAGAAAACTAAAAATTGAGCCACACGAACCCAACAAAAGTCTACCTACCATGAAACACAAAACTAAAGATTGAACCACACGAACCCCACTAAAAGTCTACCAACCATGACTCAGAAAACTAAAGATAGAACCACACGAACCCCACAAAAAGTCTACCAACCATAACACAGAAAACTAAAGATTGAGCCACACGAACCCCACTAAAAGTCTACCAACCATGACTCAGAAAATTAAAGATAGAACCACACGAACCCCACTAAAAGTCTACCAACCATGACACAGAAAACTAAAAATTGAGCTACACGAACCCAACAAAAGTCTACCTACCATGAAACACAAAACTAAAGATAGAACCCACACGAACCCCACTAAAAGTCTACCAACCATAACACAGAAAACTAAAGATTGAGCCACACGAACCCCACTAAAAGTCTACCTACCATGACACAGAAATCTAAAGATTGAGCCAGACGAACCCTTCTAAAAGTCTACCTACCATAACACAGAAATCTAAAGATTGAGCCACACGAACCCCACTAAACGTCTACCTACCATGACACAAAACTAAAGATTGAGCCACACGAACCCCCCTAAAAGTCCACCAATCATGACACATAAAACTAAAGATTGAGCCACACGAACCCCACTAAAAGTCTACCAACCATGACACAAAACTAAAGATTGAGCCACACGAACCCCACTAAAAGTCTACCAACCATGACACAGAAAACTAAAGATTGAACCACACGAACCCCGCTAAAAGTCTACCTTCCATGACACAGAAACCTAAACATTGAGCCACATGAACCCCACTAAAAGTCTACCAACCATGACACAGAAAACTAGATTGAGCCACACGAACCTCACTAAAAATCTACCTACCATTACACAGAAAACTAACGATTGTGCCACACGAACCCCACTAAAAGTCTACCAACCATGACACAGATAACTAAAGATTGAGCCAAGCAAACCCCACTAAAAGTCTACCTATCATGACACAGAAAACTAAACTAAAGATAGAGTCACACGAACCCAACAAAAGTCTACCTACCATGAAACACAAAACTATAGATTGAGCCACACGAACCCCACTAAAAGTCTACCAACCATGACTCAGAAAACTAAAGATAGAACCACACGAACCCCACTAAAAGTCTACCAACCATAACACAGAAAACTAAAGATTGAGCCTCACGAACCCCACTAAAAGTCTACCAACCATGACTCAGAAAACTAAAGATAGAACCACACGAACCCCACTAAAAGTCTACCAACCATGACACAGAAAACTAAAGATTGAGGCACACGAACCCCACTAAACGTCTACCTACCATGACACAAAACTAAAGATTGAGCCACACGAACCCCACTAAAAGTCTACCAATCATGACACAGAAAACTAAAGATTGAACCACACGAACCCCACTAAAAGTCTATCAACCATGACACATAAAACTAAATATTGAGCCACACGAACCCCACTAAAAATCTACCAACCATGACACAAAACTAAAGATTGAGCCACACGAACCCCACTAAAAGTCTACCAACCATAACACAGAAAACTAAAGATCGAGCCACACGAACCCAGCTAAAAGTCTACCTTCCATGACACTGAAACCTAAACATTGAGCCACACGAACCCCACTAAAAGTCTACCTACCATGACACAGAAAACTAGATTGAGCCACACGAACCTCACTAAAAATCTACCTACCATTACACAGAAAACTAACGATTGTGCCACACGATCCCCACTAAAAGTCTACCAACCATGACACAGAAAACTAAAGATTGAGCCAAGCGAACCCCACTAAAAGTATACCTACCATGACACAGAAAAATAAAGATTGAGCCACACGAACCCATGCACTAAAAGTCTACCAACCATGACACAGAAAACTAAAGATTGAGCCAAGCAAACCCCACTAAAATTCTACCTACCATGACACAGAAATCTAAAGATTGAGCCACACGAACCCCACTAAAAGTCTACCAACCATGACACAGAAAACTAAAGATAGAGTCACACCAACCCCACTAAAAGTCTACCTATCATGACACAGAAAATTAAAGATTGAGTCACAGGAACCCCACTAAAAGTCTACCTACCATGACACAAAAAACTAAAGATTGAGCCACACGAACCCAACTAAAAGTCTACCAACCATGACACAGAAAACTAAAAATTGAGCCACACGAACCCAACAAAGGTCTACCTACCATGAAACAGAAAACTAAAGATAGAACCACACGAACCCCACTAAAAGTCTACCAACCATAACACAGAAAACTAAAGATTGAGCAATACGAACCCCACTAAAAATCTACCTACCATGACACAGAAAACTAACGATTGTGCCACACCAACCCCACTAAAAGTCTACCAACCATGACACAGAAAACTAAAGATTGAGCCAAGCGAACCCCACTAAAAGTCTACCTACCATGACACAGAAAAATAAAGATTGAGCCACACGAACCCATGCACTAAAAGTCTACCAACCATGACACAGAAAACTAAAGATTGAGCTAAGCAACCCCCACTAAAATTCTACCTACCATGACACAGAAATCTAAATATTGAGCCACACGAAGCCCACTAAAAGTCTACCAACCATGACACAGAAAACTAAAAATTGAGCCACACGAACCCAACAAAAGTCTACCTACCATGAAACACAAAACTAAAGATTGAACCACACGAACCCCACTAAAAGTCTACCAACCATGAATCAGAAAACTAAAGATAGAACCACACGAACCCCACTAAAAGTCTACCAACCATAACACAGAAAACTAAAGATTGAGCCACACGAACCCCACTAAAAGTCTACCAACCATGACTCAGAAAATTAAAGATAGAACCACACGAACCCTACTAAAAGTCTACCAACCATGACACAGAAAACTAAAGATTGAGCCACACGAACCCCACTAAACGTCTACCTACCATGACACAAAACTAAAGATTGAGCCACACGAACCCCCCTAAAAGTCTACCAATCATGACACATAAAACTAAAGATTGAGCCACACGAACCCCACTAAAAGTCTACCAACCATGACACAAAACTAAAGATTGAGCCACACGAACCCCACTAAAAGTCTACCAACCATGACACAGAAAACTAAAGATTGAGCCACACGAACCCCGCTAAAAGTCTACCTTCCATGACACAGAAACCTAAACATTGAGCCACATGAACCCCACTAAAAGTCTACCAACCATGACACAGAAAACTAGATTGAGCCACACGAACCTCACTAAAAATCTACCTACCATTACACAGAAAACTAACGATTGTGCCACACGAACCCCACTAAAAGTCTACCAACCATGACACAGATAACTAAAGATTGAGCCAAGCAAACCCCACTAAAAGTCTACCTATCATGACACAGAAAACTAAACTAAAGATAGAGTCACACGAACCCCACTAAAAGTCTACCTATCATGACACAGAAAATTAAAGATTGAGCCACACGAACCCCACTAAAAGTCTACCAACCATGACACAGAAAACTAAAGATAGAGTCACACGAACCCCACTAAAAGTCTACCTATCATGACACAGAAAATTAAAGATTGAGCCACACGAACCCCACTAAAAGTCTACCAACCATGACACAAAAAACTAAAGATTGCGTCACAGGAACCCCACTAAAAGTCTACCTACCATGACACAAAAAACTAAAGATTGAGCCACACGAATCCCACTAAAAGTCTACCAACCATGACACAGAAAACTAAATATTGAGCCACACGAACCCAACAAAAGTCTACCTACCATGACTCAGAAAACTAAAGATAGAACCACACGAACCCCACTAAAAGTCTACCAACCATGACACAGAAAACTAAAGATTGAGCCTCACGAACCCCACTAAAAGTCTACCAACCATGACTCAGAAAACTAAAGATAGAACCACACGAACCCCACTAAAAGTCTACCAACCATGACACAGAAAACTAAAGATTGAGGCACACGAAACCCACTAAACGTCTACCTACCATGACACAAAACTAAAGATTGAGCCACACGAACCCCACTAAAAGTCTACCAATCATGACACAGAAAACTAAAGATTGAACCACACGAACCCCACTAAAAGTCTATCAACCATGACACATAAAACTAAATATTGAGCCACACGAACCCCAATAAAAATCTACCAACCATGACACAAAACTAAAGATTGAGCCACACGAACCCCACTAAAAGTCTACCAACCATAACACAGAAAACTAAAGATCGAGCCACACGAACCCAGCTAAAAGTATACCTTCCATGACACTGAAACCTAAACATTGAGCCACACGAACCCCACTAAAAGTCTACCTACCATGACACAGAAAACTAGATTGAGCCACACGAACCTCACTAAAAATCTACCTACCATTACACAGAAAACTAACGATTGTGCCAAACGATCCCCACTAAAAGTCTACCAACCATGACACAGAAAACTAAAGATTGAGCCAAGCGAACCCCACTAAAAGTATACCTACCATGACACAGAAAAATAAAGATTGAGCCACACGAACCCATGCACTAAAAGTCTACCAACCATGACACAGAAAACTAAAGATTGAGCCAAGCAAACCCCACTAAAATTCTACCTACCATGACACAGAAATCTAAAGATTGAGCCACACGAACCCCACTAAAAGTCTACCAACCATGACACAGAAAACTAAAGATAGAGTCACACGAACCCCACTAAAAGTCTACCTATCATGACACAGAAAATTAAAGATTGAGTCACAGGAACCCCACTAAAAGTCTACCTACCATGACACAAAAAACTAAAGATTGAGCCACACGAACCCAACTAAAAGTCTACCAACCATGACACAGAAAACTAAAAATTGAGCCACACGAACCCAACAAAAGTCTACCTACCATGAAACACAAAACTAAAGATAGAACCACACGAACCCCACTAAAAGTCTACCAACCATAACACAGAAAACTAAAGATTGAGCTAAGCAACCCCCACTAAAATTCTACCTACCATGACACAGAAATCTAAAGATTGAGCCACACGAAGCCCACTAAAAGTCTACCAACCATGACACAGAAAACTAAAAATTGAGCTACACGAACCCAACAAAAGTCTACCTACCATGAAACACAAAACTAAAGATTGAACCACACGAACCCCACTAAAAGTCTACCAACCATAACACAGAAAACTAAAGATTGAGCCACACGAACCCCACTAAAAGTCTACCAACCATGACTCAGAAAATTAAAGATAGAACCACACGAACCCTACTAAAAGTCTACCAACCATGACACAGAAAACTAAAGATTGAGTCACAGGAACCCCACTAAAAGTCTACCTACCATGACACAGAAAACTAAATATTGAGCCACACGAACCCCACTAAAAGTCTACCAACCATGACACAGAAAACTAAAAATTGAGCTACACGAACCCAACAAAAGTCTACCTACCATGAAACACAAAATTAAAGATAGAACCCACACGAACCCCACTAAAAGTCTACCAACCATAACACAGAAAACTAAAGATTGAGCCACACGAACCCCACTAAAAGACTACCTACCATGACGCAGAAATCTAAAGATTGAGCCAGACGAACCCTTCTAAAAGTCTACCTACCATAACACAGAAATCTAAAGATTGAGCCACACGAACCCCACTAAACGTCTACCTACCATGACACAAAACTAAAGATTGAGCCACACGAACCCCCCTAAAAGTCTACCAATCATGACACATAAAACTAAAGATTGAGCCACACGAACCCCACTAAAAGTCTACCAACCATGACACAAAACTAAAGATTGAGCCACACGAACCCCACTAAAAGTCTACCAACCATGACACAGAAAACTAAAGATTGAGCCACACGAACCCCGCTAAAAGTCTACCTTCCATGACACAGAAACCTAAACATTGAGCCACATGAACCCCACTAAAAGTCTACCAACCATGACACAGAAAACTAGATTGAGCCACACGAACCTCACTAAAAATCTACCTACCATTACACAGAAAACAAACGATTGTGCCACACGAACCCCACTAAAAGTCTACCAACCATGACACAGATAACTAAAGATTGAGCCAAGCAAACCCCACTAAAAGTCTACCTATCATGACACAGAAAACTAAACTAAAGATAGAGTCACACGAACCCCACTAAAAGTCTACCTATCATGACACAGAAAATTAAAGATTGAGCCACACGAACCCCACTAAAAGTCTACCAACCATGACACAGAAAACTAAAGATAGAGTCACACGAACCCCACTAAAAGTCTACCTATCATGACACAGAAAATTAAAGATTGAGCCACACGAACCCCACTAAAAGTCTACCAACCATGACACAAAAAATTAAGATTGCGTCACAGGAACCCCACTAAAAGTCTACCTACCATGACACAAAAAACTAAAGATTGAGCCACACGAATCCCACTAAAAGTCTACCAACCATGACACAGAAAACTAAATATTGAGCCACACGAACCCAACAAAAGTCTACCTACCATGAAACACAAAACTATAGATTGAGCCACACGAACCCCACTAAAAGTCTACCAACCATGACTCAGAAAACTAAAGATAGAACCACACGAACCCCACTAAAAGTCTACCAACCATAACACAGAAAACTAAAGATTGAGCCTCACCAACCCCACTAAAAGTCTACCAACCATGACTCAGAAAACTAAAGATAGAACCACACGAACCCCACTAAAAGTCTACCAACCATAACACAGAAAACTAAAGATTGAGCAATACGAACCCCACTAAAAATCTACCTACCATGACACAGAAAACTAACGATTGTGCCACACCAACCCCACTAAAAGTCTACCAACCATGACACAGAAAACTAAAGATTGAGCCAAACGAACCCCACTAAAAGTCTACCTACCATGACACAGAAAAATAAAGATTGAGCCACACGAACCCATGCACTAAAAGTCTACCAACCATGACACAGAAAACTAAAGATTGAGCTAAGCAACCCCCACTAAAATTCTACCTACCATGACACAGAAATCTAAAGATTGAGCCACACGAAGCCCACTAAAAGTCTACCAACCATGACACAGAAAACTAAAAATTGAGCCACACGAACCCAACAAAAGTCTACCTACCATGAAACACAAAACTAAAGATTGAACCACACGAACCCCACTAAAAGTCTACCAACCATGAATCAGAAAACTAAAGATAGAACCACACGAACCCCACTAAAAGTCTACCAACCATAACACAGAAAACTAAAGATTGAGCCACACGAACCCCACTAAAAGTCTACCAACCATGACTCAGAAAATTTAAGATAGAACCACACGAACCCTACTAAAAGTCTACCAACCATGACACAGAAAACTAAAGATTGAGCCACACGAACCCCACTAAACGTCTACCTACCATGACACAAAACTAAAGATTGAACAACACGAACCCCCCTAAAAGTCTACCAATCATGACACATAAAACTAAAGATAGAGCCACACGAACCCCACTAAAAGTCTACCAACCATGACACAAAACTAAAGATTGAGCCACACGAACCCCACTAAAAGTCTACCAACCATGACACAGAAAACTAAAGATTGAGCCACACGAACCCCGCTAAAAGTCTACCTTCCATGACACAGAAACCTAAACATTGAGCCACATGAACCCCACTAAAAGTCTACCAACCATGACACAGAAAACTAGATTGAGCCACACGAACCTCACTAAAAATCTACCTACCATTACACAGAAAACTAACGATTGTGCCACACGAACCCCACTAAAAGTCTACCAACCATGACACAGATAACTAAAGATTGAGCCAAGCAAACCCCACTAAAAGTCTACCTATCATGACACAGAAAACTAAACTAAAGATAGAGTCACACGAACCCCACTAAAAGTCTACCTATCATGACACAGAAAATTAAAGATTGAGCCACACGAACCCCACTAAAAGTCTACCAACCATGACACAGAAAACTAAAGATAGAGTCACACGAACCCCACTAAAAGTCTACCTATCATGACACAGAAAATTAAAGATTGAGCCACACGAACCCCACTAAAAGTCTACCAACCATGACACAAAAAACTAAAGATTGCGTCACAGGAACCCCACTAAAAGTCTACCTACCATGACACAAAAAACTAAAGATTGAGCCACACGAATCCCACTAAAAGTCTACCAACCATGACACAGAAAACTAAATATTGAGCCACACGAACCCAACAAAAGTCTACCTACCATGAAACACAAAACTATAGATTGAGCCACACGAACCCCACTAAAAGTCTACCAACCATGACTCAGAAAACTAAAGATAGAACCACACGAACCCCACTAAAAGTCTACCAACCATAACATAGAAAACTAAAGATTGAGCCTCACGAACCCCACTAAAAGTCTACCAACCATGACTCAGAAAACTAAAGATAGAACCACACGAACCCCACTAAAAGTCTACCAACCATAACACAGAAAACTAAAGATTGAGCAATACGAACCCCACTAAAAATCTACCTACCATGACACAGAAAACTAACGATTGTGCCACACCAACCCCACTAAAAGTCTACCAACCATGACACAGAAAACTAAAGATTGAGCCAAGCGAACCCCACTAAAAGTCTACCTACCATGACACAGAAAAATAAAGATTGAGCCACACGAACCCATGCACTAAAAGTCTACCAACCATGACACAGAAAACTAAAGATTGAGCTAAGCAACCCCCACTAAAATTCTACCTACCATGACACAGAAATCTAAAGATTGAGCCACACGAAGCCCACTAAATGTCTACCAACCATGACACAGAAAACTAAAAATTGAGCCACACGAACCCAACAAAAGTCTACCTACCATGAAACACAAAACTAAAGATTGAACCACACGAACCCCACTAAAAGTCTACCAACCATGAATCAGAAAACTAAAGATAGAACCACACGAACCCCACTAAAAGTCTACCAACCATAACACAGAAATCTAAAGATTGAGCCACACGAACCCCACTAAAAGTCTACCTACCATGACACAGAAATCTAAAGATTGAGCCACACGAACCCCACTAAACGTCTACCTACCATGACACAAATCTAAAGATTGAGCCACACGAACCCCACTAAAAGTCTACCAATCATGACACAGAAAACTAAAGATTGAACCACACGAACCCCACTAAAAGTCTATCAACCATGACACATAAAACTAAAGATTGAGCCACACGAACCCCACTAAAAATCTACCAACCATGACACAAAACTAAAGATTGAGCCACACGAACCCCACTAAAACTCTCCCAACCATGACACAGAAAACTAAAGATTGAGCCACACGAACCCCACTAAAAGTCTACCTTCCATGACACAGAAACCTAAACATTGAGCCACACGTACCCCACTAAAAGTCTACCAACTATGGAACAGAAAACTAGGTTGAGCCACACGAACCTCACTAAAAATCTACCTACCATTACACAGAAAACTAACGATTGTGCCACACGAACCCCACTAAAAGTCTACCAACCATGACACAGAAAACTAAAGATTGAGCTAAGCGAACCCCACTAAAAGTCTACCTACCATGACACAGAAAAATAAAGATTGAGCCACACGAACCCATGCACTAAAAGTCTACCAACCATGACACAGAAAACAAAAGATTGAGCTAAGCAACCCCCACTAAAATTCTACATACCATGACACAGAAATCTAAAGATTGAGCCACACGAAGCCCACTAAAAGTCTACCAACCATGACACAGAAAACTAAAAATTGAGCCACACGAACCCAACAAAAGTCTACCTACCATGAAACACAAAACTAAAGATTGAACCACACGAACCCCACTAAAAGTCTACCAACCATGACTCAGAAAACTAAAGATAGAACCACACGAACCCCACTAAAAGTCTACCAACCATAACACAGAAAACTAAAGATTGAGCCACACGAACCCCACTAAAGGTATACCAACCATGACTCAGAAAACTAAAAATAGAGTAACAGGAACCCCACTAAAAGTCTACCTACCATGACACAAAAAACTAAAGATTGAGCCACACGAACCCCACTAAAAGTCTACCAACCATGACACAGAAAACTAAAAATTGAGCTACACGAACCCAACAAAAGTCTACCTACCATGAAACACAAAACTAAAGATAGAACCCACACGAACCCCACTAAAAGTCTACCAACCATAACACAGAAAACTAAAGATTGAGCCACACGAACCCCACTAAAAGTCTACCTACCATGACACAGAAATCTAAAGATTGAGCCACACGAACCCCACTAAACGTCTACCTACCATGACACAAAACTAAAGATTGAGCCACACGAACCCCCCTAAAAGTCTACCAATCATGACACATAAAACTAAAGATTGAGCCACACGAACCCCACTAAAAATCTACCAACCATGACACAAAACTAAAGATTGAGCCACACGAACCCCACTAAAAGTCTACCAACCATGACACAGAAAACTAAAGATTGAGCCACACGAACCCCGCTAAAAGTCTACCTTCCATGACACAGAAACCTAAGCATTGAGCCACACGAACTCCCCAAAAAGTCTACCAACCATGACACCGAAAACTAGATTGAGCCACACGAATCTCACTAAAAATCTACCTACCATTACACAGAAAACTAACGATTGTGCCACACGAACCCCACTAAAAGTCTACCAACCATGACACAGATAACTAAAGATTGAGCCAAGCAAACCCCACTAAAAGTCTACCTATCATGACACAGAAAACTAAACTAAAGATAGAGTCACACGAACCCCACTAAAAGTCTACCTATCATGACACAGAAAATTAAAGATTGAGCCACACGAACCCCACTAAAAGTCTACCAACCATGACACAGAAAACTAAAGATAGAGTCACACGAACCCCACTAAAAGTCTACCTATCATGACACAGAAAATTAAAGATTGAGCCACACGAACCCCACTAAAAGTCTACCAACCATGACACAGAAAACTAAAGATTGAGTCACAGGAACCCCACTAAAAGTCTACCTACCATGACACAAAAAACTAAAGATTGAGCCACACGAATCCCACTAAAAGTCTACCAACCATGACACAGAAAACTAAATATTGAGTCACACGAACCCAACAAAAGTCTACCTACCATGAAACACAAAACTAAAGATTGAGCCACACGAACCCCACTAAAAGTCTACCAACCATGACTCAGAAAACTAAAGATAGAACCACACGAACCCCACTAAAAGTCTACCAACCATGACACAGAAAACAAAAGATTGAGTCACAGGAACCCCACTAAAAGTCTACCTACCATGACACAAAAAACTAAAGATTGAGCCAGACGAACCCCACTAAAAGTCTACCAACCATGACACAGAAAACTAAAAATTGAGCCAAACGAACCCAAGAAAAGTCTACCTACCATGAAACACAAAAGTAAAGATAGAACCACACGAACCCCACTAAAAGTCTACCAACCATAACACAGAAAACTAAAGATTGAGCCACACGAACCCCACTAAAAGTCTGCCTACCATGACACAGAAATCTAAAGATTGAGCCAGACGAACCCCAGTAAAAGTATACCTACCATGACACAGAAATCTAAAGATTGAGCCACACGAACTCCACTAAACGTCTACCTACCATGACACAAAACCAAAGATTGAGCCACACGAACCCCACTAAAAGTCTACCAATCATGACACAGAAAACTAAAGATTGAACCACACGAACCCCACTAAAAGTCTATCAACCATGACACATAAAACTAAAGATTGAGCCACACGAACCCCACTAAAATTCAACCTACCATGACACAGAAATCTAAAGATTGAGCCACACGAACCCCCCTAAAAGTCTACCAACCGTGACACAGAAAACTAAAAATTGAGCCACACGAACCCAACAAAAGTCTAGCTACCATGAAACACAAAACTAAAGATAGAACCACACGAACCCCACTAAAAGTCTACCAACCATAACACAGAAAACTAAAGATTGAGCCACACGAACCCTACTAAAAGTCTACCTACCATGACACAGAAATCTAAAGATTGAGCCAGACGAACCCCACTAAAAGTCTACCTACCATGACACAGAAATCTAAAGATTGAGCCACACGAATCCCACTAAAATTCTACCAACCATGACACAGAAAACTAAAAATTGAGCCACACGAACCCCACAAAAGTTTACCTACCATGAAACACAAAACTAAAGATTGAGCCACACGAACCCCACTAAAAGTCTACCAACCATGACACAGAAAACTAAAGATAGAACCACACGAACCCCACTAAAAGTCTACCAACAATGACACAGAAAACTAAAGATTGAGCCACACGAACCCCACTAAAAGTCTACCTACCATGACACAGAAATCTAAAGATTGAGCCAGGCGAACCCCACTAAAAGTCTACCTACAATGACACAGAAAACTAAAGATTGAACCACACGAACCCCCCTAAAATTCTACCTACCATGACACAGAAAACAAAAGATTGAACCACACGAACCCCACTAAATGTCTACCTACCATGACACAGAAAACTAAAGATTGAGCCACACGAACCCTACTAAAAGTCTACCTACCATGACACAGAAATCTAAAGATTGAGCCAGACGAACCCCACTAAAAGTCTACCTACCATGACACAGAAATCTAAAGATTGAGCCACACGAATCCCACTAAAAGTCTACCAACCATGATACAGAAAACTAAAAATTGAGCCACACGAACCCCACAAAAGTTTACCTACCATGAAACACAAAACTAAAGATTGAGCCACACGAACCCCACTAAAAGTCTACCAACCATGACACAGAAAACTAAAGATAGAACCACACGAACCCCACTAAAAGTCTACCAACAATGACACAGAAAACTAAAGATTGAGCCACACCAACCCCACTAAAAGTCTACCTACCATGACACAGAAATCTAAAGATTGAGCCAGGCGAACACCACTAAAAGTCTACCTACAATGACACAGAAAACTAAAGATTGAACCACACGAACCCCCCTAAAAGTCTACCTACCATGACACAGAAAACTAAAGATTGAGTCACAGGAACCCCACTAAAAGTCTATCTACCATGACACAAAAAACTAAAGATTGAGCCAGACGAACCCCACTAAAAGTCTACCAACCATGACACAGAAAACTAAAAATTGAGCCACACGAACCCAACAAAAGTCTACCTACCATGAAACACAAAACTAAAGATAGAACCACACGAACCCCACTAAAAGTCTACCAAACATAACACAGAAAACTAAAGATTGAGCCACACGAACCCCACTAAAAGTCTACCTACCATGACACAGAAATCTAAAGATTGAGCCAGACGAACCCCACTAAAAGTCTACCTACCATGACACAGAAATCTAAAGATTGAGCCACACGAACCCCACTAAAAGTCTACCAACCATAACACAGAAAACTAAAGATTGAGCCACACGAACCCCACTAAAGGTCTACCAACCATGACTCAGAAAACTAAAAATAGAGTAACAGGAACCCCACTAAAAGTCTACCTACCATGACACAAAAAACTAAAGATTGAGCCACACGAACCCCACTAAAAGTCTACCAACCATGACACAGAAAACTAAAAATTGAGCTACACGAACCCAACAAAAGTCTACCTACCATGAAACACAAAACTAAAGATAGAACCCACACGAACCCCACTAAAAGTCTACCAACCATAACACAGAAAACTAAAGATTGAGCCACACGAACCCCACTAAAAGTCTACCTACCATGACACAGAAATCTAAAGATTGAGCCACACGAACCCCACTAAACGTCTACCTACCATGACACAAAACTAAAGATTGAGCCACACGAACCCCCCTAAAAGTCTACCAATCATGACACATAAAACTAAAGATTGAGCCACACGAACCCCACTAAAAATCTACCAACCATGACACAAAACTAAAGATTGAGCCACACGAACCCCACTAAAAGTCTACCAACCATGACACAGAAAACTAAAGATTGAGCCACACGAACCCCGCTAAAAGTCTACCTTCCATGACACAGAAACCTAAGCATTGAGCCACACGAACTCCCCAAAAAGTCTACCAACCATGACACCGAAAACTAGATTGAGCCACACGAATCTCACTAAAAATCTACCTACCATTACACAGAAAACTAACGATTGTGCCACACGAACCCCACTAAAAGTCTACCAACCATGACACAGATAACTAAAGATTGAGCCAAGCAAACCCCACTAAAAGTCTACCTATCATGACACAGAAAACTAAACTAAAGATAGAGTCACACGAACCCCACTAAAAGTCTACCTATCATGACACAGAAAATTAAAGATTGAGCCACACGAACCCCACTAAAAGTCTACCAACCATGACACAGAAAACTAAAGATAGAGTCACACGAACCCCACTAAAAGTCTACCTATCATGACACAGAAAATTAAAGATTGAGCCACACGAACCCCACTAAAAGTCTACCAACCATGACACAGAAAACTAAAGATTGAGTCACAGGAACCCCACTAAAAGTCTACCTACCATGACACAAAAAACTAAAGATTGAGCCACACGAATCCCACTAAAAGTCTACCAACCATGACACAGAAAACTAAATATTGAGCCACACGAACCCAACAAAAGTCTACCTACCATGAAACACAAAACTAAAGATTGAGCCACACGAACCCCACTAAAAGTCTACCAACCATGACTCAGAAAACTAAAGATAGAACCACACGAACCCCACTAAAAGTCTACCAACCATGACACAGAAAACAAAAGATTGAGTCACAGGAACCCCACTAAAAGTCTACCTACCATGACACAAAAAACTAAAGATTGAGCCAGACGAACCCCACTAAAAGTCTACCAACCATGACACAGAAAACTAAAAATTGAGCCAAACGAACCCAAGAAAAGTCTACCTACCATGAAACACAAAAGTAAAGATAGAACCACACGAACCCCACTAAAAGTCTACCAACCATAACACAGAAAACTAAAGATTGAGCCACACGAACCCCACTAAAAGTCTGCCTACCATGACACAGAAATCTAAAGATTGAGCCAGACGAACCCCAGTAAAAGTATACCTACCATGACACAGAAATCTAAAGATTGAGCCACACGAACTCCACTAAACGTCTACCTACCATGACACAAAACCAAAGATTGAGCCACACGAACCCCACTAAAAGTCTACCAATCATGACACAGAAAACTAAAGATTGAACCACACGAACCCCACTAAAAGTCTATCAACCATGACACATAAAACTAAAGATTGAGCCACACGAACCCCACTAAAATTCAACCTACCATGACACAGAAATCTAAAGATTGAGCCACACGAACCCCCCTAAAAGTCTACCAACCGTGACACAGAAAACTAAAAATTGAGCCACACGAACCCAACAAAAGTCTAGCTACCATGAAACACAAAACTAAAGATAGAACCACACGAACCCCACTAAAAGTCTACCAACCATAACACAGAAAACTAAAGATTGAGCCACACGAACCCTACTAAAAGTCTACCTACCATGACACAGAAATCTAAAGATTGAGCCAGACGAACCCCACTAAAAGTCTACCTACCATGACACAGAAATCTAAAGATTGAGCCACACGAATCCCACTAAAATTCTACCAACCATGACACAGAAAACTAAAAATTGAGCCACACGAACCCCACAAAAGTTTACCTACCATGAAACACAAAACTAAAGATTGAGCCACACGAACCCCACTAAAAGTCTACCAACCATGACACAGAAAACTAAAGATAGAACCACACGAACCCCACTAAAAGTCTACCAACAATGACACAGAAAACTAAAGATTGAGCCACACCAACCCCACTAAAAGTCTACCTACCATGACACAGAAATCTAAAGATTGAGCCAGGCGAACCCCACTAAAAGTCTACCTACAATGACACAGAAAACTAAAGATTGAACCACACGAACCCCCCTAAAATTCTACCTACCATGACACAGAAAACAAAAGATTGAACCACACGAACCCCACTAAATGTCTACCTACCATGACACAGAAAACTAAAGATTGAGCCACACGAACCCTACTAAAAGTCTACCTACCATGACACAGAAATCTAAAGATTGAGCCAGACGAACCCCACTAAAAGTCTACCTACCATGACACAGAAATCTAAAGATTGAGCCACACGAATCCCACTAAAAGTCTACCAACCATGATACAGAAAACTAAAAATTGAGCCACACGAACCCCACAAAAGTTTACCTACCATGAAACACAAAACTAAAGATTGAGCCACACGAACCCCACTAAAAGTCTACCAACCATGACACAGAAAACTAAAGATAGAACCACACGAACCCCACTAAAAGTCTACCAACAATGACACAGAAAACTAAAGATTGAGCCACACCAACCCCACTAAAAGTCTACCTACCATGACACAGAAATCTAAAGATTGAGCCAGGCGAACACCACTAAAAGTTTACCTACAATGACACAGAAAACTAAAGATTGAACCACACGAACCCCCCTAAAAGTCTACCTACCATGACACAGAAAACTAAAGATTGAGTCACAGGAACCCCACTAAAAGTCTATCTACCATGACACAAAAAACTAAAGATTGAGCCAGACGAACCCCACTAAAAGTCTACCAACCATGACACAGAAAACTAAAAATTGAGCCACACGAACCCAACAAAAGTCTACCTACCATGAAACACAAAACTAAAGATAGAACCACACGAACCCCACTAAAAGTCTACCAAACATAACACAGAAAACTAAAGATTGAGCCACACGAACCCCACTAAAAGTCTACCTACCATGACACAGAAATCTAAAGATTGAGCCAGACGAACCCCACTAAAAGTCTACCTACCATGACACAGAAATCTAAAGATTGAGCCACACGAACCCCACTAAAAGTCTACCTATCATGACACAGAAAACTAAAGATTGAGCCACACGAACCCCACTAAAAGTCTACCTATCATGACACAGAAAACTAAAAATTGAGCCACACGAACCCAACAAAAGTCTAGCCACCATGAAACACAAAACTAAAGTTAGAACCACACGAACCCCACTAAAAGTCTACCAACCATAACACAGAAAACTAAAGATTGAGCCACACGAACCCTACTAAAATTCTACCTACCATGGCACAGAAATCTAAAGATTGAGCCAGACGAACCCCACTAAACGTCTACCTACCATGAAACACAAAACTAAAGATTGAGCCACACGAACCCCACTAAAAGTCTACCAACCATGACACAGAAAACTAAAGATAGAACCACACGAACCCCACTAAAAGTCTACCAACCATGACACAGAAAACTAAAGATTGAGCCACACGAACCCCACTAAAAGTCTACCTACCATGACACAGAAATCTAAAGATTGAGCCAGGCGAACCCCACTAAAAGTCTACCTACCATGACACAGAAAATTAAAGATTGAACCACACGAACCCCACTAAAAGTCTACCTACCATGACACAGAAAACTAAAGATGGAGCCACACGAACCCCACTAAAAGTCTACCTATCATGACACAGAAACCTAAACATTGAGCCACACGAACCCCACTAAAAGTCTACCAACCATGACACAGAAAACTAGATTGAGCCACACGAACCTCACTAAAAATCTACCTACCATTACACAGAAAACTAACGATTGTGCCACACGAACCCCACTAAAAGTCTACCAACCATGACACAGAAAACTAAAGATTGAGCCAAGCGAACCCCACTAAAAGTCTACCTACCATGACACAGAAAAATAAAGATTGAGCCACACGAACCCATGCACTAAAAGTCTACCAACCATGACACAGAAAACTAAAGATTGAGCCAAGCGAACCCCACTAAAAGTCTACCTACCATGACACAGAAAAATAAAGATTGAGCCACACGAACCCATGCACTAAAAGTCTACCAACCATGACACAGAAAACTAAAGATTGAGCCAATCAAACCCCACTAAAATTCCACCTACCATGACACAGAAATCTGAAGATTGAGCCACACGAACCCCACTAAAAGTCTACCAACCATGACACAGAAAACTAAAGATAGAGTCACACGAACCCCACTAAAAGTCTACCTATCATGACACAGAAAATTAAAGATTGAGCCACACGAACCCCCCTAAAATTATACCAACCATGACACAGAAAACTAAAGATTGAGTCACAGGAACCCCACTAAAAGTCTACCTACCATGACACAAAAAACTAAAGATTGAGCCACACGAACCCCACTAAAAGTCTACCTACCATGACACAGAAAACTAAAGATGGAGCCACACGAACCCCACTAAAAGTCTACCTATCATGACACAGAAACCTAAACATTGAGCCACACGAACCCCACTAAAAGTCTACCAACCATGACACAGAAAACTAGATTGAGCCACACGAACCTCACTAAAAATCTACCTACCATTACACAGAAAACTAACGATTGTGCCACACGAACCCCACTAAAAGTCTACCAACCATGACACAGAAAACTAAAGATTGAGCCAAGCGAACCCCCCTAAAAGTCTACCAACCATGACTCAGAAAACTAAAGATAGAACCACACGAACCCCACTAAAAGTCTACCAACCATGACACAGAAAACTAAAGATAGAGCCACATGAACCCCACTAAAAGTCTACCTATCATGACACAGAAAATTAAAGATTGAGCCACACGAACCCCACTAAAAGTCTACCAACCATGACACAGAAAACTAAAAATTGAGCCACACGAACCCAACAAAAGTCTAGCTACCATGAAACACAAAACTAAAGATAGAACCACACGAACCCCACTAAAAGTCTACCAACCATAACACAGAAAAATAAAGATTGAGCCACACGAACCCTACTAAAAGTCTACCTACCATGACACAGAAATCTAAAGATTGAGCCAGACGAACCCCACTAAAAGTCTACCTACCATGACACAGAAATCTAAAGATTGAGCCACACGAACCCCACTAAAAGTCTACCAACCATGACTCAGAAAATTAAAGATAGAACCACACGAACCCCACTAAAAGTCTACCAACCATGACACAGAAAACTAAAAATAGAGTAACAGGAACCCCACTAAAAGTCTACCTACCATGACACAAAAAACTAAAGATGGAGCCACACGAACCCCACTAAAAGTCTACCAACCATGACACAGAAAACTAAAAATTGAGCTACGCGAACCCAACAAAAGTCTACCTACCATGAAACACAAAACTAAAGATAGAACCCACACGAACCCCACTAAAAGTCTACCAACCATAACACAGAAAACTAAAGATTGAGCCACACGAACCCCCCTAAAAGTCTACCTACCATGACACAGAAATCTAAAGATTGAGCCACACGAACCCCACTAAACGTCTACCTACCATGACACAAAACTAAAGATTGAGCCACACGAACCCCGCTAAAAGTCTACCAATCATGACACATAAAACTAAAGATTGAGCCACACGAACCCCACTAAAAATCTACCAACCATGACACAAAACTAAAGATTGAGCCACACGAACCCCACTAAAAGTTTACCAACCATGACACAGAAAACTAAAGATTGAGCCACACGAACCCCGCTAAAAGTCTACCTTCCATGACACAGAAACCTAAGCATTGAGCCACACGAACCCCCCAAAAAGTCTACCAACCATGACACAGAAAACTAGATTGAGCCACACGAACCTCACTAAAAATCTACCTACCATTACACAGAAAACTAACGATTGTGCCACACGAACCCCACTAAAAGTCTACCAACCATGACACAGATAACTAAAGATTGAGCCAAGCAAACCCCACTAAAAGTCTACCTATCATGACACAGAAAACTAAACTAAAGATAGAGTCACACGAACCCCACTAAAAGTCTACCTATCATGACACAGAAAATTAAAGATTGAGCCACACGAACCCCACTAAAAGTCTACCAACCATGACACAGAAAACTAAAGATAGAGTCACACGAACCCCACTAAAAGTCTACCTATCATGACACAGAAAATTAAAGATTGAGCCACACGAACCCCACTAAAAGTCTACCAACCATGACACAGAAAACTAAAGATTGAGTCACAGGAACCCCACTAAAAGTCTACCTACCATGACACAAAAAACTAAAGATTGAGCCACACGAATCCCACTAAAAGTCTACCAACCATGACACAGAAAACTAAATATTGAGCCACACGAACCCAACAAAAGTCTACCTACCATGAAACACAAAACTATAGATTGAGCCACACGAACCCCACTAAAAGTCTACCAACCATGACTCAGAAAACTAAAGATAGAACCACACGAACCCCACTAAAAGTCTACCAACCATGACACAGAAAACTAAAGATTGAGTCACAGGAACCCCACTAAAAGTCTACCTACCATGACACAAAAAACTAAAGATTGAGCCAGACGAACCCCACTAAAAGTCTACCAACCATGACACAGAAAACTAAAAATTGAGCCAAACGAACCCAAGAAAAGTCTACCTACCATGAAACACAAAAGTAAAGATAGAACCACACGAACCCCACTAAAAGTCTACCAACCATAACACAGAAAACTAAAGATTGAGCCACACGAACCCCACTAAAAGTCTGCCTACCATGACACAGAAATCTAAAGATTGAGCCAGACGAACCCCAGTAAAAGTATACCTACCATGACACAGAAATCTAAAGATTGAGCCACACGAACTCCACTAAACGTCTACCTACCATGACACAAAACCAAAGATTGAGCCACACGAACCCCACTAAAAGTCTACCAATCATGACACAGAAAACTAAAGATTGAACCACACGAACCCCACTAAAAGTCTATCAACCATGACACATAAAACTAAAGATTGAGCCACACGAACCCCACTAAAATTCAACCTACCATGACACAGAAATCTAAAGATTGAGCCACACGAACCCCACTAAAAGTCTACCAACCATGACACAGAGAACTAAAGATAGAGCCACACGAACCCCACTTAAAGTCTACCTATCATGACACAGAAAATTAAAGATTGAGCCACACGAACCCCCCTAAAAGTCTACCAACCGTGACACAGAAAACTAAAAATTGAGCCACACGAACCCAACAAAAGTCTAGCTACCATGAAACACAAAACTAAAGATAGAACCACACGAACCCCACTAAAAGTCTACCAACCATAGCACAGAAAACTAAAGATTGAGCCACACGAACCCTACTAAAAGTCTACCTACCATGACACAGAAATCTAAAGATTGAGCCAGACGAACCCCACTAAAAGTCTACCTACCATGACACAGAAATCTAAAGATTGAGCCACACGAATCCCACTAAAAGTCTACCAACCATGATACAGAAAACTAAAAATTGAGCCACACGAACCCCACAAAAGTTTACCTACCATGAAACACAAAACTAAAGATTGAGCCACACGAACCCCACTAAAAGTCTACCAACCATGACACAGAAAACTAAAGATAGAACCACACGAACCCCACTAAAAGTTTACCAACAATGACACAGAAAACTAAAGATTGAGCCACACCAACCCCACTAAAAGTCTACCTACCATGACACAGAAATCTAAAGATTGAGCCAGGCGAACCCCACTAAAAGTCTACCTACAATGACACAGAAAACTAAAGATTGAACCACACGAACCCCCCTAAAAGTCTACCTACCATGACACAGAAAACTAAAGATTGAGTCACAGGAACCCCACTAAAAATCTATCTACCATGACACAAAAAACTAAAGATTGAGCCAGACGAACCCCACTAAAAGTCTACCAACCATGACACAGAAAACTAAAAATTGAGCCACACGAACCCAACAAAAGTCTACCTACCATGAAACACAAAACTAAAGATAGAACCACACGAACCCCACTAAAAGTCTACCAAACATAACACAGAAAACTAAAGATTGAGGCACACGAACCCCACTAAAAGTCTACCTACCATGACACAGAAATCTAAAGATTGAGCCAGACGAACCCCACTAAAAGTCTACCTACCATGACACAGAAATCTAAAGATTGAGCCACACGAACCCCACTAAAAGTCTACCAACCATGACACAGAAAACTAAAGATAGAGCCACACGAACCCCACTAAAAGTCTACCTATCATGACACAGAAAACTAAAAATTGAGCCACACGAACCCAACAAAAGTCTAGCTACCATGAAACACAAAACTAAAGTTAGAACCACACGAACCCCACTAAAAGTCTACCAACCATAACACAGAAAACTAAAGATTGAGCCACACGAACCCTACTAAAATTCTACCTACCATGGCACAGAAATCTAAAGATTGAGCCAGACGAACCCCACTAAACGTCTACCTACCATGAAACACAAAACTAAAGATTGAGCCACACGAACCCCACTAAAAGTCTACCAACCATGACACAGAAAACTAAAGATAGAACCACACGAACCCCACTAAAAGTCTACCAACCATGACACAGAAAACTAAAGATTGAGCCACACGAACCCCACTAAAAGTCTACCTACCATGACACAGAAATCTAAAGATTGAGCCAGGCGAACCCCACTAAAAGTCTACCTACCATGACACAGAAAATTAAAGATTGAACCACACGAACCCCACTAAAAGTCTACCTACCATGACACAGAAAACTAAAGATGGAGCCACACGAACCCCACTAAAAGTCTACCTATCATGACACAGAAACCTAAACATTGAGCCACACGAACCCCACTAAAAGTATACCAACCATGACACAGAAAACTAGATTGAGCCACACGAACCTCACTAAAAATCTACCTACCATTACACAGAAAACTAACGATTGTGCCACACGAACCCCACTAAAAGTCTACCAACCATGACACAGAAAACTAAAGATTGAGCCAAGCGAACCCCACTAAAAGTCTACCTACCATGACACAGAAAAATAAAGATTGAGCCACACGAACCCATGCACTAAAAGTCTACCAACCATGACACAGAAAACTAAAGATTGAGCCAAGCGAACCCCACTAAAAGTCTACCTACCATGACACAGAAAAATAAAGATTGAGCCACACGAACCCATGCACTAAAAGTCTACCAACCATGACACAGAAAACTAAAGATTGAGCCAAGCAAACCCCACTAAAATTCCACCTACCATGACACAGAAATCTAAAGATTGAGCCACACGAACCCCACTAAAAGTCTACCAACCATGACACAGAAAACTAAAGATAGAGTCACACGAACCCCACTAAAAGTCTACCTATCATGACACAGAAAATTAAAGATTGAGCCACACGAACCCCCCTAAAATTATACCAACCATGACACAGAAAACTAAAGATTGAGTCACAGGAACCCCACTAAAAGTCTACCTACCATGACACAAAAAACTAAAGATTGAGCCACACGAACCCCACTAAAAGTCTACCTACCATGACACAGAAAACTAAAGATGGAGCCACACGAACCCCACTAAAAATCTACCTATCATGACACAGAAACCTAAACATTGAGCCACACGAACCCCACTAAAAGTCTACCAACCATGACACAGAAAACTAGATTGAGCCACACGAACCTCACTAAAAATCTACCTACCATTACACAGAAAACTAACGATTGTGCCACACGAACCCCACTAAAAGTCTACCAACCATGACACAGAAAACTAAAGATTGAGCCAAGCGAACCCCACTAAAAGTCTACCTACCATGACACAGAAAAATAAAGATTGAGCCACACGAACCCATGCACTAAAAGTCTACCAACCATGACACAGAAATCTAAAGATTGAGCCAGACGAACCCCACTAAAAGTATACCTACCATGAAACACAAAACTAAAGATTGAGCCACACGAACCCCACTAAAAGTCTACCAACCATGACACAGAAAACTAAAGATATAACCACACGAACCCCACTAAAAGTCTACCAACCATAACACAGAAAACTAAAGATTGAGCCACACGAACCCCACTAAAAGTCTACCTACCATGACACAGAAATCTAAAGATTGAGCCAGGCGAACCCCACTAAAAGTCTACCTACCATGACACAGAAAATTAAAGATTGAACCACACGAACCCCACTAAAAGTCTACCTACCATGACACAGAAAACTAAAGATGGAGCCACACGAACCCCACTAAAAGTCTACCTATCATGACACAGAAACCTAAACATTGAGCCACACGAACCCCACTAAAAGTATACCAACCATGACACAGAAAACTAGATTGAGCCACACGAACCTCACTAAAAATCTACCTACCATTACACAGAAAACTAACGATTGTGCCACACGAACCCCACTAAAAGTCTACCAACCATGACACAGAAATCTAAAGATTGAGCCACACGAACCCCACTAAAAGTCTACCAACCATGACACAGAAAACTAAAGATAGAGTCACACGAACCCCACTAAAAGTCTACCTATCATGACACAGAAAATTAAAGATTGAGCCACACGAACCCCCCTAAAATTCTACCAACCATGAAACAGAAAACTAAAGATTGAGTCACAGGAACCCCACTAAAAGTCTACATACCATGACACAAAAAACTAAAGATTGAGCCACACGAATCCCACTAAAAGTCTACCAACCATGACACAGAAAACTAAATATTGAGCCACACGAACCCAACAAAAGTCTACCTACCTTGAAACACAAAACTAAAGATTGAGCCACACAAACCCCACTAAAAGTCTACCAACCATAACACAGAAAACTAAAGATTGAGCCACACGAACCCCACTAAAATTCTACCTACCATGACACAGAAAACTAAAGATTGAGCCACACGAACCCCACTAAAATTCTACCTACCATGACACAGAAAACTAAAGATTGAGTCACAGGAACCCCACTAAAAGTCTACCTACCATGACACAAAAAACTAAAGATTGAGCCAGACGAACCCCACTAAAAGTCTACCAACCATGACACAGAAAACTAAAAATTGAGCCACACGAACCCAACAAAAGTCTACCTACCATGAAACACAAAACTAAAAATAGAACCACATGAACCTCACTAAAAGTCTACCAACCATAACACAGAAAACTAAAGATTGAGCCACACGAACCCCACTAAAAGTCTACCTACCATGACACAGAAATCTAAAGATTGAACCAGACGAAACCCACTAAAAGTCTACCTACCATGACACAGAAAACTAAAGATTGAGCCACACGAACTCCACTAAACGTCTACCTACCATGACCCAAAATAAAGATTGAGCCACACGAACCCCACTAAAAGTCTACCTACCATGACACAGAAAACTAAAGATTTAGCCAGACGAACCCAACTAAAAGTCTACCTACCATGACACAGAAATCTAAAGATTGAGCCACACGAATCCCACTAAAAGTCTACCAACCATGACACAGAAAACTAAAAATTGAGCCACACGAACCCCACAAAAGTTTACCTACCATGAAACACAAAACTAAAGATTGAGCCACACGAACCCCACTAAAAGTCTACCAACCATGACACAGAAAACTAAAGATTGAGCCAAGCGAACCCCACTAAAAGTCTACCTACCATGACACAGAAAAATAAAGATTGAGCCACACGAACCCATGCACTAAAAGTCTACCAACCATGACACAGAAAACTAAAGATTGAGCCAAGCGAACCCCACTAAAAGTCTACCTACCATGACACAGAAAAATAAAGATTGAGCCACACGAACCCATGCACTAAAAGTCTACCAACCATGACACAGAAAACTAAAGATTGAGCCAAGCAAACCCCACTAAAATTCCACCTACCATGACACAGAAATCTAAAGATTGAGCCACACGAACCCCACTAAAAGTCTACCAACCATGACACAGAAAACTAAAGATAGAGTCACACGAACCCCACTAAAAGTCTACCTATCATGACACAGAAAATTAAAGATTGAGCCACACGAACCCCCCTAAAATTATACCAACCATGACACAGAAAACTAAAGATTGAGTCACAGGAACCCCACTAAAAGTCTACCTACCATGACACAAAAAACTAGAGATTGAGCCACACGAACCCCACTAAAAGTCTACCTACCATGACACAGAAAACTAAAGATGGAGCCACACGAACCCCACTAAAAGTCTACCTATCATGACACAGAAACCTAAACATTGAGCCACACGAACCCCACTAAAAGTCTACCAACCATGACACAGAAAACTAGATTGAGCCACACGAACCTCACTAAAAATCTACCTACCATTACACAGAAAACTAACGATTGTGCCACACGAACCCCACTAAAAGTCTACCAACCATGACACAGAAAACTAAAGATTGAGCCAAGCGAACCCCACTAAAAGTCTACCTACCATGACACAGAAAAATAAAGATTGAGCCACACGAACCCATGCACTAAAAGTCTACCAACCATGACACAGAAATCTAAAGATTGAGCCAGACGAACCCCACTAAAAGTATACCTACCATGAAACACAAAACTAAAGATTGAGCCACACGAACCCCACTAAAAGTCTACCAACCATGACACAGAAAACTAAAGATAGAACCACACGAACCCCACTAAAAGTCTACCAACCATAACACAGAAAACTAAAGATTGAGCCACACGAACCCCACTAAAAGTCTACCTACCATGACACAGAAATCTAAAGATTGAGCCAGGCGAACCCCACTAAAAGTCTACCTACCATGACACAGAAAATTAAAGATTGAACCACACGAACCCCACTAAAAGTCTACCTACCATGACACAGAAAACTAAAGATGGAGCCACACGAACCCCACTAAAAGTCTACCTATCATGACACAGAAACCTAAACATTGAGCCACACGAACCCCACTAAAAGTATACCAATCATGACACAGAAAACTAGATTGAGCCACACGAACCTCACTAAAAATCTACCTACCATTACACAGAAAACTAACGATTGTGCCACACGAACCCCACTAAAAGTCTACCAACCATGACACAGAAATCTAAAGATTGAGCCACACGAACCCCACTAAAAGTCTACCAACCATGACACAGAAAACTAAAGATAGAGTCACACGAACCCCACTAAAAGTCTACCTATCATGACACAGAAAATTAAAGATTGAGCCACACGAACCCCCCTAAAATTATACCAACCATGACACAGAAAACTAAAGATTGAGTCACAGGAACCCCACTAAAAGTCTACCTACCATGACACAAAAAACTAAAGATTGAGCCACACGAACCCCACTAAAAGTCTACCTACCATGACACAGAAAACTAAAGATGGAGCCACACGAACCCCACTAAAAGTCTACCTATCATGACACAGAAACCTAAACATTGAGCCACACGAACCCCACTAAAAGTCTACCAACCATGACACAGAAAACTAGATTGAGCCACACGAACCTCACTAAAAATCTACCTACCATTACACAGAAAACTAACGATTGTGCCACACGAACCCCACTAAAAGTCTACCAACCATGACACAGAAAACTAAAGATTGAGCCAAGCGAACCCCACTAAAAGTCTACCTACCATGACACAGAAAAATAAAGATTGAGCCACACGAACCCATGCACTAAAAGTCTACCAACCATGACACAGAAATCTAAAGATTGAGCCAGACGAACCCCACTAAAAGTATACCTACCATGAAACACAAAACTAAAGATTGAGCCACACGAACCCCACTAAAAGTCTACCAACCATGACACAGAAAACTAAAGATAGAACCACACGAACCCCACTAAAAGTCTACCAACCATAACACAGAAAACTAAAGATTGAGCCACACGAACCCCACTAAAAGTCTACCTACCATGACACAGAAATCAAAAGATTGAGCCAGGCGAACCCCACTAAAAGTCTACCTACCATGACACAGAAAATTAAAGATTGAACCACCCGAACCCCACTAAAAGTCTACCTACCATGACACAGAAAACTAAAGATGGAGCCACACGAACCCCACTAAAAGTCTACCTATCATGACACAGAAACCTAAACATTGAGCCACACGAACCCCACTAAAAGTATACCAACCATGACACAGAAAACTAGATTGAGCCACACGAACCTCACTAAAAATCTACCTACCATTACACAGAAAACTAACGATTGTGCCACACGAACCCCACTAAAAGTCTACCAACCATGACACAGATATCTAAAGATTGAGCCACACGAACCCCACTAAAAGTCTACCAACCATGACACAGAAAACTAAAGATAGAGTCACACGAACCCCACTAAATGTCTACCTATCATGACACAGAAAATTAAAGATTGAGCCACACGAACCCCCCTAAAATTCTACCAACCATGAAACAGAAAACTAAAGATTGAGTCACAGGAACCCCACTAAAAGTCTACCTACCATGACACAAAAAACTAAAGATTGAGCCACACGAATCCCACTAAAAGTCTACCAACCATGACACAGAAAACTAAATATTGAGCCACACGAACCCAACAAAAGTCTACCTACCTTGAAACACAAAACTAAAGATTGAGCCACACAAACCCCACTAAAAGTCTACCAACCATAACACAGAAAACTAAAGATTGAGCCACACGAACCCCACTAAAATTCTACCTACCATGACACAGAAAACTAAAGATTGAGCCACACGAACCCCACTAAAATTCTACCTACCATGACACAGAAAACTAAAGATTGAGTCACAGGAACCCCACTAAAAGTCTACCTACCATGACACAAAAAACTAAAGATTGAGCCAGACGAACCCCACTAAAAGTCTACCAACCATGACACAGAAAACTAAAAATTGAGCCACACGAACCCAACAAAAGTCTACCTACCATGAAACACAAAACTAAAAATAGAACCACATGAACCTCACTAAAAGTCTACAAACCATAACACAGAAAACTAAAGATTGAGCCACACGAACCCCACTAAAAGTCTACCTACCATGACACAGAAATCTAAAGATTGAACCAGACGAACCCCACTAAAAGTCTACCTACCATGACACAGAAAACTAAAGATTGAGCCACACGAACTCCACTAAACGTCTACCTACCATGACCCAAAATAAAGATTGAGCCACACGAACCCCACTAAAAGTCTACCAATCATGACACAGAAAACTAAAGATTTAGCGAGACGAACCCAACTAAAAGTCTACCTACCATGACACAGAAATCTAAAGATTGAGCCACACGAATCCCACTAAAAGTCTACCAACCATGACACAGAAAACTAAAAATTGAGCCACACGAACCCCACAAAAGTTTTCCTACCATGAAACACAAAACTAAAGATTGAGCCACACGAACCCCACTAAAAGTCTACCAACCATGACACAGAAAACTAAAGATTGAGCCAAGCGAACCCCACTAAAAGTCTACCTACCATGACACAGAAAAATAAAGATTGAGCCACACGAACCCATGCACTAAAAGTCTACCAACCATGACACAGAAAACTAAAGATTGAGCCAAGCGAACCCCACTAAAAGTCTACCTACCATGACACAGAAAAATAAAGATTGAGCCACACGAACCCATGCACTAAAAGTCTACCAACCATGACACAGAAAACTAAAGATTGAGCCAAGCAAACCCCACTAAAATTCCACCTACCATGACACAGAAATCTAAAGATTGAGCCACACGAACCCCACTAAAAGTCTACCAACCATGACACAGAAAACTAAAGATAGAGTCACACGAACCCCACTAAAAGTCTACCTATCATGACACAGAAAATTAAAGATTGAGCCACACGAACCCCCCTAAAATTATACCAACCATGACACAGAAAACTAAAGATTGAGTCACAGGAACCCCACTAAAAGTCTACCTACCATGACACAAAAAACTAAAGATTGAGCCACACGAACCCCACTAAAAGTCTACCTACCATGACACAGAAAACTAAAGATGGAGCCACACGAACCCCACTAAAAGTCTACCTATCATGACACAGAAACCTAAACATTGAGCCACACGAACCCCACTAAAAGTCTACCAACCATGACACAGAAAACTAGATTGAGCCACACGAACCTCACTAAAAATCTACCTACCATTACACAGAAAACTAACGATTGTGCCACACGAACCCCACTAAAAGTCTACCAACCATGACACAGAAAACTAAAGATTGAGCCAAGCGAACCCCACTAAAAGTCTACCTACCATGACACAGAAAAATAAAGATTGAGCCACACGAACCCATGCACTAAAAGTCTACCAACCATGACACAGAAATCTAAAGATTGAGCCAGACGAACCCCACTAAAAGTATACCTACCATGAAACACAAAACTAAAGATTGAGCCACACGAACCCCACTAAAAGTCTACCAACCATGACACAGAAAACTAAAGATAGAACCACACGAACCCCACTAAAAGTCTACCAACCATAACACAGAAAACTAAAGATTGAGCCACACGAACCCCACTAAAAGTCTACCTACCATGACACAGAAATCTAAAGATTGAGCCAGGCGAACCCCACTAAAAGTCTACCTACCATGACACAGAAAATTAAAGATTGAACCTCACGAACCCCACTAAAAGTCTACCTACCATGACACAGAAAACTAAAGATGGAGCCACACGAACCCCACTAAAAGTCTACCTATCATGACACAGAAACCTAAACATTGAGCCACACGAACCCCACTAAAAGTATACCAACCATGACACAGAAAACTAGATTGAGCCACACGAACCTCACTAAAAATCTACCTACCATTACACAGAAAACTAACGATTGTGCCACACGAACCCCACTAAAAGTCTACCAACCATGACACAGAAATCTAAAGATTGAGCCACACGAACCCCACTAAAAGTCTACCAACCATGACACAGAAAACTAAAGATAGAGTCACACGAACCCCACTAAAAGTCTACCTATCATGACACAGAAAATTAAAGATTGAGCCACACGAACCCCCCTAAAATTCTACCAACCATGAAACAGAAAACTAAAGATTGAGTCACAGGAACCCCACTAAAAGTCTACCTACCATGACACAAAAAACTAAAGATTGAGCCACACGAATCCCACTAAAAGTCTACCAACCATGACACAGAAAACTAAATATTGAGCCACACGAACCCAACAAAAGTCTACCTACCTTGAAACACAAAACTAAAGATTGAGCCACACAAACCCCAATAAAAGTCTACCAACCATAACACAGAAAACTAAAGATTGAGCCACACGAACCCCACTAAAATTCTACCTACCATGACACAGAAAACTAAAGATTGAGCCACACGAACCCCACTAAAATTCTACCTACCATGACACAGAAAACTAAAGATTGAGTCACAGGAACCCCACTAAAAGTCTACCTACCATGACACAAAAAACTAAAGATTGAGCCAGACGAACCCCACTATAAGTCTACCAACCATGACACAGAAAACTAAAAATTGAGCCACACGAACCCAACAAAAGTCTACCTACCATGAAACACAAAACTAAAAATAGAACCACATGAACCTCACTAAAAGTCTACCAACCATAACACAGAAAACTAAAGATTGAGCCACACGAACCCCACTAAAAGTCTACCTACCATGACACAGAAATCTAAAGATTGAACCAGACGAAACCCACTAAAAGTCTACCTACCATGACACAGAAAACTAAAGATTGAGCCACACGAACTCCACTAAACGTCTACCTACCATGACCCAAAATAAAGATTGAGCCACACGAACCCCACTAAAAGTCTACCAATCATGACACAGAAAACTAAAGATTTAGCCAGACGAACCCAACTAAAAGTCTACCTACCATGACACAGAAATCTAAAGATTGAGCCACACGAATCCCACTAAAAGTCTACCAACCATGACACAGAAAACTAAAAATTGAGCCACACGAACCCCACAAAAGTTTACCTACCATGAAACACAAAACTAAAGATTGAGCCACACGAACCCCACTAAAAGTCTACCAAACATGACACAGAAAACTAAAGATAGAACCACACGAACCCCACTAAAAGTCTACCAACCATGACACAGAAAACTAAAGATTGAGCCACACGAACCCCACTAAAAGTCTACCTACCATGACACAGAAATCTAAAGATAGAGCCAGGCGAACCCCACTAAAAGTCTACCTACCATGACACCGAAAACTAAAGATTGAGCCACACGAACCCCACTAAAAGTCTACCAACCATAACACAGAAAACTAAAGATTGAGCCACACGAACCCCACTAAAAGTCTACCAACCATGACTCAGAAAACTAAAGATAGAACCACACGGACCCCAGTAAAAGTCTACCAACCATGACACAGAAAACTAAAGATTGAGTCACAGGAACCCCACTAAAAGTCTACCTACCATGACACAGAAAACTAAAAATTGAGCCACACGAACCCAACAAAAGTCTACCTACCATGAAACACAAAACTAAAGATAGAACCACACGAACCCCACTAAAAGTCTACCAACAATAACACAGAAAACTAAAGATAGAACTACACGAACCCCAGTAAAAGTCTACCAACCATGACACAGAAAACTAAAGATTGAGTCACAGGAACCCCACTAAAGGTCTACCTACCATGACACAAAAAAGTAAAGATTGAGCCACACGAACCCAACTAAAAGTCTACCAACCATGACACAGAAAACTAAAAATTGAGCCACAGGAACCGAACAAAAGTCTACCTACCATGAAACACAAAACTAAGGATAGAACCACACGAACCCCACTAAAAGTCTACCAACCATAACACAGAAAACTAAAGATTGAGCCACACGAACCCCACTAAAAGTCTACCTACCATGACACAGAAATCTAAAGATTGAGCCACACAAACCCCACTAAAAGTCTACCTACCATGACACAGAAATCTAAAGATTGAGCCACACGAACCCCACTAAACGTCTACCTACCATGACACAAATCTAAAGATTGAGCCACACGAACCCCACTAAAAGTCTACCAATCATGACACAGAAAACTAAAGATTGAACCACACGAACCCCACTAAAAGTCTATCAACCATGACACATAAAACTAAAGATTGAGCCACACGAACCCCACTAAAAATCTACCAACCATGACACAAAACTAAAGATTGAGCCACACGAACCCCACTAAAAGTCTACCAACCATGACACAGAAAACTAAAGATTGAGCCACACGAACCCCACTAAAAGTCTACCTTCCATGACACAGAAACCTAAACATTGAGCCACACGTACCCCACTAAAAGTCTACCAACCATGGAACAGAAAACTAGATTGAGCCACACGAACCTCACTAAAAATCTACCTACCATTACACAGAAAACTAACGATTGTGCCACACGAACCCCACTAAAAGTCTACCAACCATGACACAGAAAACTAAAGATTGAGCTAAGCGAACCCCACTAAAAGTCTACCTACCATGACACAGAAAAATAAAGATTGAGCCACACGAACCCATGCACTAAAAGTCTACCAACCATGACACAGAAAACAAAAGATTGAGGTAAGCAACCCCCACTAAAATTCTACCTACCATGACACAGAAATCTAAAGATTGAGCCACACGAAGCCCACTAAAAGTCTACCAACCATGACACAGAAAACAAAAAATTGAGCCACACGAACCCAACAAAAGTCTACCTACCATGAAACACAAAACTAAAGATTGAACCACACGAACCCCACTAAAAGTCTACCAACCATGACTCAGAAAACTAAAGATAGAACCACACGAACCCCACTAAAAGTCTACCAACCATAACACAGAAAACTAAAGATTGAGCCACACGAACCCCACTAAAAGTCTACCAACCATGACACAGAAAATTAAAGATAGAACCACACGAACCCCACTAAAAGTCTACCAACCATGACACAGAAAACTAAAAATAGATTAACAGGAACCCCACTAAAAGTCTACCTACCATGACACAAAAAACTAAAGATTGAGCCACACGAACCCCACTAAAAGTCTACCAACCATGACACAGAAAACTAAAAATTGAGCTACACGAACCCAACAAAAGTCTACCTACCATGAAACACAAAACTAAAGATAGAACCCACACGAACCCCACTAAATGTCTACCAACCATAACACAGAAAACTAAAGATTGAGCCACACGAACCCCACTAAAAGTCTACCTACCATGACACAGAAATCTAAAGATTGAGCCACACGAACCCCACTAAACGTCTACCTACCATGACACAAAACTAAAGATTGAGCCACACGAACCCCCCTAAAAGTCTACCAATCATGACACATAAAACTAAAGATTGAGCCACACGAACCCCACTAAAAATCTACCAACCATGACACAAAACTAAAGATTGAGCCACACGAACCCCACTAAAAGTCTACCAACCATGACACAGAAAACTAAAGATTGAGCCACACGAACCCCGCTAAAAGTCTACCTTCCATGACACAGAAACCTAAGCATTGAGCCACACGAACCCCCCAAAAAGTCTACCAACCATGACACAGAAACCTAGATTGAGCCACACGAACCTCACTAAAAATCTACCTACCATTACACAGAAAACTAACGATTGTGCCACACGAACCCCACTAAAAGTCTACCAACCATGACACAGATAACTAAAGATTGAGCCAAGCAAACCCCACTAAAAGTCTACCTATCATGACACAGAAAACTAAACTAAAGATAGAGTCACACGAACCCCACTAAAAGTCTACCTATCATGACACAGAAAATTAAAGATTGAGCCACACGAACCCCACTAAAAGTCTACCAACCATGACACAGAAAACTAAAGATAGAGTCACACGAACCCCACTAAAAGTCTACCTAGCATGACACAGAAAATTAAAGATTGAGCCACACGAACCCCACTAAAAGTCTACCAACCATGACACAGAAAACTAAAGATTGAGTCACAGGAACCCCACTAAAAGTCTACTTACCATGACACAAAAAACTAAAGATTGAGTCACACGTATCCCACTAAAAGTCTACCAACAATGACACAGAAAGCTAAATATTGAGCCACACGAACCCAACAAAAGTCTACCTACCATGAAACACAAAACTATAGATTGAGCCACACGAACCCCACTAAAAGTCTACCAACCATGACTCAGAAAACTAAATATAGAACCACACGAACCCCACTAAAAGTCTACCAACCATGACACAGAAAACTAAAGATTGAGTCACAGGAACCCCACTAAAAGTCTACCTACCATGACACAAAAAACTAAAGATTGAGCCAGACGAACCCCACTAAAAGTCTACCAACCATGACACAGAAAACTAAAAATTGAGCCAAACGAACCCAAGAAAAGTCTACCTACCATGAAACACAAAACTAAAGATAGAACCACACGAACCCCACTAAAAGTCTACCAACCATAACACAGAAAACTAAAGATTGAGCCACACGAACCCCACTAAAAGTCTGCCTACCATGACACAGAAATCTAAAGATTGAGCCAGACGAACCCCAGTAAAAGTCTACCTACCATGACACAGAAATCTAAAGATTGAGCCACACGAACTCCACTAAACGTCTACCTACCATGACACAAAACCAAAGATTGAGCCACACGAACCCCACTAAAAGTCTACCAATCATGACACAGAAAACTAAAGATTGAACCACACGAACCCCACTAAAAGTCTATCAACCATGACACATAAAACTAAAGATTGAGCCACACGAACCCCACTAAAATTCAACCTACCATGACACAGAAATCTAAAGATTGAGCCACACGAACCCCACTAAAAGTCTACCAACCATGACACAGAGAACTAAAGATAGAGCCACACGAACCCCACTTAAAGTCTACCTATCATGACACAGAAAATTAAAGATTGAGCCACACGAACCCCCCTAAAAGTCTACCAACCGTGACACAGAAAACTAAAAATTGAGCCACACGAACCCAACAAAAGTCTAGCTACCATGAAACACAAAACTAAAGATAGAACCACACGAAACCTACTAAAAGTCTACCAACCATAACACAGAAAACTAAAGATTGAGCCACACGAACCCTACTAAAAGTCTACCTACCATGACACAGAAATCTAAAGATTGAGCCAGACGAACCCCACTAAAAGTCTACCTACCATGACACAGAAATCTAAAGATTGAGCCACACGAATCCCACTAAAAGTCTACCAACCATGACACAGAAAACTAAAAATTGAGCCAAACGAACCCAACAAAAGTTTACCTACCATGAAACACAAAACTAAAGATTGAGCCACACGAACCCCACTAAAAGTCTACCAACCATGACACAGAAAACTAAAGATAGAACCACACGAACCCCACTAAAAGTCTACCAACAATGACACAGAAAACTAAAGATTGAGCCACACCAACCCCACTAAAAGTCTACCTACCATGACACAGAAATCTAAAGATTGAGCCAGGCGAACCCCACTAAAAGTCTACCTACAATGACACAGAAAACTAAAGATTGAACCACACGAACCCCCCTAAAATTCTACCTACCATGACACAGAAAACAAAAGATTGAACCACACGAACCCCACTAAATGTCTACCTACCATGACACAGAAAACTAAAGATTGAGCCACACGAACCCTACTAAAAGTCTACCTACCATGACACAGAAATCTAAAGATTGAGCCACACGAATCCCACTAAAAGTCTACCAACCATGACACAGAAAACTGAAAATTGAGCCACACGAACCCCACAAAAGTTTACCTACCATGAAACACAAAACTAAAGATTGAGCCACACGAACCCCACTAAAAGTCTACCAACCATGACACAGAAAACTAAAGATAGAACCACACGAACCCCACTAAAAGTCTACCAACAATGACACAGAAAACTAAAGATTGAGCCACACCAACCCCACTAAAAGACTACCTACCATGACACAGAAATCTAAAGATTGAGCCAGGCGAACCCCATTAAAAGTCTACCTACAATGACACAGAAAACTAAAGATTGAACCACACGAACCCCCCTAAAAGTCTACCTACCATGACACAGAAAACAAAAGATTGAACCACACGAACCCCACTAAAAGTCTACCTACCATGACACAGAAATCTAAAGATTGAGCCAGGCGAACCCCACTAAAAGTATACCTACAATGACACAGAAAACTAAAGATTGAACCACACGAACCCCCCTAAAAGTCTACCTACCATGACACAGAAATCTAAAGATTGAGCCAGACGAACCCCACTAAAAGTATACCAACCATGACACAGAAAACTAAAAATTGAGCCACACGAACCCAACAAAAGTCTACCTACCATGAAACACAAAACTAAAGATAGAACCACACGAACCCCACTAAAAGTCTACCAAACATAACACAGAAACCTAAAGATTGAGCCACACGAACCCCACTAAAAGTCTACCTACCATGACACAGAAATCTAAAGATTGAGCCAGACGAACCCCACTAAAAGTCTACCTACCATGAAACACAAAACTAAAGATTGAGCCACACGAACCCCACTAAAAGTCTACCAACCATGACACAGAAAACTAAAGATAGAACCACACGAACCCCACTAAAAGTCTACCAACCATGACACAGAAAACTAAAGATTGAGCCACACGAACCCCACTAAAAGTCTACCTACCATGACACAGAAATCTAAAGATTGAGCCAGGCGAACCCCACTAAAAGTCTACCTACCATGACACAGAAAATTAAAGATTGAACCACACGAACCCCACTAAAAGTCTACCTACCATGACACAGAAAACTAAAGATGGAGCCACACGAACCCCACTAAAAGTCTACCTATCATGACACAGAAACCTAAACATTGAGCCACACGAACCCCACTAAAAGTATACCAACCATGACACAGAAAACTAGATTGAGCCACACGAACCTCACTAAAAATCTACCTACCATTACACAGAAAACTAACGATTGTGCCACACGAACCCCACTAAAAGTCTACCAACCATGACACAGAAAACTAAAGATTGAGCCAAGCGAACCCCACTAAAAGTCTACCTACCATGACACAGAAAAATAAAGATTGAGCCACACGAACCCATGCACTAAAAGTCTACCAACCATGACACAGAAAACTAAAGATTGAGCCAAGCGAACCCCACTAAAAGTCTACCTACCATGACACAGAAAAATAAAGATTGAGCCACACGAACCCATGCACTAAAAGTCTACCAACTATGACACAGAAAACTAAAGATTGAGCCAAGCGAACCCCACTAAAAGTCTACCTACCATGACACAGAAATCTAAAGATTGAGCCACACGAATCCCACTAAAAGTCTACCAACCATGACACAGAAAACTAAAAATTGAGCCACACGAACCCCACAAAAGTTTACCTACCATGAAACACAAAACTAACGATTGAGCCACACGAACCCCACTAAAAGTCTACCAACAATGACACAGAAAACTAAAGATAGAACCACACGAACCCCACTAAAAGTCTACCAACAATGACACAGAAAACTAAAGATTGAGCCACACCAACCCCACTAAAAGTCTACCTACCATGACACAGAAATCTAAAGATTGAGCCAGGCGAACCCCACTAAAAGTCTACCTACAATGACACAGAAAACTAAAGATTGAACCACACGAACCCCCCTAAAATTCTACCTACCATGACACAGAAAACAAAAGATTGAACCACACGAACCCCACTAAATGTCTACCTACCATGACACAGAAAACAAAAGATTGAGCCACACGAACCCTACTAAAAGTCTACCTACCATGACACAGAAATCTAAAGATTGAGCCAGACGAACCCCACTAAAAGTCTACCTACCATGACACAGAAATCTAAAGATTGAGCCACACGAATCCCACTAAAAGTCTACCAACCATGACACAGAAAACTAAAAATTGAGCCACACGAACCCCACAAAAGTTTACCTACCATGAAACACAAAACTAAAGATTGAGCCACATGAACCCCACTAAAAGTCTACCAACCATGACACAGAAAACTAAAGATAGAACCACACGAACCCCACTAAAAGTCTACCAACAATGACACAGAAAACTAAAGATTGAGCCACACCAACCCCACTAAAAGTCTACCTACCATGACACAGAAATCTAAAGATTGAGCCAGGCGAACCCCACTAAAAGTCTACCTACAATGACACAGAAAACTAAAGATTGAACCACACGAACCCCCCTAAAAGTCTACCTACCATGACACAGAAAACAAAAGATTGAACCACACGAACCCCACTAAAAGTCTACCTACCATGACACAGAAATCTAAAGATTGAGCCAGGCGAACCCCACTAAAATTCTACCTACAATGACACAGAAAACTAAAGATTGAACCCCACGAACCCCCCGAAAAGTCTACCTACCATGACACAGAAAACTAAAGATTGAGTCACAGGAACCCCACTAAAAGTCTATCTAACATGACACAAAAAACTAAAGATTGAGCCAGACGAACCCCACTAAAATTCTACCAACCATGACACAGAAAACTAAAAATTGAGCCACACGAACCCAACAAAAGTCTACCTACCATGAAACACAAAACTAAAGATAGAACCACACGAACCCCACTAAAAGTCTACCAAACATAACACAGAAAACTAAAGATTGAGCCACACGAACCCCACTAAAAGTCTACCTACCATGACACAGAAATCTAAAGATTGAGCCAGACGAACCCCACTAAAAGTCTACCTACCATGACACAGAAATCTAAAGATTGAGCCACACGAACCCCACTAAAAGTCTACCAACCATGACACAGAAAACTAAAGATAGAGCCACACGAACCCCACTAAAAGTCTACCTATCATGACACAGAAAACTAAAAATTGAGCCACACGAACCCAACAAAAGTCTAGCTACCATGAAACACAAAACTAAAGTTAGAACCACACGAACCCCACTAAAAGTCTACCAACCATAACACAGAAAACTAAAGATTGAGCCACACGAACCCTACTAAAATTCTACCTACCATGGCACAGAAATCTAAAGATTGAGCCAGACGAACCCCACTAAAAGTCTACCTACCATGAAACACAAAACTAAAGATTGAGCCACACGAACCCCACTAAAAGTCTACCAACCATGACACAGAAAACTAAAGATAGAACCACACGAACCCCACTAAAAGTCTACCAACCATGACACAGAAAACTAAAGATTGAGCCACACGAACCCCACTAAAAGTCTACCTACCATGACACAGAAATCTAAAGATTGAGCCAGGCGAACCCCACTAAAAGTCTACCTACCATGACACAGAAAATTAAAGATTGAACCACACGAACCCCACTAAAAGTATACCTACCATGACACAGAAAACTAAAGATGGAGCCACACGAACCCCACTAAAAGTCTACCTATCATGACACAGAAACCTAAACATTGAGCCACACGAACCCCACTAAAAGTATACCAACCATGACACAGAAAACTAGATTGAGCCACACGAACCTCACTAAAAATCTACCTACCATTACACAGAAAACTAACGATTGTGCCACACGAACCCCACTAAAAGTCTACCAACCATGACACAGAAAACTAAAGATTGAGCCAAGCGAACCCCACTAAAAGTCTACCTACCATGACACAGAAAAATAAAGATTGAGCCACACGAACCCATGCACTAAAAGTCTACCAACCATGACACAGAAAACTAAAGATTGAGCCAAGCGAACCCCACTAAAAGTCTACCTACCATGACACAGAAAAATAAAGATTGAGCCACACGAACCCATGCACTAAAAGTCTACCAACCATGACACAGAAAACTAAAGATTGAGCCAAGCAAGCCCCACTAAAATTCCACCTACCATGACACAGAAATCTAAAGATTGAGCCACACGAACCCCACTAAAAGTCTACCAACCATGACACAGAAAACTAAAGATAGAGTCACACGAACCCCACTAAAAGTCTACCTATCATGACACAGAAAATTAAAGATTGAGCCACACGAACCCCCCTAAAATTCTACCAACCATGACACAGAAAACTTAAGATTGAGTCACAGGAACCCCACTAAAAGTCTACCTACCATGACACAAAAAACTAAAGATTGAGCCACACGAACCCCACTAAAAGTCTACCTACCATGACACAGAAAACTAAAGATGGAGCCACACGAACCCCACTAAAAGTCTACCTATCATGACACAGAAACCTAAACATTGAGCCACACGAACCCCACTAAAAGTCTACCAACCATGACACAGAAAACTAGATTGAGCCACACGAACCTCACTAAAAATCTACCTACCATTACACAGAAAACTAACGATTGTGCCACACGAACCCCACTAAAATTCTACCAACCATGACACAGAAAACTAAAGATTGAGCCAAGCGAACCCCACTAAAAGTCTACTTACCATGACACAGAAAAATAAAGATTGAGCCACACGAACCCATGCACTAAAAGTCTACCAACCATGACACAGAAATCTAAAGATTGAGCCAGACGAACCCCACTAAAAGTATACCTACCATGAAACACAAAACTAAAGATTGAGCCACACGAACCCCACTAAAAGTCTACCAACCATGACACAGAAAACTAAAGATAGAACCACACGAACCCCACTAAAAGTCTACCTATCATGACACAGAAAACTAAAAATTGAGCCACACGAACCCAACAAAAGTCTACCTATCATGAAACACAAAACTAAAGTTAGAACCACACGTACCCCACTAAAAGTCTACCAACCATAACACAGAAAACTAAAGATTGAGCCACACGAACCCTACTAAAATTCTACCTACCATGGCACAGAAATCTAAAGATTGAGCCAGACGAACCCCACTAAAAGTCTACCTACCATGAAACACAAAACTAAAGATTGAGCCACACGAACCCCACTAAAAGTCTACCAACCATGACACAGAAAACTAAAGATAGAACCACACGAACCCCACTAAAAGTCTACCAACCATGACACAGAAAACTAAAGATTGAGCCACACGAACCCCACTAAAAGTCTACCTACCATGACACAGAAATCTAAAGATTGAGCCAGGCGAACCCCACTAAAAGTCTACCTACCATGACACAGAAAATTAAAGATTGAACCACACGAACCCCACTAAAAGTCTACCTACCATGACACAGAAAACTAAAGATGGAGCCACACGAACCCCACTAAAAGTCTACCTATCATGACACAGAAACCTAAACATTGACCCACACGAACCCCACTAAAAGTATACCAACCATGACACAGAAAACTAGATTGAGCCACACGAACCTCACTAAAAATCTACCTACCATTACACAGAAAACTAACGATTGTGCCACACGAACCCCACTAAAAGTCTACCAACCATGACACAGAAAACTAAAGATTGAGCCAAGCGAACCCCACTAAAAGTCTACCTACCATGACACAGAAAAATAAAGATTGAGCCACACGAACCCATGCACTAAAAGTCTACCAACCATGACACAGAAAACTAAAGATTGAGCCAAGCGAACCCCACTAAAAGTCTACCTACCATGACACAGAAAAATAAAGATTGAGCCACACGAACCCATGCACTAAAAGTCTACCAACCATGACAGAGAAAACTAAAGATTGAGCCAAGCGAACCCCACTAAAAGTCTACCTACCATGACACAGAAATCTAAAGATTGAGCCACACGAATCCCACTAAAAGTCTACCAACCATGACACAGAAAACTAAAAATTGAGCCACACGAACCCCACAAAAGTTTACCTACCATGAAACACAAAACTAAAGATTGAGCCACACGAACCCCACTAAAAGTCTACCAACCATGACACAGAAAACTAAAGATAGAACCACACGAACCCCACTAAAAGTCTACCAACAATGACACAGAAAACTAAAGATTGAGCCACACCAACCCCACTAAAAGTCTACCTACCATGACACAGAAATCTAAAGATTGAGCCAGGCGAACCCCACTAAAAGTCTACCAACAATGACACAGAAAACTAAAGATTGAACCACACGAACCCCCCTAAAATTCTACCTACCATGACACAGAAAACAAAAGATTGAACCACACGAACCCCACTAAATGTCTACCTACCATGACACAGAAAACAAAAGATTGAGCCACACGAACCCTACTAAAAGTCTACCTACCATGACACAGAAATCTAAAGATTGAGCCAGACGAACCCCACTAAAAGTCTACCTACCATGACACAGAAATCTAAAGATTGAGCCACACGAATCCCACTAAAAGTCTACCAACCATGACACAGAAAACTAAAAATTGAGCCACACGAACCCCACAAAAGTTTACCTACCATGAAACACAAAACTAAAGATTGAGCCACATGAACCCCACTAAAAGTCTACCAACCATGACACAGAAAACTAAAGATAGAACCACACGAACCCCACTAAAAGTCTACCAACAATGACACAGAAAACTAAAGATTGAGCCACACCAACCCCACTAAAAGTCTACCTACCATGACACAGAAATCTAAAGATTGAGCCAGGCGAACCCCACTAAAAGTCTACCTACAATGACACAGAAAACTAAAGATTGAACCACACGAACCCCCCTAAAAGTCTACCTACCATGACACAGAAAACAAAAGATTGAACCACACGAACCCCACTAAAAGTCTACCTACCATGACACAGAAATCTAAAGATTGAGCCAGGCGAACCCCACTAAAAGTCTACCTACAATGACACAGAAAACTAAAGATTGAACCACACGAACCCCCCTAAAAGTCTACCTACCATGACACAGAAAACTAAAGATTGAGTCACAGGAACCCCACTAAAAGTCTATCTACCATGACACAAAAAACTAAAGATTGAGCCAGACGAACCCCACTAAAAGTCTACCAACCATGACACAGAAAACTAAAAATTGAGCCACACGAACCCAACAAAAGTCTACCTACCATGAAACACAAAACTAAAGATAGAACTACACGAACCCCACTAAAAGTCTACCAAACATAACACAGAAAACTAAAGATTGAGCCACACGAACCCCACTAAAAGTCTACCTACCATAACACAGAAATCTAAAGATTGAGCCAGACGAACCCCACTAAAAGTCTACCTACCATGACACAGAAATCTAAAGATTGAGCCACACGAACCCCACTAAAAGTCTACCAACCATGACACAGAAAACTAAAGATAGAGCCACACGAACCCCACTAAAAGTCTACCTATCATGACACTGAAAACTAAAAATTGAGCCACACGAACCCAACAAAAGTCTAGCTACCATGAAACACAAAACTAAAGTTAGAACCACACGAACCCCACTAAAAGTCTACCAACCATAACACAGAAAACTAAAGATTGAACCACACGAACCCCCCTAAAAGTCTACCTACCATGACACAGAAAACTAAAGATTGAGCCAGACGAACCCCACTAAAAGTCTACCTACCATGAAACACAAAACTAAAGATTGAGCCACACGAACCCCACTAAAAGTCTACCAACCATGACACAGAAAACTAAAGATAGAACCACACGAACCCCACTAAAAGTCTACCAACCATGACACAGAAAACTAAAGATTGAGCCACACGAACCCCACTAAAAGTCTACCTACCATGACACAGATATCTAAAGATTGAGCCAGACGAACCCCACTAAAAGTCTACCTACCCTGACACAGAAAATTAAAGATTGAACCACACGAACCCCACTAAAAGTATACCTACCATGACACAGAAAACTAAAGATGGAGCCACACGAACCCCACTAAAAGTCTACCTATCATGACACAGAAACCTAAACATTGAGCCACACGAACCCCACTAAAAGTATAATCAACCATGACACAGAAAACTAGATTGAGCCACACGAACCTCACTAAAAATCTACCTACCATTACACAGAAAACTAACGATTGTGCCACACGAACCCCACTAAAAGTCTACCAACCATGACACAGAAAACTAAAGATTGAGCCAAGCGAACCCCACTAAAAGTCTACCTACCATGACACAGAAAAATAAAGATTGAGCCACACGAACCCATGCACTAAAAGTCTACCAACCATGACACAGAAAACTAAAGATTGAGCCAAGCGAACCCCACTAAAAGTCTACCTACCATGACACAGAAAAATAAAGATTGAGCCACACGAACCCATGCACTAAAAGTCTACCAACCATGACACAGAAAACTAAAGATTGAGCCAAGCAAGCCCCACTAAAATTCCACCTACCATGACACAGAAATCTAAAGATTGAGCCACACGAACCCCACTAAAAGTCTACCAACCATGACACAGAAAACTAAAGATAGAGTCACACGAACCCCACTAAAAGTCTACCTACCATGACACAGAAAATTAAAGATTGAGCCACACGAACCCCCCTAAAATTCTACCAACCATGACACAGAAAACTAAAGATTGAGTCACAGGAACCCCACTAAAAGTCTACCTACCATGACACAAAAAACTAAAGATTGAGTCACACGAACCCCACTAAAAGTCTACCTACCATGACACAGAAAACTAAAGATGGAGCCACACGAACCCCACTAAAAGTCTACCTATCATGACACAGAAACCTAAACATTGAGCCACACGAACCCCACTAAAAGTCTACCAACCATGACACAGAAAACTAGATTGAGCCACACGAACCTCACTAAAAATCTACCTACCATTACACAGAAAACTAACGATTGTGCCACACGAACCCCACTAAAAGTCTACCAACCATGACACAGAAAACTAAAGATTGAGCCAAGCGAACCCCACTAAAAGTCTACTTACCATGACACAGAAAAATAAAGATTGAGCCACACGAACCCATGCACTAAAAGTCTACCAACCATGACACAGAAATCTAAAGATTGAGCCAGACGAACCCCACTAAAAGTATACCTACCATGAAACACAAAACTAAAGATTGAGCCACACGAACCCCACTAAAAGTCTACCAACCATGACACAGAAAACTAAAGATAGAACCACACGAACCCCACTAAAAGTCTACCAACCATAACACAGAAAACTAAAGATTGGGCCACACGAACCCCACTAAAAGTCTACCTACCATGACACAGAAATCTAAAGATTGAGCCAGGCGAACCCCACTAAAAGTCTACCTACCATGACACAGAAAATTAAAGATTGAACCACACGAACCCCACTAAAAGTCTACCAACCATGACACAGAAAAATAAAGATTGAGCCACACGAACCCATGCACTAAAAGTCTACCAACCATGACACAGAAAACTAAAGATTGAGCAAAGCAAACCCCACTAAAATTCCACCTACCATGACACAGAAATCTAAAGATTGAACCACACGAACCCCACTAAAAGTCTACCAACCATGACACAGAAAACTAAAGATAGAGTCACACGAACCCCACTAAAAGTCTACCTATCATGACACAGAAAACTAAAGATTGAGCCACACGAACCCCCCTAAAATTCTACCAACCATGACACAGAAAACTAAAGATTGAGTCACAGGAACCCCACTAAAAGTCTACCTACCATGACACAAAAAACTAAAGATTGAGCCACACGAACCCCACTAAAAGTCTACCAACCATAACACAGAAAACTAAAGATGGAGCCACACGAACCCCACTAAAAGTCTACCTATCATGACACAGAAACCTAAACATTGAGCCACACGAACCCCACTAAAAGTCTACCAACCATGACACAGAAAACTAGATTGAGCCACACGAACCACACTAAAAATCTACCTACCATTACACAGAAAACTAACAATTGTGCCACACGAACCCCACTAAAAGTCTACCAACCATGACACAGAAAACTAAAGATTGAACCAAGCGAACCCCACTAAAAGTCTACCTTCCATGACACAGAAAAATAAAGATTGAGCCACAAGAACCCATGCACTAAAAGTCTACCAACCATGACACAGAAAACTAAAGATTGAGCCAAGCGAACCCCACTAAAAGTCTACCTACCATGACACAGAAAAATAAAGATTGAGCCACACGAACCCATGCACTAAAAGTCTACCAACCATGACACAGAAAACAAAAGATTGAGCCAAGCAAACCCCACTAAAATTCCACCTACCATGACACAGAAATCTAAAGATTGAGCCACACGAACCCCACTAAAAGTCTACCAACCATGACACAGAAAACTAAAGATAGAGTCACACGAACCCCACTAAAAGTCTACCTATCATGACACAGAAAATTAAAGATTGAGCCACACGAACCCCCCTAAAATTCTACCAACCATGAAACAGAAAACTAAAGATTGAGTCACAGGAACCCCACTAAAAGTCTACCTACCATGACACAAAAAACTAAAGATTGAGCCACACGAATCCCACTAAAAGTCTACCAACCATGACACAGAAAACTAAATATTGAGCCACACGAACCCAACAAAAGTCTACCTACCTTGAAACACAAAACTAAAGATTGAGCCACACAAACCCCACTAAAAGTCTACCAACCATGACTCAGAAAACAAAAGATAGAACCACATGAACCCCACTAAAAGTCTACCAACCATGACACAGAAAACTAAAGATAGAGCCACACGAACCCCACTAAAAGTCTACCTATCATGACACAGAAAATTAAAGATTGAGCCACACGAACCCCCCTAAAAGTCTACCAACCATGACACAGAAAACTAAAAATTGAGCCACACGAACCCAACAAAAGTCTAGCTACCATGAAACACAAAATTAAAGATAGAACCACACGAACCCCACTGAAAGTCTACCAACCATAACACAGAAAACTAAAGATTGAGCCACGCGAACCCTACTAAAAGTCTACCTACCATGACACAGAAATCTAAAGATTGAGCCAGACGAACCCCACTAAAAGTCTACCTACCATGACACAGAAATCTAAAGATAGGGCCACACTACTCCCACTAAAAGTCTACCAGCCATGACACAGAAAACTAAAAATTGAGCCACACGAACCCCACAAAAGTTTACCTACCATGAAGCACAAAACTAAAGATTGAGCCACACGAACCCCACTAAAAGTCTACCAACCATGACACAGAAAACTAAAGATAGAACCACACGAACCCCACTAAAAGTATACCAACCATGACACAGAAAACTAAAGATTGAGCCACACGAACCCCACTAAAAGTCTACCTACCATGACACTGAAATCTAAAGATTGAGCCAGGCGAACACCACTAAAAGTCTACCTACCATGACACAGAAAACTAAAGATTGAACCACACGAACCCCACTAAAAGTCTACCTACCATGACACAGAAAACTAAAGATGGAGCCACACGAACCCCACTAAAAGTCTACCTATCATGACACAGAAACCTAAACATTGAGCCACAAGAACCCCACTAAAAGTCTACCAACCATGACACAGAAAACTAGATTGAGCCACACGAACCTCACTAAAAATCTACCTACCATTACACAGAAAACTAACGATTGTGCCACACGAACCCCACTAAAAGACTACCAACCATGACACAGAAAACTAAAGATTGAGCCAAGCGAACCCCACTAAAAGTCTACCTACCATGACACAGAAAAATAAAGATTGAGCCACACGAACCCATGCACTAAAAGTCTACCAACCATGACACAGAAAACTAAAGATTGAGCCAAGCAAACCCCACTAAAATTCCACCTACCATGACACAGAAATCTAAAGATTGAGCCACACGAACCCCACTAAAAGTCTACCAACCATGACACAGAAAACTAAAGATAGAGTCACACGAACCCCACTAAAAGTCTACCTATCATGACACAGAAAATTAAAGATTGAGCCACACGAACCCCCCTAAAAGTCTACCAACCATGACACAGAAAACTAAAGATAGAGCCACACGAACCCCACTAAAAGTCTACCTATCATGACACAGAAAATTAAAGATTGAGCCACACGAACCCCCCTAAAAGTCTACCAACCATGACACAGAAAACTAAAAATTGAGCCACACGAACCCAACAAAAGTCTAGCTACCATGAAACACAAAACTAAACATTGAGCCACACGAACCCTACTAAAAGTCTACCTACCATGACACAGAAATCTAAAGATTGAGCCAGACGAACCCCACTAAAAGTCTACCAACCATGACACAGAAAACTAAAAATTGAGCCACACGAACCCAACAAAAGTTTACCTACCATGAAACACAAAACTAAAGATTGAGCCACACGAACCCCACTAAAAGTCTACCAACCATGACACAGAAAACTAAAGATAGAACCACACGAACCCCACTAAAAGTCTACCAACCATGACACAGAAAACTAAAGATTGAGCCACACGAACCCCACTAAAAGTCTACCTACCATGACACAGAAATCTAAAGATTGAGCCAGGCGAACCCCACTAAAAGTCTACCTACCATGACACAGAAAAATAAAGATTGAGCCACACGAACCCATGCACTAAAAGTCTACCAACCATGACACAGAAAACTAAAGATTGAGCCAAGCAAACCCCACTAAAATTCCACCTACCATGACACAGAAATCTAAAGATTGAGCCACACGAACCCCAATAAAAGTCTACCAACCATGACACAGAAAACTAAAGATAGAGTCACACGAACCCCACTAAAATCTGCCTATCATGACACAGAAAAATAAAGATTGAGCCACACGAACCCCACTAAAATTCTACCAACCATGACACAGAAAACTAAACATAGAGCCACACGAACCCCACTAAAAGTCTACCTATCATGACACAGAAAATTAAAGATTGAGCCACACGAACCCCCCTAAAAGTCTACCAACCATGACACAGAAAACTAAAAATTGAGCCACACGAACCCAACAAAAGTCTAGCTACCATGAAACACAAAACTAAAGATAGAACCACACGAACCCCACTAAAAGTCTACCAACCATAGCACAGAAAACTAAAGATTGAGCCACACGAACCCTACTAAAAGTCTACCTACCATGACACAGAAATCTAAAGATTGAGCCAGACGAACCCCACTAAAAGTCTACCTACCATGACATAGAAATCTAAAGATTGAGCCACACGAATCCCACTAAAAGTCTACCAACCATGACACAGAAAACTAAAAATTGAGCCACACGAACCCCACAAAAGTTTACCTACCATGAAGCACAAAACTAAAGATTGAGCCACACGAACCCCACTAAAAGTCTACCAACCATGACACAGAAAACTAAAGATAGAACCACACGAACCCCACTAAAAGTCTACCAACCATGACACAGAAAACTAAAGATTGAGCCACACGAACCCCACTAAAAGTCTACCTACCATGACACAGAAATCTAAAGATTGAGCCAGGCGAACCCCACTAAAAGTCTACCTACCATGACACAGAAAACTAAAGATTGAACCACACGAACCCCACTAAAAGTCTACCTACCATGACACAGAAAACTAAAGATTGAACCACACGAACCCCACTAAAATTCTACCTACCATGACACAGAAAACTAAAGATTGAGTCACAGGAACCCCACTAAAAGTCTACCTACAATGACACAAAAAACTAAAGATTGAGCCAGACGAACCCCACTAAAAGTCTACCAACTATGACACAGAAAACTAAAAATTGAGCCACACGAACCCAACAAAAGTCTACCTACCATGAAACACAAAACTAAAGATAGAGTCACACGAACCCCACTAAAAGTCTACCTATCATGACACAGAAAATTAAAGATTGAGCCACACGAATCCCCTAAAATTCTACCAACCATGACACAGAAAACTAAAGATTGAGTCACAGGAACCCCACTAAAAGTCTACCTATCATGACACAGAAAACTAAAGATTGAGCCACACGAATCCCACTAAAAGTCTACCAACCATGACACAGAAAACTAAATATTGAGCCACACGAACCCAACAAAAGTCTACCTACCATGAAACACAAAACTAAAGATTGAGCCACACAAACCCCACTAAAAGTCTACCAACCATGACTCAGAAAACAAAAGATAGAACCACACGAACCCCACTAAAAGTCTACCAACCATAACACAGAAAAGCAAAGATTGAGCCACACGAACCCCCCTAAAAGTCTACCAACCATGACTCAGAAAACTAAAGATAGAACCACACGAACCCCACTAAAAGTCTACCAACCATGACACAGAAAACTAAAGATAGAGCCACACGAACCCCACTAAAGTCTACCTATCATGACACAGAAAATTAAAGATTGAGCCACACGAACCCCACTAAAAGTCTACCAACCATGACACAGAAAACTAAAAATTGAGCCACACGAACCCAACAAAAGTCTAGCTACCACGAAGCACAAAACTAAAGATAGAACCACACGAACCCCACTAAAAGTCTACCAACCATAACACAGAAAACTAAAGATTGAGCCACACGAACCCTACTAAAAGTCTACCTACCATGACACAGAAATCTAAAGATTGAGCCAGACGAACCCCACTAAAAGTCTACCTACCATGACACAGAAATCTAAAGATTGAGCCACACGAATCCCACTAAAAGTCTACCAACCATGACACAGAAAACTAAAAATTGAGCCACACGAACCTCACAAAAGTTTACCTACCATGAAACACAAAACTAAAGATTGAGCCACACGAACCCCACTAAAAGTCTACCAACCATGACACAGAAAACTAAAGATAGAACCACACGAACCCCACTAAAAGTCTACCAACCATGACAGAGAAAACTAAAGATTGAGCCACACGAACCCCACTAAAAGTCTACCTACCATGACACAGAAATCTAAAGATTGAGCCAGGCGAACCCCACTAAAATTCTACCTACCATGACACAGAAAACTAAAGATTGAACCACACGAACCCCACTAAAAGTCTACCTACCATGACACAGAAAACTAAAGATTGAACCACACGAACCCCACTAAAATTCTACCTACCATGACACAGAAAACTAAAGATTGAGCCAGACGAACCCCACTAAAAGTCTACCAACCATGACACAGAAAACTAAAAATTGAGCCACACGAACCCAACAAAAGTCTACCTACCATGAAACACAAAACTAAAAATAGAACCACACGAACCTCACTAAAAGTCTACCAACCATAACACAGAAAACTAAAGATTGAGCCACACGAACCCCACTAAAAGTCTACCTACCATGACACAGAAATCTAAATATTGAGCCACACGAATCCCACTAAAAGTCTACCAACCATGACACAGAAAACTAAAAATTGAGCCACACGAACCTCACAAAAGTTTACCTACCATGAAACACAAAACTAAAGATTGAGCCACACGAACCCCACTAAAAGTCTACCAACCATGACACAGAAAACTAAAGATAGAACCACACGAACCCCACTAAAAGTCTACCAACCATGACAGAGAAAACTAAAGATTGAGCCACACGAACCCCACTAAAAGTCTACCTACCATGACACAGAAATCTAAAGATTGAGCCAGGCGAACCCCACTAAAATTCTACCTACCATGACACAGAAAACTAAAGATTGAACCACACGAACCCCACTAAAAGTCTACCTACCATGACACAGAAAACTAAAGATTGAGTCACAGGAACCCCACTAAAAGTCTACCTACCATGACACAAAAAACTAAAGATTGAGCCAGACGAACCCCACTAAAAGTCTACCAACCATGACACAGAAAACTAAAAATTGAGCCGCACCAACCCAACAAAAGTCTACCTACCATGAAACACAAAACTAAAAATAGAACCACACGAACCTCACTAAAAGTCTACCAACCATAACACAGAAAACTAAAGATTGAGCCACACGAACCCCACTAAAAGTCTACCTACCATGACACAGAAATCTAAAGATTGAACCAGACGAACCCCACTAAAAGTCTACCTACCATGACACAGAAAACTAAAGATTGAGCCACACGAACTCCACTAAACGTCTACCTACCATGACCCAAAATAAAGATTGAGCCACACGAACCCCACTAAAAGTCTACCAATCATGACACAGAAAACTAAAGATTTAGCCAGACGAACCGAACTAAAAGTCTACCTACCATGACACAGAAATCTAAAGATTGAGCCACACGAATCCCACTAAAAGTCTACCAACCATGACACAGAAAACTAAAAATTGAGCCACACGAACCCCACAAAAGTTTACCTACCATGAAACACAAAACTAAAGATTGAGCCACACGAACCCCACTAAAAGTCTACCAAACATGACACAGAAAACTAAAGATAGAACCACACGAACCCCACTAAAAGTCTACCAACCATGACACAGAAAACTAAAGATTGAGCCACACGAACCCCACTAAAAGTCTACCTACCATGACACAGAAATCTAAAGATAGAGCCAGGCGAACCCCACTAAAAGTCTACCTACCATGACACCGAAAACTAAAGATTGAACCACACGAGCCCCACTAAAAGTCTACCTACCATGACACAGAAAACTAAAGATTGAGCCACACGAACCCATGCACTAAAAGTCTACCAACCATGACACAGAAAACTAAAGATTGAGCCAAGCAAACCCCACTAAAATTCCACCTACCATGACACAGAAATCTAAAGATTGAGCTACACGAACCCCACTAAAAGTCTGCCAACCATGACACAGAAAACTAAAGATAGAGTCACACGAACCCCACTAAAAGTCTACCTATCATGACACAGAAAATTAAAGATTGAGCCACACGAACCCCCCTAAAATTCTACCTACAATGACACAGAAAACTAAAGATTGAGTCACAGGAACCCCACTAAAAGTCTACCTATCATGACACAAAAAACTAAAGATTGAGCCACACGAATCCCACTAAAAGTCTACCAACCATGACACAGAAAACTAAATATTGAGCCACACGAACCCAACAAAAGTCTACCTACCATGAAACACAAAACTAAAGATTGAGCCACACGAACCCCCTAAAAGTCTACCAACCATGACTCAGAAAACTAAAGATAGAACCACACGAACCCCACTAAAAGTCTACCAACCATGACACAGAAAACTAAAGATAGAGCCACACGAACCCCATTAAAAGTCTACCTATCATGACACAGAAAATTAAAGATTGAGCCACACGAACCCCCCTAATAGTCTACCAACCATGACACAGAAAACTAAAAATTGAGCCACACGAACCCAACAAAAGTCTAGCTACCATGAAAAACAAAACTAAAGATAGAACCACACGAACCCCACTAAAAGTCTACCAACCATAACACAGAAAACTAAAGATTGAGCCACACGAACCCTACTAAAAGTCTACCTACCATGACACAGAAATCTAAAGATTGAGCCAGACGAACCGCACTAAAAGTCTACCTACCATGAAACAGAAATCTAAAGATTGAGCCACACGAATCCCACTAAAAGTCTACCAACCATGACACAGAAAACTAAAAATTGAGCCATACGAACCCCACAAAAGTTTACCTACCATGAAACACAAAACTAAAGATTGAGCCACACGAACCCCACTAAAAGTCTACCAACCATGACACAGAAAACTAAAGATAGAACCACACGAACCCCACTAAAAGTCTACCAACCATGACACAGAAAACTAAAGATTGAGCCACACGAACCCCAGTAAAAGTCTACCTACCATGACACAGAAATCTAAAGATTGAGCCAGGCGAACCCCACTAAAAGTCTACCTACCATGACACAGAAAACTAAAGATTGAACCACACGAACCCCACTAAAAGTCTACCTACCATGACACAGAAAACTAAAGATTGAACCACACGAACCCCACTAAAAGTCTACCTACCATGACACAGAAAACTAAAGATTGAGTCACAGGAACCCCACTAAAAGTCTACCTACCATGACACAAAAAACTAAAGATTGAGCCAGACGAACCCCACTAAAAGTCTACCAACCATGACACAGAAAACTAAAAATTGAGCCACACGAACCCAACAAAAGTCTACCTACCATGAAACACAAAACTAAAGATAGAGTCACACGAACCCCACTAAAAGTCTACCTATCATGACACAGAAAATTAAAGATTGAGCCACACGAACCCCCTAAAATTCTACCAACCATGACACACAAAACTAAAGATTGAGCCACACAAACCCCACTAAAAGTCTACCAACCATGACTCAGAAAACTAAAGAATAAATCAATCAATAGATTATAATAGAATGATAATTCTTTGATACAAAACGTCGAATGCATGTAGTTGAGTGTGATATATCTTTTTTTTTTTCATTTCGTTTTATGATACAACTGTATTTTCTTGCAACCAAGAGTTATCTTTCTTACTATAGCACAAATGTATTTCTATTCTTCCAAACTACATGATGTATTGCCCTATACCTCATTATTTCGTCATGATGGGTGCCCTGTTTATTTATAACACCATACACAAATTTTAGATTTTAAATCTGCGACACTAGACTTCAGAACTCAACTTGTCTAACATCATAGAATTGTAGATTTAAAGCTTCATATTTCCATTGAAATATTATGCAAATGGGACTACTCCTGCAGTTGATAAAACAATATTCTTAAGAAATATTCACCTAGAATGAAATCTGAATTGCGCGGATTATTCGTTGAACATCTAAATGATCACCACATATGACGTTGGCAATTCAGAGCCTGGCTTGAGACAGGCACAAAGATGTGGCAGGGTTACATGTAAGCCAGTTAATGAGATCTCAATTCCGTCTTGATTTACATGTATTTGTTAATCTGTCTGTTGTTAAATATATACTTCACCCAAAGAACACGGTCGTTAGTCGTGTTAGACAGTGGGTCGCTATATAAAGGTCAAATGCACTGGAACATGCTGGTGAGGAATAAATAAGGTCGGATAACGAAGGAAGTCGTTATACGGAGAGGGTCGTCAAGACAAGTTTGACAGTAGCTTAAATGTGATGATGTGTGCTGAACAATTTAAGGCAGATCTTAGCAAAACGACCTGGTGACACGCTGGTTAACTTTGTAGTGCAATTCCTGGAAGTCATCACCCAGTCTTTTGAGCACAGACCTCATTTCACTGTAGAAGACATTGACCTGATTACACTAGCCAGACAAGTTGACATCATTCTGACAAATTCATAGCTGATATAAGTATATTATTATTCCTTGGTCAACCTTGACCTATATAGTATATATACATACATATATATACTAGACAACATAATTGAGGACACCAAAGTGGAAATTAGGAGCTGTAAATCAAAGGACAAATAAAACAATTGCCACAGAAAGAGCGAAAAGACAAACACTAAATAGAAAACTAAAGAATGAGCACAAAGCCCTCTAAAACCCAGTGGGTCAACTCAGGTAACCGGGTACATATAAGAACGGGTACATATAAGTAGTTATTCCTCCAGTTGTAGAAACAGAAGATGAGTTACAAAGGTTAAAGATGTTTTCAATATAAACATATAGATTTACAAACACTGATATATCGTTTATAAACAACCGAATAATGGAAGTTCTTGTTAGAAAAAAATCGTTTGAAAACAGAGTGGTTTAAGCAGACAATATCTTATATTACAAAGTACAAAGCTTTATCAATTTACATGTAATTCATGTATGTGTTAAACTGATCAGTCTGGGTTGCCATTAACAAACAAGATAACGGTTAGACGATGTTACTACGGCAATTCTTATGTAATCAGTTACCACAGAAATGTAATAGCAGCATATACACAGATGGCCTGTATTTAAACACTGAAATTGAAACAGAAACAGAGGATCAAGCTATATATTCTTATGGAAGAATAGCAGTATTGAATTAGGAGGGCCATGTAATCTATTGTTATCTACAAATAACATGAATAGAACACAGCACATAGCAAATAGGAAATAAAATGATGTTAAAGATTGCCACCATATACAAGGATCAACATTGGTAAAACGTAATCGTCTGTATTTAAACACTGAAATTGAAACAGAATCTATAATAGAACTGTAATCGTATTGATTTACGAGGAACAAGCAATATATTGCATATGTAAGAATAACAGTTTTGATTTACGAGGAACAAGCAATATATTGATTATGTAAGAATAACAGTATTGAAATATGAGGAACACGCAATATATTGATTATGTAAGAATAACAGTATTGAATTACGAGGGCTGTGGCGTCTATTGCTATCTAGAAATAACACAATGAGAATGCATCATACAATGATGTTCAAGATTGTCACAATATACAAGAATCAACATTGATAGAATGATTTTTACTCCTTAGACAAATAAAAAACAAAGATAAATATAGATTAACAGACATTGATGAAAATGTATATGGTCAGGGATATTGATCAATGTTCTAACGGACAACATAAGATATATAAATGATACGTTTCCTGTTTAGTTTCTTGATTATACGAGACTAACGAATCTAGTGTCCAGTGACGGTATTTTAAAATGATATTTTCAAAAGGACAAATAATCATGACTAGTGTCAAACAGGCATGCATGGCATCATTTTGGCAATTTGAAGCATATGTCTTCTAAGACAGTATATAATATACAATGCTGGTAGAATATTAGTCCCCGATGATATATCTCAGTTGACTTCGATATTTCAGAGCTTGTATTTCCCATCAGGACTTCCATGATATAGAATTGTTGCTAACAGGAAAAGTACTGAAACAACAGTTTCTGATGATAAAGTTGAAATCATGTTTTCGAACCTTTTAGCCGCCATCATAGCTTGGTTAATCTTTACATATCTGTGTGATAGATGGCCAAGAATGTGTTCAGTTTGTCGCACTTACAATTTTTCCTTCGGATATGGCAGTGTTCACCTATATAAATGGGGAAAAACCTATGCACAGTGTCGAAGTATTCCCATTTATTAGTTGCTTGGAATAAAGTAGGCCTATTTCAGTTTAAGCATGTTGTTAGCCGTAAGTGATAAAGTTTACCAGTTGCTTGCCCATGGTCGGTGGTTCTCTCCGGGTAGTCCGGCTTCTTCCAGCACTAAAACTGGTCGCCATGATATGACTGAAATATTGTTGAAAGTGGCGTTAAACACCATCAAACAAACAAACAAACAAACAAATGAACATGTTGTTCAAAAACGAGAAAACCCGCTGATCAAAAGAAACTTTAATCACTGTTGAATCTTTCCTCATAATATGTCATATCCGGATCTATGCTATTACCTAGATCTATAGTATTACCTAGATCTATAGTATTACCTAGATCTATAGTATTACCTAGATCTATAGTATTACTTAGATCTATAGTATTACTTAGATCTATAGTATTACCTAGATCTATAGTATTACCTAGCTCTATAGTATTACCTAGATCTATAGTATTACTTAGATCTATAGTATTACCTAGATCTATAGTATTACCTAGATCTGTAGTATTACCTAGATCTGTAGTAGTACCTAGATCTATAGTATTACCTAGATCAATAGTATTACCTAGATCTATAGTATTACCTGGATCTATAGTATTACCTAGATCTGTAGTAGTACCTAGATCTATAGTATTACCTAGATCAATAGTATTACCTAGATCTATAGTATTACCTAGATCTATAGTATTACCTAGATATATAGTATTACCTAGATCTGTAGTAGTACCTAGATCTATAGTATTACCTAGATCAATAGTATTACCTAGATCTATAGTATTACCTAGATATATACTGTATTACCTAGATCCATAGTATTACCTAGATCTATAGTATTACCTAGATCTATAGTATTACCTAGATCTATAGTATTACCTAGATCTATACTGTATTACCTAGATCTGTAGTATTACCTAGATCTATAGTATTACCTAGATCTATAGTATTACCTAGATCTATAGTATTACCTAGATCTATAGTATTACCTACATTTGTAGTATTACCTGGATCTATAGTATAACCTAGATCTGTAGTATTACCTAGATCTATAGTATTACCTAGATATATAGTATTATCTAGATCTATAGTATTACCTAGATCTATAGTATTACCTAGAGCTGTAGTATTACCTAGATCTATAGTATTACCTAGATCTATAGTATTACCTAGATCTATAGTATTACCTACATTGGTAGTATTACCTGGATCTATAGTATTACCTAGATCTGTAGAATTACCTAGATCTATAGTATTACCTAGATCTATAGTATTACCTAGATCTATAGTATTACCTAGATCTATAGTATTACCTAGATCTATAGTATTACCTAAATCTATAGTATTACCTAGATCTGTAGTATTACCTAGATCTATAGTATTACCTAGATCTATAGTATTACCTAGATCTATAGTATTACCTAGATCTGTATTATTACCTAGATCTATGGTATTACCTATATTTATAGTATTATCTAGATCTATGGAATTACCTAGATCTATAGTATTACCTAGATATATAGTATTACCTAGCTCTATGTTATTACCTAGATCTATAGTATTACCTAGATCTATAGTATCGCCTAGATCTATTGTATTACCTAGATCTGTAGTATTACCTAGATCTATTGTATTACATAGATCTATAGTATTACCTAGATATATAGCATTATCTAGATCTATTGTATTACCTAGATCTATAGTATTACCTAGCTCTAGATTATTACCTAGATCTATAGTATTACCTATATCTATAGTATTACCTAGATCTATAGTATTACCTAGATCTATTGTATTACCTAAATCTATAGCATTATCTAGATCTATAGCATTATCTAGATCTATAGTATTACCTAGATCTATAGTATTACCTAGATCTATTGTATTACCTAGATCTATTGTATTACCTATATCTATAGTATTACCTAGATCTAGAGGATTACCTAGATCTATAGCATTATCTATATCTATATTATTATCTAGATCTATATTATTACCTAGATCTATAGTATTACATAGATCTGTAGTATTACCTAGATCTATAGTATTACCTAGATTTATAGTATTACATAGATCTGGAGTATTACCTAGATCAATAGTATTACCTAGATTTATAGTATTACATAGATCTGTAGTATTACCTAGATCTATAGTATTACCTAGATCTATAGTATTACCTAGATCTATAGTATTACCTAGATCTATACTATTACCTAGATCTATAGTATTACCTAGATCTATAGTATTACCTAGATCTATAGTATTACCTAGATCTGTAGTATTACCTAGATCTGTAGTATTACCTAGATCTATAGTATTACCTAGATCTATAGTATTACATAGATCTATAATATTACCTAGGTCTATAGTATTACCTAGATCTATAGTATTACCTAGATCTATTGTATTATCTAGATCTATAGTATTACCTAGATCTATAGTATTATCTAGATCTATAGTATTACCTAGATCTATTGTATTATCTAGATCTATAGTATTACCTAGTTCTATAGTATTACCTAGATCTATTGTATTATCTAGATCTATAGTATTACCTAGATCTATTGTATTACCTAGAACTATAGCATTATCTAGATCTATAGCATTATCTAGATCTATAGTATTACCTAGATCTATAGTATTACCTAGATCTATTGTATTACCTAGATCTATTGTATTACCTATATCTATAGTATTACCTAGATCTAGAGGATTACCTAGATCTATAGCATTATCTATATCTATATTATTATCTAGATCTATATTATTACCTAGATCTATAGTATTACATAGATCTGTAGTATTACCTAGATCTATAGTATTACCTAGATTTATAGTATTACATAGATCTGGAGTATTACCTAGATCTATAGTATTACCTAGATTTATAGTATTACATAGATCTGTAGTATTACCTAGATCTATAGTATTACCTAGATCTATAGTATTACCTAGATCTATAGTATTACCTAGATCTATAGTATTACCTAGATCTATACTATTACCTAGATCTATAGTATTACCTAGATCTATAGTATTACCTGGATCTATAGTATTACCTAGATCTGTAGTATTACCTAGATCTGTAGTATTACCTAGATCTATAGTATTACCTAGATCTATAGTATTACATAGATCTATAATATTACCTAGGTCTATAGTATTACCTAGATCTATAGTATTACCTAGATCTATTGTATTATCTAGATCTATAGTATTACCTAGATCTATAGTATTATCTAGATCTATAGTATTATCTAGATCTATAGTATTATCTAGATCTATAGTATTACCTAGATCTATTGTATTATCTAGATCTATAGTATTACCTAGATCTATAGTATTATCTAGATCTATAGTATTATCTAGATCTATAGTATTATCTAGATCTATAGTATTATCTAGATCAGTAGTATTACCTTCGTGATGTATGTTACTAGTGGAGTAGGAATTGACTACTTTTTATGTCCACTTTAACACACATCTGTATTAGAGCGGTTTGTGTTGCTCTATCCTTAGTTTTCTATGTATATTTTTGTTGAGCACTGCTTGGTTTTTTGTCCCTATTCTATTGGACAATCGGAAACAAAAGTAAGCTTAAGGGTGTTCATACTATTAAACTGGCTATGTACGGAAATAGTTATCAATATGTCTGACGTTTGTTTTTGTTCTTAGTTCTTGTTTAGCTACATTTTTCCTAGCTTCCGTTTTTAAGTAATGAACAATCAACAAATGTAACTATTGTTAGTTAGAAAAGATGATAAGAACTTGGTCTGTATAAATAAGAGCTACCAACCGGGTAATGACGAAATATGTCAGGATATTAAACACAAGATAAACATGGTTTATTGAATTACCCATACCAAGCCAGGAAAGTGAGCGATCTTGTATTCATGTGTTGGTCGATCAATTTGATTTTTTTTTACGATTTGTCTTTTGGATTTTGGAACTGTACCGGCAGTGTGATATATCTGTGTGATATATCAGTGTGATATATCTGTGTGATGTGTCAGTGTGATATATCTGTGTGATATATCTATTTTTTTCTTTATCATTTCACCCATTTCAAATACATGATGAGAGTTTGAACGCTATCACTCGAAACAAAAATCAATCCTCAAATTGGGGTTATACCTTTTAATTAACTCTAGTGCAGAGATATAATTCATTAAATGACAACGTACAAATACTATTTTGCAATAAATTAATGCAATTTTTTCCTTTTTACAGGTAACCATTATATATTTCTATGATTCGTTTGTCGTATCATGAATTGCTTTAAGATAACAGGAATCATCAATTAAGATAAAAACAACCAATCTTCACTTTGATAGTATCACGTCACGCAACCATTAAACGTTTGTTGTTATTTCTAAAAATACTCTGATTATATATACCGCCTACAGTGTGTACTTTTAATATAGTTTTACATAACGGTATCGACGATGTAATGGTACACATGCTCGTCTCTAGAACGGTAGATCGTAGGTTCGAGTCCTGGTAGTGTCAAGTCAAAGTCTATAACAATGGTATTAATACTGTTGCTTCTTCACTAAACACGCTCGTCTCTAGAACGGTAGACCGTGGGTTCGAGCCCTGGTAGTGTCAAGTCAAAGTCTATAACAATGGTAGTAATACTGTTACTTCTTCACTAAACCTGCTCGTCTCTAGAACGGTAGACCGTGGGTTCGAGCCCTGGTAGTGTCAAGTCAAAGTCTATAGCAATGGTATTAATACTGTTACTTCTCCACTAAACATGCTCGTCTCTAGAACGGTAGATCACGGGTTCGAGCCCTGGTAGTGTCAAGTCAACGTCTATAACAAGGGTATTAATAATGATACTTCTCCACTAAACATGCTCATCTCTAGAACGGTAGATCGTGGGTTCGATCCCTGGTAGTGTCAAGTCAAAGTCTATAACAAGGGTATTCATACTGTTACTTCTCCACTAAACATGCTCGTCTCTAGAACGGTAGATCATGGGTTAGAGCCCTGGTAGTGTCAAGTCAAAGTCTATAACAAGGGTATTAATAATGATACTTCTCCACTAAACATGCTCGTCTCTAGAACGGTAGATCATGGGTTAAAGCCCAGGTAGTGTCAAGTCAAAGTCTATAACAAGGGTATTAATAATGATACTTCTCCACTAAACACCATTAAGGAGTAAGAGCAGCCAACGACGGGTTTGTAATCAGGAGTATGTGTCCGTCTTGAATGAAATGGCGACCCGTGGACTGTTGTTTCAATGAGCTAGCACTTTAAATATACAACCAAGTGTGTTGGTCTAGTACAAAGCGAACATCATTATCATTTTTTCGACTGTAACTTGTTCTCGCCATAAAATGCATGAGAAACTCTTATTCTGCGCTAAACAGCAATCGCTCACTCACTATAGTTTTACAAATGATTACTATCTTTGGGCTAGGGACTGTTCTCTAATGGCAATAGGGTTGTTAGAATCTGTCATTTTAACAACTAATCCAAAATAAGGAACAACACTCAGATATTTGGAACAACATGGGCAATTGTGTTCTCCACGCAACTTTATGTATTCGAGTTTGTGAGTGATTTCGGCAGGTTAGTGGTGTTCACAAAGTATCCATGTTTCCACAACAAGATATAATTGCTAAAAAATAGCGTCACTCACTCATAATATATTATGTAACCCATATTTCATGAACGGAAATCCTGAATACATATTTAACAATCCGTTGTTCAATGTCATTTCACACCAAATGTAAAATAAAATAATGAGACTTATTTTAGATCGAAACACTATCACGTGTAAGAAAAGTTTAATGATACCAAAGAGAGTATCCGAAGCCGTATATCGAAGAACAACATAGATCATGGTCAAAATAAAAAGGAAAAAATGAACAAACAACGATCAACAAATTATTACACAGAAAAAAACGTTCTCAGAACTCAGGTGTTCGGAAGGGAATGGTAAACAGGTCCTCCTCCACATGCGGCACACATCGTGTTACTCTCGTTACAAACCCGGTGATAAGTCATGAACTCTGTTCTCGGTAAGTAAAGTATAATTACAAAATTGATTAAACAATTTTGAAATGAACAGAAATAAAGTGCACGTGGTAGTGTTACGATCGATATAATATAATTATGTAAAAGCTATCAAAGCCGGAAGTAAAAAAAATTAAATTATAGCATCACATTCTTTTAAAAGCCTACATTATCTTCTGGTGAATTCTAGATAATGTACTGACAAGCAAAATAAGTTATATATACACCATGATGCCATGCTGTCTTTGTGTCTCATAGCATTGACCTCTTTGTCGTTAAGCCGTAACTACGAAGCATATTGTAAGGGAAGTAACTAATAAACTAATGTTTAGATGTTGCCGAAAATAAATATTAATAAAATGCACAGCTTCCTTAGCAACATCTATAATCGAATACAGTTTTCTGCAATAATTGTGTATCATAATAATGTTCAAAGGACAATATTAATGCGCTTCATGAATTTTAGATGCAATATATTGCTTTGTTCATGATTTGAATAACAACCCGTTAGATCTTGATTATCTTTAAACCGTTCGTAGAAATCTTGAATAAGAAGCTAAAGATAACAAGGGGTTCGTAAATAGAAGAAGTACAGAGACCACAATAGCTCAAAAAGGATAAAAGGCCAAACAACGATCTACAAAACATTACACAGAAAACTCAACTTCGAGGAAAATGTATCCCACTAAAACCCAGGAGTGATCTCATGTGCTTCGGAAGAGTTGGCAGTTTCTGCTCCACTAAGCACACTTTTAAACTTAACACTCTAGTATAGGATTTCGTCAATAAAGAATTCATAATATTTATCAATTTGAACATGTATAACAAGGAGTGAATAACAATTACAATACTAGCATAGATAATGAAGAATGTTTGGTAGATTGTTTGTATTTTCGTTTTGTTTCGTTTGAACATTGTATTTGTGATGTGGATTATATTTGTACCCTGGTCGTCCTTTTGTCTACAAATCTCTTTGGAGTGAGGAAGTAATTGTTGTTTAGCGCGGAATGAGCTATTATTAAACTATGCAATGGCTAGAAAATGCTATATTAAATAAGATGATGTCCGCTTCGGTACTAAACCAACACGATTATTTGGATCTTCATAGTACTAGCTCACTGAAACAACAGTCCGCTTGTAAGCCTGTCACTCCACTCGGCCGTATTATCCTTATCCTGATTACACTTACTCACCTATGCTGCATGCGAAGCGGAGAAGTAGTAACACAAATTTGATAGTATGTAGTTTGACCGGATCCGGGTTTGTACCCGGAACTATCGCTCTTGATAAAAGCATGTTTACCATTAAAACTGCGTTCTCTAAAGTTTGTTGGACCTTGCTATGCTGCTATGTATTGCAGTACAGAAAGAATAATAAAGTATTCAAAATATCATTGTAACAACCTCTAATATTAATCCACCTGTTATGTAAATCTATTGTCAAAACTCTCCATTATTTTTAAGGAAGGGAGAGTTACTGTTCTCTTTGTACTTTAGATACTATACATAGACGTTTTTTGTTACACGATTAATAATTAATAAAATTAATAAAGTACAATGGGTGGATGTTAAGTTGGAGAATGTCCTCGTATCTCTCCATTCCATAAAAATAATGGGCATCGGCCCCTTCGGGACCTCGTCTCCATTATTTTTACAAAATGGAGAGTTACTCAAACATTCTCCTAAGCATAATGGCAATGGGTTACGTCACAATATAGCACAAAAACGTTTTATTATTATATATGATCATCATCGAGTGACTTGCAATGATTTATCAAGATGAGACAATCCGAGTTTATAATGTAATGTATTATCTAATATAAAGCCTAATGTAATTTGTGAGTTTTTTGTGGGCCTTTAAGACAATTTACAATTTGAAGTATTTTCAATATCGAATTTATCAAGCTGTTTACTACTTCTATGCACAAATAGTTTGCTTAGGTTTATAGTGTTTAACGCCACTTTCATCTGGCCCACTAATTTATTGGAGTTCCTGTAGTCTGTGGGTTTCTTCGGGAAATGGCTTTACCGTTTTATGCACAAATACTTTCCATAGATTTAGCATCTACTTCATATAATTTTATGTTTCCTGTACGAGGTATTAATCTTTATTTTTTTCACATTCCAGAATGTCCTGCAGAAACCTACAGACTTATAAATCAGTAAACCCAATGCTAGTTAAAGAATTTAAGGACATAGAAATATACATTTTGATACGTTAGCAGTCGTATCATATACAGCATCGATACAACAGTATATATCAAGCTAGGTCTACAGTATGAACCAGTATTACTTTAGTTGTACAAATAGTGATGTAGCTCTTACATATACAAAAGACGAAATATCTTAGGCATAGCGTCTCATATTTACACACGATATATGAATATAACATATGTTGTTAGGTATTTGTAAAGTAATAATTGTTTGCTTGTTTGTTTGTTTGTTTTGTTTTTGTGTTTTAAAATTTGTTGTTTACGGATCATTATGTCAAGTCTGACTTAATCCTCTAAGCTGCTTATCCAACGTAAGCACCCGAGTTAACCCCGTGCTTTCAGTGCGGTTCGTATTTACTCGATGTTTAGTTTTCTGTGTATTGCATTGTAGATCATGTTTGTCCTTTTTCTCTGGGCCATTGTATTGTCTGTTCTTCCTCGATTTACGGCTTCGGTTCACCACTGTGGTATCTTCAAACTTTCCACGTTTAAGCCAATTACCAAACTATTATCTCAGTGCGTAAATGTCCGAAAAATGACTTAACCATTGTTCTAACGAGAACGGCTTAGCATACCATATATCGTTCCTTTACTTAAATACCCTTTTAGACTTTGCTACCCTAGTTCAGTGATAGATTCAATATTAAGTATTATTTGGAAATGTCATTTTCATGTAAGATTATGTATTGCGTATTAATATATATACACTATTAAAGCTAATGTTCTCTTCCCTCAGACATAGGCGACTTTATCAAACTTTGGTTATCTTGTTTATACTTTGGGGTTTACTTGCTAACCATTAAATTTTAAATTACCTGACTTTCCAATCTTTTGACTTTGAGCGTACCTAATGAAAGTTATTCTAGAAATGTGTCGTGCGGACTAAATTAGATATCTATGTTTTTATTACTTCTGGTGTATTCAACGAAGAAAATAGGTCCTTTAAGGACATGTATATAAAAGATAATTTATGACTTAAAGAATGTCGGTTCCTTAAGGACATGCATACAAAATATTAGTTATGACTTAAAGAATATTGGTCCTTTAAGAACATGTATATAAAAGATTAGGTATGACTTAAGGAATGTCGATCCTGTAATGACATATATAAAAGATAATCTATGACTTAAGGAAATGCAGTTTGTCATACTGTATTAGCATGCTCTTGTACTGATGATTTAATAGTTCGTTATTTATTATTTTAACGTGTGACATATCAAGCTTGACATCATAAATTTGGATTTATTTTAGGGAATAATATCCCCTTAGTGGAATAACTAGTGCATTATCACGCTATTTGTAGTGTAATTTAATCAACGCTTGAAACACTGATTGTCTTTGGAAACTATAAATCTTTTGACGAGTATCATCAAAGGACGTTTGAAAATGTTTTATCGAAATTACAATTTCCTTGTTTGTTTTTTCAATTTTTTAAACGTTTTAATAGACTATTTTATTTGTTTGATTGTACAAATAAATGAAATGTATGTTTGAATTTCAGTCTATTTATTCTTGTTCAACAGGAACTGCTTACCGTTCTGGAGTACATGAGTTCACCCTGGTTTTAAGTAGGATTGGTGTTCCGTCATCTTTTGTTTTCTGTGTAATGCTTTGTAGATCATTATTCGTCCTTTTACTTTTGGTCATTGTATTGTCTGTCCTTCGATTTATGGCTTCTGATTGGTATCTTCAAATTCTTCAATTTATGGCTTCTGATTACTTGTTTGGTATGTTCAAGCTCTTCTTATAACCATACAGTCATTGCATGCCTCTTTAGCTTAGTATATCGTTGTTTGTTCTTTTTCTTTTGGTCATTGTGTTGTCTGTCCTTCGATTGATGGTTTCTGATTACTTCTTGGTATCTTGGTATCTTCAAACGTTTTCATTCACACATGTCTTGCGTTGGAAACCCATCATAAGTGTTTAGGCTTCCAAGTACATACCCGTGGTGAGGGATTGCAATGATATAATCGTAAAATCGTCCTTTGTTTCCCCCAGTTACAGCTACACGAAGGCTCAACGTTACATTTATTTGTGCATGCATTCTGTTTTCGAACATTCCGTTGGTTCTATAGAGTAGAGCGATGTGGACTGTTGTGTCATTGAGCCACAACTATAAATTTGTAGCTAAGCATGTTGATCTAGTGTAAGTAGAAAAAGAAGTGCACTTGGCGTTAAATAACACCCACTCACTAACTACAATGTACATGTATATACATTCATTATTTTTATTTACAATAAAAAAAAAGAAAAAGAAAATTATATTCGGATACAAGTAAACAATGCGTTCCGCTGAATATAAATGGATCTCCAAGTCTCTAAGAATATTTATTATACATATCTGTTGGAAAACGAACGATAAAGTAGACAATGATAGCTATTACAATACATGATATTATTGCTGTTGGGTTAATTCAATCCGTTTTTGAATGTCAACCAGGTCACTGACGTGAATACATGATATTGCAAATGGTGTACCTGCTTTTCACACACAATTTATTATCTACGTTTTAATTATAACTATGCACGGTTATTTTCTTTTTTAATGGTTATTTTGAAGAAATTAAAAAATCGTTTCTATCCTGTTTTTTTTCTGTACCTTTTCTGTATTTGCAGATATGACACTGCGATTAACATGAAAGAGAATACATTATAGTTATCATCGTAGACACTGTCACTCTATGAAACAGACGCTTCATTCTCTTTTCGTCAGATATTCGTTACTCTAGTGGAAATAATATTAAGATACAATGTGAAAGATGCCTATCGTGATCACATTAACCGGTTTGACACCGCCACATTTGCATGCTGTGATATTAGTATGCTTGGTGATCATCACTGTAATATTGCTACAATGGCCATAAATATCCACAAAACGAACCCGTGAGACAGTCTTGGCTATCTTATCCATCTGCGTTTGACATTTAAGTTACTAACTAATTTGTAATTTATTAAAACAAAGCTCAATTTCCCCTACCGACAGATAATCTTAGCTGATTATGGTTATCATGTTTAGACCCATTGATTCACTTGCTCTCAAACACTTTTAAATTATTTGGCTTTCCAATCTTGTGAATATGAGCTTACCTGATAAAGATTTTCTAAGAAATGAGTCGTGTGCAATAAATTAAAAGTCTACGTTAGTATTGTTTCCTGTTGTCTAGTTATTTTCTTGTTGCTATATTGCCTTCTCATCTGTCATCGATATATACAATTTGGCTAACCAGTGATATCGCTAATTGCTGTCTCAATTAAAAGAAATCGTGAAAGTATTATTTCACTTTATCCGGATTCCGTAATAATTGTTGACAAAACAGTCATCATTATTAAGATGCCTGTTCCATATTAAGGCTTGTATGGATGCTGGACAAACTGAAGCATAATAATAATCATATATATGACTTGTTTCAACAACTTACGAGCGGTTATTACCTTATTAGATAATTATTCTATTGTCTTCCCGTTAGTGCACGAGTGTTATAAGATGAGATTGAAGATACCAAAGGGTGAATCAAAATCCGTAAACCGAAGAAGGACAGACAACACAATGGCCACAAGAAAAAAGACTAAGGGACAAAAAACGATATAAAAACATGCACATAAAACTAAATATAGAGTAACACGAACTCCATTAAAAATTGGAGGCTTCCTCGTGTGTTCTGGAAAGGTAAGGAGGTCCTGGTCCACTTGTGGCACCCATCGTGTTTATCTAGTTACAAACCCGGTTGTAAGTTATGAATGAGGAAAGGATCAGGAAAATGTTTGCGGAAAGTGGAACATTTCCGTGGACTATATCTAATGTCAACATCAGCTTCAAAAGATCACATAAATCCATGAATGCCAATTTTCGTGGTTTTGAAGCAAAATTGTCTTTTCCTAGTCGCGTAAATGCACCGAACCTATACTACAGGTGGTACATATGTTTACGTTTATGGTAACACATATGCGATGAACTCTTAATTTCGTGGCTTCATAAATACATGTTTGGGAAAACCGAAGGGGCAATCAAGAATGGACAATCCAGATACACAGGTATTTGAAAATATATACGAAATCCACGACAAGTAGCATGTCACGAAAAATAATACATTCACAGTAGCAGCTGGCCATTTTACTTGTGATTTTTGGTTCTACATGTAGATATATTTTTTACTACACTTCGGTACCTGTCATGTTTTATGCTAGCTTTGTATCTTTTTGATTGAACCCATTTTCGTTATTGAACTTAACTCGTGTATTTGTCCTGTAATTTGCGGAAGTTCGTGATATAATCAATTACAAAGGAAACCACATGGGACCCATCTGGATCGAATAATATTGAGATGTGGAAATTTAGGAGGCAATTAAATTTGTAAGGGAAGATATAATGTAATATAAGAGTCGTTGCTTTTGTATAATTGAAATTGTTATGCGATATTTTCAAGGCCATATATGAGCGCATCACTTAGATATTTGTAACGTATTACATGACTAATACCCATTTTCTTTGTATAATATAGGCACTTGTAAATGGACAATACCATTTAAATTTTAAAGCTATAAAAAATATGATTTTAATATGCATATTATGAATTGTTCTATTATAACATGCGATTATCTTCCTGCTTTGAACATGTAAATGAATCGATTACTACATGTAGGTATATGTATCCATGGATACTATTGTTGTGAAATTTAAAAACGATGTTCGGTTCGTCTTTAGCTACAGTTATTTGCAGGTCGGTACATGTCTTAGTTACGTTTTTTTGCGCATACTGGTGTTCAGCACATATTGTGTTGTGTTTTTGCTTTGCTTTTCTTCGTCGTATGTGCCATGTGTTGCCAGTTTCTCTGGATTGTCCATTTTTGATTGCACCTTCGGTATTCTCTAACGTTTACTTAATGACATGTACAAAATTCCAAAAGAAAAGCTTGATGATACATAAAAGGGTTTAAGTAGTAGCCGTACTTCGAATTAGGAAAGACAATGCAAATTACCGAATAAGGAAAGACAATGCAAATTACCGAATAAGGAAAGACAATGCAAATTACCGAATAAGGAAAGACAATGCAAATTACCGAATAAGGAAAGACAATGCAAATTACCGAACAAGGAAAGACAATGCAAATTACCGAATAAGGAAAGACAATGCAAATTACCGAATAAGGAAAGACAATGCAAATTACCGAATAAGGAAAGACAATGCAAATTACCGAATAAGGAAAGACAATGCAAATTACCGAATAAGGAAAGACAATGCAAATTACCGAACAAGGAAAGACAATGCAAATTACCGAACAAGGAAAGACAATGCAAATTACCGAACAAGGAAAGACAATGCAAATTACCGAACAAGGAAAGACAATGCAAATTACCGAATAAGGAAAGACAATGCAAATTACCGAACAAGGAAAGACAATGCAAATTACCGAACAAGGAAAGACAATGCAAATTACCGAACAAGGAAAGACAATGCAAATTACCGAACAAGGAAAGACAATGCAAATTACCGAATAAGGAAAGACAATGCAAATTACCGAACAAGGAAAGACAATGCAAATTACCGAACAAGGAAAGACAATGCAAATTACCGAACAAGGAAAGACAATGCAAATTACCGAACAAGGAAAGACAATGGAAATTACCGAACAAGGAAAGACAATGCAAATTACCGAATAAGGAAAGACAATGCAAATTACCGAACAAAGAAAGACAATGCAAATTACCGAACAAGGAAAGACAATGCAAATTACCGAACAAGGAAAGACAATGCAAATTACCGAACAAGGAAAGACAATGCAAATTACCGAACAAGGAAAGACAATGCAAATTACCGAACAAGGAAAGACAATGCAAATTACCGAACAAGGAAAGACAATGCAAATTACCGAACAAGGAAAGACAATGCAAATTACCGAACAAGGAAAGACAATGTAAATTACCGAACAAGGAAAGACAATGCAAATTACCGAACAAGGAAAGACAATGCAAATTACCGAACAAGGAAAGACAATGCAAATTACCGAACAAGGAAAGACAATGCAAATTACCGAACAAGGAAAGAAAATGCAAATTACCGAACAAGGAAAGACAATGCAAATTACCGAACAAGGAAAGACAATGCAAATTACCGAACAAGGAAAGACAATGGAAATTACCGAACAAGGAAAGACAATGCAAATTACCGAACGAGGAAAGACAATGGAAATTACCGAACCAGGAAAGACAATGCAAATTACCGAACAAGGAAAGACAATGCAAATTACCGAATAAGGAAAGACAATGCAAATTACCGAACAAGGAAAGACAATGCAAATTACCGAACAAGGAAAGACAATACAAATTACCGAATAAGGAAAGACAATGCAAATTACCGAACAAGGAAAGACAATGCAAATTACCGAATAAGGAAAGACAATGCAAATTACCGAACAAGGAAAGACAATGCAAATTACCGAACAATGAAAGACAATGCAAATTACCGAATAAGGAAAGACAATGCAAATTACCGAACAAGGAAAGACAATGCAAATTACCGAATAAGGAAAGACAATGCAAATTACCGAACAAGGAAAGACAATGCAAATTACCGAATAAGGAAAGACAATGCAAATTACAAAAAGACAAACGATGGCTGACAAAATACTACACAGATAACTAAAGATTTAACAACATGAACATATGGCCACCATCATATATTTAAGAAATAAATCATGGAAGCCAGAAAGTGTTGGGAGTTTTAACATGGATTGGCGGATATTAGTAGTTTATCCCGAGCCAGAAGCGAGGGATACAATTTACTACTATCTGCCAATCTATGTTAACACATAAAGCACATTCTGGCTTCCATGATTTATTTCGATTCTGATATGTCTAAGAGTACAGATTCGGTAGTATACTTTGATTGGAAGACGGTAATTTATATTTACGTTTGCGGAAAATGTCGCACACAGTTTATACTGCCAATGGAAAAGTCAGTCACATTCATCGGCGCATGCGCTGATGAGCTTATACCAAATGGATAACTCGCTCGTTTGTGAACAAAGCGAAAGAAGGAGGTTATGTTAGAATCTTATAATAACATGTGAAAGTAGATTAGGAAACTAAACTGTCCGCTGCGATATAACTGAAATATCGCTCGAAGAGGCGTTAAACACTATAGCCCTACTTCCTATGCATATGTGAGAAAATATGCACATATTATACTTCTATGTTACAACGAAAAGTTGAAGATACCAAATCGGAGAAGAACTGACAATACTGAAAGAAAGGGACAAAAGAACGAATACATATCTACAAAACACTACACAGAACACTAAAGATTGAGCAACACAAAGCCCACTAAAACATAGTGAACTCTGGAGCCCCGGAAATTTAAGTCGTTCCTGCTCCACTAGTGTCATCCGTTGTGTTACTGTTAATCACATGAACATCATTCAGAATGGGCTTAATACACAATAAGCTATCGAATTGTGCCAACTAATACTTTGCTTCAAACAAGATAAAACCAAAACCTGGACACATTTTGTAAAATAGGTTCAGAAACCATTAATTCCTTAATTTGGGAATGTGCAATATAGAATAAAACATATATTTTAAGACTTAATTTAGCCAGTTTATTTTTCTTAATTTTCTATTATCTATCCAACATTGTATTTATATATAAAGATGAATGTTTCACTGAGTGGTTTATTTTCTTACTTCAAATTAGAAATTGATAAAATCTCAAAACCTCTACCATTATGAAATTAGTTTTCCATCATTGCGAATACGATCCAGCACTCATATGATGAATTCCCGATTTTAACGGGATCGTAATATTAACCGAAAATATATTTTGGGTTGACCCTAGGAGGTTATCGGAATTACATAAAATATAAAGCATCATTTTCTATTAACTTAAACCATATTATATCCATCATAATTTTCATCAAGTCAGACATCAGATTTCATAAGATTGTATCTGTTTGTATGCGATTAATTTCTCAATTAGCATATGACAAAAATAATATCTCACTGATTGAATTATTGGAAACATTTAGCCAGAGTTTCCAGAATGAAAACTACAGTATACATTCTAGGTTATTATCACAGAAGAAAGACGATAGGCTACATAATTAACCTCGTTCCTGAATAACGTGTATGTATTCCAGTCGTGTTTTCTAGCTTCAAATCGATACAATATATGTGATAAAGTGTGTCAGTGACTTGCGACAGGTCGTTGGTTTTCTTAGGGTACTCCGGTTTCCTCCACAAATAAAGCTGACCGCCACGATATAACTGAAATATTGTTGAAAGTGGTGTTAAACACCATAAAACAAACCAAACCTAGCTTCATAAGATAAGATGTTGAATTACACTTCTAATTATCGTTGTTTTGTAGTAAGAAAGTTTGTCTGACAACGAGATCATCATTATGATTTAATAACGCTACATCCGTTTACATGTAACTATATATTGTAAACAAGGAACTATGACATATTTCTATCACCGTTATTGAAAAAGTAGTTCCGTATTTTTGTGTATTGCGTGAAGGTTATTATGTAATACTATGGCTGATTGTTATGATTTGCGTGTTTGTAAAAGATTGAAAACTTATATACAGTGAATTGTTTATTTTAAAAAAGGAAAAGCATGGATAATTGGGCGGAGGAGGGCAGTTAACATAAACTGTACAGAATGCATCTGCCGGTAAAGCGCACGTGATGTTTTTGTCTTACACTAGTGCAAGATAAGAAAATCTCACATCGCTAAAAATAGGAACTGGTCTGTCTCAAAAGTGAGAAAAGCAGTACTTTAATTTCTTATCATTATTAATGACTGGATGATTATATAAAAACAGATCAAATTCTAAGTATGTGTTTGATTTAACTATCTTTTTAAATCTTTGGTTAATCAGACTTGACAATCTGTGAACAGTTAATCAAATTGATAAGTAACAAAAAAAAAATAATGTGCTGAATAATTGGTTTGTTTAATAATACGTATAATCACTGCTACCGAATACTGACCGCCATTAGATTAAAGAATAATATTAATATTTCATACTTGGGCTATAATATTAAGTCATGTTTTATGTCGAAAATAAATTTTATCACATCATGATGGTACAAATATATCGGAGTTATTTTAGTGATAGGGCCCGAGTGGGTCAGCGAGTTAGGTAGTTGGATTACCTAACAACTCATGCAATCCTCTCACCAATGCGGCGTGGGTTCGCGCCCGGCTTTGGAAATTACAAAAAAGGTGCACTTTTAAGACAATTAATTCAATCAAAACTACAGAGTCAAGGGTCCTTCCTGACTAGGTTAAAGTCATCACTGCGAAAAATGACTTCGTTGACCATTACGGATATCAGATGACCACGGATATGCTCCGTTAGTCGTAGTCCTAATCACTGTCCTTCTATCCTTGTACATGATTTACGACCGGATGTGTTGTAATAGTAAAGAGATGAAGATCTCCGGTCGCACAGGAACTTCCTATCAGCAACACACGTATTCACCCCCATTTTAGTAGATTTCGTGTTGCGCAATTTGTAGTTTTCTGCGTTCGACTATCGTTTGTCCTTTTGGCCTTATTCCGTTGAACTATCCGTTATTCTATTGTATGTCCTACTATGAATTATGGCTTCTGAATGCCCCTTTGGTGTCCTCAAACTTTACTGAAACATTCACTCTAAATATTTATATCAATATTACATCATTTCATATGTATAACATTTGCTTAGGGATATTAATAAGTGTGTGTGTGTGTGTGTGTGTGTGTGTGTGTGTGTGTGTGTGCGTGCGTGCGTGCGTGCGTGGTTTTTGTTTTTACTCCATCTAACGTTTATAGATGTCCACAAATCCTAGAATTATTCCCAAATTCTAAATCAAAATGTTGTCACAATTAATATACTGATATTATGCTGTGATATACTAGCATGCTTACATTAGTAAATGGGTATATATATATATTATCTTCTGTTGTCCTCCACATGGCAGAACTTAAAATAAATAAATATTATTCCCGCACATGGAATTGTTTTCAATCAGTAGCTTGCTATGGCAGACAAAATATTGATATACACCTAACTTTCATGCAATCAAGGGAAGTACCATATAGCGGAGGGATACTTAGATCATACTTTAATACTAATAACGCCGAGCAATCTAGACAAGGACCCGGTCGCGATGCAATACATGGATCAGCAAGAAAAAGAGGTTTAATAGCCATATTTGCGATTGATTTAGTATTAGGCAGCCATATGAACGAATAATTTCCAGATGTCGTTCAGAAATAAACTTGTTTATCTTGCCCTTCGTTTTTATGGTGGTATGTGATCTTTATGAGTGGAATCGAATCTGTGCATGTTTTTTTTTATCATTTCTTTATACATGCATTAATATATTGCCGTTGGAGATCCAGTTATCAAGAGAGCATTGTTGGGATACCATTAACCCGTTTTATCCTGCCACACTGTTGTGTCTGTCCCAACCCAGGGCCTGTGTTTTCGACGTCATATGTCGTAGTCGTCTTTGAGTTCAGTGAGATCAGTTAAGATGAGAGATGATTCTCCATTTTGTTGATATTTGTGAAATTGATGACCATCACTGCTTAGCTTTCCTTTCTAAGTCCGTATGCATGTATTAGTTGTTACTTACTCACATGTGACATATCGATATACATTATACTATTGACTTTTGATTTACTTCCGTGTCTGACATTATTGTAATTGCAGAAAGCCATGATAAATGTTATTACGTTCCCACGTTCAAATGTAAAAACAATTTAATGAGACATTGTCGTTGTAATACATACTTTTGGGTCTGACACGTGGTATCAACTCTGTGATAAATAAACATTGTTCTTGTAATACGTACTTTTGGGTCTGACACGTGGCATCAACTCTGTGATAAATAAACATTGTTGTTGCAATGCGTACTTTTGGGTCTGACACGTGGTATCAACTCTGTGATAAATAGACATTGTTGTTGTAATGCCTACTTTTGGGTCTGACACGTGGTATCAACTCTGTGATAAATAGACATTGTTGTTGTTATACGTACTTTTGTGTCTGACACGTGGTAGTAACTCTGTGATAAATAGACATTGTTGTTGTAATACGTACTTTTGTGTCTGACACGTGGTATCAACTCTGTGATCAATAGACATTGTTGTTGCAATACGTACTTTTGTGTCTGACACGTGGTATCAACTCTGTGATAAATAGACATTGTTGTTGTATTACGTACTTTTGTGTCTGACACGTGGTATCAACTCTGTGATAAAGACATTGTTGTTGTAATACGTACTTTTGGGTCTGACACGTGGTATCAACTCTGTGATCAATAGACATTGTTGTTGTAATACGTACTTTTGGGTCTGACACGTGGTATCAACTCTGTGATCAATAGACATTGTTGTTGTAATACGTACTTTTGGGTCTGACACATGGTATCAACTCTGTGATCAATAGACATTAATTGTTGTTGTAATACGTACTTTTGTGTCTGACACGTGGTAGTAACTCTGTGATAAATAGACATTGTTGTTGTAATACGTACTTTTGTGTCTGACACGTGGTATCAACTCTGTGATAAATAGACAGTGTTGTTGTAATAAGTAATTTTGGGTCTAACACGTGGTATCAACACTGTGATAAATAGACATTGTTGTTGTAATACGTACTATTGAGTCTGACACGTGTTATCTACTCTGTGATAAAGACATTGTTGTTGAAATACGTAATTTTGGGTCTGACACGTGGTATCAACTCTGTGATAAATAGACATTGCTGTTGTAATACGTACTTTTGGGTCTGACACGTGGTATCAACTCTGTGATCAATAGACATTGTTGTTGTTATACGTACTTTTGTGTCTGACGCGTGGCATCAACTCTGTGATGAATAGACATTGTTGTTGTAATAAGTGCTTTTGGGTCTGACACGTGGTATCAACTCTGTGATCAATAGACATTGTTGTTGTAATACGTACTTTTGGGTCTGACACGTGGCATCAACACTGTGATAAATAGTCATTGTTGTTGTAATACGTACTTTTGTGTCTGACACGTGGTATCAACTCTGTGATCAATAGACATTGTTGTTGTAATACGTACTTTTGGGTCTGACACGTGGCATCAACACTGTGATAAATAGTCATTGTTGTTGTAATACGTACTTTTGTGTCTGACACGTGGTATCAACTCTGTGATAAATAGAAATTACTGCTTTATAAATTGTACTTCAGCATGATCTTTGAAATAATTGAAGTTTTGTCTCATTTGAAGATGTTTCTTTTTTATTCAAATTGTACCATAATTATACATGATGGGCAAATTTCAACAATGATGGTCGAACATCATCCAGGTTTGTCAGTAGTGTTCGTGCTGCTAAATCTGTTACCTGTATGATACCTTTTGTATTTTATCAACCATTGTTTGTCCCTTTGAACTCGTTCGTTTGGTCATTATGTTGCTGATCTCTTTAAATTGATGAGTTGTTCTAGTATGTGTCTTTACGTTCTGAGTTCAGTATTATGTTGTCCGGTACGATTTCTGCATAGCAACTATGTTCGGTTCGTCTTTACCTCCAGATGTTTGCAGAAGGGCCCATGTTTTATTTGCTTTGTGTTCTTATTTTGTTTTTCTTCTTCTTAGGTGCCTTATGTTGCCAGTTTCTCTGGATTGTCCATTTTTCTGAATTCTCTAACGTTTATTCTCCTTCTACGATATACGTCCTCTGATTACCCCTCATGGTATCTTAAAACTTATCTTATAACTTTATTATTGCTTGGTTTCAAAAAATAGGTTAATCATACGACCACGACACATGCACGTGTTACCACTAAAGAAGTCATACAGAAAAAAAAAATGGTGGTAGCACATGATACCAGCAAATGATAAGTCAACAATTGACACCAGATCATTGAAGCCTTATCGAAATAAAGTACATTATTAATTTTCTGTTCGCCACGCGTCGCATCAAACTCCCTGAAGACGTTTCCGTTTATTATGCGTTTCTTTCCTGATATCTGGTGTATTTATATGGTAATCATAGCAATTGGTTATTCAATGAAAAGACTTAGCTGTTAACCATTGCGTCAAATTCTCACCAAGAACAAATTGAAGATGAAACATACAGCTGCTTCCTAGAAGTTCATTATTCCAACGGTTTATTAGATATATTTATTATTGAAATCTACATTTCCTAATTAATAATACTTAAATTACTTAGAAACAAAAATCTCCTACCTCAGTATTCTGTTTAGGCCCAACAGATAACCAAGCTCGGCTATGGTTACATATGACTGAGGAAGGAGAACCTTAATTAGTATTGATAAAAAATTACAAAATATACGCTTAACTTACGAAATGGAACGATGTCCACGTGTATTACATATACAAGACAATATTATATAAACATAAAATCATGAACAATTTTATATTTAATTCTCATATTGAGTTTTATTGGTTTTAAGTATGACATGTACAATGTAAAATAAAATACAACTGACATGGGAATCGTAAGAATCTAATTTATTTTGAAAATTCTCCCATGAAATAAAGAAAATGTTAAGACAAATAAGGAACTACGTTACATGATATGTATAAACCTACATTATATACTATTCTTAAAACGACACAATAACACCCCAAGAAATTCGCATATATATATATTTTTATTGCGAGCAATATATAAGGGCAATGAACGGATAAAATATCAATTCAAGTGCACGGTATGTGTTGCTTTAATAATATGCCATAATTTTGTTACTTATTTGTTAAGCAATATAATGCTAGCTTCTGTTCTATGTGTAGTGTTTTTATGTAATTATTTCAATGAATGCAAAAAGGACGTATTATTAGGAAAAAAAAAACATATTCACGGCATATTAGTTTCTTTGCAATTTAAAAACCATTTCTTAAGCTCACATAATGTTTTTTGTAAAACTGCATTGGTGACCGTCAATTCCCAATTCACGTTGGGAACTCTTCAAACAGAACATAGATACATGTTTTCTTAAATGTGTATTGGTATTAAAAGCCACTGTAAACTATATTTCAATTATATAAGGGGGGTCAGTTTTATTCGTAGGTTGGTTGGTTCATGGAGTTTAATGTCACTTTTCAACAATATTTCAGCTATACTGTGGTGGTCAGTTTTATTAAAAATTAATAGCTTATTTTTTTCATGGTCAAAGCGAAATCTCTCAATTTTGGGTAAAGTACTAATCATTAAAGCTTTGATTATACCTATTTTTACTTTTATTGTTAGTTCATGTGTTATTCCAGAAAAATACAAAAAAGAGATAGAGAGTAAGTGTTTTAAATATATATGTAATGGGAAACCAGATAAGGTAAAAAGAAATACATTGATAGGAGATTTTGAGAAGGGTGGGCTGAAAATGATAGATATAGATAGTTATTTTACATCTTTGAAGGCATCATGGGTAAGTAGATTAGCTGACTCAAAATTTTCGAATTGGAAACTGATACCACTAAAATATTTAAATGTATTTGGGAAAATATGGCTTATTTTTAAAATGAACATAGATGTGAAAAAAGTGAACAGTTTCTAAATAATATCCCCGAATTTTGCAAAAATGTTTTGACCAGTTGGATAAAAACAAATGGTGGTCAATTAAGTTCAGTAATGTAAGAAAGCAAATTTTATGGGGAAATAGATTTATTACATTTGAATTTTTTTTTTTTTTTTTTAAAGAATGGATTAATAGTGGAATATTTTGTGTTAATGATATAATAGATAATAATGGTAAGATTACGCAAGAATTTATTCTTCTCAAGTTAAAAAATAAATCTAATTGGATATCTGAATTTAGTATTCTTAAAAAAGCTTTTCCGAAGTTAAAAGAATTGTAAATATCAAGAAAGATTATTGCATCTGGAACAATCAGTTTATTAATTTATCTACATTGTCTAATAAGTTATTATATAATAAACTGGTCAATGTTAAATTTTCAAACCCTATTGGTACACATTATTGGATTAATTATTTAGTGTTGTCTGAAAAACCAAATACAAATAGTCTATATTTTTTCATTTTTAAATTTCTTGAAGAAAACAAACTTAAAATGTTCAGATGGAAACCTTTCCATGTTATTATTCCAAATAAAGTTTTACTTTCCAAATGGAAAATTGTTGGGAATAGTTTTTGTAATTTCTGTAAATTAGATGAAGATTACTCTCATTATTTTATTACTTGTACCTTTCTAAAAGAGTTTTGGACAAAACATTTCTGTATCGAAGACAAAATTACTTTGAAACATATAGTACTTGGATACAAGATAGATGATAAAAACTATCTTGCATTAAATTTGCTGATAACAGTTGTAGGGTTTTCCATCTACAAATCGTACTATATATCTGAACAGAAAACAAAGTATATTAATGTTTATAGAATATTTGCCAATGAATATATTAAAAGAATAAATGAAAATAAAACAATTCAAAAGTGTATATTTTTAATGAAAGTAAAACATTATATAATAAATGCAAAATAAATAAATGTTTCCAAAAGGTATTAAATAGAAATGGTATTTAGGTTGTATATATATTCCATGTAATTCTGATTATAGCCCTGGATAATCAGAACAAGATGTAACAGGGAAACACCAACAGGAGCATGGACATTTGGCGTGTTAATTGTAGCAAGCATTTGAATAAAAAATATTACGTTGCTAAAAAAATAACGGGAGAACTCATGTGATTCGGAAGAGTGTATAGTTCCTGCTTCACTAGTGGTACCTGTCGAATTACATATTTAACAAGTCTTGGTAAAATAAAAGATCGCATTCTACTTCTTTTCCTGCCTATCTTAACACCTTGGTACTAGTAGGTGTTCTGTTTTGTTCTTTTTCATTGCATTTTCGATCTTATTTTGTCTATCCGTAGTGTGACGAGGGACCGCCATTGTCGTGATCGTATGGTTATTTGGATTTCATCCATCAATAAAACTGAGCGACATGATAAAACTGAAATAGTGTTTCAAATAGAATCAAATACCATAGCCCCGTATTACGACTATAATCCACTTTCTGTGGAGATTGATGGTTTTACTTTTATATTTCACAATATACATTTTAAACGGGAACGAAGAGAGGAATAAAATGCTAAAACAGATTTACAATGACAAGAGATAAAAATGCTATAAGCCAGCTTATTTTATACAATATTTCAGCGGTCTGATAAACGATTTTGAAACATTATAAAAGAGATACTAATAGGAAATAGTTATTAATAATTTATTTATTGGTTGATTTGATTTGATTTATTGTGTTTAACGACATTTTCAGCAATATATCAGCTATATCATGGAGACCAGTTTTAGTGGTGGAGGAAGTCGAGGTACCCGGTGAGAACCGCCGACCATGGGCAAGCAACTGGTAAGCTTCATCACTTACGCTGCGGGTCGAGTGCACCCATTTTGTAATATACAAAGCCGGGCGCGAACCCACGCCGTATTGGTGATAGGCTTGTATGAGTTGTTAGGTAATCCAATTAACTAACTCATTGAGCCACCTGGGCCCCTATTATTGGCATTTTCACAATGAATTCAAACCGTGTCGTATGGATATTATAACCTTTTCATCCTTGAAGAAATAGTAATATCAATTTTCAATGTACTCTTGTGTTATCGTCCATATTGCGAAAGCGGTTTTTTAGCGGGATCGGTGCTCTCTTTAGTTTGGTTTGTTGTCCTAGTATGTGTCTTTGAGTTCTGAGTTCCGTGTTGTGATGTCCGTTACGATTTCACCATGAAAACGACAATCGGTTCGTCTTATCCTCCAGCTGTTTGTAGGAGCGTTCATACCTCATTTACGTTATTTGTGTTTGTTTGCATATGGTGGCGTGCAACACATATTGTGCTGTGTTTTTGCTTTGTTTGTCTTCCCTATGTTGCCAATCACTCTGCATTGTCTTTCGGAGTTCTATAACGTTGATTTACGATTGGATTTGTTTTCAGACCACTTAGTCTTTGATGAGATAGGATTATACTTATCCTTCCTGCACATTTGAGCCAATAATACATGCTTAAGCTAAATTTGGCTAAAAGTAGTTGCATTTACGATAACATTCGCATATCGGTCACTCGCAAATCCTTCTAAGAAAAAAACAAAACAGATTGCGATAAATATGAAATCCCATATACATAGCAAACAAACAAACACAAAATAAAAAAACAATCAACTTGCATCTATCTAAAGTATATTGCACCACAAAAACAATATAGCAATCTAACTTATTTAGTGCATTGAAGTTTCAAATTGATCTAAAATGGTGAAAACACATTTGAACGGAAACAAATGTCTAAGTCAAATTAATTTGAGATTTAATAAGCATTGCATGCTATTTAATTACAAGATCTTGACATTTCAGAACGGAGACACTAGTTGATAAATTGGTACATTCAAGAGTGACATAGTTTGTTAAAAAAACATAATGGTATTAATTGTATTCTGCTGTATGATTATCAAGTTTTTATTAATAAAGGAAAATCAATTAAACATTGATGTCCTCCCCACATTAACATGATATTAAATAGATAATTATGAATACATTACATTTTTAAATGACAAAATATCATAAATAAGGGTAATAACAAAATTAACGAACTCCGAACAATCTTACAAAGGGAAAGTCAAAACTCACAATCATATAAACAGACAAAATCAGTCAACAACCGGAAAACTGTGAAAACCGTTATGACCCTTACTTGGTACAGGCATTTCTAAAAAAATGGTGGGTTGAATCAGATTTTAAGGCACAAAAACTCCCGCTCTCATTACGGTTCAAAGGTTCCGGCTGTCACTACAAAAGTATTCAAACACAGGAACAAAACAGGTAAAATAGTTGTCAAAGCAGTACCATATTCGGTGACGTAAATGTAAAAAATATTTTTACGTCACACATTGACAAAGAAAAACATCCTTGACATTTTTCTTGACTTCTTTATCTTTATACATTTTCACTATTTGAAAATGCATCACTTATAATTTTTTCTGCAGAGACGGAATATATTTCGACAAGATCTTGGTATCGGAATATAAACTTTTTAAGAGATCGAATAAGGCGAATCTTTCTATAGCCCTGGTCCAGTAGCCTGTTTCTCAGATGAAGATGACGTTTCAGGAAATCAGAATAATTGCTACTGGCCCTTGCATAGCGAATCACTTGCGAGATGTGAACACCATATGCAGGAGAAGCTGGTATATTGCTGCACATGTTTGGAAAATTTATGATTTTAAAATTGAAGTCGTCCCGCTTATCATAAATTTTAGTACTGAGTTGACCACTGTCGTCAAATTCGAGGTATAAGTCCAAAAATGATGCGGACGAAGCTGTATCGGTGGTCTCTTTAACTTCCAGCTCTGGAGGATATATCAATGGAAGAAATTCTACAAATCTAGAATTATTGATAGATAAAACGTCATCAATATACATGTATGTGAAATTAAAGGCTCTAGCCTCATGAATCTTCTTATCTTTTACAAGCTTTTGAAGAAACTCCGACTCATATGAGTATAAAAATAAATCGGCTAGAAGAGGGGCACAATTCGTATCCATTGGTATGCCGACGACCTGCTGAAATAGTGTCCCTCCAAAGGAGACAATTATGCTATCGATGAGGAACTCCAGCATACTGATCACTTGTTCCTCGGAGTAGCATGTTTTACCTTTTTGAATTTTGTTTGAAAAATATGTGGAATTGTAGCCTAACACAACAAATTTTGAGCCATAATTTCTATGACTAAAAGCTTTATGAATTGTTTCTTTTAAACGGGTTTTTAATTTGTCATGCGGTAGGGTTGTATATAGAGTTGAAAAATCAAAAGTTTTGATGGAGGATACCTGAGAGAAAGATCTTGAATTCAGGTTATCCAAAAGAACTTTAGAGTTTTTCAAAATCCACATGTGATTTATGCCACTACGCGAGTAAACAGTTTCACAATATTTCTGTTGTCCCTCTTTTACTACAGACAGAATCTTTGTCAGGTGAATAGACAATTCTTTCGTCGAACAACTTGATGATCCCGCTATGTGCCTTTCTTTGTATGGTGTCTTATGGAGCTTAGGTATCCAATATAAATAGGGTAAATCCTCAGACTCTTTACCAGAGGGAATGCTTAAAGAGGTCATGAATGATCTGTGGTTAGCTAGGATTTCATCTTTGTCGAACGAAGTTGGTTTGTATGTGGTATTACTAGAGGTGTTGCTATTTGTGCCCAATTCCTTGATTAGGCATTCGAAGTAATATGATTTACATACAAACACGATATTGTTGGAAGCCTTGTCCACAGGAACGATAACATATTTGTCATGAAGAGAGGAAAGACACTTAACAGCTTCTTGGTCTTTAAATACAGACTTAGGTCGACTATTAACACAATTTTTGAGTTTGTGAATCCGACCTTGTACTAGACGTAATTGTTCTAACCCAGTCTGACAATGACTCTAACTCAGGATCTTGGTCTACTTCTCTCTTTATCCACCTTCTGGCATAATCTTCAACAGCATCCATAATTATCTTTAAATTATGCTTCCAATTGATGTGTTGAGGTTCTCTGAATTTAGGACCATGAGAAATCACTTTTCGGAGACTCTCATGTTGAATGATATTCAGATCACCAGTGATTACATGTCCAGATGGGTTGTATTAAAGACAAATAAACTTATCTGATACTCATACAATTTTTGATATATTATATGTAATTCAGCTATCAGACAGGGTATGTAATGTGACATTCCCGGGTTAGGTTCTATATTCCCTGAAGCGCAGCCGAAGGGAATATATATTTTAAGCCGGGAATGTCACATTATATACTCTGTCTGATAGCTGAATAACAGATATATTACGGATTTAATCATTGTTTTTTTTAAATACAAAATTCAACTGTATTAAATAAATTTGCGTCTTTTATTTTCATTTTTCGTGTCCCTGTGCTTTGACGTCATTCTTCAATGACGTCAAAATATGTGTCGCGTCATATTTCATGTATGGGGTGTCTCATGAAGGAAAATACTGTACTATTAAATTTCTAAATCAATACAATTTCATATGTAGTAAATTTTATAAACTATATAAATATAACATTAATATATCACATAACAAAACAACGGGATTGCGAAAGTTTCAATAATTTAAATGTTAACAACATGTAAATAAAACCTTGGTGTGGTCCCATGACATCGAAAGTTTTCCAGGCTCAACGTTTTGTTTATTTGTTATGGTACAGCCGTGGAACATAGGAGTTTGCTGAATCGATCAGGTATTTGTGACGGAATTAACTGTTGTAATATTGTTTTGTTCATACAGCCGTTTTGAGTATAAAAACAGCACTTAATCTGGTAAAAATACACATTTATTATTCTGTATTATGCCATTGATTCAGTGAAGCTAATGTTTTGTCATCCATGTTTTTATCATTTTTGGGGATTGAAATATATACCCCGTCTGTTTTCCGAATATATGCTGACATTCAGGGCTGCAGAACCAATGAAAATTTGTGTAATAAACTAAATCCGTAATATTGACATATATTCATAGTGTCATCAATACTATTTGTTTTCATATATTCACATGGACACAGATACTCCCTTTCAGGTTAATATTCAGTTTTTGGAATAAAATTTTTCTAACATCAACATATTGAGCTCAATGATTAAGAAAGTGTTTTCATCTTCTATTTGATTGCATTGAGAGCATAATGTATTTTCTCGATTATGTAATTTTAATGATCTATGTGATATTATTCGGGACATTATTTTCACATGCTTTTATTTAACCAATAAATTATTACCTCGTTGTACTGTATAGCCTTTAATACTTTAATCATATTTTATTGTCATACTAAGCAATACAAATGGACATGACACAAGTTATAGACTTATGAAGTCTTCTGCTTTAACTTATTTAATGTAATTAATATTATACATATAACAACGATAGTGTGTGTTTATCTTTTCAATTCTCTTACAGGCCCTTGTGGCTCAGTGAGTTAGGTCTTTGGATTACCTAGCATCTCATACAAGCCTATCACCAATACGGAGTGGGTTGGTGCACGGCTTTGTAGATTACAAAAAGGGTGCACTCGACTCGCAGCCGCAAGTAATAAAGTTTACCAGTTGCTTGCCCATGGTCAGTGGTTCTCTTCGGGTACTCCGACTTCTTCCACCACTAAAACTGGTCGCCATGATATAGCTGAAATATTGCTGAAAGTGGCGTTAAACACAAAAACTCAATCACACTCAACTCAATTCGCTTACAGTTATTAAAATGACGACTGAACTTCGCTACAGTATTTTAAGCATATTGCTCTTATATCTTTATTAATGTCACAGTTAAAAAAAATGAAATTCATCATCTAGCCAGTAACATAGGTCACATTTTCTTTAATCCGTCGGCTTCACTTATGGCTTGAAGATCTTTCTTAACCATGAGAAACGGATGCTTAACCTGTACTTAGAAAGGATAGTTTGTGTATGATTAAACGTTGTGTTGTCGTGATTGAGTGAGTGAGTGAGTGAGTGAGTGAGTGAGTGAGTGATTCTAATTCAATTAGTCTTTGCTCTTTCTCCTTAATGCTGTGTGATTAGCAGAGAAGCAACAAATACCAATTGCATTGTCTTTGGCTCGACCAGACCGGGTTTCGAACCCATGATCTACCGCACTCGAGCAGACCACGTTAACCTTCGATGCGGTTTGTGTCGCCGTGGGTGCTAAATTAAATATCAATATCTTTTCTTAGTCATTGTTACCTTTTTATCAGAACAATTTGTCTTGGAAAAAACAAGAACATTGTTATTGAAGGTTTTATTGTGTTGGAGTGATAACACGTCTCTAATGAAGTTTGTATAGGTATTTGATGATAGCATGGAACTCGAACAATGGATGTTAATTAGCTCTCACTGAACCTAGTAATGTCCTATCATCAATTCAAATGAATGGCGTTATCAGTTTGTATCTGTTTGGAAAGTGCCATACATCAGTACTCGTCTGGTTTTGCCTGTTTCCTGAAATAGTCATTTAGACAACGATGTTATTCAAGCAACCAACCAACCACAATGCAATAATTAAAATGTTGATGTCTTGCTTAGTGCAGACGACGCGTTTCTGGAAATATTGAGACTTTGGAAATAATTGAAATAATTCAAGAGAAAATGGGTACACATAAGCCATTTGCTTTCATACCGTTATATGAAATTCTTACATAATCTGCTGATTACGTTTTAACGACTATATTGCATTGTCAATTTATTGCTGAAAGTGGCGTTAAGCACCAAGAATCAAATCAAATTCAATTTACTTACTAACATTATTTGTATGTAATAGCTATCAGCATCACCCTGACAGTTAACAACATAACTCTCTTTAGCTAATTGATTGGTATATTTAGATAGCGACGTACTTTTCATGTACATGAACCCAGCCATCTCTAATGATAAATCGCTACTTCTTACTGCTAAGCCAAATGCTTTTACACCGATGTATGCAATTCTTACATCATCTTCTGATTACGTCTTAACGATTATATTGTATTGTCAATTGACTTACTATCATCATTTGTATGATATAACTATCATCATCACACTGATACTTAGCAACGTAACACTCTTTAGTTAATTGATTTTTATCTGGGATCATGCTATTCGGGTTATGTTCTTCTCATTACCGGCAGTCGCTATCTCCGGGATTCTTCCGTAATGCAACTACGCATCAATGCAGCAGAACAATTACTCCTACTTGAGTAAAGCACATATTCGTGCAACCAATAATCTATTTTATTAATGACATGACAGGCTTACTCGAAAAGTTTGAAGATACCAAAAGCAAAGGGGCAATCAGAAGCCGTAAATCGAAGGACAGGCAATGCACTGGCCAACAATAAAAAGGACAAAAAGTACAAATCATTACACAGAAAACTAAAGATCGAGCAACACGAACCCACTAAAACCGAAGCACGTAGCACCCATAGTATAGTATGAATACTGCTGCATTTCGAATATCGAAAACAAATTACGAGTAACTACACAAAGCAATAATTCACAGATACGATCATAGCCAAATAGCCAAATAAGATGTTTCAAATATAGATTTCTTGCCATTGCTGTTTCGTCGTTTTTTTCACTTTGGAATGTCATTATTTCACGGTCATCTATGTAATAACGATAAGACAGTAGTAGCAGACGGTCCTGAACAAGGGGTCACCCGAAAGGAATATAAATGTAATATTTCAATTATAAGGAATATGAATCGCGCTATAATCGTGCATGAACTTCGTGCTGGATATATTTCTCTGATAGAATTTGAAATATGGAGAATACAATATTGAAAAAGAGAACAATATGTTTCATATCTAAACACCACTATGTATGTACTGTGATAAATTCATTTTTATTTCTTTACACAATAAAAGAATAGTTGGATTTACAACTACCTGTGGAATCAACGTCTATCACCACTAACGTTGTGACTTTAATCCCGCTCATGGTGAGATGTGTTCGGTACTTCGGTTTCCTCCACCTATAAAACTTATTACCACTATATACGTGAAGTATTGTTGTAAGTGGTGTTAAGTACCATATCCATAACCCTTTTATGCGATGACAAAAAGCTTTCACAGTCTTTCACGTGTTGGGTACGTGCAATTCGTAATACGATGTACTAATTTAAGGCATGTTATTATTGTGATTCGTCTTTGGACATGAGATGTATAACCAATTCAGTGAATGTGTACCCATGGTCGGGGAAACTAAGTGGTATTTCGATATTGCAGCTTCCGCCGTTTTAAAGAAAGGTATGATTTGACAGGATGACGCAGACAACTTTTGGATGGAAAATGAAATACAGTATCTAGAGCGAGGAGTTAGGACAATGAATTAAAATGTTAATGCTATGTCTTTCCCGTTTTCAGTATCAAACTATTTACTTAGTATTATGTACCGACAATGTGGTATATGTTGTTTTCAATTTATTATCAGATACCAACAACACATTTAGATATATTTCTTAATCGGGCGAACTCCGAGTGAGCTGCAACAAACGATCTCGAAATCCCAATCAACTACCACATGTTCATTAGTATTATCAAACTATCCAGACAGCTTTATAATTTACCACACGTTGATATTTGACATACATATTAAAATGAGAACCCAGACATCCCTGTAAGCAAGCTGAGATCGTGATCTGTTTGTTTGGAGATGACTAAGAAAGCTGATTTACTCACTCGGTCATAGAACGTCTCTACATAATTCGAGCTTTGCAGATCAGACATGCATGTTGCTTACTTATAGTACAGTGTATTTCTTATCGCTTAATGATGCCAATTTAGCTTCTTGTAAAATCAGTGTGTAACCACAAATACAATCTGTAAACTAGTTTAAATACGGAAAGTACCAGAAGAAAAGAGACGGAAAATGAAGGAAAAAAAGATAAGAACATTGACAATTTTGAATGACAAAGCCAGCTGGTTCCTCCACAGTGAAATAAATCTCATGCCTGATTCTAAAGATTATAAAAGATTAATTTATAATCATGGTTGCATTATACAATGAATGTGTGTCTCGGTTTATACAGAAGTTTGGCGTGATTTATGCTACAAAAAAGATGAACTAAGCTTGCCTGAATGAATACGTAGTTTTGTTGTTGTCTGGGTTCATCTAGAATATATAGGATTTTATTTATATTTGATTGTTAAAAAGCAATGAAGACATTAACCGATTGTTAAACCTACACGATGTTGCTGCATTCGAATACATCGATTGAACAAGAATTAAAAACTCACATGTCGTTTTCGAATGCAATAAGCAATGACTTAAGTGTCCACTCTTGTGTATGGTTTCTTTGTTCTGCAAAGGTTTTCTTTTAATTAGAGGTTGCTAAGAAATCAACAATCAAGCAATCAATCAATCGGGTAATTATATAATTGTTCGATACTGAATATTGCGATATGATTATATAATCAACCATAATAGTGCATAGTAAACGGAGTACACAATTACAAGCAATCAATGGAAAAAACAACGATCTCCTCATCAGCATGACATGAGAGAGTATCATGTGCATGTTTGTAAGCCAATTGTGGCGTTTCAGACTAAAACGTTGTTTCATTTATTGAATTATTCAACAATTAGTATGTTATTCACACCAGATTCTTTACCCACATCATCATAAAGACTCACATGCATCGACGTTAAACACATATTAAGGGAAATATGTAATATCTGACAGACATAGTCATTTGAGTTGATCAATACTAATGAACATACAATGTTTGAAAGGAGACATCATTTCCTTTAGATGTTATAGGGGTAAATAGAACCGTAAATCGAAGTACGGACAATTCAATGGTCAAAAGAATTCGCATATAATGTATTAAAACCCGTTTTCAGTGAGGTTCGTTTTGCTGATTCATTAGTTTCTTGGTTTTTTGCTTTGTTTTGTTTAGTGGATCATTGTTTGTTCTTTTATCCGTTTTCATTTGACCATTGTATTGAATGTCATCTTCGATTTACGGCTTCTGGTTACCTCTTTGGTGTCTTCAAAGTATTCTTGACACAAATGTATGACAAATATAATCTTTCGTTGAGGTGTTTCTGGAGTAAACGAAACTTTGAAAAATCTAATGATTTAAAAGTCTTTGAGAGCAAGGAAACTAAAGGACCAAAACAGGATAGTCCAAATCTGCGAATGACACGAATACAATACAATACAATATATAACTTTATCTTCAATAATAATTACATTGTTTAAGAACTGTAAATCTCAATATTAAATATAACTAAAGAAATAAATACAGGTACCAAAACACTGACTACTGGTACCCTCGAGTACAAATAGTCCACCAGTAGACATATAATACAGGTACTAAAACACTGACTACTGGTACCCTCGAATACATATAATACAGGTACTAAAATACTGACTACTGGTACCCTCGAGTACAAATAGTCCACCAGTAGAGATATAATACAGGTACTAAAACACTGACTACTGGTACCCTCGAGTACATATAATACAGGTACCAAAACACTGACTACTGGTACCCTCGAGTACAAATAGTCCACCAGTAGAGATATAATACAGGTACTAAAACACTGACTACTGGTACCTCGAGTACATATAATACAAGTACTAAAACACTGACTACTGGTACCCTCGAGTACATATAATACAGGTACCAAAACACTGACTACTGGTACCCTCGAGTACATATAATACAGGTACCAAAACACTGACTACTGGACGGATGCTACCCTCGAGTACAAATAGTCCACCAGCAGACATATAATACAGGTACCGAAACACTGACTACTGGACGGATGATACCCTCGAGTACAAATAGTCCACCAGCAGAGATATATACAGGTACCAAACACTGACTACTGGACGGATGATACCCTCGAGTACAAATAGTCCACCAGCAGACATATATACAGGTACCAAAACACTGACTACTGGACGGATGCTACCCTCGAGTACAAATAGTCCACCAGCAGAGATATATACAGGTACCAAAACACTGACTACTGGACGGATGATACCCTCGAGGACAAATAGTCCACCAGCAGACATATATACAGGTACCAAAACACTGACTACTGGACGGATGCTACCCTCGAGTACAAATAGCCCACCAGCAGACATATAATACAGGTACTAAAACACTGACTACTGGACGGATGATACCCTCGAGTACAAATAGTCCACCAGTAGAGATATAATACAGGTACCAAAACACTGACTACTGGACGGATGATACCCTCGAATACAAATAGTCCACCAGCAGACATATAATACAGGTACCAAAACACTGACTGCTGGACGGATGATACCCTCGAGTACAAATACTCCACCAGCAGACATATAATACAGGTACCAAAACACTGACTGCTGGACGGATGATACCCTCGAGTACAAATAGTCCACCAGCAGAGATATATACAGGTACCAAAACACTGACTACTGGACGGATGCTACCCTCGAGTACAAATAGTCCACCAGCAGACATATAATACAGGTACCGAAACACTGACAACTGGGCGGATGATACCCTCGAGGACAAATAGTCCACCAGCAGAGATATATACAGGTACCGAAACACTGACTACTGGACGGATGATACCCTCGAGGACAAATAGTCCACCAGCAGAGATATATACAGGTACCGAAACACTGACTACTGGACGGATGATACCCTCGAGGACAAATAGTCCACCAGCAGAGATATATACACTGATTACTGGGCGGATGATACCCTCGAGGACAAATAGTCCACCAGCAGAGATATATACAGGTACCGAAACACTGACTACTGGGCGGATGATACCCTCGAGGACAAATAGTCCACCAGCAGACATATAATACAGGTACCAAAACACTGACTACTGGGCGGATGATACCCTCGAGTACAAATAATCCACCAGCAGAGATATATACAAGTACCGAAACACTGACTACTGGGCGGATGGTACCCTCGAGTACAAATAGTCCACCAGTAGAGATATATACAGGTACCGAAACACTGACTACTGGGCAGATGATACCCTCGAGGACAAATAGTCCACCAGCAGAGATATCGATCCAGTGAGAGTAATACAAATGTAGATATCAAATACAATAACCAACAGAAAAGGGAGAAACGGAAGAAAAACGATCTAAAAAATATCACATAGAAAGCTAAAGATTGAGCAACACGAACTTCACTAAAAACCGGGCTGAACTCAAATACCCCGAAAGGGTAAGCAGTTCCTGCTCCACATGTGCCACCCGTAGTATAGTATAAATAGTTTTGCATTGATAATATCGAAAATAAATCACTAGTAACCACACAAAGCGGTAATTCACAGGTAGGATTAGAGTAAAAAGACTAGAAAGACAAAAGTTGTGAGTTCGAATCACGTACATGCCGTGGTGTATTCTGTACTCCGGTTTCCTTGATTAATAAAACTGACCGCCACGATATAAGTGAAATACTGTTGAAAGTGGTGTTAAGCTTCAAAACCATAATAGGATGACAACAAGCTTTCACATTGTCTTTCACGTGGAGGGAGCGTGACATTCTTAATAGATGCACTAATTTAAGGCACGTTATCCACGTGGTTCGTCCTTGAACATGAGAGGCATACCGAATTCAGTGAATTTGTATCCAAGATCAGGGAAACTATGTTGTATTTCTATCTTATAACGTTCCCATTTTCTTAGAAAGGTATGATTTAACTGGAAGACGTAGACAACTTTTGGATAGAAAATGAAATAAACAGTATCCACAGAAAGTAAAATGTTAACGTAATGTATGTCTCGTCTGTAGTTAGAAATTATTTATTTACCGACAATGTGGTATTTTATTTCCACTTTATTATCAGATACCAACAACACATTTAGATATAATTCTTAATAGTGCGAACTCTGAACGAGCTGCATCAACAATCTCGAAAGCTTCATAAACTAACACACGTTCATCAGTATTAACAAACTATCCAGATCGCTTTATGAGTTATCACACGTTGATGTTTGACATAGATATGAGAGTGAAAACCCCGATAAGTCAAAATAATGATGAATCGGACAACACGCTCCAGACATCCTTTATAACAAGCTGAAGTCGTGATATGACTGTTTGGAGATGACTGCGAAAGCCGATTTACTCACAGAAAAAGCCTTCACTCGGTCATAGCACATCTCTATATAATACGATTGTTGTAGATCAGACATTCAGGGTTTTTATTTATCGTTTAATGATGCCAATTTAGCTTCCTATAAAATCAGTGTGTAACCACAGACACATTCTCTAAATTAGCTTAAATACGGAAAGTACAAGAAAAGACGGAGAACGAAGACAAAAGATAAGAACATTCTTACTGTTGAATGACAAAACAAGCCGGTTCTTCTATTGTGAAATATATCAATTTCTTGTTATATATAACCTGGTTCAAAAGATTATAAAAGATTAATTTTTGACTCGACATTTATAATCTCTGTACAAATAAACTGTGTCAGGCGTTATTTACAGAAGTCTCGCGTTACCATTGTACGTTAGCATCGTGCAAATTTCTTGGTCATATTGCAAAGTGTAGATAAATGTTAGCGAAATGTAACAAAAAGGTACCACTTTTGGAACAGTTCCAAAATGTAACCGAAAAATCGTTTTTGTCGTAAAACAGAGTCACAATCGTGTATGTCGTAAAACAGAGTCAAAATCGTGTATGTCGTAAAATAGAGTCAAAATCGATACCATTAACATACAAATGCATGACGGCTGACTTGTTTGACTTGGTACTGATGCTTTAGTAAAAAGGAACAAAATGCATATTTACTTTAACTTTGTCAATGGGTGAAAAAGTTGATAGGATAAAATGAATCTGCTGGTATTTCCCCAATCGATCAATACAAATGTACTTTACAGTGCATTATATCTGCAGTGTCAAATTGTCATGGTTTTAGAAATGCGACTTTATTGCGAATATTCATTTTTTTCGCGTACGGTATCTGGTAAAGTTATTAAATTATGCTTTTACTGTTTTAGCGAACTCATTATATTAATATAATAAGATGAAATACTATCTTACGCGTCTTTACCCATATTTGCTAGTAAGCTAATAAAAATATGGACAACTCAATATAATTTTGAGGGAATGAGATATTTATGTGGCTTGATGTCTTCTGTTTTACTTGGTAATGGTGACGATTTAAATGTCACCCGCGTTCTTTAGTGGCGGCTAAGTTGTGTCCTGTCCATAGTGGTCGCCATGTTATAAAATCCGACAGTCTATCATAGTGAGTAACGTGGTGTAGAATTATTCGCACTTTAAAGATCACTTCGATATATTTCAAAATAGAGTATGCGTATAGCAGCCGCTTCAAACTGCTACAATGCCTTGTCCCTATCCATATTTTTATGCTATACCAGTGACAGTTATTGCCCCGGTCACCTATCCCTCCCTCATTTTTTTGTATATTGTTAAATAAGGGTAATAACAAAATTACCGAACTCCGAGCAATCTTACAAAGGGAAAGTCAAAACTCATAAGTATATAAACAGACAGAATCAGTCAACAACCGGAAAACTGTGAAAACCGTAATGACCCTGACTTGGTACAGGCATTTTTAAAGAACTGGTGGGTTGAATCAGATTTTAAAGCGCCAAACCTCCCCCTTTCATTACGGCTCAAAGTTTCCGGCTGTTACTATAACAGTATTTATAACAATACTTGAACAAAACAGGTAAAACAGTTGTCATAACAGCACCAAACTCAGTGAAGTAAATGTCAAAAACATTTTTACGTCACACATTGATAAAAAAAAAAAAATTGACATTTTTGTTTTTGACCACTTATCTTTATACATTTTCACTAAGCTTGTTGACGTCGTGAGTATACATTTAATAGATCCTGCCTGAAATCTAAACAACAATCAAGCGAGCGATCAATCATTTGTTATTGATATAGAACTACCAATAAATAAAAAAGGAAACACGTTTATTTAAAATTCTCAAATTTCACTCAATCATGCAGAATGATAAGAAAAACAATTTATCAAACAAATACATGTAAATGTTATTTATTGGACTCTCTATGTCACCAAAATACAAAGAACTTGTAAACATAGCAATGAATTACGAGGAAATACCACCTTAAATGTGGGATCTGATTGATGCTACAATAAATGTGAACTAAACTCGCCTGAATGTATATGTAATCGTTTCTACTCTGTTTTAGTCTAACATATATAGGATTTCATTTATATTTTATTGTACAAAAAGCAATGAAGACATTAACCGACCTGTAAGCCTACGCGATGTTACTGAATTCAAATGCATCAAATGAACAAAAGCTAAGCATTCAACTGTCGTATTTCAACTGCAGCAAGCAATGATCTAGGGTCAACTAGTGTGTATTTAGGATCAACTATTGTGTATTTAGGATCAACTATTGTGTATTTAGGGTCAGCTATTGTGTATTTAGGATCAACTATTGTGTATCTAGGGTCAACTATTGTGTATTTAGGATCAACTATTGTGTATTTAGGATCAACTATTGTGTATTTAGGATCAACTATTGTGTATCTAGGGTCAACTATTGTGTATTTAGGGTCAACTATTGTGTATTTAGGGTCAACTATTGTGTATCTAGGGTCAACTATTGTGTATTTAGGATCAACTATTGTGTATTTAGGATCAACTATTGTGTATTTAGGGTCAACTATTGTGTATCTAGGGTCAACTATTGTGTATTTAGGGTCAACTATTGTGTATTTAGGGTCAACTATTGTGTATTTAGGATCAACTATTGTGTATTTAGGATCAACTATTGTGTATCTAGGATCAACTATTGTGTATTTAGGATCAACTATTGTGTATCTAGGATCAACTATTGTGTATTTAGGGTCAACTATTGTGTATTTAGGATCAACTATTGTGTATTTAGGATCAACTATTGTGTATTTAGGATCAACTATTGTGTATTTAGGGTCAACTATTGTGTATTTAGGATCAACTATTGTGTATTTAGGATCAACTATTGTGTATTTAGGATCAACTATTGTGTATTTAGGATCAACTATTGTGTATTTAGGGTCAACTAGTGTGTATTTAGGATCAACTATTGTGTATCTAGGATCAACTATTGTGTATTTAGGGTCAACTATTGTGTATTTAGGATCAACTATTGTGTATTTAGGATCAACTATTGTGTATTTAGGATCAACTATTGTGTATTTAGGATCAACTATTGTGTATTTAGGATCAACTATTGTGTATTTAGGATCAACTATTGTGTATTTAGGATCAACTATTGTGTATCTAGGATCAACTATTGTGTATTTAGGATCAACTATTGTGTATTTAGGATCAACTATTGTGTATTTAGGATCAACTATTGTGTATTTAGGATCAACTATTGTGTATTTAGGGTCAACTAGTATGTATTTAGGATCAACTATTGTGTATTTAGGATCAACTATTGTGTATTTAGGGTCAACTATTGTGTATCTAGGATCAACTATTGTGTATTTAGGGTCAACTATTGTGTATTTAGGATCAACTATTGTGTATTTAGGATCAACTATTGTGTATTTAGGATCAACTATTGTGTATTTAGAATCTGTGTATTTAGGATCAACTATTGTGTATTTAGGATCAACTATTGTGTATTTAGGATCAACTATTGTATATTTAGGATCAACTATTGTGTATTTAGGGTCAACTATTGTGTATTTAGGATCAACTATTGTGTATTTAGGGTCAACTATTGTGTATTTAAGATCAACTATTGTGTATTTAGGATCAACTATTGTGTATTTAGGATCAACTATTGTGTATTTAGGATCAACTATTGTGTATTTAGGATCAACTATTGTGTATTTAAGATCAACTATTGTGTATTTAGGGTCAACTATTGTGTATTTAGGATCAACTATTGTGTATTTAGGATCAATTATTGTGTATTTAGGATCAACTATTGTGTATTTAGGATCAACTATTGTGTATTTAGGATCAACTATTGTGTATTTAGGATCAACAATTGTGTATTTAGGATCAACTATTGTGTATTTAGGATCAACTATTGTGTATTTAGGATCAACTATTGTGTATTTAAGATCAACTATTGTGTATTTAGGGTCAACTATTGTGTATTTAGGATCAACAATTGTGTATTTAGGATCAACTATTGTGTATTTAGGATCAACTATTGTGTATTTAGGATCAACTATTGTGTATTTAGGGTCAACTATTGTGTATCTAGGATCAACTATTGTGTATTTAGGATCAACTATTGTGTATTTAGGATCAACTATTGTGTATTTAGGATCAACTATTGTGTATTTAGGATCAACTATTGTGTATTTAGGATCAACTATTGTGTATTTAGGATCAACTATTGTGTATTTAGGATCAACTATTGTGTATTTAGGATCAACTATTGTGTATGGTTTCTTTGTTTCACAAGAAATTTCTTTTAATTAGAGGAAGTTAATAAACCAACAATCAATCAATCAATCAATCAATCAATCTAGTAATTATAGAAGTTTTCGATATTGGATATGGCGATTTGATTATGGAAGATGTCATTAACCACAGCAATACGTAGTACAGTCAAGACAGAATTGCTGACAATCACTGGAAAAAGAACGGATCACCTAATCAGCATGACATGAAAGATTATACTTAGCATGCTTGTAAGCCAATTATGGTCTTTCAGACTAAAATGTTGCTTCATTTTCCGAATTATTCAACAATGATGTTGTTATTCTCCTTCTTAGGTATTGGCTATATGCTATATTTTTTTTTATTTATTGTGTATATCCGTATTAATTGCGGTCACCACCGAGTTTTAGTGAGGTTCGTTTTGTTCAATCATTTGTTTTTGTGTAATGTTTTGTAGATCATTATATTTACTTTTGTCCTTTTTCTTTGGAGAATTGCATTGCATGTCTTCTTTGATTTACCACTTCTGATTACCTCTTTTGTATCGTCAAGGTATTCTTGACGCAAATGTATGGCAAATATAATTTGTCGTTGACATTTATACAAAAGGTATTTATTGCTCATTTATTTTCCTTAAAAATTCACACTTCACATTAACATTTGAGATTTATGGTCTGAAGATACCGCGATATTCATTAAATAGAACTGAACTGTTTTGAACAAGCTATATGTAGACATGGTTAATGAAATATAACTTTAATATTGTAGAATTACGCGTAAATAATCTTAAATATTTTCAACAAATGATCACCGTTAGTGATATGCTTTACGTTATTTGAAGACTGTAAGGGAATTCTAAAGACTGACTACCCACGGTGTTATATTTAATCAAATATCTTATCGAATAAAACTTAACAGCTTTGCTTCAACAAATAAACAACATCACACGGGTTATATATTCAAACTGTTCATGCAACTGTTAGTATAGGAGAATGTCCAAGTAACTCTACATTCCTAAAAAATAATGGAGCCGAGGCCCCGAAGGGGCCGTGGCCCATTGTTTTTAAGGAATGGAGAGATACGAGGACATTCTCCAACTTAAAATCCACCCATTGTACTTTATTAATTTTATTAATTATTAATCTTGTAACAAAAAAATGTCTGTGTATGGTATCTAAAGTACAAAGAGAACAATAACTGTCCATTCCTTAAAAATAATGGAGCGTTTTGACAATAGATTTAAATCACAAGTGGATTTTAATGTAATTTCCTGCTGTTATTTTAAATATGCTTAATTTCTTTTAACATCCGTTATTATATTACACCTGGTTACGTCATAGTAGTATTTAATGGTGTTTTTATTCACCCTATGAAGCGGTTTTTAAATACTCAAAATATTCAATTCATTGTGTCGGTATTATATAACATCCGTAGTTTTCACAGTGTATGGAACTTTCTGGAGAAATGCATTTTTGCAAAATACCAATTTAATCAAAATTTGATTTTTGTTGTATCATTTTGTTTTCATATTTTTTAAAATATCACAAACATCCAATTTAGGTTAGATTTTTAAAATACCACAACCGTAGCAATGATATGCTTCTTGAAACGTCATCTTTATCTGAGAAACAGGCTACTGGACTAGGGCTATTAAAAAGATTCGCCTTATTCGATCTCTTAAACAGTTTATATTTCGATATCAAGATGTTGTCGAAAAATATTCTGTCTCTGCAGAGACGATAATAAACGATGGATTTTCATAAAGTAAATGTATAAAGATAAGGATTAAGTAATCGTTGTTCAGACATGACGTCATTCAACATCTCATTTGAAATCAAATTGTGTAGAATATGACCGTTTAGTTAAAACTTTCTGCAGAGAGGATAGTAAACGATGGATTTTCATAAAGTACTGCGTTGACTACTACTATGCCTAATTTGTCCCAGTATTGTTAAAAATGCTGTTATAGTGACGACCGGAACCTTTTAACCGTAATGGAAGCGGGAGGCTTGGCCCCGTAAAATCTGATTCAACCCACCAAAACGACAAAAAGACAAACAATGATCTACAAAACATAGCACGGAAAGCTAAAGATAGAGCACAACTTACCCTACAAAACATAGCACGGAAAGCTAAAGATAGAGCACAACTTACCCTACAAAACGGGAGTGAACGCAGATGTTCAGGAAAGATAGATAACTCCTGCTCCACTAGTTGCACTCATCGTGTTACTCGTTTTAGACATGCTATGTCTGGAGAAAGGATGGGATTGAGATTTAGACAAACAGATCATCTCCATGTTCATCTGTGACACTGATTTTCCTTAATTTGTAACCAAGTCATGGTCGCGACCATAAAGCTTTCTAAGTGATAATTTCAACTTAACCAATGGGAGCCCTTGGTTCATTAGTTGCTTTTTAGTAGCAACCCTCTATCGCGGAATTCGTAGGTATTCTGTCATAGGAACATTTATATGAGTCTCAGTTTTAAAAAGTGCATGAACATTATGCATGTGCCTCTCCTCTGATCAAAATGATAAACAAATAAGCTCTTTAAACATCTGTCACACAGATTTTATACGACCAACAGAAAAATCTGACTGCTGCTGTTAAATATCATTCACAAAATATCCTCTGAATAAAGAGATGAAAATAGCCTGGTACAATAGACGTTCAAGCTCTTGTGTTGAATCGGAAGTTTTTGATGTAAGTACGAATGAAGTCTAAATTAACGCTATGTAAAGAACAAAGGAACATATTATTTCATCAGATTCATTTATAAAAGTACATTTATTTTCTGAAGATGAATCTTTGGTATTCTCTAATTTGTATATGCAACCATTACGTGAATTTAGAAAAATTTCTAAATGCTTTGATTTTATTTAATATTTTTCTGTGTTGCCATGCTCAATTGATTCTTGTAACATAAAACACTTTTAAATGTCCATGGACACATTATATTCAAGCGTGCATTGTAGGAGTGAAGTGATACATTATTGAAATAATGGCATTCATAAATAAAATCAAGTCTAAGCTCGTTCACTTCTGATCACACAATTGGTGCTCATGGGTTCACGCCTCAAAAACCCACCTCAACAGTTCAGGTTTTCAGCAGTGGTCCTAAATTGGGGGCTCCACCGATAAGTGTAACATATCTAACTAGACTTACTTCGTTAAGTACGGTACTCACGATGTAACTGCAAACAAATGTGTGAAGATGACAATAATAAAAATATTACACAACCCAACATGCACAATATATCTAGCAAATGCGTGATTGCTGTTTAGCGCCAAGCTATTTCATGGCCGGAACAAGACACTTTTCGTTGTTATGATACTAATGTTGGCTTTGTACAAACACGCTTAATTTGATTATTATGTGGCTGACTCACTGTAACAACATCGATGGTAGACATGATTATTCTGATTCCGAGGCAACCATTCAGATATTGTCAAAATAAAAGGAAATTACAAAATGCCACACTATCGGAAAATTTCCAAAGTCCAATATAAATATCGTAGACACAGAGACGTCTAATTATTTTAGAGTATATCATTCTGTCTCTAATCATTTTAAAGTATATCATTCTGTCTCTAATAATTTTTTCATATGTCATAGATAATCTTCATAGCGTTATGGGTGTACATATATAAAATGGAACAATCAAATGTGCAAGACAAATCTTTATAATATAAATTTCCTAATTCATGATATATAAACGGGTTTGTAACTAGAGTACCATTACGGGTACCATTAGTGAAGCAGGAACCGCTACCCTTCCGTGGTACCTGAATTCACCCTCGGTTTTAACAGGGACTCGTATTACTCGATTTTCCTATATAGAGTTTTGTAGATCGTTGTTTGTCCTTTTGTCCCTTTTTTTACCATTGCGTTGTCTGTCCTTCAATTTGTGGATTATGATTTCCTCTTTCGTATCTTCAAACTTTTCTTTCATAAAGTAAATAGTGCAATGTCGTCAACGACATATGATTAAACGTCAACAATATGCATGAGTAAGCTGGTTTGAATGTAAATTCGATTATTTTTAAAAGAAGGATAAACAGACGACCAGATGTGCCCATTGTTCTGTTACTACGACGTACGAAAGTACTTTTCGGAAATCTCATTTTATCATGATAAAATAGAAATTCTAACATAACCTCCTTCTTTCACTTTGTTAATAAACGAGCGAGTTGTCCATTCAGTATAATCTCATTAGCACATGCCCCGGGGAATGTGACTGATTTTTCCATTGGCAGCATAAATTGTGTGCGACATTGTCCGCAAACGTAAATATAAATTACCGTCTTCCAATCAAAGTATACTACCGTATTTGTACTCTTAGACATATCAGAATCGAAAAAATCATGGAAGCCAAACAGTGTTTAGAGTTTTAACATGGATTCGCGGATATTAGTAAATTTTATCCCTCGCTTCTGGCTCGGGATAACATACTAATATCCGCCAATCCATGTTAAGACTTCCAACACATTCTGGCTTCCATGATTTATTTCTTAAATACTACACTGTCCGAACAGATCAAAAGTCAAAACTAAAACTTGTCGAAACAGAGGCGAAATACATACCCCATAATACGCCCATACATGACCGCGCACCTCCCTGGCTTGCCCATAATACGCTCATACATGACCGCGCACCTTCCTGGCTTGCCCATAATACGCCCATACATGACCACGCGCCTTCCTAGCTTGCCCATAATACGCCCATACATGACCGCGCACTTTCCTGGCTTGCCCATAATACGTCCATACATGACCGAGCACCTTCCTGTCTTGACAAAGGAGTTAGTGAATTATTGATTGTTGTTTAATGCCAATGAACAATAATGGTTAAGTCATATCAGGGCAATAATAAGTAAATTCGATGAGATGATAATGATATGCGCTTTGTACTAGACCAATACGTTTATATTTAATATTAGAATGCCGATGACTACTACTAACGAAATGGTATGCCTAGTGTATAGATCGTGGAATTAAGCAAATACGAGGTATTTATTTCCTTCCGTCAGCAGGCATGTTCGATTCTTCCCGCACAAATAACACACATACCTTGAAGAATTTGTACCTGTTAAGTGATCACAAAGTAATGTCGCTCTATTCATAGTCTGCATTAGGTCTGGCTTTGATCGTATAATTTAACATATATATAAGAACATCAACAACAATCAATGCAAAATATACAATAGGGATCGATTAGAAACTGATCTCAAATATATGGTACTTGATCAGGTTAGACCAAACGTCATTCATGGTCACATGGAGTACAAGTACCCGTGATAATTACCGTTTACGGGCCTTTTTAAAAACAATCGTTCTAACCGAAGCAACGAATTAATTAACCTTCAATACCAAGTCAGTAAGGCGAGTGGTCATGTATTTGTGTGTTAGGGATATTAATTTAGCCTCTATCTGAGATTTTTCGATTGGATTATTAAACTGTTCCGACATTGTGGTCCAAAATGTATATCCGTTTCAATCATTAAAAAAACCACGCTGCACTGTATCATCATCATAATAAAACTCTATATAGATTTCAAAAGATTGTGACCGTTTTTTTAGACATTATGCATATTCATCAGTGCCGTGGTTGTCTTGATCGTATAGTAGTTTGATTCATACCTGCCCTACCTATGAATTGAGTGTCTGTCACCAATGTTGTGAGTTGGAATCCTGCTTATGGCAAGGTGTACTAGATACAACATTATGCAATACATTTTGTCAGTGACTTGCAGCAGGTTGGTGGTTTTCACCGAATATTCCGGTTTTTTTCATCAATATATCTCGCCGCCACGATATTACTAAAATATTGGTGAAAGTGGCGTCAAACACCATAACCATAGTCATCATCTATATCAGTATATTTATATATCGTAGCACGACATCAACAATCACAGGTCCGACGGAAGGAACATATAATCGATGATTAGAAAAAAATGAATGGGCCTTAATCAACTTACTTCACATCAAGTATAAACAAAACCTTAATACTGTTTATTGTAGAATTGAAGTTTTCAACATGACAATTCCTTGATCTCCTTTTGTTTGAACACTTGATACACGGAAGTAAAATTTCAATCAGAGTGATGAATAAATGACAATAATGGGAGACAACGCGATACTAGCACAGAAAAGGTTTCACCAGAATGCGACTATTAGAAGAAGAAAACCCCCCAAGACAATTACAGTTGTCTTACCAGAGAATAGCTGTTATATACAATAGAAAACTACATATAACTCAGCAGAATATTACTGTGATACTAAATAGCATTGTGGTATCTTCAACTTTCTTCGTACAAAACTCTCACCCAAAATGACATTTCTCATAAGGACTCTTATCTGTCTTAAAACTAGAACACACAGAACAATGGACACATCTGGTTTTTCTATATTCTACTTTTGAAATAATCGGATTTGCAGTCACTCCATCTTGCTCGTAGATATTTCCAGCCTTTAATTATCGTTCATTGACGTTGTTCTAACAATTTTTGTATTATGTAATCGTTTTTTTCTTAGGTGTGCTATTTTTAATCATGATTGTATTGCACCTTTCAGTGGTCTATTTGGTACATGTGTCTATAGCGTTATGTCATTAATTAGTTCACCCACCTGTTTCAGTTCGTGTTGTTAATCATGATTATATTGCACCTTTCAGTGGTCTATTTGGTACATGTGTCTATAGCGTTATGTCATTAATTAGTTCACCCACCTGTGGGGTTCGTGTTGTTAATCATGATTATATTGCACCTTTCAGTGGTCTATTTGGTACATGTGTTTATAGCGTCATTAAATAGTTCACCCACCTGTTTCAGTTCGTGTTGTTAATCATGATTATATTGCACCTTTCAGTGGTCTATTTGGTACATGTGTCTATAGCGTTCTGTCATTAATTAGTTCACCTACCTATTTGAGTTCGTGTTGTTAATCATGATTATATTGCACCTTTCAGAGGTCTATTTGGTATACGTGTCTATAGCGTTATGTCATTAATTAGTTCACCCACCTGTTTCAGTTCGTGTTGTTAATCATGATTATATTGCACCTTTCAGTGGTCTATTTGGTACATGTGTCTATAGCGTTATGTCATTAATTAGTTCACCCACCTGTGGGGTTCGTGTTGTTAATCATGATTATATTGCACCTTTCAGTGGTCTATTTGGTACATGTGTTTATAGCGTCATTAAATAGTTCACCCACCTGTTTCAGTTCGTGTTGTTAATCATGATTATATTGCACCTTTCAGTGGTCTATTTGGTGCACGTGTCTATAGCGTTATGTCATTAATTAGTTCACCGACCTGTATGAGTTCGCGTTGTTCGATCTTTAGTTTTCTGTGTTGTGGTTTGAAAATTATTATTTGTACGTTAGTCTTTTTTTCTCTTGACCATTGTGTTGTCTGTCCTTCGATTCAAGGATTCTGATTACCCCTTTGGTATCTCCGAACTCTTCTTAAGCTGAATCATAGCGTAAGAGGTGGGATATAATTCAGTACATGCTTCATGATAACAAAGAGGTAATCGGAAGCTGTATGTCGGAAGACAGAAAATACAATGGTCAAAAAGAAAAAGAACAAAAAGACAAACTAAATAATAAAATGATTCCAATACTTGACCGTCACTGTAATATGATTTTAAGCAACGAGTCCAAATAGATCTAAAAGCTGAATATTTTGTTCTCCCACAATATAGCTGTTAGATGAAACACAATATATATATATATATATTTTACCAAAAGTATAACTAGAAGATGAAAAAGACAACTGCAGATGCTTCAACACACCGATGGAATAGACAACTACAATTGGTCAACCAGCATGTAATTAAATATACTTGATTTTCTCTCTTTGTTTCTTTGTTCATTTTATTAGCTATTGAAACAATACAGCTTACAGCTTCCGATTACCCCTTTGTTATCATGAAGCATGTACTGAATTATATCCCACCTCTTAAGCTGTGTTGCAGCTTAAGAAGAGTTTGAAAATACCAAACGGGTAATCAGAATCCTTGAATCGAAGGACAGACAGCACAATGGCCAAATCAGTCTTAGAGGTCACTTCTATATAACAAATCATTGTCTATAAAGGGCACCTCTATATTATAAATCACTGTTTATAAAGGACTCCTTTATATGACAAATCACTGTCTATGAAAGGCGCCTATATATGCCAAATCACTGTCTGTAATAGGTGAATCTATATAACATCTCTATCAAGTGCAACATAATTTTCTCATTTTTGAAGAGTTTATCCTGTATGTAAAGGGAAACTGGTAATCAATGCACATTTTCGGATTCTCTTGAGTACCCTTTATATACAGGTTTGATTGTGCTTCGCTAAATTCATGACTATGTACTATAAACAAGATTATTCAATTGCTTGTTGTTATGTTAATGTCTAGTTAAGAACAATATAAAAACTATAAAAAGCACATTAAAATAAAGCAGTAATTTGTAACGACAATATTACACACTTAAAATGGAATAAAATAGTCCACCCAGAAGTAAAACATATTAATAACACGACATTAACTGCCCACATAGCAATATACCTTGGCTATGCATTACATATTGACTGTTTAAACAGGTAATAGTATTTATTGTTTTTTGTAATGTAATGTGATGGTGAATAATAACAGTCTAATTCATATCCATTTTAGAACACATTACATGTCAGGAATAAATATCGCCTTTGTTTAAACGAAGGTGTCTTATTGCACAGTACCTGAAGCATTCAACATATACATGTTTAAATGGGAGAATTGTGTGAATAAATTAATTTTAGAGTCATATGTCATTTTATACGTGTTTTGATTGGCTTAAAGAAGTTGAGGTTATTTTCATATGTACTGAATCTGAAAATATACGTCGTTCTCAAGGCGTCGCGTGCCGTTGTCATCATGCTGTTTTCTTTAAATGAGGCACCTTTGGGGTTATTTAAATGTATTTCCGATTATTTGCCTTATTTTGAAAAAAAATTTAAAATTTCAATATCATAGCAAAAACAGTTTGAATTAATTTATAAGGATTGATCGAAATTATTTGTTCGGTTCATTCGAAATAACCTCAATCAGGTTGTACACGCCCTTGCGTAACCCGCTACGTGGGCTACACGGTGTGTACAACCTGATTGGGGTTATTTCTTCGTGATCCGATCAACAATTTAGATCAATCCTTAATTGTTTTGTGTGCTTGGTGTATGGTGTAAATGGTAAAGATGTACGCACTAAATTTGATATCTACGCTTTTATTAGTAAACACGTAGATATTTATACTTGGTGTATGGTGTAAATGGTAAAGATGTACACACTAAATTTAATATCTACGCTTTTATTAGTAAACACGTAGATATTAATACTCTTATTAGTAAACACGTAGATATTAATACTCTTATTAGTAAACACGTAGATATTAATACTTTTATTAGTAAACACGTAGATATTAATACTTTTATTAGTAAACACGTAGATATTTATACTTGGTGTATGGTGTAAATGGTAAAGATGTACACACTAAATTTGATATCTACGCTTTTATTAGTAAACACGTAGATATTTATACTTGGTGTATGGTGTAAATGGTAAAGATGTACACACTAAATTTGATATCTACGTTCTTATTAGTAAACACGTAGATATTTATACTTGGTGTATGGTGTAAATGGTAAAGATGTACACACTAAATTTGATATCTACGTTCTTATTAGTAAACACGTAGATATTTATACTTGGTGTATGGTGTAAATGGTAAAGATGTACACACTAAATTTGATATCTACGTTCTTATTAGTAAACACGTAAATATTAATACTCTTATTAGTAAACACGTAGATATTAATACTCTTATTAGTAAACACGTAGATATTAATACTCTTATTAGTAAACACGTAGATATTAATACTTTTATTAGTAAACACGTAGATATTAATACTTTTATTAGTAAACACGTAGATATTTATACTTGGTGTATGGTGTAAATGGTAAAGATGTACACACTAAATTTGATATCTACGCTTTTATTAGTAAACACGTAAATATTTATACTTGGTGTATGGTGTAAATGGTAAAGATGTACACACTAAATTTGATATCTACGCTTTTATTAGTAAACACGTAGATATTTATACTTGGTGTATGGTGTAAATGGTAAAGATGTACACACTAAATTTGATATCTACGTTCTTATTAGTAAACACGTAGATATTTATACTTGGTGTATGGTGTAAATGGTAAAGATGTACACACTAAATTTGATATCTACGTTCTTATTAGTAAACACGTAAATATTTATACTTGGTGTATGGTTTAAATGGTAAAGATGTACACACTAAATTTGATATCTACGTTCTTATTAGTAAACACGTAAATATTAATACTCTTATTAGTAAACACGTAGATATTAATATTCTTATTAGTAAACACATAGATATTAATACTCTTATTAGTAAGCACGTAGATATTAATACTTTTATTAGTAAACACGTAGATATTAATACTCTTATTAGTAAACACGTAGATATTTATACTTTTATTAGTAAACACGTAGATATTAATACTCTTATTAGTAAACACGTAGATATTTATACTTTTATTAGTAAACACGTAGATATTAATACTCTTATTAGTAAACACGTAGATATTAATACTCTTATTAGTAAACACGTAGATATTAATACTTTTATTAGTAAACACGTAGATATTAATACTCTTATTAGTAAACACGTAGATATTAATACTTTTATTAGTAAACACGTAGATATTAATACTCTTATTAGTAAACACGTAGATATTTATACTTTTATTAGTAAACACGTAGATATTAATACTCTTATTAGTAAACACGTAGATATTTATACTTTTATTAGTAAACACGTAGATATTAATACTCTTATTAGTAAACACGTAGATATTAATACTCTTATTAGTAAACACGTAGATATTTATACTCTTATTAGTAAACACGTAGATATTCATACTCTTATTAGTAAACACGTAGATATTAATACTTTTATTAGTAAACACGTAGATATTAATACTCTTATTAGTAAACACGTAGATATTAATACTTTTATTAGTAAACACGTAGATATTAATACTTGGTGCGCACCACAAGTTTCTGGAATAAGTTTCATCAGGTAAGCTCAAAATTGTATGGCATCATGACATAGCGGTAACAAAATTCCGTAATTGAAAGACATCTTTATTCTTATATACCAGGTATATACCTCGTCTGATGTCGCGAAATGTTTATCGTGCTACAGGTAGCTTACATCTAATGTTTTACAAAAAATACCACACTGTCGGAACAAGTCCGAAATCAAAATCGTTGAAAGAGGCAGAATCGATACCCCTCAATAACACAGAAATACATGACTGTGCACTTTTCGGGCTTGTTAATAGATAACTTCAATAAACAGTGGCGGGGTTAAACTAGTTGTATGGCCCCAAATCTACCCTCTTATTAAAATGATACGGTCATGCAAGTGCTTTCCATATGTGAATACAATGTCAACCCTCATAATAAGATATGTAAAACCTCCCACAATGGATATCCTAAAATGTTTAATTTATATATACAATAAAACCTCTCACAATGGATATCCTAAAATGTTTAATTTATATATACAATAAAACCTCCCACAATGGATATCCTAAAATGCTTAATCTATATATACAATAAAACCTCCCACAATGGATATCCTAAAATGCTTAATCTATATATACAATAAAACCTCCCACAATGGATATCCTAAAATGCTTAATCTATATATACAATAAAACCTCCCACAATGGATATCCTAAAATGCTTAATCTATATATACAATAACTACGCATAGATACAATTATACATTGATTAAGCATATCAGTTTATTATTTATTAATACGGCTTACAGCCTGGTGTACTTAGGAGTACAAATCAAATATATCGTACATACATGTACATGTACTTTGTAATTTTCATTAATTTCTGAACATATACACGATTCGTATCAATATGTTAGCACCGAAGGAAGATTAGTTTTTACCCTGCACATTGATATTTAGCAACGTGTAACTTGACAAGTATTATATGGAAATTCATTATATTGGCATCATTTTTATTCCTAGAAGATTATCCCTCCCTTTTAATTGATATTTTTTTCAATAAAAAGTTAGATTATGAAATACACTCAAATTGCATTGCAACTACCATATGTGCTTAAAATATCTAAGACAGATACATTTGTATTGTAAATCTGTTTTATTTATTAAATGTATATATTTCCGATTATTACTTAAGTATTTCTACATGCTAAAACACGGGAAATCCATTATGACGGAGTACACATGTATTGCTAACCAATGTGGCACTTTCAAACTGATGTAGTTAATAGTTTCTAATGAAATGAGTGATTTTGTTAATTAAAAATCCAAATGTGCAAATATCGATCAGTATTCCAGATTCTGATATATAACTGAACAAAAGTGCTATTGATATTGTAAGTCAATTAACTGTTGTTGTATTCTAGCTTTGTAATGTAAACGTTAACATTGTACCTTTGAACCTCCCGCACGAATAGGTGACCTTAGCCGAGATTGACTATCCTGTTGTGCCCTTTGATTTACTTACGCCAATGGTATTTAAGTTATCTGGCTTTGGGGCTCCCTGATTAAAGTTATCCCATCAACGCGTCTTCCATGCTCAATTTTATTAAATGTGTTATTGAAACCTTTTCCTCCTATTGCAACACAAATAGAACGTGCACCAACATAATAAAAGCACGGTTCCTTTATTTTAATTTGTGTCTAAATGTAATGTTGGATAGTCATTCCTCTCATGTTTATTTACATCCATATGTTTTCTTACTACAAGCTGTTGTGTCTAAAGGTAATAATGGATAGTCTCTCATGTACATTTACATCCATATCCTTTCTAACCAGTTAAATATTTATCGCGTGTAATACACCATCAACAACCATGCTGTTGATAAAATCAATGTTTTCCCATTGTTCTTCTGTATAACTAACTGAATGATTAACACACACATATATTGATGGGATAATTATCTGTCATAGAATATTACTTGCAGTCTTTAATAAAAACGTAGATATCAAATTTAGTGAGCGAGACACGTTTCATCAGGTTCTCTCAAAGTCAAAATATTTTTAAAAAAAATGTGAGGAAGAAAACCAAAGGACCTAAACAGGAGCGAGAAAACCAAAGGGTATTCACAGGATAGCTAAAATCAGTTAAGGTCACATATGCCTGAGTGAGGAGAACCTTAGGTTTGATAATAATTACATGATTTCAATATACGGAACATTTTATATTGCATTGCGTTTAATGACGTCTACTTATCATATAACTTTGAATAGAGCTGTTCGAATGCTTTTTAAAAACAATTTAGAAAATTGTAATTACATTCTAAAACTTCCCACAATGGATATCCTAAAATGCTTAATCTATATATACAATAACTACGTATAGATACAATTATACATTGATTAAGCATATCAGTTTATTATTTATTAATACGGCTTACAGCCTGGTGTACTTAGGAGTACAAATCAAATATATCGTACATACATGTACATGTACTTTGTAATTTTCATTAATTTCTGGACATATACACGATTCGCATCAAAATGTTAGCACCGGAGGAAGATTAGTTTTTACCCTGCACATTGATATTTAGCAACGTGTAACTTGACAAGTATTATATGGAAATTCATTATATTGGCATCATTTTTATTCCTAGAAGATTATCCCTCCCTTTTAATTGATATTTTTTTCAATAAAAAGTTAAATTATGAAATACACTCAAATTGCATTGCAACTACCATATGTGCTTAAAATAGCTCAGACAGATACATTTGTATTGTAAATCTGTTTTATTTATTAAATGTATATATTTCCGATTATTACTTAAGTATTTCTACATGCTAAAACACGGGAAATCCATTATGACGGAGTACACATGTATTGCTAACCAATGTGGCACTTTCAAACTGATGTAGTTAATAGTTTCTAATTAAATGAGTGATTTTGTTAATTAATAATCCACAGGTGCGAATATCGATCAGTTTTCCAGATTCTGATATATAACTGAACAAAGGTGGTATTGATATTGTAAGTCAATTAGCTGTTGTTGTATTCTAGCTTTGTAATGTAAACGTTAACATTGTACCTTTGAACCTCTCGCACGAATAGGTGACCTTAGCGATATTGACTATCCTGTTGTGCCCTTATTGTTCGGAGTTCGGTAATTTTGTTATTACCCTTATTGGTTTACTTACGCCAATGGTATTTAAGTTATTTGGCCTTGGGGCTCCCTGATTAAAGTTATCCCATCAACGCGTCTTCCATGCTCAATTTTATTAAATGTGTTATTGAAACCTTTTCCTCCTATTGCAACACAAATAGAACGTGCACCAACATAATAAAAGCACGGTTCCTTTATTTTAATTTGTGTCTAAATGTAATATTGGATAGTCATTCCTCTCATGTTTATTTACATCCATATGTTTTCTTACTACAAGCTGTTGTGTCTAAAGGTAATAATGGATAGTCTCTCATGTACATTTACATCCATATCCTTTCTAACCAGTTAAATATTTATCTCGTGTAATACACCATCAACAACCATGATGTTGATAAAATCAATGTTTTCCCATTGTTCTTCTGTATAACTAACTGAATGATTAACACACACATATATTGATGGGTCAATTTTCTGTCATAGAATATTACTTGCAGTCTTTAATAAAAACGTAGATATCAAATTCAGTGCGCACGAAACGTTTCATCAGGTTCTCTGAAAGTCAAAATATTTAAAAGCCAAATAAATATTTTAAAAAAATGTGAGGAGGAAAACCAAAGGACGTAAACATGATAGCTAAAATCGGTTAAAGTCACATGAGTGAGGAGAACCTTAGGTTTGATCATAATTACATGATTTTAATATACGGAACATTTTATATTGCATTGCGTTTAATGACGTCTACTTATCATATAACTTTGAATAGAGCTGTTCGAATGCTTTTTAAAAACAATTTAGAAAATTGTAATTACATTCTAAAACTTGGATGTGTAGACATCACGTACGCATTGTTAACATGTATTACTAAACATTCTAGTTGATTCCAAAGATATCAACATGAAAGATATTAGCCAAGTGTGATCCTGAAATTTTGAAATGATGACATAAAATACAGGAGTTCAATTAGTGCCATAGAATCAATATATACATTTTAGTATGCATGATGTTTTATTTTTTAACTTTGAAACTTGTGAACAAAACTTCTGTGCGAAACTTAAATTTTGTGATTTATTTAAAAATGTATATATATATATTATACATTGCTAACATCTGTGATTCAACAGCGGGTACCACTTGTGGAGCACGAACTGCTTACCCTTCCAGAGTACCTATGTTCATCCCCCGGTTTATGTGGGTTTATATATTGTATGTCCTTCTTTGTCCTTTTTCTTTAGACCATTGTATTGTATGTCCTTCTTTGATGTACTGTTTCTTATTACCTCTTTAGTATCTTTTGACCATTGTATTATATGTCCTTCTTTGATGTACTGTTTCTTATTACCTCTTTGATATCTCTTGACCATTGTATTGTATGTCCTTCTTTGATGTACTGTTTCTTATTACCTCTTTAGTATCTTTTGACCATTGTATTGTATGTCCTTCTTTGATGTACTGTTTCTTATTACCTCTTTAGTATCTTTTGACCATTGTATTGTATGTCCTTCTTTGATGTACTGTTTCTTATTACCTCTTTGGTATCTTTTGACCCTTGTATTGTATGTCCTTCTTTGATGTACTGTTTCTTATTACCTCTTTTGTATTTTTTGACCATTGTATTGAATGTCCTTCTTTGATGTACTGTTTCTTATTACCTCTTTGGTATCTTTTGACCCTTGTATTGAATGTCCTTCTTTGATGTACTGTTTCTTATTACCTCTTTGCTATCTTTTGACATTTGTATTGTGTGTCCTTCTTTGATGTACTGTTTCTTATTACCTCTTTGGTATCTTTTGACCATTGTATTGTCTGTCCTTCTTTGATGTACTGTTTCTTATTACCTCTTTAGTATCTTTTGACCATTGTATTGTATGTCCTTCTTTGATGTACTGTTTCTTATTACCTCTGTGATATCTTTAGACCATTGTATTGTATATCCTTCTTTGATGTACTGTTTCTTTTTGCCTCTTTGATATCTTTTGACCATTGTATTGTATGTCCTTCTTTGATGTACTGTTTCTTATTACCTCTTTGATATCTCTTGACCATTGTATTGTATGTCCTTCTTTGATGTACTGTTTCTTATTACCTCTTTGGTATCTTTTGACCATTGTATTGTATGTCCTTCTTTGATGTACTGTTTCTTATTACCTCTTTGATATCTCTTGACCATTGTATTGTATGTCCTTCTTTGATGTACCGTTTCTTATTACCTCTTTAGTATCTTTTGACCATTGTATTGTATATCCTTCTTTGATGTTCTGTTTCTTATTACCTCTTTTGTATTTTTTGACCATTGTATTGAATGTCCTTCTTTGATGTACTGTTTCTCATTACCTCTTTAGTATCTTTTGACCATTGTATTGTATATCCTTCTTTGATGTTCTGTTTCTTATTACCTCTTTTGTATTTTTTGACCATTGTATTGAATGTCCTTCTTTGATGTACTGTTTCTTATTACCTCTTTGGTATCTTTTGACCATTGTATTGAATGTCCTTCTTTGATGTACTGTTTCTTATTACCTCTTTGGTATTTTTTGACCATTGTATTGAATGTCCTTCTTTGATGTACTGTTTCTTATTACCTCTTTGGTATCTTTTGACCCTTGTATTGAATGTCCTTCTTTGATCTACTGTTTCTTATTACCTCTTTGCTATCTTTTGACATTTGTATTGTGTGTCCTTCTTTGATGTACTGTTTCTTATTACCTCTTTGGTATCTTTTGACCATTGTATTGTCTGTCCTTCTTTGATGTACTGTTTCTTATTACCTCTTTGGTATCTTTTGTCCATTGTATTGAATGTCCTTCTTTGATGTACTGTTTCTTATTACCTCTGTGATATCTTTAGACCATTGTATTGTATATCCTTCTTTGATGTACTGTTTCTTTTTACCTCTTTGATATCTTTAGACCATTGTATTGTATGTCCTTCTTTGATGTACTGTTTCTTATTACCTCTTTGATATCTCTTGACCATTGTATTGTATGTCCTTCTTTGATGTACTGTTTCTTATTACCTCTTTGGTATCTTTTGACCATTGTATTGTATGTCCTTCTTTGATGTACTGTTTCTTATTACCTCTTTGATATCTCTTGACCATTGTATTGTATGTCCTTCTTTGATGTACCGTTTCTTATTACCTCTTTAGTATCTTTTGACCATTGTATTGTATATCCTTCTTTGATGTACTGTTTCTTATTACCTCTTTGGTATCTTTTGACCCTTGTATTGTATGTCCTTCATTGATGTACTGTTTCTTATTACCTCTTTGGTATCTCTTGACCATTGTATTGTATGTTCTTTGATGTACTGTTTCTTATTACCTCTTTGATATCTCTTGACCATTGTATTGTATGTCCTTCGTTGATGTACTGTTTCTTATTACCTCTTTAGTATCGTTTGACCATTGTATTGTATGTCCTTCTTTGATGTACTGTTTCTTATTACCTCTTTGGTATCTTTTGACCCTTGTATTGTATGTCCTTCTTTGATGTACTGTTTCTTATTACCTCTTTTGTATTTTTTGACCATTGTATTGAATGTCCTTCTTTGATGTACTGTTTCTTATTACCTCTTTGGTATCTTTTGACCCTTGTATTGAATGTCCTTCTTTGATGTACTGTTTATTATTACCTCTTTGCTATCTTTTGACATTTGTATTGTGTGTCCTTCTTTGATGTACTGTTTCTTATTACCTCTTTGGTATCTTTTGACCATTGTATTGTCTGTCCTTCTTTGATGTACTGTTTCTTATTACCTCTTTAGTATCTTTTGACCATTGTATTGTATGTCCTTCTTTGATGTACTGTTTCTTATTACCTCTGTGATATCTTTATACCATTGTATTGTATATCCTTCTTTGATGTACTGTTTCTTTTTACCTCTTTGATATCTTTAGACCATTGTATTGTATGTCCTTCTTTGATGTACTGTTTCTTATTACCTCTTTGATATCTCTTGACCATTGTATTGTATGTCCTTCTTTGATGTACTGTTTCTTATTACCTCTTTGGTATCTTTTGACCATTGTATTGTATGTCCTTCTTTGATGTACTTTTCTTATTACCTCTTTGATATCTCTTGGCCATTGTATTGTATGTCCTTCTCTGATGTACCGTTTCTTATTACCTCTTTAGTATCTTTTGACCATTGTATTGTATATCCTTCTTTGATGTACTGTTTCTTATTACCTCTTTGGTATCGTTTGACCCTTGTATTGTATGTCCTTCTTTGATGTACTGTTTCTTATTACCTCTTTGGTATCTTTTGACCATTGTATTGTATGTCCTTCTTTAATATACTGTTTCTTATTACCTCTTTTGTATTTTTTGACCATTGTATTGAATGTCCTTCTTTGATGTACTGTTTCTTATTACCTCTTTGGTATCTTTTGACCCTTGAATTGAATGTCCTTCTTTGATGTACTGTTTCTTATTACCTCTTTGCTATCTTTTGACATTTGTATTGTGTGTCCTTCTTTGATGTACTGTTTCTTATTACCTCTTTGGTATCTTTTGACCATTGTATTGTATGTCCTTCTTTGATGTACTGTTTCTTATTACCTCTTTGATATCTCTTGACCATTGTATTGTATGTCCTTCTTTGATGTACCGTTTCTTATTACCTCTTTAGTATCTTTTGACCATTGTATTGTATATCCTTCTTTGATGTACTGTTTCTTATTACCTCTTTGGTATCTTTTGACCCTTGTATTGTATGTCCTTCTTTGATGTACTGTTTCTTATTACCTCTTTGGTATCTCTTGACCATTGTATTGTATGTTCTTTGATGTACTGTTTCTTATTACCTCTTTGATATCTCTTGACCATTGTATTGTATGTCCTTCTTTGATGTACTGTTTCTTATTACCTCTTTAGTATCGTTTGACCATTGTATTGTATGTCCTTCTTTGATGTACTGTTTCTTATTACCTCTTTGGTATCTTTTGACCCTTGTATTGTATGTCCTTCTTTGATGTACTGTTTCTTATTACCTCTTTTGTATTTTTTGACCATTGTATTGAATGTCCTTCTTTGATGTACTGTTTCTTATTACCTCTTTGGTATCTTTTGACCCTTGTATTGAATGTCCTTCTTTGATGTACTGTTTATTATTACCTCTTTGCTATCTTTTGACATTTGTATTGTGTGTCCTTCTTTGATGTACTGTTTCTTATTACCTCTTTGGTATCTTTTGACCATTGTATTGTCTGTCCTTCTTTGATGTACTGTTTCTTATTACCTCTTTAGTATCGTTTGACCATTGTATTGTATGTCCTTCTTTGATGTACTGTTTCTTATTACCTCTGTGATATCTTTATACCATTGTATTGTATATCCTTCTTTGATGTACTGTTTCTTTTTACCTCTTTGATATCTTTAGACCATTGTATTGTATGTCCTTCTTTGATGTACTGTTTCTTATTACCTCTTTGGTATCTTTTGACCATTGTATTGTATGTCCTTCTTTGATGTACTGTTTCTTATTACCTCTTTGATATCTCTTGGCCATTGTATTGTATGTCCTTCTTTGATGTACTGTTTCTTATTACCTCTTTAGTATCTTTTGACCATTGTATTGTATATCCTTCTTTGATGTACTGTTTCTTATTACCTCTTTGGTATCGTTTGACCCTTGTATTGTATGTCCTTCTTTGATGTACTGTTTCTTATTACCTCTTTGGTATCTTTTGACCATTGTATTGTATGTCCTTCTTTAATGTACTGTTTCTTATTACCTCTTTTGTATTTTTTGACCATTGTATTGAATGTCCTTCTTTGATGTACTGTTTCTTATTACCTCTTTGGTATCTTTTGACCCTTGAATTGAATGTCCTTCTTTGATGTACTGTTTCTTATTACCTCTTTGCTATCTTTTGACATTTGTATTGTGTGTCCTTCTTTGATGTACTGTTTCTTATTACCTCTTTGGTATCTTTTGACCATTGTATTGTCTGTCCTTCTTTGATGTACTGTTTCTTATTACCTCTTTGGTATCTTGTGTCCATTGTATTGAATGTCCTTCTTTGATGTACTGTTTCTTATTACCTCTGTGATATCTTTAGACCATTGTATTGTATATCCTTCTTTGATGTACTGTTTCTTTTTACCTCTTTGATATCTTTAGACCATTGTATTGTATGTCCTTCTTTGATGTAATGTTTCTTATTACCTCTTTAGTATCTTTTGACCATTGTATTGTATGTCCTTCTTTGATGTACTGTTTCTTATTACCTCTTTAGTATCTTTTGACCATTGTATTGTATGTCCTTCTTTGATGTACTGTTTCTTATTACCTCTTTGATATCTCTTGACCATTGTATTGTATGTCCTTCTTTGATGTACCGTTTCTTATTACCTCTTTAGTATCTTTTGACCATTGTATTGTATATCCTTCTTTGATGTACTGTTTCTTTTTACCTCTTTGATATCTTTAGACCATTGTATTGTATGTCCTTCTTTGATGTACTGTTTCTTATTACCTCTTTGATATCTCTTGACCATTGTATTGTATGTCCTTCTTTGATGTACTGTTTCTTATTACCTCTTTAGTATCTTTTGACCATTGTATTGTATGTCCTTCTTTGATGTACTGTTTCTTATTACCTCTTTGATATCTCTTGACCATTGTATTGTATGTCCTTCTTTGATGTACCGTTTCTTATTACCTCTTTAGTATCTTTTGACCATTGTATTGTATATCCTTCTTTGATGTACTGTTTCTTATTACCTCTTTGGTATCTTTTGACCCTTGTATTGTATGTCCTTCTTTGATGTACTGTTTCTTATTACCTCTTTGGTATCCCTTGACCATTGTATTGTATGTTCTTTGATGTACTGTTTCTTATTACCTCTTTTATATCTTTTGACCATTGTATTGAATGTCCTTCTTTGATGTACAGTTTCTTATTACCTCTTTGATATCTGTTGAACATTGTATTGTATGTCCTTCTTTGATGTACTGTTTCTTATTATCTCTTTTGTATCTTTTGACCATTGTATTGAATGTTCTTCTTTGATGTACAGTTTCTTATTACCTCTTTGATATCTTTTGACCATTGTATTGTATGTCCTTCTTTGATGTACTGTTTCTTATTTCCTCTTTGGTATCTTTTGACCATTGTATTGTATGTCCTTCTTTGATGTACTGTTTCTTATTACCTCTTTATTATCTTTTGATCATTGTATTGTATGTCCTTCTTTGATGTACTGTTTCTTATTACCTCTGTGATATCTTTAGACCATTGTATTGTATGTTCTTCTTTGATGTACTGTTTCTTTTTACCTCTTTGATATCTTTAGACCATTGTATTGTATGTCCTTCTTTGATGTACTGTTTCTTATTACCTCTTTGATATCTCTTGACCATTGTATTGTATGTCCTTTCTTGATGTACCGTTTCTTATTACCTCTTTAGTATCTTTTGACCATTGTATTGAATGTCCTTCTTTGATGTACAGTTTCTTATTACCTCTTTGATATCTTTTGACCATTGTATTGTATGTCCTTCTTTGATGTACTGTTTCTTATTTCCTCTTTGGTATCTTTTGACCATTGTATTGTATGTCCTTCTTTGATGTACTGTTTCTTATTACCTCTTTTGCATCTTTTGTCCATTGTATTGAATGTCCTTCTTTGATGTACTGTTTCTTATTACCTCTTTGATATCTTTTGACCATTGTATTGTATGTCCTTCTTTGATGTACTGTTTCTTATTTCCTCTTAGGTATCTTTTGACCATTGTATTGTATGTCCTTCTTTGATGTACTGTTTCTTATTACCTCTTTTGTATCTTTTGACCATTGTATTGAATGTTCTTCTTTGATGTACAGTTTCTTATTACCTCTTTGATATCTTTTGACCATTGTATTGTATGTCCTTCTTTGATGTACTGTTTCTTATTTCCTCTTTGGTATCTTTTGACCATTGTATTGTATGTTCTTCTTTGATGTACTGGTTCTTATTACCTCTTTGGTATCTTTTGACCATTGTATTGTATGTCCTTCTTTGATGTACTGTTTCTTATTACCTCTTTGGTATCTTTTGACCATTGTATTGTATGTCCTTCTTTGATGTACTGTTTCTTATTACCTCTTTGGTATCTTTTGACCATTGTATTGTATGTCCTTCTTTGATGTCCTGTTTCTTATTACCTCTTTATTATCTTTTGACCATTGTATTGTATGTCCTTCTTTGATGTACTGTTTCTTATTACCTCTGTGATATCTTTAGACCATTGTATTGTATGTTCTTCTTTGATGTACTGTTTCTTTTTACCTCTTTGATATCATTAGACCATTGTATTGTATGTCCTTCTTTGATGTACTGTTTCTTATTACCTCTTTGATATCTCTTGACCATTGTATTGTATGTCCTTCTTTGATGTACTGTTTCTTATTACCTCTTTGGTATCTTTTGACCATTGTATTGAATGTCCTTCTTTGAAGTACAGTTTCTTATTACCTCTTTGGTATCTTTTGACCATTGTATTGAATGTCCTTCTTTGATATACTGTTTCTTATTACCTCTTTGATATCTTTAGACCATTGTATTGTATGTCCTTCTTTGATGTACTGTTTCTTATTTCCTCTTTGGTATCTTTTGACCATTGTATTGTATGTCCTTCTTTGATGTACGGTTTCTTATTACCTCTTTGGTATCTTTTGACCATTGTATTGAATGTCCTTCTTTGATGTACAGTTTCTTATTACCTCTTTGGTATCTTTTGACCATTGTATTGAATGTCCTTCTTTGATCTACTGTTTCTTATTACCTCTTTGATATCTTTAGACCATTGTATTGTATGTCCTTCTTTGATGTACTGTTTCTTATTTCCTCTTTGGTATCTTTTGACCATTGTATTGTATGTCCTTCTTTGATGTACTGTTTCTTATTACCTCTTTTGCATCTTTTGTCCATTGTATTGAATGTCCTTCTTTGATGTACTGTTTCTTATTACCTCTTTGATATCTTTTGACCATTGTATTGTATGTCCTTCTTTGATGTACTGTTTCTTATTTCCTCTTTGGTATCTTTGACCATTGTATTGTATGTCCTTCTTTGATGTACTGTTTCTTATTACCTCTTTTGTATCTTTTGACCATTGTATTGAATGTTCTTCTTTGATGTACAGTTTCTTATTACCTCTTTGATATCTTTTGACCATTGTATTGTATGTCCTTCTTTGATGTACTGTTTCTTATTTCCTCTTTGGTATCTTTTGACCATTGTATTGTATGTCCTTCTTTGATGTACTGTTTCTTATTACCTCTTTGATATCTTTTGACCATTGTATTGTATGTCCTTCTTTGATGTACTGTTTCTTATTACCTCTTTCGTATCTTTTGACCATTGTATTGTATGTCCTTCTTTGATGTACTGTTTCTTATTTCCTCTTTGGTATCTTTTGACCATTGTATTGAATGTCCTTCTTTAATGTACTGTTTCTTATTACCTCTTTGGTATCTTTTGACCATTGTATTGAATATCATTCTTTGATCTACTGTTTCTTATTACCTCTCTGGTATCTTTAGACCATTGTATTGAATGTCCTTCTTTGATGTACTGTTTCTTATTACCTATTTGGTATCTTTTGTCCATTGTATTGAATGTCCTTCTTTGATGTACTGTTTCTTATTACCTCTTTAGTATCTTTTGACCATTGTATTGTATGTCCTTCTTTGATGTACTGTTTCTTACTACCTCTTTGGTATCTTTTGACCATTGTATTGGATGTCCTTCTTTGATCTACTGTTTCCTATTACCTCTTTGATATCTTTTGACCATTGTATTGTATGTCTTTCTTTGATGTACTGTTTCTTATTACCTTTTTGATATCTTTTGACCATTGTATTGTATGTCCTTTTTTGATGTACTGTTTCTTATTTCCTCTTTGGTATCTTTTGACCATTGTATTGTATGTCCTTCTTTGATGTACTGTTTCTTATTTCCTCTTTGGTATCTTTTGACCATTGTATTGTATGTCCTTCTTTGATGTACTGTTTCTTATTACCTCTTTGATATTTTTTGACCATTGTATTGTATGTCCTTCTTTGATGTACTGTTTCTTATTACCTCTTTGATATCTTTTGACCTTTGTATTGTATATCATTTTTGATATACTGTTTCTTATTACCTCTTTGATATCTTTTGACCATTGTATTGAATGTCCTTCTTTGATGTACTGTTTCTTATTTCCTCTCTGGTATCCTTTGACCATTGTATTGTATGTCCTTCTTTGATGTACTGTTTCTTATTACCTCTTTGATATCTCTTGACCATTGTATTGTATGTCCTTCTTTGATGTACCGTTTCTTATTACCTCTTTAGTATCTTTTGACCATTGTATTGTATATCCTTCTTTGATGTACTGTTTCTTATTACCTCTTTGGTATCTTTTGACCCTTGTATTGTATGTCCTTCTTTGATGTACTGTTTCTTATTACCTCTTTGGTATCTCTTGACCATTGTATTGTATGTTCTTTGATGTACTGTTTCTTATTACCTCTTTGATATCTCTTGACCATTGTATTGTATGTCCTTCTTTGATGTACTGTTTCTTATTACCTCTTTAGTATCGTTTGACCATTGTATTGTATGTCCTTCTTTGATGTACTGTTTCTTATTACCTCTTTGGTATCTTTTGACCCTTGTATTGTATGTCCTTCTTTGATGTACTGTTTCTTATTACCTCTTTTGTATTTTTTGACCATTGTATTGAATGTCCTTCTTTGATGTACTGTTTCTTATTACCTCTTTGGTATCTTTTGACCCTTGTATTGAATGTCCTTCTTTGATGTACTGTTTATTATTACCTCTTTGCTATCTTTTGACATTTGTATTGTGTGTCCTTCTTTGATGTACTGTTTCTTATTACCTCTTTGGTATCTTTTGACCATTGTATTGTCTGTCCTTCTTTGATGTACTGTTTCTTATTACCTCTTTAGTATCTTTTGACCATTGTATTGTATGTCCTTCTTTGATGTACTGTTTCTTATTACCTCTGTGATATCTTTATACCATTGTATTGTATATCCTTCTTTGATGTACTGTTTCTTTTTACCTCTTTGATATCTTTAGACCATTGTATTGTATGTCCTTCTTTGATGTACTGTTTCTTATTACCTCTTTGATATCTCTTGACCATTGTATTGTATGTCCTTCTTTGATGTACTGTTTCTTATTACCTCTTTGGTATCTTTTGACCATTGTATTGTATGTCCTTCTTTGATGTACTGTTTCTTATTACCTCTTTGATATCTCTTGGCCATTGTATTGTATGTCCTTCTTTGATGTACCGTTTCTTATTACCTCTTTAGTATCTTTTGACCATTGTATTGTATATCCTTCTTTGATGTACTGTTTCTTATTACCTCTTTGGTATCGTTTGACCCTTGTATTGTATGTCCTTCTTTGATGTACTGTTTCTTATTACCTCTTTGGTATCTTTTGACCATTGTATTGTATGTCCTTCTTTAATGTACTGTTTCTTATTACCTCTTTTGTATTTTTTGACCATTGTATTGAATGTCCTTCTTTGATGTACTGTTTCTTATTACCTCTTTGGTATCTTTTGACCCTTGAATTGAATGTCCTTCTTTGATGTACTGTTTCTTATTACCTCTTTGCTATCTTTTGACATTTGTATTGTGTGTCCTTCTTTGATGTACTGTTTCTTATTACCTCTTTGGTATCTTTTGACCATTGTATTGTCTGTCCTTCTTTGATGTACTGTTTCTTATTACCTCTTTGGTATCTTGTGTCCATTGTATTGAATGTCCTTCTTTGATGTACTGTTTCTTATTACCTCTGTGATATCTTTAGACCATTGTATTGTATATCCTTCTTTGATGTACTGTTTCTTTTTACCTCTTTGATATCTTTAGACCATTGTATTGTATGTCCTTCTTTGATGTAATGTTTCTTATTACCTCTTTAGTATCTTTTGACCATTGTATTGTATGTCCTTCTTTGATGTACTGTTTCTTATTACCTCTTTAGTATCTTTTGACCATTGTATTGTATGTCCTTCTTTGATGTACTGTTTCTTATTACCTCTTTGATATCTCTTGACCATTGTATTGTATGTCCTTCTTTGATGTACCGTTTCTTATTACCTCTTTAGTATCTTTTGACCATTGTATTGTATATCCTTCTTTGATGTACTGTTTCTTTTTACCTCTTTGATATCTTTAGACCATTGTATTGTATGTCCTTCTTTGATGTACTGTTTCTTATTACCTCTTTGATATCTCTTGACCATTGTATTGTATGTCCTTCTTTGATGTACTGTTTCTTATTACCTCTTTAGTATCTTTTGACCATTGTATTGTATGTCCTTCTTTGATGTACTGTTTCTTATTACCTCTTTGATATCTCTTGACCATTGTATTGTATGTCCTTCTTTGATGTACCGTTTCTTATTACCTCTTTAGTATCTTTTGACCATTGTATTGTATATCCTTCTTTGATGTACTGTTTCTTATTACCTCTTTGGTATCTTTTGACCCTTGTATTGTATGTCCTTCTTTGATGTACTGTTTCTTATTACCTCTTTGGTATCTCTTGACCATTGTATTGTATGTTCTTTGATGTACTGTTTCTTATTACCTCTTTTATATCTTTTGACCATTGTATTGAATGTCCTTCTTTGATGTACAGTTTCTTATTACCTCTTTGATATCTGTTGAACATTGTATTGTATGTCCTTCTTTGATGTACTGTTTCTTATTATCTCTTTTGTATCTTTTGACCATTGTATTGAATGTTCTTCTTTGATGTACAGTTTCTTATTACCTCTTTGATATCTTTTGACCATTGTATTGTATGTCCTTCTTTGATGTACTGTTTCTTATTTCCTCTTTGGTATCTTTTGACCATTGTATTGTATGTCCTTCTTTGATGTACTGTTTCTTATTACCTCTTTATTATCTTTTGATCATTGTATTGTATGTCCTTCTTTGATGTACTGTTTCTTATTACCTCTGTGATATCTTTAGACCATTGTATTGTATGTTCTTCTTTGATGTACTGTTTCTTTTTACCTCTTTGATATCTTTAGACCATTGTATTGTATGTCCTTCTTTGATGTACTGTTTCTTATTACCTCTTTGATATCTCTTGACCATTGTATTGTATGTCCTTTCTTGATGTACCGTTTCTTATTACCTCTTTAGTATCTTTTGACCATTGTATTGAATGTCCTTCTTTGATGTACAGTTTCTTATTACCTCTTTGATATCTTTTGACCATTGTATTGTATGTCCTTCTTTGATGTACTGTTTCTTATTTCCTCTTTGGTATCTTTTGACCATTGTATTGTATGTCCTTCTTTGATGTACTGTTTCTTATTACCTCTTTTGCATCTTTTGTCCATTGTATTGAATGTCCTTCTTTGATGTACTGTTTCTTATTACCTCTTTGATATCTTTTGACCATTGTATTGTATGTCCTTCTTTGATGTACTGTTTCTTATTTCCTCTTAGGTATCTTTTGACCATTGTATTGTATGTCCTTCTTTGATGTACTGTTTCTTATTACCTCTTTTGTATCTTTTGACCATTGTATTGAATGTTCTTCTTTGATGTACAGTTTCTTATTACCTCTTTGATATCTTTTGACCATTGTATTGTATGTCCTTCTTTGATGTACTGTTTCTTATTTCCTCTTTGGTATCTTTTGACCATTGTATTGTATGTTCTTCTTTGATGTACTGGTTCTTATTACCTCTTTGGTATCTTTTGACCATTGTATTGTATGTCCTTCTTTGATGTACTGTTTCTTATTACCTCTTTGGTATCTTTTGACCATTGTATTGTATGTCCTTCTTTGATGTACTGTTTCTTATTACCTCTTTGGTATCTTTTGACCATTGTATTGTATGTCCTTCTTTGATGTCCTGTTTCTTATTACCTCTTTATTATCTTTTGACCATTGTATTGTATGTCCTTCTTTGATGTACTGTTTCTTATTACCTCTGTGATATCTTTAGACCATTGTATTGTATGTTCTTCTTTGATGTACTGTTTCTTTTTACCTCTTTGATATCATTAGACCATTGTATTGTATGTCCTTCTTTGATGTACTGTTTCTTATTACCTCTTTGATATCTCTTGACCATTGTATTGTATGTCCTTCTTTGATGTACTGTTTCTTATTACCTCTTTGGTATCTTTTGACCATTGTATTGAATGTCCTTCTTTGAAGTACAGTTTCTTATTACCTCTTTGGTATCTTTTGACCATTGTATTGAATGTCCTTCTTTGATATACTGTTTCTTATTACCTCTTTGATATCTTTAGACCATTGTATTGTATGTCCTTCTTTGATGTACTGTTTCTTATTTCCTCTTTGGTATCTTTTGACCATTGTATTGTATGTCCTTCTTTGATGTACGGTTTCTTATTACCTCTTTGGTATCTTTTGACCATTGTATTGAATGTCCTTCTTTGATGTACAGTTTCTTATTACCTCTTTGGTATCTTTTGACCATTGTATTGAATGTCCTTCTTTGATCTACTGTTTCTTATTACCTCTTTGATATCTTTAGACCATTGTATTGTATGTCCTTCTTTGATGTACTGTTTCTTATTTCCTCTTTGGTATCTTTTGACCATTGTATTGTATGTCCTTCTTTGATGTACTGTTTCTTATTACCTCTTTTGCATCTTTTGTCCATTGTATTGAATGTCCTTCTTTGATGTACTGTTTCTTATTACCTCTTTGATATCTTTTGACCATTGTATTGTCTGTCCTTCTTTGATGTACTGTTTCTTATTACCTCTTTAGTATCTTTTGACCATTGTATTGTATGTCCTTCTTTGATGTACTGTTTCTTATTACCTCTGTGATATCTTTATACCATTGTATTGTATATCCTTCTTTGATGTACTGTTTCTTTTTACCTCTTTGATATCTTTAGACCATTGTATTGTATGTCCTTCTTTGATGTACTGTTTCTTATTACCTCTTTGATATCTCTTGACCATTGTATTGTATGTCCTTCTTTGATGTACTGTTTCTTATTACCTCTTTGGTATCTTTTGACCATTGTATTGTATGTCCTTCTTTGATGTACTGTTTCTTATTACCTCTTTGATATCTCTTGGCCATTGTATTGTATGTCCTTCTTTGATGTACCGTTTCTTATTACCTCTTTAGTATCTTTTGACCATTGTATTGTATATCCTTCTTTGATGTACTGTTTCTTATTACCTCTTTGGTATCGTTTGACCCTTGTATTGTATGTCCTTCTTTGATGTACTGTTTCTTATTACCTCTTTGGTATCTTTTGACCATTGTATTGTATGTCCTTCTTTAATGTACTGTTTCTTATTACCTCTTTTGTATTTTTTGACCATTGTATTGAATGTCCTTCTTTGATGTACTGTTTCTTATTACCTCTTTGGTATCTTTTGACCCTTGAATTGAATGTCCTTCTTTGATGTACTGTTTCTTATTACCTCTTTGCTATCTTTTGACATTTGTATTGTGTGTCCTTCTTTGATGTACTGTTTCTTATTACCTCTTTGGTATCTTTTGACCATTGTATTGTCTGTCCTTCTTTGATGTACTGTTTCTTATTACCTCTTTGGTATCTTGTGTCCATTGTATTGAATGTCCTTCTTTGATGTACTGTTTCTTATTACCTCTGTGATATCTTTAGACCATTGTATTGTATATCCTTCTTTGATGTACTGTTTCTTTTTACCTCTTTGATATCTTTAGACCATTGTATTGTATGTCCTTCTTTGATGTAATGTTTCTTATTACCTCTTTAGTATCTTTTGACCATTGTATTGTATGTCCTTCTTTGATGTACTGTTTCTTATTACCTCTTTAGTATCTTTTGACCATTGTATTGTATGTCCTTCTTTGATGTACTGTTTCTTATTACCTCTTTGATATCTCTTGACCATTGTATTGTATGTCCTTCTTTGATGTACCGTTTCTTATTACCTCTTTAGTATCTTTTGACCATTGTATTGTATATCCTTCTTTGATGTACTGTTTCTTTTTACCTCTTTGATATCTTTAGACCATTGTATTGTATGTCCTTCTTTGATGTACTGTTTCTTATTACCTCTTTGATATCTCTTGACCATTGTATTGTATGTCCTTCTTTGATGTACTGTTTCTTATTACCTCTTTAGTATCTTTTGACCATTGTATTGTATGTCCTTCTTTGATGTACTGTTTCTTATTACCTCTTTGATATCTCTTGACCATTGTATTGTATGTCCTTCTTTGATGTACCGTTTCTTATTACCTCTTTAGTATCTTTTGACCATTGTATTGTATATCCTTCTTTGATGTACTGTTTCTTATTACCTCTTTGGTATCTTTTGACCCTTGTATTGTATGTCCTTCTTTGATGTACTGTTTCTTATTACCTCTTTGGTATCTCTTGACCATTGTATTGTATGTTCTTTGATGTACTGTTTCTTATTACCTCTTTTATATCTTTTGACCATTGTATTGAATGTCCTTCTTTGATGTACAGTTTCTTATTACCTCTTTGATATCTGTTGAACATTGTATTGTATGTCCTTCTTTGATGTACTGTTTCTTATTATCTCTTTTGTATCTTTTGACCATTGTATTGAATGTTCTTCTTTGATGTACAGTTTCTTATTACCTCTTTGATATCTTTTGACCATTGTATTGTATGTCCTTCTTTGATGTACTGTTTCTTATTTCCTCTTTGGTATCTTTTGACCATTGTATTGTATGTCCTTCTTTGATGTACTGTTTCTTATTACCTCTTTATTATCTTTTGATCATTGTATTGTATGTCCTTCTTTGATGTACTGTTTCTTATTACCTCTGTGATATCTTTAGACCATTGTATTGTATGTTCTTCTTTGATGTACTGTTTCTTTTTACCTCTTTGATATCTTTAGACCATTGTATTGTATGTCCTTCTTTGATGTACTGTTTCTTATTACCTCTTTGATATCTCTTGACCATTGTATTGTATGTCCTTTCTTGATGTACCGTTTCTTATTACCTCTTTAGTATCTTTTGACCATTGTATTGAATGTCCTTCTTTGATGTACAGTTTCTTATTACCTCTTTGATATCTTTTGACCATTGTATTGTATGTCCTTCTTTGATGTACTGTTTCTTATTTCCTCTTTGGTATCTTTTGACCATTGTATTGTATGTCCTTCTTTGATGTACTGTTTCTTATTACCTCTTTTGCATCTTTTGTCCATTGTATTGAATGTCCTTCTTTGATGTACTGTTTCTTATTACCTCTTTGATATCTTTTGACCATTGTATTGTATGTCCTTCTTTGATGTACTGTTTCTTATTTCCTCTTAGGTATCTTTTGACCATTGTATTGTATGTCCTTCTTTGATGTACTGTTTCTTATTACCTCTTTTGTATCTTTTGACCATTGTATTGAATGTTCTTCTTTGATGTACAGTTTCTTATTACCTCTTTGATATCTTTTGACCATTGTATTGTATGTCCTTCTTTGATGTACTGTTTCTTATTTCCTCTTTGGTATCTTTTGACCATTGTATTGTATGTTCTTCTTTGATGTACTGGTTCTTATTACCTCTTTGGTATCTTTTGACCATTGTATTGTATGTCCTTCTTTGATGTACTGTTTCTTATTACCTCTTTGGTATCTTTTGACCATTGTATTGTATGTCCTTCTTTGATGTACTGTTTCTTATTACCTCTTTGGTATCTTTTGACCATTGTATTGTATGTCCTTCTTTGATGTCCTGTTTCTTATTACCTCTTTATTATCTTTTGACCATTGTATTGTATGTCCTTCTTTGATGTACTGTTTCTTATTACCTCTGTGATATCTTTAGACCATTGTATTGTATGTTCTTCTTTGATGTACTGTTTCTTTTTACCTCTTTGATATCATTAGACCATTGTATTGTATGTCCTTCTTTGATGTACTGTTTCTTATTACCTCTTTGATATCTCTTGACCATTGTATTGTATGTCCTTCTTTGATGTACTGTTTCTTATTACCTCTTTGGTATCTTTTGACCATTGTATTGAATGTCCTTCTTTGAAGTACAGTTTCTTATTACCTCTTTGGTATCTTTTGACCATTGTATTGAATGTCCTTCTTTGATATACTGTTTCTTATTACCTCTTTGATATCTTTAGACCATTGTATTGTATGTCCTTCTTTGATGTACTGTTTCTTATTTCCTCTTTGGTATCTTTTGACCATTGTATTGTATGTCCTTCTTTGATGTACGGTTTCTTATTACCTCTTTGGTATCTTTTGACCATTGTATTGAATGTCCTTCTTTGATGTACAGTTTCTTATTACCTCTTTGGTATCTTTTGACCATTGTATTGAATGTCCTTCTTTGATCTACTGTTTCTTATTACCTCTTTGATATCTTTAGACCATTGTATTGTATGTCCTTCTTTGATGTACTGTTTCTTATTTCCTCTTTGGTATCTTTTGACCATTGTATTGTATGTCCTTCTTTGATGTACTGTTTCTTATTACCTCTTTTGCATCTTTTGTCCATTGTATTGAATGTCCTTCTTTGATGTACTGTTTCTTATTACCTCTTTGATATCTTTTGACCATTGTATTGTATGTCCTTCTTTGATGTACTGTTTCTTATTTCCTCTTTGGTATCTTTGACCATTGTATTGTATGTCCTTCTTTGATGTACTGTTTCTTATTACCTCTTTTGTATCTTTTGACCATTGTATTGAATGTTCTTCTTTGATGTACAGTTTCTTATTACCTCTTTGATATCTTTTGACCATTGTATTGTATGTCCTTCTTTGATGTACTGTTTCTTATTTCCTCTTTGGTATCTTTTGACCATTGTATTGTATGTCCTTCTTTGATGTACTGTTTCTTATTACCTCTTTGATATCTTTTGACCATTGTATTGTATGTCCTTCTTTGATGTACTGTTTCTTATTACCTCTTTCGTATCTTTTGACCATTGTATTGTATGTCCTTCTTTGATGTACTGTTTCTTATTTCCTCTTTGGTATCTTTTGACCATTGTATTGAATGTCCTTCTTTAATGTACTGTTTCTTATTACCTCTTTGGTATCTTTTGACCATTGTATTGAATATCATTCTTTGATCTACTGTTTCTTATTACCTCTCTGGTATCTTTAGACCATTGTATTGAATGTCCTTCTTTGATGTACTGTTTCTTATTACCTATTTGGTATCTTTTGTCCATTGTATTGAATGTCCTTCTTTGATGTACTGTTTCTTATTACCTCTTTAGTATCTTTTGACCATTGTATTGTATGTCCTTCTTTGATGTACTGTTTCTTACTACCTCTTTGGTATCTTTTGACCATTGTATTGGATGTCCTTCTTTGATCTACTGTTTCCTATTACCTCTTTGATATCTTTTGACCATTGTATTGTATGTCTTTCTTTGATGTACTGTTTCTTATTACCTTTTTGATATCTTTTGACCATTGTATTGTATGTCCTTCTTTGATGTACTGTTTCTTATTTCCTCTTTGGTATCTTTTGACCATTGTATTGTATGTCCTTCTTTGATGTACTGTTTCTTATTTCCTCTTTGGTATCTTTTGACCATTGTATTGTATGTCCTTCTTTGATGTACTGTTTCTTATTACCTCTTTGATATTTTTTGACCATTGTATTGTATGTCCTTCTTTGATGTACTGTTTCTTATTACCTCTTTGATATCTTTTGACCTTTGTATTGTATATCATTTTTGATATACTGTTTCTTATTACCTCTTTGATATCTTTTGACCATTGTATTGAATGTCCTTCTTTGATGTACTGTTTCTTATTTCCTCTCTGGTATCCTTTGACCATTGTATTGTATGTCCTTCTTTGATGTACTGTTTCTTATTACCTCTTTGATATCTCTTGACCATTGTATTGTATGTCCTTCTTTGATGTACCGTTTCTTATTACCTCTTTAGTATCTTTTGACCATTGTATTGTATATCCTTCTTTGATGTACTGTTTCTTATTACCTCTTTGGTATCTTTTGACCCTTGTATTGTATGTCCTTCTTTGATGTACTGTTTCTTATTACCTCTTTGGTATCTCTTGACCATTGTATTGTATGTTCTTTGATGTACTGTTTCTTATTACCTCTTTTATATCTTTTGACCATTGTATTGAATGTCCTTCTTTGATGTACAGTTTCTTATTACCTCTTTGATATCTGTTGAACATTGTATTGTATGTCCTTCTTTGATGTACAGTTTCTTATTACCTCTTTGATATCTTTTGACCATTGTATTGTATGTCCTTCTTTGATGTACTGTTTCTTATTACCTCTTTGATATCTCTTGACCATTGTATTGTATGTCCTTTTTTGATGTACCGTTTCTTATTACCACTTTAGTATCTTTTGACCATTGTATTGAATGTCCTTCTTTGATGTACAGTTTCTTATTACCTCTTTGATATCTTTTGACCATTGTATTGTATGTCCTTCTTTGATGTACTGTTTCTTATTTCCTCTTTGGTATCTTTTGACCATTGTATTGTATGTCCTTCTTTGATGTACTGTTTCTTATTACCTCTTTTGCATCTTTTGTCCATTGTATTGAATGTCCTTCTTTGATGTACTGTTTCTTATTACCTCTTTGATATCTTTTGACCATTGTATTGTATGTCCTTCTTTGATGTACTGTTTCTTATTTCCTCTTAGGTATCTTTTGACCATTGTATTGTATGTCCTTCTTTGATGTACTGTTTCTTATTACCTCTTTTGTATCTTTTGACCATTGTATTGAATGTTCTTCTTTGATGTACAGTTTCTTATTACCTCTTTGATATCTTTTGACCATTGTATTGTATGTCCTTCTTTGATGTACTGTTTCTTATTTCCTCTTTGGTATCTTTTGACCATTGTATTGTATGTTCTTCTTTGATGTACTGGTTCTTATTACCTCTTTGGTATCTTTTGACCATTGTATTGTATGTCCTTCTTTGATGTACTGTTTCTTATTACCTCTTTGGTATCTTTTGACCATTGTATTGTATGTCCTTCTTTGATGTACTGTTTCTTATTACCTCTTTGGTATCTTTTGACCATTGTATTGTATGTCCTTCTTTGATGTCCTGTTTCTTATTACCTCTTTATTATCTTTTGACCATTGTATTGTATGTCCTTCTTTGATGTACTGTTTCTTATTACCTCTGTGATATCTTTAGACCATTGTATTGTATGTTCTTCTTTGATGTACTGTTTCTTTTTACCTCTTTGATATCATTAGACCATTGTATTGTATGTCCTTCTTTGATGTACTGTTTCTTATTACCTCTTTGATATCTCTTGACCATTGTATTGTATGTCCTTCTTTGATGTACCGTTTCTTATTACCTCTTTGGTATCTTTTGACCATTGTATTGAATGTCCTTCTTTGAAGTACAGTTTCTTATTACCTCTTTGGTATCTTTTGACCATTGTATTGAATGTCCTTCTTTGATATACTGTTTCTTATTACCTCTTTGATATCTTTAGACCATTGTATTGTATGTCCTTCTTTAATGTACTGTTTCTTATTTCCTCTTTGGTATCTTTTGACCATTGTATTGTATGTCCTTCTTTGATGTGCTGTTTCTTATTACCTCTTTGGTATCTTTTGACCATTGTATTGTATGTCTTTCTTTGATGTACTGTTTGTTATTACCTCTTTGGTATCTTTTGACCATTGTATTGTATGTCCTTCTTTGATGTACTGTTTCTTATTTCCTCTTTGGTATCTTTTGACCATTGTATTGAATGTCCTTCTTTGATGTACTGTTTCTTATTACCTCTTTGGTATCTTTTGACCATTGTATTGAATGTCCTTCTTTGATGTACTGTTTTTTATTACCTCTTTCGTATCTGTTGAGCATTGTATTTAATAGCCTTCTTTGATGTACTGTTTCTTATTACCTCTTTGGTATCTTTTGACCATTGTATTGAATATCCTTCTTTGATCTACTGTTTCTTATTACCTCTTTGGTATCTTTTGACCATTGTATTGTATGTCCTTCTTTGATCTACTGTTTCTTATTACCTCTTTGGTATCTTTTGATCATTGTATTGAATGTCCTTCTTTGATGTACTGTTTCTTATTACCTCTTTGGTATCTTTTGACCATTGTATTGAATATCCTTCTTTGATCTACTGTTTCTTATTACCTCTTTGGTATCTTTTGACCATTGTATTGTATGTCCTTCTTTGATCTACTCTTTCTTATTACCTCTTTGGTATCTTTTGACCATTGTATTGAATGTCCATCTTTGATGTACTGTTTCTTATTACCTCTTTCGTATCTTTTGACCATTGTATTGTATGTCCTTCTTTGATGTACTGTTTCTTATTACCTCTTTAGTATCTTTAGACCATTGTATTGAATGTCCTTCTTTGATGTACTGTTTCTTATTACCTCTTTGGTATCTTTTGACCATTGTATTGAATGTCCTTCTTTGATGTACTGTTTCTTATTTCCTCTTTGGTATCTTTTGACCATTGTATTGTATGTCCTTCTTTGATGTACTGTTTCTTATTACCTCTTTAGTATCTTTAGACCATTGTCTTGGATGTCCTTCTTTGATGTACTGTTTCTTATTACCTCTTTGGTATCTTTAGACCATTGTATTGTATGTCCTTCTTTGATGTACTGTTTCTTATTACCTCTTTAGCATCTTTAGACCATTGTATTGTATGTCCTTCTTTGATGTACTGTTTCTTATTACCTCTTTAGTATCTTTTGACCATTGTATTGTATGTCCTTCTTTGATCTACTCTTTCTTATTACCTCTTTGGTATCTTTTGACCATTGTATTGAATGTCCTTCTTTGATGTACTGTTTCGTATTACCTCTTTGGTATCTTTTGACCATTGTATTGTATGTCCTTCTTTGATGTACTGTTTCTTATAACCTCTTTCGTATCTTTTGTCCATTGTATTGTATGTCCTTCTTTGATGTACTGTTTCTTATTACCTCTTTAGTATCTTTAGACCATTGTATTGAATGTCCTTCTTTGATGTACTGTTTCGTATTACCTCTTTGGTATCTTTTGACCATTGTATTGTATGTCCTTCTTTGATGTACTGTTTCTTATTACCTCTTTGATATCTTTTGACCATTGTATTGTATGTCCTTCTTTGATGTACTGTTTCTTATTACCTCTTTGGTATCGTTTGACCATTGTATTGAATGTCCATCTTTGATATACTGTTTCTTATTACCTCTCTGGTATCTTTAGACCATTGTATTGAATGTCCTTCTTTGATGTACTGTTTCTTATTACCTATTTGGTATCTTTTGACCATTGTATTGAATGTCCTTCTTTGATGTACTGTTTCTTATTACCTCTTTTGTATCTTTTGACCATTGTATTGTATGTCCTTCTTTGATGTACTGTTTCTTACTACCTCTTTGGTATCTTTTGACCATTGTATTGGATGTCCTTCTTTGATCTACTGTTTCCTATTACCTCTTTGATATCTTTTGACCATTGTATTGTATGTCTTTCTTTGATGTACTGTTTCTTATTACCTCTTTGATATCTTTTGACCATTGTATTGTATGTCCTTCTTTGATGCACTGTTTCTTATTACTTCTTTGGTAACTTTTGACCATTGTGTTGTATGTCCTTCTTTGATGCACTGTTTCTTATTACCTCTTTGGTAACTTTTGACCATTGTGTTGTATGTCCTTCTTTGATGTTCTGTTTCTTACTACCTCTTTGGTATCTTTTGACCCTTGTATTGTATATCCTTCTTTGATATACTGTTTCTTATTACCTCTTTGATATTTTTTGACCATTGTATTGTATGTCCTTCTTTGATGTACTGTTTCTTATTACCTCTTTGGTATCTTTTGACCCTTGTATTGAATGTCCTTCTTTGATGTACTGTTTCTTATTTCCTCTTTGGTATCTTTTGACCATTGTATTGTATGTCCTTCTTTGATGTACTGTTTCTTATTACCTCTTTGGTATCTTTTGACCATTGTATTGTATGTCCTTCTTTGATGTGCTGTTTCTTATTACCTCTTTGATATTTTTTGACCATTGTATTGTATGTCCTTCTTTGATGTACTGTTTCTTATTACTTCTTTGATATCTTTTGACCATTGTATTGAGTGTCCTTCTTTGATATACTGTTTCTTATTACCTCTTTGATATCTTTTGACCTTTGTATTGTATTTCATTTTTGATATACTGTTTCTTATTACCTCTTTGATATCTTTTGACCATTGTATTGAATGTCCTTCTTTGATGTACTGTTTCTTATAACCTCTTTCGTATCTTTTGACCATTGTATTGTATGTCCTTCTTTGATGTACTGTTTCTTATTACCTCTTTAGTTTCTTTAGATCATTGTATTGAATCTCCTTATTTGATGTACTATTTCTTATTACCTCTTTGGTATCTTTTGACCATTGTATTGTATGTCCTTCTTTGATGTACTGTTTCTTATTACCTCTTTGATATCTTTTGACCATTGTATTGAATGTCCTTCTTTGATGTACTGTTTCTTATTACCTCTTTGGTATCGTTTGACCATTGTATTGAATGTCCATCTTTGATATACTGTTTCTTATTACCACTCTGGTATATTTAGACTATTGTATTGAATGTCCTTCCTTGATGTACTGTTTCTTATTACCTATTTGGTATCTTTTGACCATTGTATTGAATGTCCTTCTTTGATGTACTGTTTCTTATTACCTCTTTGGTATCTTTTGACCATTGTATTGTATGTCCTTCTTTGATCTGCTGTTTCTTATTACCTCTTTGGTATCTTTTGACCATTGTATTGAATGTCCTTCTTTGATGTACTGTTTCTTATTACCTCTTTCGTATCATTTGACCATTGTATTGTATGTCCTTCTTTGATGTTCTGTTTCTTATTACCTCTTTAGTATCTTTAGATCATTGTATTGTATGTCCTTCTTTGATGTACTGTTTCTTATTACCTCTTTGATATCTTTTGACCATTGTATTGTATGTCCTTCTTTGATGTACTGTTTCTTATTACCTCTTTAGTATCTTTAGACCATTGTATTGGATGTCCTTCTTTGATATACTGTTTCGTTTTACTTCTTTGGTATCTTTTGACCATTATATTGAATGCCCTTCCTTGATATTCTGTTTCTGATTACCTCTTTGGTATCTTTTGACCATTGTATTGAATGTCCTTCTTTGATGTACTGTTTCTTACTACCTCTTTGGTATCTTTTGACCATTGAAAGGATTTGACAAATTGTCGGTGATGCTGACATCATGATAAAATAACAGATAATAAGCATCATTAATTCGTGATGATGATATTTATAATCAAAGTGCTATACAATGTATTTTCGTACATTTTTCTAAATTGATAATAATTTTAAACATACCAATCCGTATATTAATCATAAAACTATATTTATAGTTTATTATTAGTCCACAGAGTTATCACTTATTATGTATATGATTTGGTACTTAAATAGATTGAAGAATTATGCTTTACACGACTATGACTATTTGTTCAATCAACAGATAACAGTGATACCATTATATACAAGAATAACAGTGATACCAGTAGATACAAGTATAACAGTGATACCAGTATATACAAGTATAACAGTGATACCAGTGTATACAAGTATAACAGTGATACCAGTATATACAAGTATAACAGTGATACCAGTATATACAAGTATAACAGTGATACCAGTATATACAAGTATAACAGTGATACCAGTATATACAAGTATAACAGTGATACCAGTATATACAAGTATAACAGTGATACCCGTATATACAAGTATAACAGTGATACTAGTAGATACAAGTATAACAATGATACCAGTATATACAAGTATAACAGTGATACCAGTATATACAAGTATAACAGTGATACCAGTATATACAAGTATAACAGTGATACCAGTATATACAAGTATAACAGTGATACCAGTATATACAAGTATAACAGTGATACCAGTATATACAAGTATAACAGTGATACCAGTATATACAAGTATAACAGTGATACCAGTATATACAAGTATAACAGTGATACCAGTATATACAAGTATAACAGTGATACTAGTAGATACAAGTATTACAATGATACCAGTATATACAAGTATTACAGTGATACCAGTATATACAAGTATAACAGTGATACCAGTATATACAAGTATAGCAGTGATACCAGTATATACAAGTATAACAGTGATACCAGTATATACAAGTATAACAGTGATACCAGTATATACAAGTATAACAGTGATACCAGTATATACAAGTATAACAGTGATACTAGTAGATACAAGTATAACAGTGATACCAGTATATACAAGTATAACAGTGATACCAGTATATACAAGTATAACAGTGATACCAGTATATACAAGTATAACAGTGATACCAGTATATACAAGTATAACAGTGATACCAGTATATACACGTATAACAGTGATACCCGTATATACAAGTATAACAGTGATACCAGTATATACCAGTATTACAGTGATACCAGTATATACAAGTATAACAGTGATACCAGTATATACAAGTATAACTGTGATACCCGTATATACAAGTATAACAGTGATACCAGTATATACAAGTATAACAGTGATACCCGTATATACAAGTATAACAGTGATACCCGTATATACAAGTATAACAGTGATACCAGTATATACAAGTATAACAGTGATACCCGTATATACAAGTATAACAGTGATACCAGTATATACAAGTATAATAGTGATACCAGTATATACAAGTATAACAGTGATACCAGTATATACAAGTATAACAGTGATACCCGTATATACAAGTATAACAGTGCTACCAGTATATACAAGTATAACAGTGATACCCGTATATACAAGTATAACAGTGATACTAGTAGATACAAGTATAACAGTGATACCAGTATATACAAGTATAACAGTGATACCAGTATATACAAGTATAACAGTAATACCCGTATATACAAGTATAACAGTGATACTAGTAGATACAAGTATAACAGTGATACCCGTATGTACAAGTATAACAGTGATACCAGTATATACAAGTATAACAGTGATACCCGTATGTACAAGTATAACAGTGATACCCGTATGTACAAGTATAACAGTGATACCAGTATATACAAGTATAACAGTGATACCCGTATATACAAGTATAACAGTGATACCAGTATATACAAGTATAACAGTGATACCAGTATATACAAGTATAACAGTGATACCAGTATATACAAGTATAACAGTGATACTAGTAGATACAAGTATAACAGTGATACCCGTATGTACAAGTATAACAGTGATACCAGTATATACAAGTATAACAGTGATACCCGTATGTACAAGTATAACAGTGATACCCGTATGTACAAGTATAACAGTGATACCCGTATATACAAGTATAACAGTGATACCAGTATATACAAGTATAACAGTGATACCAGTATATACAAGTATAACAGTGATACCAGTATATACAAGTATAACAGTGATACCAGTATATACAAGTATAACAGTGATACCAGTATATACAAGTGTAATAGAATAAACAAATGGATATACTAAAGTGTAGATAGAAGTCGTAAAGCAAAGCAATACAATAGAAAAAGGAAAACAAAAAATAGTCAAGAAGAAGTACATATAAATCCAGATTGAGAAACATGAACTCCATCAACAATCTGAGGTGAACCTTAGTTTGAGACGACCAGGGATCATGCTAATTATTATTCTACATGATTGTTTTCAAACTAATATCTACCATTTTCCAGGACACTGTTCCAACCATGGGGTACCTTAATATCAACCATGAAAATCAACTACACACAAACTATAGTCATCCGGGAAAAACGTAGGTCGCTGGCATTAAGCCAATATAATTTTACATAGACTCAATGAACCATAAACTACAATGAAAACATACATACCTAATTTAGTCTGAACGACGTGTGTCGGGTCCGCTTAAAACTGATAGATTGGACAACCAAATAATTCAAAGTTTTGGGAGCAATAAGATCGATGCGGTTAAAAATGAAAGCTGACCAAATTAATGCATGTCACAAATCTCCAAATATACATGCTGTAAATAATATAGATTTACACAATGCCATGTATTAACCTCATGCAGTCTCACATTAATTAACCTGATTTCCGTACTTCGCAGTCTTTATATTAATATTTTTAGTTCTTACAACAATCAAGTGCCGTAAATACTGTAGTATTCGTAAAGAACTTTATAAGACACACTTTAGAGAAATAGTTATTTTATAGGAAGTAAAGAAAGGTAAAGAAATAAAAAAAAATCGTGATATAAAAAGACGAAAAAAGGGTTTCTCTCTTTTGATAAATCATTAGATTTCGAATAAAAACAGAAAACAAAATACAAAGGAGAAGACAAATTGCTACAAAATAGTTTATTTCCCTTTACACTACAATTTTGTATATTTATAATCCAATTGTGCAATTACATTAAGTGGTGTTGGATAATCTAAAATGTAACGATTGAGTTCTTTATTACTTTAGCAATTATAGTTTAATTCTTTTTACCTTGTTATACTAGGTTCTAAAAAGAGTTTGAAGATACGGAAGGGGCAATTAGAATCCGCAAATCGAAGAAGGACAAACAACATAATAGCCAAAAGAAAAGGAACAAATGATACCCTTTCAAATAATATAATAGCATGTACACAATGAACGCAGTCAACTAAACCAAAGGATAATTGTCAAATTTAAAGAAATCTGAATTGTTTATGCATAGTATATAAACAATACGTCATATCCTGTTTTCCCTAACCTATGATATAGACAATATGCTACCCTTCCGGAGCACCCGAGTTCACAACCGGTTTTTAGTGAGATTTGTGTTACACAATATTTAGTTTTCTTTCTAGTAAATCACTAAAGATCATTGTTTGTCCATCTGTCCTATTTTATTTTGTCAGTGTATTGTCGGTCCTTCATCGATTTGTGGCTTCGTATTACCCTTTGGTTATCTACAAACTTTTGTGTTAACATAAGTGTGTCCCACTAGCAATTAAACCAGTATTTTTACATTTCATTCCATATTGTATTACTATTTTATATTCAATATTAATGCCAACAATTTGACATCCCAAGAAGATCATTTATTTCTTTTAATGTTTATGACTAATTGATATCAAATCCATATGAAATATTAGTTACCGTATAAGTGGTTTTTTTCGCGGAAGCCAAATTTCGCAATTTCCTTTCAAATTGGTGGAGTTTGTTTTAGCGGTACTTAATTTTCACGATCCTGAGTTTTAAGCAAAATCAAATTTTAGCGGATTGATCTTTATATTAGAATTACATTATCTGAATTGGTTGACCAACAATTCAAAATAGGAAATGTTTTGAAATAATTTAGTACCGTAATTTCTTATGCATAATGAGCGGGATTTTGTTCAGATTCTTTATTTTGCAGGAGGGGTGTGCATTATAAATGAGAACAATGTGTTTCACTTTTTTTTTCAGACCGGGAAATCACTTGTCCGCCATTTTTTATGTTTACTATTGTCAAATATGTACGTATTTCTTTACTTGTTTGGACACTATTCCACAAAATCATTAAATGCATATAATACTTTTAATTATTCAGAGAATTAAA